>JASGLE010000047.1:895000-1590000 GCA_030179965.1 Cyperus esculentus | reverse complement strand
GCAGAAGGCTGGCTAAGACATTCCGTGAAAAAATGTTCTGGTTGGCTAATTACATTAATTGTCATTTGATGTCCTGCAAACATGAAGACCTGTTGGTAATTTGGATACAAATCCCACGAAAAAGGAGAAAAACATATCAGTATGTGTTGGTTATTGGTCTGTAATGAAGATATAATATATTGAGTCCAAGCATTTCATGAGACTTAATTACATGTATAGGTGGTTCTCTGAAACATATAACTTGCATGAAAGCCATTACTTGAAGTTCATAAAATATATAATTGCCTTCAATCAAAAATCAATTATAATTTATGAAGTTAGGAATATCAGAAGTCTAATGGTAAAAAATAATTTAACATTTTAAAATTTAAAAACTTAAAAAGTGCAAACTATTACTTTTTTCAATAAAAAAAAGCTTATCTTCTGTGATAAAGAGTAAATAAAATTAATTAGAATTATTAAATCAAAGGATGCACAGCGCATATTTCAAATTTCAAAAATAGTTTTAAAATAAATTATATCTACAAATTAAGGACATAAAATGTAAAATTCCAAGCAAAGAATATATATATTAAAGCAAGCATGATACTTGAAGATGCTATGTAGATAAGTTCTGTGTGTATAAGGCTTACAAAAAAATTAAACTCTATTAAGATAAATATTCATTGATGGGACATTGGATTCAAATACATATGTAGAAAAAGAAGAAATAACGTTAAGGTTACAGTTAGATTAAAAATCACAATATTGGATTACATAATTAAACAACTATTATGAAATAATTTTCTATTTATTCATCCATCAGATTTGACTTGTGGATTAATAGCATTTGTTATGCAAAACATAATTTATTGCAATTCCTCTCTGCATAGTGCATATGGAAATATATATTGCTCCATCCAACGATCCGATTTGATATCTGATGTATGTGCATAAATGATAAGTGCTTCATCATGCAATCTAAATTAATTTCACCTGTATTGGGTCCATATTAAATTATTTGTTATACTACTAATTAAATTTTGGTACCTTTAGATGAGTTTTGATAATCTGATACCATTGCACACGGATTTGAACTGAAGTATATACAGTTTTCATCTCTTCCGCTGAAAGTCTATCTGGCCCTAGCTAGAACCATGGAAATCTCATACAAAAGAAAAATAGAAAAGTTAATAAACTATTGCAAACTATACACACAGTCAGTAATTTTAATTATAGAGGAAGAAAACTAACAGAAATAAGAAACACAGACAAAATATATAGTACCGATTCAATCAGATACAAATCAAATTTATTAGCATCAGTTTTAGTGGGTCTTTACCAGTTGGTATAATAGATGACGTACACAGATGACATCAGGTTTTAATTAAATATTGAGTCTCTTATAGTCTTATGCCCTTAAGTATATGGTAAATATTGAAAATAGATGCAATACTTGAGCACTCAGAAAGAGTTCTCAGTCCTATAAACTCTAAGTGGAGGAAGAGAATATGTGGGAAGAGAGGGAGGGAGGAGGAACAGATGGGAAGAACTGGCCACCTTTCACCATCTCTTTTATCCCTTCTAAATTGTGAGTGAGGACTGAAGAGGCCCTGATAATGAGAAAAAGAAAAAAGAATTAACACTGGAGGTATAAAGGCACTATTGAGTGAAGAAATAGAGATACCTATAAACTTCATAGCCATAAATTTTACCATAGAGATACCTGTTATCTGAAGAGACGGAGGAAATAGAGATACCTGTTAGGCGGAGGCGGAGGGGGTGAGAGGCGGTGAGGAAATAGAGAGATGGAGAAATCGAGAGACGAAAAGAGAAGATAACTGAAAGGAGGAGATAAGAGAGCAGTGACGGACCCGATGAGATGAGAAGGCGTCTATTTGAGACGAAAATTTAGATGCCGGATGGACTGGAACTGGATGCATCGATTGATGCAGCAGTGAAGGAAATTAGTTTTGGGCTATTTTTGTTAGCGCTGCCTAGAAAAAAGATTATTTAACAATTCACACACCAAGTGGCTCGATTGGATCGCTGGTGGTTGAAGATGACGTGGCTTGTTAAGAGAGCAGTTTAGTCTTCTGCTTTTCTTTAAAGAAAGAGATTTCCATGTACTGGTTTCAAGCAACCCTTGTACCAGCAACCAGAAAATCAGTACCCAAACCAGCAAAACCAGCAAAACCAGCAAAATCGACAACAAAAAACCAATCTTGGTACCAGTTCAGTACCTGTGCCAGTATCAATTTTCATTTACTGGTTCAAGCAACCCTTGTACCAGTACCAAAAACCAGAAACCTAAAATCAGTACCAAAACTAACAAAACCATCAAAATCGACAGCCAAAAACCAATACCAAAAAGAAGAAACCGAAAACTAGTACCAAATTTGAGAAAAATCAGCAAAAAAAAAAAAAAAAAAAGAGTATAAAAAACAGTCAAATTAAAAAAAAAATAGCAAAATTTGAGAAAAAATCAGCAAAATAACAACAGCAACCGCATGCTTTTGCCTCGAGCGTTGCCTTCGCCTTGGGGAACCCATACCCACCAGCAACTACCTCATGCAAGAGGGATGAGAGGGGAAAGACCTGAGAAGGAGGAAGTGATAGAGCGGCGAGATAGCTTCACATGTCGACATGGTGGATCGTCAAGGTGGCAGTGCAGCGAAGAAGACAACTTTGGCTTGGTGGAGAGGCGAGAGTGTTTGGCTTGTGCGAGAGAGAGACCGGAGAGAGTCAGAGAAGATCGGCGAGGAGAGGAGAAGATAAGAGAAAGAGAAGAGGGGAAACTACACCAACATCAGATGGATTTGGGTTTTTTCATCCAAGACCTTCCTTTTTCTCATAATTTCACAAAACAACGGAAATAACGGAACGGAACTAGAATTTCCGTTAGTTGTTCCGTTAATCAATACGGAAATCAAATCGGGACCGTTGATTGTTCCGTTCCGTTCCAACGGAACTAGAATTTCTGTTAGTTGTTCTGTTAATCAATACGGAAATCAAATCGGGACCGTTGATTGTTCCGTTCCGTTTGGAACGGAACGGAATGGAAAACGGAAAAATTACTTCCATTGACACCCCTAATATTGGAGATTATAAAACAGGCAATTTAATCTATTTTGATCATAACATTTTGTGGGCCTTTGTAGAAATGGGATTGAGTAAAAAACAATTCCATGATTTCCATAATGATCTGATATTCAGCTCTTTCAATGTCTGAGGTGAAAAAAATAGTGTTTTGTAGATTATTATGTACAAGTGAACGGCGCGGCGCGGCTGGTTTAGGGTACGGGTAAGGGTTTTATGTGTGCACATCTAGCGCAGATCGGACGATCAGGATTTAGCGCAAATAAACATCAACGATTGGATGCTTCCTAACGGAAGCACGGAAGGTAACGGAATGGAACCGCCCTTTTCTGTTTAGCGTTCCGTTTGCAACATGGCACATCAATCTCATCCGTTGATCGTTCCGTTTCCAAAACGGAACAGCAATCCCATCCGTTGATTGTTCCGCAGCCACGGAACGGAACGGAAGGACATCACAATCCCTTCTGTTGACACCCTTACTAACAGGTGGCAGAGGAAAACCGACACGTAAAGCAAATCTATATAGGAGCGAGCCCACTGGGGAAAATAAAAGGACCACCTACAAACAATTAAGAATGCATGCAAAGCACCCAACCGTTAGATAAAAATCCAATAGACATAAGAGAAGGTAGCAATACAAATGAGACAAAGAACCATACAATGAGAAGTGTATAGGACTAAGACCACAACCAAAGTTGTCAGAAGAGCACTTTTAATCATAACCTAAAGAACCTACCTCAAAGATCCCAAAAAAAAAAAGAAAAACCTACCTCAAAACAGCAAGAGCTGAACCAGCAACTGAAACCGGTTGCAAAGCAGCAGCGTACATAGAACTGAATACGCTATGATCAAAATACTTTTGAAGGCCAATTACACATCACGCCATGACGCAATGCAAGAGAACGCTGAACCCCCGATACGCATCCAACGATCAAAATCAAAGAGGAAGTACTGTTCACATTACACTGTTTCAACAACATCACACCATTGTCAAGCTGATATCACCGATATTACCGATTGAAACATTGTAATTAGAGTTCATGAATTCTGATAATGTATCTCTCATACATAATTCCTTTTTTTTTTTCATATCCTACATGAATTATTTTGACATTATTGACAACAAATAATTGGTTCAAACAATCATTATTCAATTTAAATGATTTATTTATCATTAGAATTATAGAACACAAATTTATTTAAGATCATTCGATTAATTTTTTTTTAAATAAAGATCCATCCTTAGGTATAAATAAGAAAATATGCATTAATATAAAACCATGTCTTAAATTAAAAAAAAAAATTACGAAACTTCCTCAATTGTTCCTAAACACAACCAATCAAATATTATTTCTACACAAATTGAACCCATTCCCACTGGCCGGTGGTGTGTTATATTATCTTTTGCTTGTTTTTCTTCCCACGAACACTCCAAGAAATTGAGAACCAGAGAACTTCTTAGCTACATTAACAAAGTCCAGTATGAACTCATAAATATATAATTATAATGTATGTACAGTGTTTCCTGGATAGTTCCTGATTAATTAAGAGAAATGGAAAATACTTGGAAGATGATTTGTTTATAAATAATTAAATATGTTGAGTGTTTAATGGTGATGTACCAACTGGAGAACCTACAGCTTCATGTCTCGTATACAAATACACCGTTTGGAAGTGCAGTAAGATCACCTAAGGTGCTTTAAATCACCAAACAGAAATAATTTAAGATGTAGTAAATTAACGTAACTATATAGATGTAGTAAATTAAATTACCAACATTTCACATCGTTTACACATTCTACCCACTTTTCTTCATTTATTTACTTCACTATTACCAAACTCTACTATTCTAAGGTGATTCAGTGTTTAGTCTGCTTAACTTACTACGCTTGTCAAATGGAGACTGAGTACAATTAATTGGGTTTGTTTAGAATTGGGAAATGGAGACAGTTGGCCAGTTGGGGAAATAATAGGTTGACCTCTTAAATTAAGATGTCGCCGTTGACTCTTGCAAACTCACCAAAACCCATGAATCTTCCTAATTAAGCTAGCTTGTAAAAAGATCAACGTCTCAACAATGTACCAACAAATTAAGTTTCTGTTGAAATTCCAACCTCCTTCCATGAAGATTCCCTTGTCACCATCTCCAATCTCATATAAAATAACACCATCCATCCATCGCCTTCAAAACTACCAGCTCAATTAAGCTCAAACTTGCCCCCAAATCCTCCCCCTTTGTTCCCTCTTGACAAATTGTAGCTTTGGTTTTGCAACATATTTTCAATTTTGAGTGTAACAATGGATGTTAGCCGGAAACGACCATGGAATGAACTTGATATTGTTGTTGATCACAATCAGCCTCCGGCGATCCGAAGACAACGGCCTACCTTCTTGTCGTGAGTTTGATCAAACACCTCTCTGATTCTGGCAATTTCCAAATCGATACAAATCAGTATCGAATTTTGCAATGGATATATATTTGTTTACAATGAAAAATCATGGTTTCCTTTGTATATTACGCATTGCAGTGTGATTAGAGGCGCCATGATGGCTGAGACCATAAAAAGCATTTGCTCGTCTTTGGAACCGATGATCCGTCGAGTGGTAACCGAGCTTTTCTATAACATTTTGCTCTGAGAATATTAGAGGCAGTTGACTTGTATGGTACATTGACATTTCATTTTGAATCTTTTTTACAGGTTCATGATGAGGTGCAGCAAGTTATTTGTGGTTCAAATCCACTTTACGGGTAAGCGATCGACTTCATGTTAGCTATTTTTCAAAAAAAATGTTTGAATTTAGTGTATAAAAGTATTGTAATTCAAGAAATTACAAACTTAAGACTAGCAATTAGCCTATGTAGATATGATTGCTTGAATTTATCTACAATTTTATATTGATCTTGAAGTAACCTTTATTTGCAGGGACCGGCAGTACTACCTTGAACAGGCCGTAGAAGTACCGCAGTAAGTACTTTCAGCAATCTCTGAACTCTCAAATTAATGAAAAGTTTTCAATTTTAGGCAAAATCTAACATAATAGTTATTTCATTTGTAGATCTCAAACGTCGTTGCATTGTGAAGAACTGCCGACACACAGGCTCAAATTTGCAAATCAAGTTCAAAAATTAGTATACACTAACAACAATATCACTGATGCCGACAATAACCAGTTACAAATCCAACTCATAGATATGAATACAGGCCAGATTTGCTCAGATGTAGACGGTTCACCCATAAAAGTGAAAATCGTGGTTATCGATGGGGATTTAGAGCCGGAAGGCCTGGACAGTGTTAAATTCGGTGGTAAAATCGTTAAACCAAGAGAAGGCAGAGGACCGTTGCTTGTCGGTAACATAGAGATAACTTTGAATGAAGGAGTTGGTTATGTAGGAGATATATCTTTTACCGACAATTCGAAGTCGCTAAGATGTGGCATGTTTCGGCTTGGTGTGTGTGTTGATTCGGAGCGCTGCGGAACTGCGATAAAGATTCAGGAAGGATTGACTGACAAATTCAAGGTCAAGGATCACCGAGGATTATGTAAGTACTCGCAATTGGATGATGTTACTTTGAAGTAATTCGAACAACAATTTTATATTCTGACAACAACATTTACTGGCAATTTCTTGTAGTGTATAAGAAGCATCATCCGCCAAAGCCTACTGACGAGGTTTGGCGACTTGATATTATTGCAAAAGATGGAAAATACCATCAGAGGTTGAAGGACAGAGAAATCGAGACTGTTCAAGGTTTTCTGGAAACATTGAATACAAATCCAAGTGAGCTGAAGGAGGTGAGATTTCTACAATTCTTTGCTTACCCTTTTCATCATAGCATCCATGATAACTAGATAATAAGGATCTCAGATATGAAAAAGTGTGATTTAACATTTAAGTATTTTACTGATAAACAAACAGGTATTCAAACAACTTTAATTAGCTTGTCATTACACAGCTTTAGTCCTGATACATCAATTAATTCTGATTGTGCAGATATTAAAAATGTCAACAAATGCCTGGAACAAAGTCGTGAAGCATGCGCGAACATGTCCGATGGTGTTTAACAGTGCAAATTTGGTGAACAATGCCAATTTACCAGCAGGTACCCTTTTTTTTTTCTTAACAAATGAAACAAAATATATCAAACCAAAGAATGGAATCACCTCCATATTTTCTGTATGACAAATTGGCAATGATATACAATATTCCAATACAATATATATACATCTTCAATCTCAATAACTGTTGCTAAGTTGTATTTTCTCTGGTAAACTATATCATTTCAGTCTGGCCTCAGGAGACTCAGACAATAGCTTATGGAGAGGGAGCAGTGTTAGAAGCAGCCCCAGACACAATTCTAGCTGAGCCTGAATTCCCCTCTTTGAGCCCATTTCATGCTGGATTTGAGCCGGTTAATGACTTTTGGAGCAGCAAATACAATTAATGAGCTAATTATGTGATGCAATTTCTCTATTTGGTTTTCCTTTTCTGGTGTAAATAATTTTCCACTGGATGGATCGACGAGATTTCTAATTGGATGTGGTGACACTGTGACAGAGATTAGAATAGATTTTGCTGTTCTTCTTTTCATTTTGTGTTGTTTAGTTTTGTCTAGGGGTGTACAACGGGCGGGTTAACTCTATTTTATCAAAATTTGAACCCAACCCGATTATACCGGGTTATAAAATATTGTTACTCAACCCACCCGTAACCCAACCCAACCCAACTACTTTTTTACGTACGGGTTTTTGCGGGTTGTACGGGTTACGCGGGTTAAACGGGTTGTAGTTTCGGTTAAATTATTAATCATATGATTTTTATTTTTTTTATAATATTGACCATGTTAATGGTGATTTATAACTTGATGATAATATATTTTGGATAACTTAAGTAATATAAAGATAATTTAATGTTAAACATAAATTAGGAATTATATATAGAGTACTCGTTATATATTTATTAACTAAATTTCATATTAGAAACATAGAACGAGCATATAAAGTTGCAAAAAAAATAGTTAGACATAATAAGCATTAACCAAAAACATCATAAAAATTTTATATCGATCTTAAATAAGAACTTAATTCTTAAATTATTGTCTCATTATTTATCTTTTTAATAGATTGTATATATTAGTTTGTATAAAGTATAATTTATAACTAGTTGCGAGCGGGTCCGGGTTAGACGGGTTTCTAAATGCTCAATTCGTAACCCAACCCGGCATAACGGGTTAGTCAAAATTAAAACCCGACCCAACCCGGTAATGTCTCTAACCCGGTAAAAAACGGGTTGGGTCGGGTGGGTCGGCCGGGTCGGCCGGGTTGACGGATTTTTTGTACACCCCCTAGTTTTGTCTAATTCGGAGTTTGTTCATTTTGCATCAAGTTGTAAACATTTTTGATGTGATAAACGAATGACTGTATAATTCATGTATAGCTCATCAAGTTGTAAACATATATGATGTTAAGCCTTAAAGTGATTGTAACCATTATCCTTACTGGTCATTTTTTTTAGAAAACATTAAGTGTACACTCTATGGGCATCTATAGAGTCGCACATGTGAGTGTAAATGTTACACATAGACCCATATGGGTTCCATTAGACAGTCCATGTGTGACTTTTATGGATGCCATAAAATGGACGCTAGGTAGCACTCATTTTTTATTACTGTTTAAATAATTGGGTTAATTGCTAGTATGTCCATCAAAAGTTTCAAACTTTCCAATTTCCCCATCTAAAATTGGAAATATCCAAAATCCCCATCAAAACATATATAAATTGCTCATATTACCATTCTTTCATTTTATATGTAATTAACTTCTTAATAAAAGTTCTTTGATTATCTTGCCCTCTATTTTAATTGGAGACTACATCATTAATTTAATGTCCTTCATGACTTCATTATTGAAGAGTGCAATATAAGAGGTGAAGAGTTTTTTTTCCTATGAATCAAGTGGGGTTCCTGTGAGAACAAGTTGAATAAAGATTTTTATTAAAATAAAGAGATATTCTTCTTGTCCCTGCGTTGGTGTCCCCCTTAACCGTCTCCGTCCAGATTCTGTTGAATCTTTCCCAAATTGGCAGATTCCATCCGATTGTATCAATTATTTCCTAAACTGGCGCGACCTTCCCTTCCCCCATCGCATTTCCATCTCCTCTTCTTCATTTTGGTAACCTTATAAACTTTTGCTCAAACTCAAACCCCGTCACCCCACTACCCCAACCCCACCCCTCCCACCTCTGCACCTCCTTCCTCGCCTTCAAACCTGACGACGCAACATTATCATCCGACGATCCCGGCCGATCTTCGACGATCCCTGTTGATCTTCAACGATCCCCGCAGACAATCCCGCCGATTTTCGACGATCCCCGCCGATCTCAGACGATCCTCGCCGATCCCGGCCGGCCCTCGCCGATCCCCGCCGGTCTCTTCAAGATTTCGCCTACCGACATCTCTTATTTCCAGCGATCTCTCAAATAACTACTATGAAAACCAAAATGATGTTTTAATAGAAATGTGAATTTGTGTTTGTGTTTGACATGAATAGCTGCACTTCCAGCTATGAACACCTTAAATAACTACTGTGAACACCCTCTTGTTGCTTAAAACCGACGCAGTCGAAGGTGGGACCGGTATGAACAGTAGCTGGCAGGAGGTATGAACACCACTGTGCAACCAGTCTGAACACCCTCTGAAAATTAATTAAGCACGTGCTTATTTGATTTTCAGCACGTGACGAAAATTGGAGCGTTGAAAGATTCCGTTCACACTGAAGGTCATATGCCCGAAAATTTGTACTGATTTTGGTGTTCATACTGCTTGTGCCCAGGTGTTCATATCGAATGGTGCATGGTGTTCATAGTTGACGTTGACGAGAGTATGCGCGCGGGGGACATTTAAGGGAGATTTTTTGTGGGGGACAGTTAGCATCCCTCTAAAATAAAATATTGATGGGATAATGACAATTAAATGAAGTATTGATGGGGGATTTGGATATTTTCATATTTAAATGGGAAAATTGGGAAGTTTGAAACTTTTGATAGGCATATTAGCAATTACCACTAAATAATTCTAGCAAATAATAAAAAAAAATAATTGTGAGAAACATGTGATCAGCGTGCTAGAGGGGGATAAATAACACTATTTACATAATTTAACTTGTAAGCGCTTATGCCCACTACACCACACCATGATCCACTCAGACAATCTAATTGTCCGGAATGTCGCTCAAACGATCTCTCTGTTCAAAATCTCGTTCCAACGATATTTTCGTTGGCATCTTGAATAGTTCCTTTGTTTGAGATCTTGCTCCACCTGTTTCTCTATTTTGGGATTTTGTGCAAGTCACATCTCCATTATAGTTCGTATCTGATGTTCACAAAATCATCTCAAAATTTTATTTTATGAACACACTTAACATATATAAATACTTAAGAAGAAAATATACTACCCTTTTATCAAAATTTGAAAAGTTGAAACATACTACCCTTTTATCAAAATTTTTCAACAAAATACCCTTATGGGACCCATTTGCTTGTTTAATACTCTTCATGCATCTTCTCTTCTCCATTTCATCTCACATGTTTCTAATTTCATTTTCATATTAGAAAGTTTCATTTAAAATTTTCATATCAGAAAGTTTCATTTCATTTAGAAAGTTTCATTTAAAATTTTCATAATAAAAATCATTAATTGAAAGATTTTGTGATTTTAAATTTTGAATATCTTCACGTTGGATTTATTTTAACATTTAAGGTAAAAAATTTCGTTGCATCCAGTTATTAGTATGATCAGATATTATACATTTAATCAAGTAATATTAATTAAAATCATCAAACTACTAAAACTATTTTCAAATTTAAAAAAAATAAATTATCAATAAATAGGTTCAAATTTATAATACATGTACAAAATGTTTGCAATATTCAACATTTTTTTATGCTATTCCATGAAATCAGTAATAAAAAAGAAAAAAAATGATATTTAGATTTAAATATTCAACTAAAAAATTTTTAATTATTTATTAGAAATCAATAATACAAAAGGTTAAAAAAAATTATAATGTTAAATTTATAATTATTTTTTAGAAATTTCAAATATTTCAATTTAATTAGCATCTCAAACTGAAAACTTAAACAATTGTATGACATTTAGAAACTTACATACAAAATGGTGTATACAAATATATACTTTATGCATTTATTTTAAAAATATAAATCTTTGTTTTTAATATACAAATTATAATATATATACTTTTAGTGAAATTAAAAATTAAAGCTTTTAAAATATGAAAATGGAATAGGAAGTAAGTGATGGAATGGAGAGGAGGAGGAGAATGAAGAGCAATGAACAAGCAAATGGGTCCCACAAGGGTATTTTGTTGAAAAATTTTGATGGAAGGGTAGTTTGTTTCAACTTTTCTAAATGAAGGGCAATTTGTAAAATCTCCCAAAATATGAGCACCTAACAGAGTAATATAATCACCTGATGGTTGGTATAGACGTTGGTGTCTAACAGTAATGAAAAAGGAGAAGAATCTAATAAGAGGGAAATATATACATCTAGTATCAAATTTTGTAGAATATCTGGACCGTCAACTCAAATACAAAATACAAAATTGTTGTCAACTCAAAATCTGATCAGAATATCATCGCACAAAGCCATCTCCCCACAGCCACGGCGCCCGCCCCTCCTTGTGTCTCTTTATCTCTGCTTTTCCGGCACCCCCCTCCCCTCTTCACCTTCCCCTTTGTAGTGTGTTAATAGTGAGTAAATGACAAAGTCCTTTTACAACAACTAATGCTTGAAGAAGACCATTTAACTGTCGGAAAACTGAAATTGACGAGGGAATGTGGGATGCCCACTTAAGATGAATCAAAGATTTTTAACTGCTAAATTTTGCAAAAAAAAAAAAAAAAAAAAAAAAGGATTTGAAATCATAGTCCTCGAAGTAATTTTGTTTTAGTTTTGAAGCTTGCTGCTATATGTATAAGTGTAATCTTCACAAAATGATGTAAAGGACGTTTAACTACAACTTGTTCTTAAATCATAATAATGGTCTAATGGGGCAGGTAGCTAGGAGGAAGAAGAAAAGACCGATATTTTATTTATTTTGGGAACCGAAAAGGAAGAAAAGAAAGAGACTGAAACAAATGTAAAGGGAAGGGATTACGTGCTGCAATCAAAACTGTTTAAAATAAATTTGATGAGTGGTTCAGATTAATTGGTAGATTTGGCACGGGAGATGCCTTGGCACCGGATCCCTCCTCATAAATCATACCCTTACCAGTAAATTACTGTGTTAGTACCAATTCCCATGTACTGGTTTCAAGCAACCCTTGTACCAGCAATCAGAAAATTAGTACCCAAACCAGCAAAACCAGCAACATCGACAACAAAAAACCAATCTTGGTACCAGTTCAGTACCTGTGCCAGTATCAATTTTCATTTACTGGTTCAAGCAACCCTTGTACCAGTACCAAAAACCAGAAACCTAAAATCAGTACCAAAACTAACAAAACCATCAAAATCGACAGCCAAAAACCAATACCAAAAAGAAGAAACCGAAAACTAGTACCAAATTTGAGAAAAATCAGCAAAAAAAAAAAAAAAAAAAAAAGAGTATAAAAAACAGTCAAATTAAAAAAAAATAGCAAAATTTGAGAAAAAATCAGCAAAATAACAACAGCAACCGCATGCTTTTGCCACGAGCATTGCCTTCGCCTTGGGGAACCCATACCCACCAGCAACTACCTCATGCAAGAGGGATGAGAGGGGAAAGACCTGAGAAGGAGGAAGTGATAGAGCGGCGAGATAGCTTCACATGTCGACATGGTGGATCGTCAAGGTGGCAGTGCAGCGAAGAAGACAACTTTGGCTTGGTGGAGAGGCGAGAGTGTTTGGCTTGTGCGAGAGAGAGACCGGAGAGAGTCAGAGAAGATCGGAAGGGAGAGGAGAAGATAAGAGAAAGAGAAGAGGGGAAACTACACCAACATCAGATGGATTTGGGTTTTTTCATCCAAGACCTTCCTTTTTCTCATAATTTCACAAAACAACGGAAATAACGGAACGGAACTAGAATTTCCGTTAGTTGTTCCGTTAATCAATACGGAAATCAAATCGGGACCGTTGATTGTTCCGTTCCGTTCCAACGGAACTAGAATTTCCGTTAGTTGTTCCGTTAATCAATACGGAAATCAAATCGGGACCGTTGATTGTTCCATTCCGTTTGGAACGGAACGGAATGGAAAACGGAAAAATTACTTCCATTGACACCCCTAATATTGGAGATTATAAAACAGGCAATTTAATCTATTTTGATCATAACATTTTGTGGGCCTTCATAGAAATGGGATTGAGTAAAAAACAATTCCATGATTTCCATAATGATCTGATATTCAGCTCTTTCAATGTCTGAGGTGAAAAAAATAGTGTTTTGTAGATTATTATGTACAAGTGAACGGCGCGGCGTGGCTGGTTTAGGGTATGGGTAAGGGTTTTATGTGTGCACATCTAGCGCAGATCGGACGATCAGGATTCAGCGCAAATAAACATCAACGATCGGATGCTTCCTAACGGGAGCACGGAAGGTAACGGAACGGAACCGCCCTTTTCCGTTTAGCGTTCCGTTTGCAACATGGCACATCAATCTCATCCGTTGATCGTTCCGTTTCCAAAACGGAACAGCAATCCCATCCGTTGATTGTTCCGCAGCCACGGAACGGAACGGAACGGAAGGACATCACAATCCCTTCTGTTGACACCCTTACTAACAGGTGGCAGAGGAAAACCGACACGTAAAGCAAATCTAATATAGGAGCGAGCCCACTGGGGAAAATAAAAGGACCACCTACAAACAATGAAGAATGCATGCAAAGCACCCAACCGTTAGATAAAAATCCAATAGACATAAGAGAAGGTAGCAATACAAATGAGACAAAGAACCATACAATGAGAAGTGTATAGGACTAAGATCACAACCAAAGTTGTCAGAAGAGCACTTTTAATCATAACCTAAAGAACCTACCTCAAAGATCCAAAAAAAAAAAAAAGAAAAACCTACCTCAAAACAGCAAGAGCTGAACCAGCAACTGAAACCGGTTGCAAAGCAGCAGCGCACACAGAACTGAATACGCCATGATCAAAATACTTTTGAAGGCCAATTACACATCACGCCATGACGCAATGCAAGAGAACGCTGAACCCCCATACGCATCCAACGATCAAAATCAAAGAGGAAGTACTGTTCACATTACACTGTTTCAACAACATCACACCATTGTCAAGCTGATATCACCGATATTACCGATTGAAACATTGTAATAGAGTTCATGAATTCTGAAATGTATCTCTCATACATAATTCTTTTTTTTTTTTCATATCCTACATGAATTATTTTGACATTATTGACAACAAATAATTGGTTCAAACAATCATTATTCAATTTAAAAGATTTATTTATCATTAGAATTATAGAACACGAATTTATTTAAGATCATTCGATTAATTTTTTTTTAAATAAAGATCCATCCTTAGGTATAAATAAGAAAATATGCATTAATATAAAACCATGTCTTAAATTAAAAAAAAAATTTACGAAACTTCCTCAATTGTTCCTAAACACAACCAATCAAATATTATTTCTACACAAATTGAACCCATTCCCACTGGCCGGTGGTGTGTTATATTATCTTTTGCTTGTTTTTCTTCCCATGAACACTCCAAGAAATTGAGAACCAGAGAACTTCTTAGCTACATTAACAAAGTCCAGTATGAACTCATAAATATATAATTATAATGTATGTACAGTGTTTCCTGGATAGTTCCTGATTAATTAAGAGAAATGGAAAATACTTGGAAGATGATTTGTTTATAAATAATTAAATATGTTGAGTGTTTAATGGTGATGTACCAACTGGAGAACCTACAGCTTCATGTCTCGTATACAAATACACCGTTTGGAAGTGCAGTAAGATCACCTAAGGTGCTTTAAATCACCAAACAGAAATAATTTAAGATGTAGTAAATTAACGTAACTATATAGATGTAGTAAATTAAATTACCAACATTTCACATCGTTTACACATTCTACCCACTTTTCTTCATTTATTTACTTCACTATTACCAAACTCTACTATTCTAAGGTGATTCAGTGTTTAGTCTGCTTTAACTTACTACGCTTGCCAGAAGGAGAGTAGTGAGTACAATTAATTGGGTTTGTTCAGAATTGAGAAATGGAGACAGTTGGCCAGTTGGGGAAATAATAGGTTGACCTCTTAAATTAAGATGTCGCCGTTGACTCTTGCAAACTCACCAAAACCCATGAATCTTCCTAATTAAGCTAGCTTGTAAAAAGATCAACGTCTCAACAATGTACCAACAAATTGAGTTTCTGTTGAAATTCCAACCAGCAACCTCCTTCCATGGAATCAGATTCCCTTGTCACCATCTCCAGTCTCATATAAAATAACACCATCCATCCACCGCCTTCAAAACTACCAGCTCAATAAAGCTCAAACTTGCCCCCAAATCCTCCCCCTTTGTTCCCTCTTGACAAATTGTAGTTTTGGTTTTGCAACATATTTTCAATTTTGAGTGTAACAATGGATGTTAGCCGGAAACGACCATGGAATGAACTTGATATTGTTGTTGATCACGATCAACCTCCGGCGATCCGAAGACAACGGCCTACCTTCTTGTCGTGAGTTTGATCAAACACCTCTCTGATTCTGGCAATTTCCAAATCGATACAAATCAGTATCGAATTTTGCAATGGATATATATTTGTTTACAATGAAAAAAATCACGGTTTCCTTTGTATATTACGCATTGCAGTGTGGTTAGAGGCGCCATGATGGCTGAGACCAGATTTGCTCTCTGAACTCTCAAATTTATGAAAAATCTTCAATTTAGACAAAATCTAACATAAGACTTATTTCTGTTTGTAGATCTCAGACGTCGTTGCACTGTGAAGAACTGCCAACGCATAGGCTCATGTTTGCAAATCATGTTCCAAAATCAATATACACTAACAGCAATATCACTGATGCCGACAATAACCAGTTACAAATAAAACTCATAGATATGAACACAGGCCAGATTTGCTCAGATGTAGACGGTTCACCCATAAAAGTGAAAATCATGGTTATCGATGGGGATTTAGAGCCGGAAGGCCTGGACAGTGTTAAATTCAGCGGCAAAATCGTTAAACCAAGAGAAGGCAAAGGACCTTTGCTTGTCGGTAACATAGAGGTAACTCTGAATGAAGGAGTTGGTAATGTAGGAGATATATCTTTTACCGACAATTCGAAGTCGCTCAGATGTGGCAAATTCCGGCTTGGTGCGTGTGTTGATTCAGAGCGCTGCGGAACTGCGATAAAGATTCAGGAAGGATTGACTGACAAATTCAAGGTCAAGGATCACCGAGGATTATGTAAGTACTCTCGCAATTGGATGACGTTACTTTGAAGTAGTTAAACAACAATTTTATGTTCTGACAACAACATTTACTGGCAATTTCTTGTAGTGTATGAGAAGCATTATCCACCAAGGCCTACTGACGAGGTTTGGCGACTTGATATTATTGCAAAAGATGGAAAATATCATCAGAGGTTGAGGGACAGAGAAATCGAGACTGTTCAAGGTTTTCTGGAAATGTTGAATACAAATCCAAGTGAGCTGAAGGAGGTGAGATTTCTACAATTCTTTGCTTACCCTTTTCATCATATCATCCATGCACGACTTTGAATCCTTGATAATAAGGATCTCAGATATGAAAAAGTGTGATTTAACATTTAAGTATTTTACTGATAAACAAACAGGTATTCAAACAACTTTAATTAGCTTGTCATTACACAGCTTTAGTACTAAACATCAATTAATTCTGATTGTGCAGATACTAAAAATGTCGACAAATGCCTGGATCAAAGTCGGGACGCATGCGCGAACATGTCCGATGGTGTTTAACAGTGCAAATTTGGTGAACAATGTCAATTTACCAGATGAAACAAAATATATCAAACCAAAGAATGGAATCACCTCCATAATTTCTGTATGACAAATTGGCAATGATATACAATATTCCAATACAATATATATACATCTTCAATCTCAATAACTATTGCTAAGTTGTATTTTCTCTGGTAAACTACATTTCAGACTGGCCTCAAGAGACTCAGACAATAGCTTATGGAGAGGGAGCAGTATTAGAAGAAGCCCCAGACACAATTCTAGCTGGGCCTGATCAATTCCCTTCTTTGAGCCCATTTCATGCTATACCAGAACATGGTAGCGACTTTTGGAGCAACAATTATTGAGCTTATGTGATGATTTTCTCTATTAATTAAAGGGAAACATCTTGCGTCTATTGAAAAACAATCCATACATCGTACATAATATAACAAATACATTCTGAAATATAACAGATACATTCCGAAATACAACCTATGAATGCTATGGATAATTTTTCTATGGACGCTAGGTATTACTCTTTGATTTTCCTTTTCTGGTGTAAATAATTTTCCACTGGATGCCGTCCATGGTGACACTGTGACAGAAATTAGAATAGATTTTGTTTTTCTTCTTTTCATTTTGTGTTGTTTAGTTTTGTCTAATTCGGAGTTTGTTATTTTGCATCAAGTTGTAAACATTTTTGATGTGATAAACGAATGACTGTATAATTCACTTGATTTTGGAAAGTAGAGAAATCAAAAGAGAATGATTGTATTATTGCTTATCAATCTTCTATTACATAGTGCCTATATATAGGCTACAATTTCAAAATACCTAAAATACTTTCCTAATACAAAATGATATCTTATTTCATACTTTCTATTCTTAACACTTCCCCTCAAGATGGATGAAAGATATCCACTAAACCCATCTTGTCACTCAATCTAGCAAGATCTGCAGAACTCAGACCCTTCGTGAGACAATCTGCAATTTGATCTCCCGTAGGAATATGACCAAGCTTCAGTTGTCCACTATCAAGCTTCTCATTGATGAAAAACCTATCAATCTCAATATGCTTGGTTCTATCATGCTGCACCGGGTTGTTAGCAATGCTGATTGCTGAGCTGCTGTCACACCAGAGCTTCATATCTGCTCCTAGATCCATCTTCAACTCCACTAAGAGAGTCTTTAACCACAACAACTCTGTGACTCCCAAAGCCATGGCCCTAAACTCGGCCTCAGCTGTAGACCGTGCTACCACCAACTGCTTTTTACTCTTCCAAGATACTAGATTGCCTCCTACAAAAATGCAATATCCTGAGGTGGATCGCCTGTCGTCACGCAGCTTGCCCAATCTGAATCACTGTAGCCCTCAATGTCTAGGTGACCATTGTTTCTGAACAAAAGTCCTTTTCCAGGGGCACACTTCAAGTACCTCAAAATCTGATATACTGCATCCATATGGCCCTTCCTCGGATCATGCATGTAGCGACTCACCACACTGACTGCAAACGAGATATCAGGACGAGTATGACAGAGGTAAATCAATCGACCCACCAACCTCTGGTATCTCTCCCGATCAACTGACTCTCCAGCATCCTTACTCAACTTGATTCTCTGATCAATCGGACAAACAGTTGATTTACTCCCTAACATACCAGTCTCTGTGAGCAAATCTAGCACATACTTTCTTTGAGATAAAAGAATACCTTCTTCTCCACGTGATATTTCGATTCCAAGAAAGTACCTGAGTGGCCCTAGATCTTTTATCTCAAATTCTTTGGCAAGTTTCATCTTCAGCTCAGCAATCTCACCTTCATCATCACCTGTGATGATCATATCATCTACATACACTGCAAGTATAGTGATATGACCACCATTCTCTCTAAAAAACACAGTATGATCTGCATTGACCTGCTTGTATTCCATGCTGAGCATAGCCATTCTGAACCTGTCAAACCAAGCGCGAGGAGACTGTTTTAATCCATATAACGACTTCTTCAACCGGCACACCTTGCCGACTGTCTGATTTGTGCTGAAACCAGGCAGGATTTCCATGTACACCTCCTCGTGTAAGTCTCCATGAAGAAATGCATTTTTCACATCAAGCTGATGTAGTTGCCACCCACCATTCACTGCAATTGAGATCAGGGTTCTCACAGTGCTCATCTTTGCTACTGGAGCGAAGGTCTCATCATAGTCGATGCCATATGTTTGACTATATCCCTTTACCACCAATCGAGCTTTGTATCGATCAACTTTCCCTTCTGGAGTCTGCTTAACTGTGAACACCCATTTGCATCTGACTGCTTTCTTTCTAGTGGGTAATGATGCAAGTTCCCACGTCCCATTCTTATCAAGGGCCCCTAGCTCCTCCAACATGGCTGTCTTCCACCTTGGATCTTCCTTTGCCTCTTGCCAACACCTGGGTATAGAAACTCCATCTAGAGATGCCACAAAAGCTCTATACTCTGGAGATAAGTTAGCTAAAGAACAAACATTAGCAATATCATGTGGATAGCCATAACGGTCAGGTGCCTTTCCCGCATTGAGACGAGTACTACGCCTCAGCACTAAGGGAGAAGAGTGAGGAATGTCATCACCTGAATATGTAGGGTGCACTGGGAGGTCTGTGCTTACTTCAGGTGTCGGGGTAGGTGCTTCAGGAGTCGGAGCGGGCTGCGACAAGGGACTGCAAGGCACTTCATTCTCAGTTGGCACAGACGTGGTACTCTGCTGCTTGTTTGGCTCATTCGGTTTTCTCCTCCTATACACCTTCAACTCCCCCTGAGACAGATTTTCCTCCCCCTAATTCACATCATCACACTCATCTTCTATCGTAGGCACTGGGTACGGAACAAACCCTACCGTTGCTTGAGTCTCATCACTACTTTTCTCCCCCTCTTGCCAATTTTGACAGATATTCGGCAAGTCCTTCAAGTAGTATGGCTCTAGTTCTCGAAAGGTAACATCCATGCTGACAAATAGTCTCTTTTCTAGTGGACTCCAACACATATAGCCCTTCTGAGTAGCAGAATATCCCACAAAAATACACTTTACAGCTCTAGGATCAAGCTTTCCTACATTTGGTCTGTTATCCTTCACAAAACACACACAACCAAAGACCTTTGGAGGTAATATGTGTCTATTTTCTCCTTTCAACAATTCAATTGGAGACTTCCACTCCAACATCTGAGAGGGCATTCGATTAATCAAATAAGCTGCAGTCAACACAGCTTGTCCCCATAGATTCTTTGGAACATTCATAGATATCATCATACACCTTACTACCTCCAACAAGTGTCTGTTCTTTCTTTCTGCTACACCATTTTGAGCTGGTGTGTAGGGACAGGTGGTTTGGTGATGTATCCCATTGTCTGATAAATAGTCTGCTAGTGCCCTATTGGTGTATTCGGTCCCATTGTCTGATCTTAAAACTTTCACAACCGCACCATACTGGGTCTGAATAGACTTATGAAAATCCTTAAAACAACCAAACACATCACTTTTACTTTTCATCAAATAAACCCAAGTAACTCGAGTATGACAATCAATAAAAGTCACAAAATATCGATAACCATTAACAGAGGTTATAGTGCAGGGACCCCATACATCAGAATGCACCAGATCAAAAGCACAATTACTCCTATTACCAGAGCTGGTGTAGCTACTCCTTGCCTGTTTTCCCAACTCATAGTCATAACATACAAGACTATTTTTATTAGCACGTTCATACAAAGAGGGATACAATACACTCAGCACATTGAAGGAAGAATGTCTCATGCGTCGATGATACAATATCAACTCCTCCTCTACACTTCGATTAGACCCTTCTCCATCTACCAAAGACGCTAGTGCTGTATCCATTCCTTCCCTGTCTAAGTACCACAGTCCATTACGCCATGTGCCAGTCCCAAGTCGCCGGCCCATCTCCTTTTCCTGAAAAATCACCTTAGGGATATCGAAAGAAACAGTACATTTTAGTTGTAGGATAATCGAACTGATTGAGAGAAGGTTCACAGGAAATGACGGTGCATGCAACACATTTGATAGGGTCATGGTTTTGGTACATTTAACAATGCCTTTTCCTATGACAGGTTGAGCAGTACCATCAGCAACTTGGATACTCTCAGGAGATGCCATGTGTGTATAGGTGGAAAATTCACTGCGGGCTCCCGTGACATGTCTAGATGCACCAGAGTCAACTATCCATTCTGGTGATTGAGTAACAGGTATGGATGCAAGTGCACGATCATGAGTTTGAATACCTGTTTTCTGATTGGGCATAAGTGGCAATGTTACCCTTGAGTGGTGCCCCATTAGTATCAGCATTGTCATGCTTGCCACCAACATCCGTCATCTGAAGTCTCCTCCATGCCTCGAGAAACTGCTGCTCCTCTATTGAGTAGGAAGAGTGAGCCTCCTCCTCATCACCCGCTGCAAGGTTAGCCCTGTATCCTCCAGTGGGACCACCTCTACCACCTCGTCTGCCACCGCGACCACGTCCACGGCCGCCCAGTTGCCCTCGACCTCCAGGTTCTCTCTCTTTCTGAGGTTTTTGACAAGCTCTACTTAAATGCCCAGCTTCACCACAATTGTAACATTTTCGAGTCTCAACCTGACCCGGATTTGATACTGCCAATGCTGACTTCATCCCAGGGGATCCATAGATCAGACAACAACTTCATCCGACTCTCCTCCTGTATCATGGCCGCGATTGCATCATCCAATGAAGGAATCTTTGTCTGAGCCAATAGAACTGCCCTCCTCTGATCGAATGCGTGGTTGAGATGTTTCAAAAATTGCATGGTCCTCCTCTGTGCCACAATCTCTCTACACTGGCACTCCAATTCCTTGCACACCCTTACCGGCGAAAAATGGTCATAATCTATCCAGAGGCGCTGTAGCTCTATAGCGTACTCCTGAATAGATCTATCACCTTGAAATATAGCATCAATCTCCTGCTCTATTTGAAACACCCTCATGTTGTTACCTTCACCAGCATATGTCCTCTGTAGCTTTTCCCAAATGTCCCTCACGCTTTGTATACCGTCAACAGTCGTAGCAATACTCGGAACCATCGAGTTCAGCAACCAAGTATACAGTGACATGTGAGTTGCTCTCCAGGCCTTCCACTCGCCAGTCTCCTTATCTGTGGGCTCTTTCTCCTCCCCCGTCAGATAACCCTCGAGACCTCTACCTGCTAGAGCACCGGAGATTCTTCTCGACCAACTCAGAAATGTGGCCGATCCATCAAGTTTCAAATCTACTGGCAGAAGTTCCAACCGTGGTGGTTGCAGTGTCCCCGATATGGTCGTCGAACTCGATCCCTCGACTCCCTTCACCAACTTTAATAAAAGTTTCACATCATCTTCATCCAATTTTCCAAATAACTTGTCCATTATCAAGACATAGCAACTACCCACAAAACCAAAGAAATCCCGGACTCGATAACAACTAACTTCTAAAAAACTAATTTCATTCCCTTCCTCTTTTTTTTTTTTTTTTTAATGTTTCATTCTACAGATTACAAACAGAACAAAAAAAAAATAAAATCCCAAAAACCAAAAGATCGAGTGACAACTCGAGTACAGAACAAGAAAAAAGAAAATTTACTGCACAACTCGCACAGAACCAAAGACAGCCGGAGATATCCTTCTCAATGCAGAATCGATGCTCCGAAGAGGATCTCCTTGTCGATCTTGTCAACAGCCACCAGACAGGCCGCGAGTCCGACGGCTGTCGTACGCAAAGGCTTCGCCGGCTAGGGTTCTATCTCGCTGTGTCGGTGGCGACGGCGGCTGGCCCCGCGATGCCGCCTACCGTCGGCTGCTCGTGAAGGTGCCTCCGATGGCGGCTAGGGTTAGCTCTGATACCAACTTGATTTTGGAAAGTAGAGAAATCAAAAGAGAATGATTGTATTATTGCTTATCAATCTTCTATTACATAGTGCCTATATATAGGCTACAATTTCAAAATACCTAAAATACTTTCCTAATACAAAATGATATCTTATTTGATACTTTCTATTCTTAACAAATTCATGTAAAGTTCAAGTAAATGTAACCATTATCCTTACTGGTCATTTTTTTTTATTATTATTTAATAATTCTAGCAAATAATAATAAAATAATAATTGTGAGCAACCTGTGATTACCGATTAGTGTGCTAGAGGGTGGTGAATAGTACTATTTACAGAATTTAACTTATAAGCGCTTGTGCCCACCACCACAGCAGAATCCACTCGGACAATCTCTCCATTCAGAATGTCGCTTGGATGATCTCTCCGTTCGAAATCTCGCTCCAATAATCTTTTCGTTTGGCATGTTGAATAGCTCCTCCTTTGGGATCTTGCTCCACCCATTTCTCTGTTTTGGGATTTTGTGCAAGTTACATCTTTATTATATTTTGTTTCTAATGTTCACAAAATCATCTCAAAATTTTATTTTATGAATACACTTAAAATATATAAATACTTAAGAAAACCTAACAGAGTAATATAATAACCTGGCGGCTGGTATAAAACGTTGGTGTCTGGCAGTAGATGAAGAAGGAGAAGAGTCTAACAAGAGAGAAATATAAACATCAAGTATCAAATTTTGACCATCTGAGATGGAAAAATAGTGTTTTAGATTTATGTATTAGAGTTTTGATAACGTATCGCTCATACATAATTCTTAAAATTTTCCATTTTTTTTTTTTTTGAAAAGGATAAGCACCCTTTTTTTCATATTCTACATGAATTATTTTGACAGTATTGACAGCGAGCGAGTAAGTTGGTTCCAATCATTACTTAAAAAATTTATTAATCATTAGAACATGAATTTTATTTTAGATCATTCGATTAATTTTTTTTTATAAAGATCCACTGTTAATTAGGACTAAATAAGAAACTATACATTAATGAAACCAAATCTTAAATATATATATAAAAAAAAAAAAAAAACAACTGAGAAACTTCCTTCAGTCGTTCCTAAACACGGCCAATCAAATATTATTTATGCACAAATTAAACCCATTCCCACTGGCCGGTGGTGTTTGATTATTGTCTCTTTGGTTCGTTTTTCTTCCCATGAACACTCCAAGAAATTGAGAACAAATTGAGCTCCCGAGCTATACTAACTACTACTAAGTCACTAACAAAGCCGTATGAACTCATGTACGTATAATGTTTCCTGGCTAGTTCCTAACTAAGAGAAATGGAAAATGCTTAGAAGATGAGTTTGTTAGACAACAATTAACAAGGATAAGGTGAAAAGTGAGAGTTTTAATATTTAAACCGGAGATGAAAAGAAAATCATTGTTTGATGAAACCCAGATTTTCTGCAACGACTACAGATATGTCACATGGTGTGTTCACTTGACCCATAATAAAACAAACAAGAAATAGTCAAGCTACAGCGTAGATAGGTATCCTAATCAAAAGTTTCAAACTTGTCTCAAATCTCAATGGAATTATGGAATAGCAGTCAGAATATAAAAGTTATTAAATTCAGAAATTTTTTGTTGTCAAAACTCCCTCCGTTTGAACTTCTCCGGTTCAGATTAAAGGGACTCAAGTCGATCAAAAGACATGTCTGAAAAATAAAATATAAAGGAGAACAAACGGAAGGCTATAATTAGAAAAAAAAAATAAATTTTTTGACATGAAAATTCTATCTTCCTCAGAATGTTAATCATTAATTGTTTACTTGGATTGATCACCACCGTTGACGTACTTTAATATCTCAGCCCATTAAAATTTAAGGCCCATGTCAATTTCGTACAAGGGATGAGCTCTTGACCATTTATTATAAAAATAATGATTTCAGCCTAAAACAAGACGTGGGCTCTTTTAGTATCTTACTAGTAAAGAGCCCACGCGTTGTTTTGGCTAAAATTGTTATTTTTTATAAAAAACTTTTAAGATAATATGTAATAGGCCTTATATTGAGGAAATTGATATGAACCTTAAATTTTAATGGGCTGAAACTTTAATGTCAACGGGAATTAACGTAAATCAACGGTTCTGATCTACCCAAAAAAATGATCACCGGCTCAAATTTCTTATTTTGGGGAAGATAACCCTTTCATATCATTTTTTCCAATATGCTTTTAAATATAGTAAGGATAAAACAGTGAAAACTGAGTGTCCACAGACCTATAACTGGAGAACTTAATAGCTACATATACAATTGGGTTTGTTTAGACTTTAAAATTGACAAATTGAAATGGTAGGGAAATAAAAGGTTGACCTTTGTGACCTGTGACATGTCGCCGTTGACTCTTGTACCTCATGAAATCCCATGATGCTTCCTAAGTTTAACCTGACGAGATCAACATCTTAAATTAATTCACGTACCAACAAAATTTCGGTTGAAATTCCATCCCCTTTCCATGAAAATTCTCTTGTCAACATCTCCAAAATCTTCAAAACCATATAAAATGACCACCCATCGCCTTCAAACTTCAAACTCCGAACTCAACTCAAACTGCTCCCCTTTTGTTTCCTTTCATCAAACTTTTGAGGTACCTTTTCTGGTGAACCAATGGATAATAATGGCAGCAGGAAGAGACAATTTGTCGAACCGGTTGACGACCCAGATGATGATCAGCTTCAGCCGACCAGGAAGCGACAGCCTTCCTTGTTTTCGTGAGCTCCTGATCTCTGAATCTGGCACAATTTCTTTATTGGTACCAGCATTGAAAATGAAATGCTTAACTTTCAATGGCTAATTATAAATGGAAAACTCATGTATCTTGTTTCGATATGTTGTGTGCAGTGTTATTAGAGGCGCAATGTTGGCTGAGACCATCAAAGGCATTTGCACGTCTTTGGAACCGATGATCCGAAAAGTGGTAAGCTTTTTAGTTTTTACCCATAACAGTTTTTGGAAAAAGGCAGTTGATTCATGTGGTGATCAATCGACATTTTATTTTGAAATTTGGTGATAGGTTCATGATGAAGTACAGCAAATTGTTTGCGGTCATAATCCGCTTTATGGGTAAGAGACTTTACACAGCTATTATATTTTTTTTGAAAATGATTGAAATTTCATTTTTCCAAAGATAATAGTTGAAGAATTTGCGATCGACCTATGCATCAGAGTAGTAGCTAGATGTATATAAGCAAGTTTTATTATTAGTTAGTTATTATAAACATTCTCTTGATTCTGAATTTATTTACAATCTTTCTATTAATCTGTAAGTGACCCATATTTACAGGGTTCCACAATACTATCTTGAACAAGCCATACCAGTACCACAGTAAGTACTTCCAACAGTTTCATCTCCTTCAGTTCTGCAAATTATGAAACAAGTTTTATTTAAAGCAACATATAATAGAGATGCTTTCCCTTTGTAGATCCCAGCAATTGCGCTGCAAAGAAATGCCGACACACAAACTTGTCTTTGCAAATCAAGTTGCAGAATCAATATACACTAACAATAAAGTCACTGGTACTGACAATAACCAGTTAAAAATCGAACTCGTAGATATCAATACCGGCCAGGTTTGCTCAAATGTGGCACCCATAAAAGTGAAAATTGTGGTGATTGATGGGGATTTAGAGCCAGAAGGGTTGGACAGAGATAGATTTAATGGCAAAATTGTCAAACCGAGAGAAGGCAAGCGACCGTTGCTTGTAGGTAACACAGAGGTTACTTTGAATGGAGGAATTGGTATCGCTGGGGATATGGTTTTTACTGACAATTCGAAATCGCTAAGATGTGGGAAATTCCGGCTCGGTGTGTGTGTTGATTCTGAGTGCTGTGGAACTACAATAAAGATTCAGGAAGGATTGAGTGAGAAATTTGCAGTCAAGGATCACCGAGGCGAATGTAAGTAAGAACAGTCTTAATTAATTTAACACTTTTGATGATGAAATGTAAATTTCCACAATTTTTATTAATCGTGCAGCTTTTTGTAGTGTACAAGAAGCATTACCCACCGATGCCTGATGACGAAGTTTGGCGCCTGGATAAAATTGCGAAAGATGGAAAGTACCATGAGAGATTGAAGAGCAACAATATCAACTCTATTCAAGGTTTCTTGGAGATGTTGACTGCAAATCCAACAGATCTAAAGAAGGTGAGGTTTTTCCAGTTTCTTTCTTACCCTTTTCGTCACAACATATAATCACAACCCTGATAACTAGACTGAACAAATAAGGTCTCCGGTATGGAGAAGTGTGGTTTACTGGTAAAGAAACAGTCAAAAAAAAAAAAAAAATTAAGTTCTAGAGATACTATTTTTTTATGGCTAATTCTGCTATGGATTTGATAATATATGGGTCATTCATTTTTTATAATCGGATGGCCACCATATATATTTTAGATACAATTAAAGAGAAATGTTTGATTATAACTGCTCGACTCAAAATGAAAGGTTGCTTAACTGATCCACAGCATAACAACTCTATTTTTATTCCTGGGGTAATACAGTTTCCTGAATAGGCCCCAAGTTTTTTATTACACAGCAACCTATGAGGCTAGAATTTTGAAAATCAATATTTTCTTCGATTCCTCTTAATCATGAAAGCTCCTGAACATTATCGATTCTGACTGTGCAGAAATTAGAAATGCCGACAAATGCATGGGATAAAGTTGTGAAGCATGCGAGAACATGTCCCATGGGTCTCAACAGTGCAAATCTGGAGAACAATGCCAATTTACCAGGTAATTAAGTTTAACTTTTAAATTTAGTTCATTCAGTATGCATCATCCAATCTGTACTTTAGCACCATCGATCGAAAACTAACTGTTATTTCTCGGTCTGGTTCGACTTTGTATTGCCAGACTGGTCTCAAGAGACTCAGAGTGGAGCATTTGGAAATGGACAGCAATCAGAGGCAGCAGCAAACACAAATGTAGTTGGGTCAGAGTTCTGTTACTCGAGCCCAATGTTTAGTCGACTGCAGTCCTTCGACTTCGCAGCTATGATGTCTGACCCTGACCTAATGTGAAGCATCTTATTTTTGTTTTTTTTTTTAAGGGGTAAAGAAGATTTGAAATTTCTGGAATTTTGCATTTTACTTTCCTCATGGCACTGTACATAGTACAAGAAACATGTTTGTTTTAGCTTTGTTGTTTAGTTTTGTCTGATTCAGAACTCACCCATTTTGTACAAATTTTAAGTTTTAAACAGATTATTTATATGCGATAGTTGATATAAGACTGTTCATATTATATATAATTACATGTGATGAATGATCGGGATATTCACAAACCAAAGGCCAAACAGGTCAAAATATTGAAAGTTGCAGTTTTTTTTTTTTTTTTTTTGACTAAGCAATTTATTTATCACCCCCTCCCTTTTGAGAAACAAACTATATTGAGAAAAGAGCAATTCTAATTGCTACTTATCTCCAAAACATCCGAAAACTACTTATTGCTACTCAAAGCTACTCTCTGAGATTTTCAAACTATCAATACCAGGGAAATAAACTCCTAAAATAACCAGAATTACATCTAATCCCTCATATATTTTTTTTTTTCTATTATTGCTATGTATTTATAAATTTCTAACTAGTTTTCCATCTTTTTGAGTTGATCTTTCCTTTAAAGCCTACTTTCCACTTCCTCAGAATCAGAGATTGCCATCAGATCTTGCTTTATAATGTCTTCTATATCCATTTTGTTACCTGTCCAGTATAACCACAAACCAAAGATGTTAGATAAGATCAATTTAAAACTATACTTACTGTTTTCTTTAAATACCAATCTATTTCTGTCTAACCAAATCTGCCATATTAATACAATAAACCATGTTTGACAGTAAATTTTTTATTCCTTCTCTTAGGGGTGTAAACGGGTCGGGTTGGTCGGGTTTCGCATAGATTAGCAATCCAAATTATTCTAGTCAGGTTGCACATATTTCAATCCAGAACTAACCAATAAATAATAAAAACCGTTCGGGTTATAACTTTGGCGGTAGGGTTCCGCGGGTTTCAATTTAAGATATTAATTGTCATCTAACCATAAATCTGTCCAAAAATAAAAGTTTGTGTTGAGATTTGTATCCTTATTAGGAATAACTAGCATTAGACCAGTGCAATGCACGGGACTAAAAAATTAAAAATAAGTAACTTCTTTTTGCATTATTTTATATTTAAAAAATAAGATAACTGAAAATGGTTGGAGTTATATATGAATAATAAAAAATTTTAAGAGCACAGTGTGCAAAAGCTCATTCTAAACTCTAAAGTTCATAAATTGATAATTCAATCAAATTAATCTAAGTAAAGATTAGGAAAAGATTAAGCCTGATGAAAATATTAAGATGTTTTAATAATATCGTTTCCATTTTTTTACAATATTTTTAAGCGAACAATCTTAATAGAAATGATTTTGCCGTTCCAAAATGATATGTTCATCATCTATTTTCATTGTAATGAAAGTAAACTAAATCCTCAATTGATATGCAAATTGCAAAATATAACCCATCCAAAATTAAAGAAACATGACCAAAAGGTTAAGAAGAAAAAAAAAAGATAGAAATTTAATTTTGTAATGTTTTTCAAAACATTTATATTTCAACATATGATAATAGAAAAGGTTTGGAAGGAAAAAAAACGATAGAAATTTAATATGGTACTCTGGTAATGTTTTCCAAAATATTTGTATTTCAACATCAGATAATAAAATATAAGCGTCATGCTTGTTATATGTAAAAATTTTTGCACAAATTTTTGTCATTTTCACATTTTTCCAATTTTTCAATCTCAAACCAAAAGAAATGAGTATAATACGTATGTGGTGCTAAATAATTACTCAATTACATATATAAAATTCAAATGAAGATAAATTGATTGTTTTCTTTATTGTGTCTCAACGGAGGAAACTTTCTTTATTCTTTTCATATATATGTACAGTGAATGGGAAAATAAAACTTACAGAACTTAAGGGTATAATTGTGCCCTTCATATTAAAACTGAAGCTAAAATCAACATATCATTTTTTTTTCACTTATATTTTGGAACAATAATCAAATCTATCAAGAGAAAGTATCAGTGTAACCTTGATGCTGCAAGACTCCTATTACCTTTTTAATTAAATTAACCTGCAAGTTCGTCAATAATCTCAAGGATAGTCAAAATGATGAATTAATGCATGCTTGAAAAAAGTTTAAAAAGGTTAATTGGGTGGATAACTTAATTGGATAATGCAGTGAATGTATCAAATTAACTTCTTTTTGATGACCTCAATAAACACTCTGGTCATGAATTGTTGACATGATCACATCAATAAATGGTGCTTGTAATTTTTGTCCACGACAGGTTAATGCAGGCACTGCCAAGGTTTCAAAAAAAAGACAGGTTAATGCAGGCATAGTGTGCCAGTCAACCCTTTTGCCCACCCATATCATTATATTAACACAATCAAATATAGTTAAATGATATTTGATATCAAACTTATCAAACTATCACACAATTTACTCCAAATCAACCCAAGTTACCTAACTCATATGCTATAGTAATATAAGATAATCAATTAATTTTACAGCTGCTTTATTTTGGTTAAAAGAAAAAAAGGCTTATTAAGAAACAAAAAGAATTTGTTCAATATCATTTGAGATTATATATTACAACAAAATAAAGTAAATAATGATTAAAATTTTGAAGTCAGAGGAAATGTTTGATGAATATTGAAATATTCATGGGAAATTTGATTAAAAACCAATATATGTAATTGTCAATTTTTGTAAATAACAGGGAATATCTTTTATGTCAATAATTGGTCCTAAAGCTCCTAATCTATAATCGAATTATTATAAAAGTTTCTCTCTACCTTAATTTGTATCGAAGTGAACAATGGGAGTGAGCGACTGAGCGTGGCTCCAAAAGGTTTTGCCAACTCTGCATTCCGACAAAAAGCGTTTTCCAACTCTGAATCTGTGAATCGCAAGATATATTGAAGAATACTGATTTTTGTAAAATTTTTTTTTTAAAGAGTGTGAAAGTCAAGATCGGTGATAATTAAAAAGTGAAAATCGGAAAAACGAAACACTTACTATTGACGGAATGGAAGCGGAAGCCTCTGAGGGAAAGAATACTGGAAAGAGAGAGAGCAATCCAGTCCGATTGCCAGAGAGATTGTAAGCAATCCAATGCATAAAGGGTTGGGACTTGGGAGTACATATGATGATATGAAGGGACGTTAAAGAAAGAGATGAAAGGGTGTATTGGCATTTGGCAGGGATGAAAGGGTGCTGGGAGTAAATTTGATATTTCTTTAACCCGTTGGTACAACAATTTCAGAAGGACGCAATTATTAAAACAGAGATTAGAGATGACGTGGCATGCTTTAGAAAGCAGTTAAGTCTTCCGCTTTTCTTTAAAGAAAGTGATAGAATATAGAAAGATTTATGGACTTGTATGCAAGAATGTAAAGGCTCTATATAAGCCAAAACTAATTATTCAATAAACAAGTTTTACTCAATTATTTTTTTTGGTACCAGAGCCAAACCCTAGCCGTCAAACCTAAACGCTACAGCACCGCGCTACAGTTGTACCGCGTCGCTGCTACAGTAACCGCCGCCGCTACAGTATCACTTTCGGTTTGTTTCTTACCTCTCGTTGTAGGGTGCCCGTGTGGGGAGGGCAATACCCCATGGGTCCCGAGGAAGTATGAAGATGCAAAGGTTCTAGACAGATCTTGGTGTAGGAGGTCGAGATCAGATCAAGAAGAAGGGTACGGGAGTGGTAGGTGACAGGGACTAGTAAGAATCCAATGGAGGAGATAGTCAAGAAGTTGGAACCCGCAGATCTTGCGACATTGATGCAGTTTATGAGGATGTCGGCAAGCGAAAATTCTTCGAGGCTGCCTGTTATTAAGGTAGAGCTCCCGCCTATTGATCTGAAACTTAATGGGCCTGCAACATATCTGAGTTGGTCACGTCGGGTGAGGTATACTTTGGAGGGGAGGAATCTGGGTGAGTACTTGACGGGTGAGAAAGCAGAGCCAGCTGAGGGCACTGCAGGAAGAGATGAATGGAAGTCAACTCACATGTTGGTGTACATGTGGCTTTTGAACTCGATGGTCCCGTCTATTGCTGCCACAGTGGATGGGATCGCAAAGGTGAATGATGTTTGGGAAAAGTTGAGGAGAACTTATGATGGGGTGGGGAATAACCTGAGGGTGTATCAGATTAAGAGGGACATCTATGCTACAGTTCAAGGAGATAGGACCGTGCAAGAGTATGCCACAGAGTTGGAGCGCTTGTGGCTAGATCATGATCATTTCTCATCCCGAGCAGGCTGTAAAGACCCCGAGTGCAAGGAGAGAGAAGCTTTAATTCAGGAGCGAACTATGTTATTTCTTCAGGGGTTGGCCCCGGCCTTTGAGCAGAGGACTGCGATGTTGCTAGCTCAGGCGAGGATCCCTTCACTGGAGGAGGCGGTCTCAGCCATGATATAGGAGGAAAGTCGCATTAAGCTACAGGTTGGGACAGGTGGACTTCTCGGGATGAAGTCTGCATTGGTGGTTTCCAACTCTGGTAAAACAGGGTTTAGAGAGGAGACACGGCAATGCTACAACTGTGGCGAGGTAGGTCATCTGAGACATGCTTGTCCTAAGCCACCTAAGGAGAGAGATTCAGGTGGACGTGGACAGTCTGTAGGTCGTGGTCGCGGCCGTGGGGGAAGAAGAGGAGGAAGAGGCTATTGGGCTAATCTGACGATAGCAGAGGAAGAGGTGGAAGAGGCTGGTGTGGTCTTCACTGAGGAAGACCAATCGCTATTGGAGATATTGAAAAAGAAGCAAAAAGCAGCGAGTGGGGACAAGAAGAATGTGATCGAGGATGCTTCCTTCTTATCCATGGGTAACACTGCTACCTATGCTCGATCAACTAAAGGTACTGGTGACACACATGCTCTTGCCTCTATCTCCACCACTAGATCACCAGAATGGATAGTAGATTCTGGTGCATCGCGACATGTGACAGGTAATGCAAGTGAGTTCTCTTCTTATACTCACTTAGCGATGCCAGAGAGCATCCAGACCGCTGATGGAACATCACAGCCTGTGATTGGTAAGGGTACAGTAAATTGCACGGGTTCGGTAACTTTGTCCAATGTTTTGCATGCTCCTTCCTTTCCTGTAAACCTTCTATCAATTAGTGCCATCATACTCTAACTAAAATGTATTGTTTCTTTTGATATTCCCAAGGTGATCTTCCAGGAGAAGGGGACAGACCGGAGACTTGGGACTGGCACGTGGCGTAGTGGACTGTGGTACCTAGATCGTGAGGGGATGGACTCTGCATTGATTTCTATGGTGGAGAAGGTAAGAGTAGGGGGATCTGAGATCAGTGCTGAGGATGTGTTGATGCTCCATCACCAGCGCATGGGACACACTTCGTTTAGTGTGTTAAATCGGTTGTATCCAGCTTTGTTTGAAAGTGCTAATAAACAGAAACTTGTGTGTGATGCATGTGAGTTTGGAAAACTTACGAGAAGTTCTTATGTTAGTTCTGGTCATAAAAGTTCTTGTGCTTTTGACTTGATACATTCTGATGTTTGGGGACCTTGTTCCGCGAGTTCCATGAATGGTTTTAGATATTTTGTGACTTTCATTGATTGTTTCTCTCGTGTTACGTGGTTGGATTTGATGAGAAATAAGAGTGATGTAATTGGTTGCTTCAAAGACTTTCACAGGTCTGTTCAGACTCAATATGGGGCAGTGGTGAAGGTATTGAGGTCTGATAATGGCACAGAGTATACCAACAGAGCATTTGCAGAATACTTATCGTCTCAAGGAATACAACATCAGACTACATGTCCATACACACCGGCTCAAAATGGGGTAGCAGAAAGGAAGAACAAACACCTTCTAGAGGTAGCTAGAAGCATGATGATCGCAATGAATGTCCCAAAGCACTTATGGGGGCAAGCGGTCTTGACAGCTGCTCAATTGATCAACAGGATGCCCTCGAGAGTGTTAGATTGGAAGTCTCCGTGTGAAATGCTGAAGGGAGACAATGGCGGAATCCTTCCATTGAAGGTATTTGGTTGTGTGTGTTTTGTGAAGGACAACAGACCATCTGTGGGGAAACTCGATCCCAGGGCCGTTAAATGTGTATTTGTGGGGTACTCTGCTACCCAGAAAGGTTATGTTTGTTGGAGCCCTATAGAGAGAAGGTTGTTTGTAAGTATGGATGTGCATTTTCGAGAGTTTGAGCCATATTACACGCTGGACGTGACCTCCCCTTTTGGGGACTTACCTGATACTGGAAGTGAAAGGCATGAGGGGGAGAATGGAGAGAGGCTGGTGAATGCAGGATCGATTTCGATATCAATTCCTTACTCGGCTGAGAGGGGAGAACCGGTAGAGGAGCATGAGGATGAAGAAGAAGAGGAAACAGTAGGTGTTGGGACACAAGCTCAGGGGGAGTTGAGGGTGTATACTAGGAGGAGACAGAATGAGGTACCACTTACGCCTACAGTACCACTTGTGTCATCTAGTCCCTTGCCCCGGTCTGCTCCGACTTCTGAGACACCAATACCACCCTCAGACTCAGAATACACAGGTGATATGATTCATTCTTCCTCTTCTAACCCCATAACAGTAAGGAGGACCTCTCGCAGCAATGCGGGAGTGCCCCCGACCGTTATGGTTTTCCTCATGATATTGCTAAGTTTGTCTCATACTCTAACTTATCCCCTACATATGGAGCATTCATTGCATCTTTGGACTTTGTTACTTTACCTAAGTGCTGGCAGGTTGCTAAGGAGGATCCAAAGTGGAAAGCAGCTATGCAAGAAGAACTTCGAGCTCTTGGTAAGAACAGAACCTGGGAGATTGTGCCACTACCACCCAGCAAGAAGGCGGTTGGGTGCAAATGGGTGTTCACAGTGAAGCAGACCCCGGAAGGTAAAATTGAACGCTACAAGGCACGGTTGGTAGCAAAGGGGTATAGTCAGACGTATGGCATCGATTATGATGAGACCTTTGCTCCTGTGGCAAAGATGGGCACAGTCAGGACACTTGTCTCCATTGCAGTGAATGAAGGCTAGAAGCTGCATCAGCTGGACGTTAAAAATGCATTTCTTCACGGAGATTTGTTAGAGGAGGTGTATATGGAGATTCCCCCAGGTTTTGGCACAAAACAGACAGTGGACAAGGTATGCAGATTGAGAAAGTCACTGTACGGGTTGAAACAGTTTCATAAAGCTTGGTTTGACAGGTTCAGGAGAGCAATGATAAATATGGGCTACCAACAGATCAATGCTGATCACACAGTGTTCTTTCGACAACATGGTGGTCACATTACTATGCTAGCAGTGTACGTGGATGATATGATTATCACCGGTGATGATGAGGGTGAGATTGCTCAGTTGAAGGCGAAATTGGGTAAGGAATTTGAGGTTAAGGACTTGGGGCAACTAAGATACTTCCTTGGGATTGAGGTTGCTCGTGGAGAAGAGGGAATCGTTCTGTCTCAAAGGAAGTATGTTCTAGACTTACTCAAGGAGATGGGCATGTTGGGTTGCAAGCCTGCAGTTTCACCAATTGATCAGAGGTTCAAGTTAAACGCAGATGCAAGAGAGCCAGTGGACCGTGAGCGTTACCAGAGGTTGGTGGGGCGTCTTATCTATTTGTGTCACACTCGTCCTGACATTACATTTGCAGTGAGTCGCTACATGCATGATCCAAGGAAGGGCCACATGGATGCAGTGTATCAGATTTTGAGGTATCTGAAGAGTGCACCAGGAAAGGGGTTGATATTCAGAAAGAATGGGCATCTAAACATTGAGGGCTATTGTGACTCAGACTGGGCAAGTTGTGCTGATGATATGAAGTCTACGGCTGGATACTGCATGTTTGTAGGAGGTAATTTGGTCTCTTGGAAGAGCAAAAAGTAAGTAGTAGTTGCAAGATCGACAGCAGAAGCTGAGTACAGAGCAATGGCTTTGGGAGTTGCAGAGATGGTGTGGCTAAGAGCTTTGTTGGTAGAGCTCAAGATGGACCAAGGAGTTAAAATGAAGTTGTGGTGCGATAGTAAGTCTGCAATTAGCATTGCTAATAATCCGGTGCAACATGACAGAACCAAGCATATGGAGATTGATAGATTCTTTATTAAAGAAAGGCTTGATAGTGGACTCTTGGATTTGGGACATGTAGCTACCAACGAGCAAGTGGCTGACTGTCTCACTAAGGGAGTTAGTTCATTAGATCTATGTAGATTTTGTGACAAGATGGGTTTAGTGGATATCTCCTACCCATCTTGAGGGGAGTGTTGAGATTTGTATCCTTATTAGGAATAATAGAATATAGAAAGATTTAGGGACTTGTATGCAAGAATGTAAAGGCTCTATATAAGCCAAAACTAATTATTCAATAAACAAGTTTTACTCAATTATTCTTTTGTTTGCTCACCTAAAAATACCTTCTTCCTAAGACCAAACTTAACATAATGTAATATATACTTTTAATTCCTGCCCAAAAGTAAGAAATTTTTCCATTAAATCTGTTCTTATATTTAAATTTTTATATATCTTTCCATTTGCCTCTTTTACTATCCCTATAATAATTCCATACCCATTTTCCAAAAAGAGATATTTTCATTTGCTCTAAGTTAATTATTCCTAATCCACCATTTTCCTTTGTTAAACATACTGCTTTCCAACTAATCAAGGATTGAAAGTTGCAGTTATATCATACAATTACAAACCAAAGGCCAAACAGATCAAAATATCCAAAATAAAAAATAAACCTGCACATAACATACCTATGCATTCGCAATCAAGCCGGAAACAGAGGCACAGCATAATCTGAAAGATCCATCCTCTGACCTGCAAGTGAATAATATGCAAGCAGTTGTGCTTTATTAGCTAAGGCATCACTTCCCTCTTCACTTGCCTCCCCGCATTCATCAGGTCTGGGAGGAATGAACTCCATGTTCCAGTACCTCCGGCTCATTTCTCTGAACCCCTCACCATTCAACGATGCGGTGTATTCCCCGGCCCACATAGATCTCAGTGAAGGCAATTGCAAAACGGCAAGGGCCAGAGCACGCTCGCTGAAGCAAAAATCCCTCAGTTCCAACTTCACCAAATTTTTACAACCCCTCGCGAAGTGCATCAGCCCCAAATCGGACTCTCCCACGTTACCTAATAACATGTATCTTACATTTCCACTGTATTCACCTATATACCCAAGGCCTACATCTGACAACCCACCGGATCTTAGAGAGATTGAGAAACGACTGAGTTTGGTGCAACCTTGCAACAAAGCACGTACGCCATTATCAAGGGGTAAATCAGAAACATTCTCCTTATTGTCAAGTAAGATAAGGCGGAAATCCTGAAGGTTGGAGCAGAACTTGCCAAAGGCCTCAAGTGCAGCATTCGATACATCAAAAACATAAACGGCTAGATACTGAAGCTCGCGGCATCCAACGGCTACTGATATCAGTCCAACTTGGGTAACACGAGCCTGCTCATTTTGCTGGCCACGATCAAGATTTGCCGTGGTTATTATTCTCAGTCGGCGGAGTCGCTTACATGTGTTGCTCAGCACTTGAAGCCCTCTATCTCCAATGACGGTTCTCACGTTTAGAACCTCCAGATTGGGGCACTTCCATATCAGCTGGCAATGGTCCTCTGTATCGAGGAAGGTGTGCAGCAGATCCAGTTCCGTCAATGAAGCGGAAAGAGGATAAACTACTGACACCTCATTTGTCCCCATACAGAGAAGTCCGACGGACAGTAGCCCAGGCGAAAACACAACTTTATCGTATGCATCCGCCCGAGCCTCCCCTGGATTGGCATTAATGGAGCCACCCCAAAACTCTTCCAGCTTCGAGGCCAATTTGAAGAAATTGGGCAAGGCAGTGAGGTCACACCCGCTTATCTTCAACGAAACGAGTGATCTGCAGTTGCGGGCCAGTAACTCGAGGTCTTCTGCGGAGACTCTGAGTCCTGTCATGTAGAAATTCAAATGCAACAGCACGCCGTTGTTACAAGTGGCCAGATCGCGGAGCCATTCCCCGCCCCTGTCGATGATATCATTTTGCTCCATGCAGGGTGTCTAAAGGCATCTGCAATCCGCAGCGACAGTTCAAAGCCCGTCGGTGGAGAAACCGTCGCAGCGGTCGAGCCTGAGCGACTGAAAAGCATGGCCTCTGGCCACAACCAGCATCCCTAGATCGTCATCCGCAACGACCATACGCCTCAGATGGAGTTCCTTGAGGCAATCAAACCCGTTAGAGATCCGCTGGATCCACGGACGCGCGTACCCACCCCAGCCATTGCGCATGCGACCGAACATGGAGGCTCTGGGCCGGCCTTTGATCTTCAGGGACTCGAGGCACGGGAACCGAGTGCAGAGCACATCTGGCGCTGTTGTGTAGCAGAAGGCCACCGTGACGCGCTTGCGCATGTCCGAATCAATGCGGTGCCACTGGCGAGAAACAAGCGAGATGGAGGGACGGTCCCACGGGTCATCGATGCGATTGAGGATGCAATAGAGAGCCTTGTCCGGGATCTCGCTGAAGGTCATCGCGCGCCGTACCTTCTTCTCCTGTTCATCCATGGCTGTCACTGTGGGATCAGATCGGTCTGTCCCGATGGCAGATGCTGCAAAAATTAAAGATGTAAATTACTTCATCCATGTTTATTCTATCAAAAAAAAAAAAAAAAAAAAAAAAAAAAAAAAAAAAACACATATAACTAAACTTTTTTCTCATTAAAACTTGTTGCAGCCTATTTCATATGTGGACACCTGAGATCTGGCAATCAAGGTATTATTTTTACACAAATGCAGCCATTTTCCAGATGTAATTGTAGATGTAAAGGTTCATATAGATAAATTGTATCGATCGTACTCATAAGTAGCACATGGTTATAATCAATAATCGCTCGATCGCACCTTCACACTAATAAAACCTAGCTTCAAAGCAAAATCATCAATGAATTATTATTGGTATTGCATTTATAGCATGGCAATAGTACTATCAGCATGTACTTACAAGATAGCTAGCATGGCACTCTTAATCAACTTCAGAAATCGGTAATTACCTTTTCGACGATGACAATATATACTCGGCTAATCTAAAATTACTAAAAATTAAAATAAATTAAGACTAACCTTTTCGACTCTTGAGCACTCAGCCACTCACTGGCGAAGAGATGCCTACATGGCCAGCCCGTGCAAAGGCGCCAACCTATGCTCCTCTACTGTGGTTTTTCCAAATTACCTTGGGACTAGGGGTGAAAACGGATCGGATATCAACGGATAGTGGGCAAAATTGTATCCGTATCCGCTTTAGTTTTTCGGATACGAATACGGATACGGATAGTTCCGGATACGAATACGGATCGGATATTAAACGGATACGAATACGGATCGGATATTTAACGGATACGGATGCGGATACAAATATACTTCGGACATTAGACTTATTATTAAAAAATATATTTTATATAACTTTTTCATGATAAATCACTAACTAAAATGGTTAAATTACTATAAAAATTAATCACTAATCATAAATATGTTATTAGTTCATCGTGGATCATTATTATCATAAATAATTACATGTTAGTTAAGAAAAAATCCATAATATTCATTATGTTATTAGTTACAAGTTATAAATAAGTATAAAAGAGATGAATTCAAAGTCTAATTAGATATAAACTTCATTAAATTTGAAATCTACATAAAAAATCCAATTGAAAGACATATAATAAGCCTTTGAAACGGATATCCGAATTACCATAATATCCGGATTCGGATAATTATCCGTATCCGTATCCGTATCCGTTTCCATATTCAAAACCGCATCCGTATCCGTATCCGCATAAATTTTATCCGTATCCGTATCCGTATCCGCAAATATCCGTATCCGAATATCCGTATCCGCAAAAATCCGAATCCGGATACGGACAGATATTATCCGATCCGTTTTCACCCCTACTTGGGACCCTAAATATATATAGGCGCTTTGTCCCAATTCCATCTTCAAAATTTTCCTTGTGGGACTATGTATTAAGTTGTCCGGATCAATTTTCAGAATTTGAGCTTCTTTGTAACGTTTCTTTAAAAGAAGGTTGAAGTAATAAATTTTATTTTTTGAGATAAAAATGAGGGTCAAGTCACTCAAATTTGAATTTAAATGTCTATAAAAGACCCTCCATCCAGGTTTTGAACCCGCGACCTCCCACACGGAGAGCGTTACCTTTAGCCACTAGACCAAAGACTGGTTCTTAGGTTGATGCAATAAGTACTTTCCCATGCCTTTCACTTGTTGCTTTACTTAAAGATAAATACTTTCCCATAAAATCTTTGAATGTAATAAATACTTTCCCATAATATCTGCACAAAAAATGGGTTTCATTCAGTCCATAAGTTTTCAGTGTTCTGTAGAACTTCTGTTCTACTGAATGTAATAACTGATGATTGTAAGGGTTCAAATATAATTTAGTATGCATAATTTAATAGTTGGAACTTTTTCCTGCGTTTGGTAGCCGTAGTAAAATTGATTTAAGCTCTTAAATCAATTTTAAGTCACCAAATAGAAGTGATTTAAGGTGTAGTAAGTTAACGCAGCTATATAGGTGTAGTAAACTAAATCACCAACATTTCACATCTTTTACACATAACATCAACTTTACTTCATCTATTTACTTCACTACCACCAAACACCACTGATTTAAGGTGATTTAACGTTTTACTCCGCTTTAACTTACTACACTTGCCAAACGGGGGATTTAATTATTTAAGTTCCACATTTCGGAGTATTAGAATTGCAAAACTATATTCCTTCATAAAATAGAAACTAATGCTATTTCTGAAAACTTTAGATAGGAAACTTTCTGCTACATATCACAAAAGATTAGACAAGAGCAAAGTTCAGTTGATACCGACTGTCCGATCATAAGAGCAGGTCCTGCTCTCGGGTCTCAAAAGCAGCAGATATTCACCTCCCACAACGAGGACAAAACTACCCAGTAGTCCTTGGTCTTATTGGTTTGTACGGCAGCAGCTGGACTATAATGGATCGGGCTATAATATGGATTATGACTCAGACTCAACCCAACCCACATATAGATCTCCAATTGGATAACCCATATATAGAATCTGAGCTAAGAATGGACACAAATTGGTTAAATTTTGGACTCTCATTAATTAAATTATTTGTACATAATTAAAAGATGCCTTTTTCACTTTGACATGTTAAAAAACCGATTATGTCTTCATTTTAACAATAGTTTTGAAAATTGTACTTGCTTCTGACAGCATTTTTGAAAATCGTCGAAAGAACCATACTTCAATCCATGATGTTGCTAAATGGTATTGTTGTTTAAACTTACCTTGTAGTTTGATTGTTATTGTTTCTGTTTCAAACTGGCATAATAAGTGTAAGAATCAATATAATGAGATTGTTAATATTGAAAGAAATTTAATAATTACGAAAACTGTTGCATTGATTATTACAGTACATAATACTGATTGTAGGAAAATGAACAATGAAGAATGTGGAAGCAAATTAACCAGGAGAATGGTGATAATGATATATCAATCTCGGTAATGACATGGATTACACTCCAATCATTAAATATACTAGGGCAAGCCCCACGCTTCGCGGCGGGATAATATATACTTTGTATCCGCTCCAAAATTTTATTTAGACTTAACAATATATTACTAAACAAACTAATTGTGTAAGACAAACCAGATCAATGGAGAAAAAAGAAAAAACATATAGGCCAAGCAAAAAATAAATCTATTTTTTACTTTTTACAAATTTTGAATGTAGGATACATCAACAATTTAATATTTTACCTTTTCTAATTAATTTAAATTAAGAAAAATGCTATAATTTAGTCATATATTTCACCCTACTAATGAAAATGTGATGAGAGCATGATATCTAACTGATTTTAAGAAAAACATCAGGATAAGAGATTGACGCCGAAACAATGTAAGAGTTGATTAAAATTTTTTAACCCATTTATAATTAAGTCACTTATAAATATAAATCATATAATTTTGATACATTAGTATAGATTGTTAAATAAGTTTTGGGTCATGCGGTTAGGACTCCAGATAAATTGTTATTTCATAGTCAAGGTCATTTGTAAAAAAGGTTAATTGTTCAACCATTAAGAGAAATATATTATTAGTGAGGCTATTTATAAAAAAATTTTGTATAAAGTACGCTCAACTATGTCTCCATTTAAACTAGAAATGGAAATGCCTGAAAATTGTTTGGACTGTCGGATCGCGATATCCAACGATCCAGGAGCCCAAATCAACCATGGGGCTTCATTTCTCCCCTCTAGAGTCTAGAGGGAGATATTGTCGAAAAAGAAACAAAGAAATAGATAACGGTGAAGCCAACCATGAAAAATCTCAACTAGCTACTGAGTTGATTTCGTGATTTGCATATATAAATATTAGAAAATTTCATGTTTAAATTTTGAAATTCGTTATTTTGACTGGTCACTATGAATAAAGAGTGAAGTTCTTTTAAAATTATAGAAACAAGAATAAACCCCGCGTTTGAATTCTTTATGAATTAATTTCAATCAAATCATTTATATCTGTACTTGAATTAAAAAAAAAAGAACAATACATAGTTCAATTAATTATTTGTAGAAAAAATATTAAGCAAAACAATTCAAAGAACTTACTTAAAAAGACAACATAAAAATTACCTCTTACAATCTATCAAAAGTGTCATTTCATTTAATAGTCATCAAAAAAAAAAGAAATACATTATCTCAAGACGCTCTAAATCTATTTTATGAAAAGCAAAAAGAAATAAGTTTGTATTTATGCTAACATCGTAGAAATTCAATTGTATGGACAAAATAAGAGTTAAAGTGGAAAACAACAGAAATTATTTTTAGGGTCCAGTTAATCGTTTATATTTATATTCATATATGATTCAAATCGTACACAATAAATCCAACGACAGTACGTTGGTGCATAGCCGTACTAAATACACCCCAATGCTATCTTATCCGCACATCACAGATATAATACATCACGATGCATAAGCTTTAAAAAGTTTAAGAAACATTATAAGTTTTCCATCGAATCTGAACCAGTGAAGCATTGATCGGACGGCTCCCAGCTCCAAATCAATGAGGGAGCACCGTACATTCTCCCAAGCCTTTACACCATGTTTGGTTAGGGAATAAAGTTAAAGAGGTATAACTCACTATGTCAGGTTATGACATCATAAAATATTCTTATTTGGTTGAGCAAGTGGAGGAATAAGAAGAACATACATTATTTTATTGTTATATTAACTATAGTATTGTTTTGTCATTATTTTATTAATAATAATATTGGTATTATAATTAATAATATTATCAGTATTTAATATTAATAACATTATTTTATTATTATAATAATTATATAATATTATTAATTTCATTGCTAATACTATTTTAACAATACTATTACCATTATTATTATCATCATCATCATCATCATCATCATCATCATCATTAACTATGATCATAAAAAATATTTATTGATATTTTTTTTTATTATTTTTTATTATTATTTTCTTATTATAATTAAAACATTATATTTTTATTGTTAATATTTTTATTAGTGTCATTATCATTATTATTTTATTGTTATGTTAATTATATATTATTATTTTATTTTAAAATTATATTATTATTATTATATTGATATTATTTTTTAATTTAATTTTATATTTTTAGTATTATAATTAATATTATTACTTATTAAAATATTATATTTTTGACATTATATATTATTATTTTTATTAAAAAAATAATAATAAATTATTATTATTAACATTATTTTATTATTTTATTATCATTAATATTATTAAAGTGTGATCATATTAATTACAAATATCTTTTTGTTAAATATCTTTTTGTTACAAATAAATAATAAAGCTTATAAATTAAAAATATTTATTTTAAAAAAATTGAACATAATTTTAAAATTTTTGTTGTGAATAATAATGATGATGATGATGATGATGATGATGATGTAATAATTTATAAATAATAATACATAAATGTTGGACCACTTTAAAGGTTAAATTTTATCTTAGACATATCATATCATCTTATTAAATGAGGAGAGAGAATACATATAAATCATTGGATTAAAGTAAATGAAGAGATTTAAACAAAATCAATGGTTAATAATATTGATGATGTGACATAGTTGAGGTGCTTGGAGAGTTACCCCTCTTTCTAGTTTAGTACAACCTCTGTCCATGAATAAATGAATTTTTAGGAAAAGTCAAAGGAATTAGTGGAAAAGTGAAATTACTTTTATGCCTTTAATTTGTAATCATTACATAAATTAAATAATATAGATAAAAAGGTAATCATAACATTGGAAAACAAGTGGATTCAAACAAGTGAATAAGAAAATAAAGTCAAATCGGTAAAATTCATTTAATTGGGGACAAGCCGTAAAGGTATAAATTTATTTAATTGTGGAGGGAGGTTGTAATGATTATGGGAACTTCCCCAAACCAAGCGAATGTTCTAAATCCGGGCCTAATCAATATTTTGTTGATTTATAATGTTTAAAAATATTAAATTAAAAATTAAAACCGCGTGTGGGACGAAGATTAAACGACTCGAGCGCCATCCTATTAAATAACTTCAAGCAAAGTCTTCTTACTTAATCACCACAATCTCTCAATTCACTTCCATTACTTTCTCACAGTTGCAAACACAGTACCAGGGAAGAAGATGGTACTAGTTCAGGAACAAACAAATGAAGCCGAGGCGAGCTATCCCCCGAGAGGTGCCGCCACTGGGGCCACGCCGAGGAAAAAGACCAAACACCGGTTGTACCTGTAAGTAATTATCATATAAAAGATAATTTTAAGATGTGTTTATTCATTCTTGATTACTTGAATTACAACTAATAATGTGTGCTTAGTTGAAATGTTGTATGTAGCAGTTTTTGTGTTATCTTATTCAGATTGAACTCAGATTTCAACAGGAAAAATCTGGCCAAGTCTATTTGATCCTGCTATTCATATTCAGTATGTTATTAGTATCAAATCATTTCATGATAATCTGGTTTTGTCCAATAATCAATCAACTATCAATTAGTTTCGGTTTAACCTTATTCAACCATTTATAACAAAGAACCCTAAATAACCCAAACAGACATTGATACCCATTCCTTGGGTCTTCATAAAATGTACAATGATGCAATTCAAGCAGATTTCCTGACTATTATTGTTTTGGGAAAGTAGGAAAGTAAACACACTTATCAAATGGTCGCTGTTTCTATTGCTATTATCGGTATATAAGCGAGAATGCAAGATCTTTCCTCAATAAGCATCTATCTCAAGGGTTGACTTTGACTGTTTCTCCGAAGCATCTAACACTTCTATTTTTTCCCCCTTTTGCAGTGTGATCATGCGTGCCTATGTTTATGAAATGATAAGGAACCAATTTGCTCCCTGGATGCAAGAAAATGCAGAAGACGGCAGTGTGACAGTAATCATGAGGAAACTGGTAAAATACTTCCATTTTGTCAATAAGAACATTACCAATTTTATGCTTTTACCATATATAAAAGCAATTATGATAGATTATTTTTATCATAGGCTGAGAATTTGTCACCGCGCTTGCATTTACCTGTGCCAAAACTACAACGCATCGAGCCACAGCCAGCTCAAATGATCACGCCACAGCCAGCTCAAGTGATCGAGCCACAGCCAGCTCAAGTGATCGAGCCACAGCCAGCTCAAATGCTAAGGTTTTCTAATTCCCTCCCAGTTGAAGTATTCACGAATCGTCCGTTGGTTGGCACTGACAACAAGCCTCTTCAAATTGAGCTTGTGAATATTGATTCTGGTGAAATTTGCACAGAAGCGCACTCATCTCTGAAAGTAGAAATTCTGGTCGTTAGAGGTGATTTTCCCTCGAACGATCGGAAGCTCAAGGCATGTAAAGCATTGAGTCCAAGGAACAACGCAATGATGCCACTGTTGGTTCAGGAGGCAACCACAAGAACTGCAAGAAAAGGTTTTAGTTACAAAAAGAAATTTACTGTTAAGCTGCACAATGGAAGGGCAGTTGTCAGAGGCAAAATAACTGACAATTCGAGCTGGGTCAAGAGTAAAATGTTCAAGTTGATTGCCCGTGTCATGAAGGGGAGTAACCAGGAGAAGGCGATTAAGGTTGCTGTATCAGAGCCCTTTGCTGTCAAAGAATCTAAACTTGAAGGTATATATTATTTTGTAATCTGTCCAGAAAGCCTTTGACAAGTTCAGTCTGTAAACACTGTACCAGAAATTTCAAGATGTATACACGAGTTCATAGCAACCAGCATTTTCTTCGTCCTGATAGTTAAATATGATCAGTGAAGTAGTGATAGGACCTTCAAAAATACATTTCATATATAAAATTGTTCGGTTTATGCTTAAAATAAGCTTTCTATGGTGTTTTTAGCCAACCTTTCATTACTTTTCCCCTTTAGTATAAGCACCCAACTATTTTTTAACATTGAGAATTACTTACTTTTTTTGTCATTTATCATCCATTAAATCTTCCCCAAAACATGATTGCTCAGGGATTTTGCTTCTTAGGGTTAAGATCACTATTATTTTTGTTTAACTATGAACTTATGACAGGGCGTAGGAAGCACATCAACCCACATCCCAATGATCCTGTGTATAGACTAATTAATGTGGGACCGAAGTATTGCGACACATTGAAGGAAATGGGCATCAACACTGTGCAGGAGTTTTTGAACAAGTTAGAGTCTGATCCTGACGGGCTAAAGAGGGTACTGTGAATCACAGATCACCTTTTCTTTTGCTAAATTTGGGTAAAAACAATAGTCCCAAGTCCCAACTTAACATTAAATCAATCGTTTTGTTTCTTTAGGTACTGGTATCAAAAACTTTATATCCACCATCCACAATCGTTTTGTTTCTTTAGGTACTGGTATCAAAAACTTTATAATCCACCATCCAAATTCTTTTGCAATAGGAAAAGGGCCAATGATTGAATGAATTATTTAATACAAAGCTCAACAATTTTAAATTTTAGATGATATTAGTTTTCCTGATAAAAGAAAATTTCAATTTTTGGTCCAAAATTAGGGAGTGGGTATGCAGAGGATGAAGTGGAAGTCAACTGTAGAACATGCAAGAAAATGCCAAGTTATCGAGGAGGACATGAACAACTTCGCTTTCGAAGGAGATGGAATGGGTGATTCGGCATCTCCTAATAATGTTAATGTTCAGCCAGGAAACATAGAAAATGACAATCAAATCCACATGGTAAATTCTACTGTTTCTTTTGTCCACTTTACTCGAAGTATAGGTACATGCAGTGCATAGTTCCTATAGGCAATGTGAATATTTGGGTGTCTGACTGTCATCACTTGCAATTGTGACAATCAAGTTATTAACAGTAGAACAATATGGTGGTTTATTTATGCCAAAATGGTGTCAAGGCTCCTAAGAGAAATTAGCGAAGTTGTTCCTGTCCAGTAACAATACACAGTAACCAGTAATATCAAGTAAGATCAACAAACAGTGCAATATTTTTCAAGTTGAGGTGTAATTTTAGCTTGTGTTGTTTTCTGAAGACCACAGTGGAACAAATGGAACTTGATTCAAACCTGGCATCAGATCAGATGGAAATACTCCCCCCCGATGCAGCTTACAATGGAAGTGGTGATCCAAGTAAGATTTAAATTTGAAAGAATTAACTTTAGTTTTACTTTTTGTCAATTAATCTATCATCCACTTGCTGGTACTTCAAGGGAAGTATTAAATCATAATTCTTTCTTCAATTGTAGTTCATTTCAAAGATGCGACTTTTGAAGTGGGGGAATGTTCGATTATGTATCCAAATTGGGGCCGGGTGGAAAGTCATCAATGTAAATAATACTTCTAATTTTCTTAAGTTTATTTAAATTTTTCATCTTATTTTCTGCATAATTTGTTAATGGTCTTTTCTGTTAACTCTCTAGGGAAAGATGATTTCAGTTATCCGGGGTAAATGAAGACGTAAATACCCCTGAGTACTTTCACTGACATCCAACTATCCAAGCGACGGATACTGGATACATTTCTTCAGATGACATTTTTTACCATCCTTGCTGATAACCTTCATCGTGTTATATTCTTCAAATTTTTCAGAAAAATGTACATATAGTAGCTAAAATCACACTACAGATTTGTAACAGTGATTTAATGTATTTCGTTTTCCCTCTAGTTTAAAATGTCTCATAGTATGATTGTGAGCCTCCAACTTTTTTTTTGTATTCATTAATGTGATTATGTGAGTGAGAAGTTTTGTATGAAAAATTGTCTCCACTTTCTATTTCTTTCTTTTTCCTATTACGGCATTCCAAAAACCTGGAAGCACAAAAGAAAAGGGAATGTAACCCGCTGATTTTAAATCTGATGGTCCACATAAAAGGCCTGAGCAGACCAGAGAGATATTACAAACAAGAATTTTTTTTTTTTTTGTCTATCCCTAAAAAACTAAAAAATAACAACACTATCCCTGATTCAAAACATTTTTTCCGACTATCCCTACTTTTTGAACGCCGGCGGTCACATGCACACACTGGACGCCGGCGGTCAAACATATGCACATCGGCCTCATGGTCCAGACCTAACCGCCGGCAGTCAGATTTCTGTTCTTAGTCGTTTAGGGTTGAAACCCAAATTTATGTTCTTAGTAGTTTTTTTTTTTTTTTTTTTTTCATTTGGTCTGCGTTGTGTCAGAGAGAGAGCGGCAGGGAAAGGAAGGAAAGGAGAGAAAGGAAAGGAAGGAAAGAAGAGAGAAAGGAAAGAAGGACAGGGAGAGAGCGACAGGGAAAGGAAGGAAAGGAGAGAAAGGAAAGGAGAGAGGAAAGGAGAGAAAAGAAAGGAAGAAAGGAAAGAAGAAGACAGGGATCCAAATTTCTTAACAGGTTTGAATTTGAAATGCCGTTTTCTTCTCTGACCGCCGGCGGTCAGGGTGGGGCGGTCAGGCCGCCGGCGATCAGGTCTAGACCATGAGGCCGATGTGCATATGCCTGAACGCTGGCGTCCAGTTTGTACATGTGACCGCCGGCGTTCAGAAAATAGGGATAGCTGGAAAAAATGTTTTGAATCGGAGATAGTCCTATTAATTTTTTTTTATTTTAGGGATAGACAAAAAAAAAAAAAATTCTTACAAACAAAGAGAAGTACATAACTTTGTTGGGATTTTTTTCTTGTACAAGGCTGGGCATTAAATTGAATTTTGAGTAATGATCAAATTTGATGCACTTCAGGGGAAAAAAGGGTAAAAAAAAACAGTTAATTTTGATGCTCCAACTGTTAGATTGTTATCAAATCATTTGGACAAAATACAGTCACACGTTACAACATTATCGTACAAAGTAATCAATGAATATGAGAGGTTCAATTAAATTAAAAAATGTTACCTTAAAGGTTTTGGATCAACCTTTCTAGTAGTAGTAGATCTTGGTGGAGGCATGCTCTTAGGGCCAGTGAACCAGGTTGTGTAGAGAAACTGCTTGTGGGGTCCATTGTGACAGCATATTTGCCTGAGTTTCTGCCTCTCTCTCATCCATCCTCTGCATAAATTCATAATCTTCATTGGGCTCTTGCGCGTCAGCCCTCTAGCCCCATTCCCCAGAACAAGACCTGATCAATTTGGAACATTACTTGATGCCAAAAAATTGCATCACATTGTTCCTGGGCACAGAGATATAATTAAGACTTTTCATATAGACAAAGGATCGAACAGTTGATGTTCATCTCCAAATCTGGTAATGCTGCCCACCATCCTAGTGATTAAGCAGAGAAGAAAACCGTGGAGATGGGGTCACTACCATGTCAACCGACAGCTCAAAACGAGACAAACTACAAAATGTTCATCGAGGCATATCGTCGAATCTTGTGGGCATGCAAGAGCAACAGGCATGCACATCAACTGGACCAGAAAGGGATCAATCAACGGTAAAGAACGGATAGAGTGGAAACCTTGACATGGTCCCAGGTGTGGCAGATGGTGAGGGGCCCGTGGTCCTTGACGTTCGCAGCTGAGCTCCTGCTCCGGCGGTGGCTTGACTACTACATAGTACAGTCCTCTTACAAGTTATTGGTCACCACAAGGTGTCTACTCACACAAATGATAATACAAGGTGTCACGGTCACCACAAGGCGTCGAAACTCATAAGTTCTCAATTTCTCATGCCTGGCCAGTTGGATAATATATATTTCATTTGGAACATGTAAAGATGAAAGATGCATCTTCTGGGATGTTGATTTGTAATTTTATTTTTTTTTAAATCTTCCGGCCCTGTGAATACTACAAGAACTTTTTTATGTTTTTTGGTGTTTGTATATGGTTGTAGATCTTGGGATTGCAATGCTTAAATTCTATGGTCCAACTCTGGTTGTTGTACACGAGCTGATTTGTGCTTCTTTTTATCTTCATTTAAGTGTAACTAGTATACATGCATGCTCTGCATCGGATTCCCTCGTTGTGGGAGGTGAATATCTGCTGCTCTTGTGACCCAAGAGCAGGACCCTGCTCTTGTGATCGGGCAGTCGGTATCAACTGAACTTTGCTCTTGTCTAATCTTTTGTGATATGTAACAGAAAGTTTCCTATCTAAAGTTTTCAGAAATAGCATTAGTTTCTATTTTATGAAGGAATATAGTTTTACAATTCTAATACTCCGAAATGTGGAACTTAAAAAAATTCAAAGTTCCAACTATTAAATTATGAATACTAAATTATATTTGAACCACTGTTATTAAAATCGGACCGGACCGGGCGGTTCGACTGTAAAAAACCAGAACCAAACCCTTTACGGTTTGGTTCAGCTAAAGGACCGTACATGCAAGTAAACCGGTGATAAACGGTTTTTTGTCCGGTTATTTTCTCAAAACCGCGGTCTCGGGTTTGGTTGAAAATCCGGTTATATGCAACTTTTGACTGTTGCTTCGTTTAATATACCCAATGAGGAGAGAGTGAGTCCCATACTCACATAGTATGTTATATATTTTAATTTATTTTAATTCTAGTTAGTACGTCCATTTTGTAATGCTATATAAAAATATGATTATTTATAATATATTTGTTTTTTAAATTTTTTTTAAGAAAATATTTACTTATCATATTATATGACTATGTATTGTACATATATATACATAAAAAACTCAGCGGTTGAACCAGTTGACCCGACGGTTGAACCAATAAACCAGTGACCCAAAGTTTTTTCGGGTTGATCTCCGTTCCGGTTCTGATAACATTGATTTGAACCCTTACAATCATCAGTTACTATTATTCAGTTAAACAAAAAAGTTCTACAGAACATTGAAAACTTATGGACTGAATGAAACCCATTTTTTGTGCAGATATTACGGAAAGTATTTATTACATTCAAAGATTTTATGGGAAAGTATTTATCTTTTGTAAAGCAACAAGTGAAAGGCATGGGAAAGTACTTATTGCTTTAACCTTCTTTTAAAGAAACGTTACAAAGAAGCTCAAATTCTGAAAATTGATCCGGACAACTTAATAGTCCCACGAGGAAAATTTTGAAGATGGAATTGGGACAAAGCGCCTATATATATAGGTGCCCAAGTTAATTTGGAAAAACCACAGTAGAGGAGCATATATATAGGTTGGCTTTGCATGGGCTGGCCATGGAGGCATCTCTTCGCCAGTAAGTGGCTGAGTGCTTGAGAGTCGAAAAGGTTAGTCTTAATTTATTTTAATTTTTAGTAATTTTAGATTAGCTGAGAGTATTGTCATCGTCGAAAAGGTAATTACCGATTCTGAAGTTGATTAAGAGTGCCATGCTAGCTATCTTGTAAGTACATGCTGATAGTATTGCCATGCTATAATGCAATATCAATAATAATTCATTGATGATTTTGCTTTGAAGCAAGGTTTTATTAGTGTTAAGGTGCGATCGAGCGATTGTTGATTGTAACCATGTGCTACTTATGAGTACGATGATACAATTTATCTATATGAACCTTTACATCTACAATTACATCTGGAGAATGGCTGCATTTGTGTAAAAATGGTACCTTGATTGCCAGATCTCAGGTGCCCACATATGAAATAGGCTGCAACAAGTTTTAATGAGAAAAAAGTTTAGTTATATGTGTTTTTTTTTTTTTTTTTTTTTGATAGAATAAACATGGATGAAGTAATTTACATCTTTAATTTTTGCAGCATCTGCCGTCGGGACAGACCGATCTGATCCCACAGTGACAACCATGGATGAACAGGAGCAGAAGGTACAGTGCGCGACGACCTTCAGCGAGATCCCGGACAAGGCTCTCTACTGCATCCTCAATCGATGCATCGATGACCCGCGCGACCGTGCCAACATCTCGCTTGTTTCTCGCCAGTGGCACCATATCGATTTGGACACGCGCAAGCGCGTCACGGTGGCCTTCTGCTACACAGCAGCGCCAGATCTGCTCCGCAATCGGTTCCCGCGCCTCGAGTCCCTGAAGATCAAAGGCCGGCCCCGAGCTTCCATGTTTAGCCGCATGCCCAAGGGCTGGGGTGGGTACGCGCGTCCATGGATCCAGCGGATCTCTAACTCTAACGGGTTTGGGTTTGATTGCCTCAGGGAACTCCATCTGAGGCGCATGGTGGTCACGGATGACGATCTAGGGACGCTAGTTGTGGCCAGGGGCCATGCTCTTCAGTCACTCAGGCTCGACCGCTGCGACGGTTTCTCCACAGATGGGCTTCGGATCGTCGCTGCGGATTGCAGATGCCTTCAGACACTCTGCATGGAGCAAAATGATATCGTCGATAGGGGCGGGGAATGGCTCCGCGATCTGGCCACTTGTAACAACGGCGTGCTGTTGCATTTGAATTTCTACATGACAGGACTCAAGGTCTCCGCAGAAGACCTCGAGTTGCTGGCCCGCAACTGCAGATCACTCGTTTCCTTGAAGATAAGCGGGTGTGATCTCGCTGCCTTGCCCAATTTCTTCAAATTGGCCTCGAAGCTGGAAGAGTTTTGGGGTGGCTCCTTTAATGCCAGTCCAGGGGAGGCTCCGGCAGATGCGTACGATAAAGTTGTGTTTCCGCCTGGGCTACTGTCAGTTGGACTTCTCTGTATGAGGACGAATGAGGTGTCAGTAGTTTATCCTCTTTCCGCTACATTGACGGTACTGGATCTGCTGCACACCTTCCTCGACACAGAGGACCATTGCCAGCTGATACAGAAGTGCCCCAATCTGGTGGTTCTAAACGTGAGAACTGTCATTGGAGATAGAGGGCTTCAAGTGCTAAGCAACACATGTAAGCGACTCCGCGGACTAAGGATATTAACCACGGCAGATCTTGATCGTGACCAGAAAAATGAGCAGGCCCGTGTTACCCAAGTTGGACTGATATCAGTAGCTGTTGGATGCCGTGAGCTCAAGTATCTAGCCGTTTATGTTTTTGATGTATCGAATGCTGCTCTTGAGGCCTTTGGCAAGTTCTGCTCCAACCTTCAGGATTTCCGCCTCGCTTTACTTGACAATAAGGAGAATGTTTCTGATTTACCCCTTGATAATGGCGTACGTGCTTTGTTGCAAGGTTGCACCAAACTCAGTCGTTTCTCAATCTCTCTAAGATCCGGTGGGTTGTCAGATGTAGGCCTTGGGTATATAGGTGAATACAGTGGAAATGTAAGATACATGTTATTAGGTAACGTGGGAGAGTCCGATTCAGGGCTGATGCACTTTGCGAGGGGTTGTAAAAATTTGGTGAAGTTGGAACTGAGGGATTTTTGCTTCAGCGAGCGTGCTCTGGCCCTTGCCATATTGCAACTGCCTTCACTGAAATATGTGTATGCCGGGGAATACACCGCATCATTAAATGGTGAGGGGTTCAGAGAAATGAGCCGGAGGTACTGGAACATGGAGTTCATTCCTCCCGGAACTGATAAATGCGGGGAGGCAAGTGAAGAGGGAAGTGATGCCTTAGCTAATAATGCACAACTGCTTGCATATTATTCACTTGCAGGTCAAAGGATGGATCTTCCGGATTATGCTGTGCCTCTGTTTCCGGCTTGATTGCGAATGCATAGGTATGTTATGTGCAGGTTTATTTTTTATTTTGGATATTTTGATCTGTTTGGTCTTTGGTTTGTAAATGTATGATATAACTGCAACTTAATTTCAATCCTTGATAGTTGGGAAGCAGTATGTTTAACAAAGGAAAATGGAGGATTGGGGATAATTAACTTAGAACAAATGAATATAGCTCTTTTAGGAAAATGGGTATGGAATTATTATAAGGATAGTAAAAGAGGCAAATGGAAATATATATTAAAATCTAAATATAAGAACAGATTTAATGGAAAAATTTCTTACTTTTGGGCAGGAATTAAAAGTATATTACATTATGTTAAGTTTGGTCTTAGGAAGAAGGTATTTTCAGGTGAGCAGACTTACTTTTGGACAGATTTATGGTTAGATGATATTACTTTTAACATAAGATTTCCATGCACTTATGAAAAGTCAAAACAACCAGATAAGCTTTTAGTTTCAAAAGTATGGAATAGGGGACAAATTCATCTTTCATTGCTGAGAGGGGTATCAGTAGCAATGAGAAGAGAAAAGCAAGAGATATTGACAATTTTACAAGCTTACCCTTTTGTAATTGACCAAAATGATACAGTGATATGGAATTAGATAACAAAAAAGTTTATACTGTGAAATCTATGTATGAATTTATGAATTATAGGGGGTTAAAGTAAATTTGGGAAATTCTGTATGGAACACAAATGTCCCTCTTAAAGCAAAAATTTGTACTTAAAGATAGGATATTAACAAGGTAACCTATGGAATAGGGGTAAAAAAATAAACATTGAATGTCCATTTTGCCAAAACCAGATTGAAACTGTAGACCATATATTTTTTATTTTGTGAAAATATTAATAGAATTTGGCTGTCCTTCAATAAAAACAATAGGAAAATTGTTCTGTTAAGATTGAGTTCCATTGAAGATCTATGGCTCAGTATCAATAGCTTAGAGAAAGGAACCAAAAATTTACTGTCAAACATGGTTTATTGTATTAATATGGCAGATTTGGTTAGACAGAAATAGATTGGTATTTAAAGAAAACAGTAAGTATAGTTTTAAATTGATCTTATCTAACATCTTTGGTTTGTGGTTATACTGGACAGGTAACAAAATGGATATAGAAGACATTATAAAGCAAGATCTGATGGCAATCTCTGATTCTGAGGAAGTGGAAAGTAGGCTTTAAAGGAAAGATCAACTCAAAAAGATGGAAAACTAGTTAGAAATTTATAAATACATAGCAATAATAGAAAAAAAAAAAAAAATATGAGGGATTAGATGTAATTCTGGTTATTTTAGGAGTTTATTTCCCTGGTATTGATAGTTTGAAAATCTCAGAGAGTAGCTTTGAGTAGCAATAAGTAGTTTCGGATATTTTGGAGATAAGTAGCAATTAGAATTGCTCTTTTCTCAATATAGTTTGTTTCTCAAAAGGGAGGGGGTGATAAATAAATTGCTTAGTCAAAAAAAAAAAAAAAAACTGCAACTTTCAATATTTTGATCTGTTTGGCCTTTGGTTTGTGAATATCCCGATCATTCATCACATGTAATTATATATACGAGCACAGTCTTATATCAACTATCGCATCTAAATCTGTTTAAAACTTAAATTTGTACAAAATGGGTAAGTTCTGAATCAGACAAAACTATAAAGCAAAGTTAAAACAAACTTGCTTCTTGCATGAGGAAAGCAAAATGCAAAATGCAAAATTCCAGAATCAGACATCGTAGCTGCAAAGTCGAAGGACTGCACTCGACTAAACATTGGGCTCGAGTAACAAAACTCTGACCCAACTGTACTTGTGTTTGCTGCTGCATCTGATTGCTTTCCAATTTCATATGCTCCACTCTGAGTCTCTTGAGACTGAGACCAGTCTGGCAATACAAAGTCGAACCAGATCGAGAAATAACAATTAGTTTTTGATCGATGGTGCTAAAGTTCAGATTGGATGATGCATACTGAATGAACCCCATGGGACATGTTCTCCAGATTTGCACTGTTGAGCCCCATGGGACATGTTCTCGCATGCTTCACAACTTTCTCCCATGATTTGTCGGTATTTCTAATATCTGCACAATCATAATCAATAATTAATGTTCAGGAGCTTCCATGAGAAGACAAATCGAAGAAAATATTATTTTCTAAATTCTAGCCTCATAGTTTGCTGTGAAATGAAAAACTTAGAGCCTATTTGGGAAGTTGTTTTTGACTGTTTATTTACCAGTAATAAGGTCTCGGTAATGTTCCTACCCCAGGAATAAAAAGCATTGCTCAAACTCAAAAAGTTCTTTTTTTTTTTCTTCTTTTTGACTGTTTCTTAATTTACCAGTTAACTGTCCAGTCTAGTTATCAGGGTTGTGCTTATATGTTGTGATGAAACTGGAAAAACCTCATCTTCTTTAGCTCTGTTGGATTTGCAATCAACATCTCCAAGAAACCTTGAACAGAGTTGATATTGATGTTTTTCAATCTTTCATGGTACGTTCCATCTTTCGCAATTTTCTCCAGGCACAAACATCATCATCAGGCTTCGGCAGATAATGCTTCTTGTACACTACAAAAGCTGCACAGTTAGTAAAAATTGTGGAAATTTACATTTCATCATCAAAAGTGTTGTTAAATTAAGACTGTTTTTACTTACATTCACCTCAGTGATCCTTGACTGTAAATTTCTCAGTCAATCCTTCCTGAATCTTTATTGTAGTTCCACAACACACACACACCAAGCCGGAATTTCCCACATCTTAGCGATTTCGAATTGTCAGTAAAAACCATATCCCCAGTGATACCGATTCCTCCATTCAAAGTAACCTCTGTGTAACCTACAAGCAACGGTCTCTTGCCTTCTCTTGGTTTGACAATTTTGCCATTGAATTTATCACTGTCCAAAACTTCTGCCTCTAAATCCTCATCAATCACCACAATTTTCACTTTTATGGGTGCTACATTTGAGCAAATCTGGCCGGTATTAATATCTATGAGTTTGATTTTTAACTGGTTATTGTCAGTACCAGTGACTTTATTGTTAGTGTATATTGATTCTGCAACTTGATTTGCAAAGGCAAGCTTGTGTGTTGGCATTTCTTCACAGCGCAATTGCTGGGATCTACAATGGGAAAGTGTTTCTATTATATTTTGCTTTAAATAAAATTTACTTCATAAGTTGCAGAACTCAAGAAGATGAAATTGTTGAAAGTGCTTACTGTGGTACTGGTATGGCTTGTTCAAGATAGTATTGTGGAACCCTGTAAATATAGGTCACTTCCAGATTAACAGAAAAATTGTAGATAAATTCAAAATCGAGAGATTTTTTATAATGTAACTAACTAACAATAAAATATGCTTATCTACATCTATAGGTACTACTCTGATTCTGATGCATAGGTCGATCGCAAGTTCTTCAAATATTACCTTTGGAAAAATGAAATTTCAATCATTTTTTTAAAAAATTATAATAGCTAACATGAAGTTCTTACCAATAAAGCAGATTATGACGCAAACAATTTGCTGTACTTCATAACGAACCTATAACAAAAATTCAAAATAAAATGTCGATCGATCGATCACCACATGAATCAACTGCCTTTTTTCAAAAAAAAAAAAAAATGTTATGAGTAATAGAAAGCTTACCACTTTCCTGATCATCGGTTCCAGAGACGAGCAAATGCCCTTTATGGTCTCAGCCAACATCGCGCCTCTAATAACACTGCACACAATATATCAAAACAAATACATGAGTTTTTCATTTATTAGATATTCAACTTTAAGCATTGCATTTTCAATGCTGGTACTAATACAGAAATTGTGCCAGATTCAGAGATCAGGAGCTGGAGCTCACGAAAACAAGGAAGGCTGTCGCTTCCTGGTCGGCTGGAGCTGATCATCATCTGGGTCATCAACCGGTTCGACAAATTGTCGCTTCCTGCCATTGTCCATTGTTTCACCAGAAAAAGTTAACTCCAAAGTTTGATGAGAGGAAATCAAAGGGGAGTAGTTTGAGCTTTGAGTTCAGAGTTTGAAGAATGAAGGCGATGGGTGGTCTTTTTATATGGTTTTGAAGATTTTGGAGACAGTGACAAGAGAATTTTCATGGAAAGGGGTTGGAATTTCAACGGAAATTTTTTTGGTACATGAATTAATTCAAGATGTTGATCTCGTCAAGTTAAACTTAGGAAGCATCATGGGTTTTCATGAGTTACAAGAGTCTAACGGAGACATGTCACAAAGGTCAACCTTTTATTAATTTCCCTACCATATGAATTTCTCAGTTCTCGTCTAAAGTCTAAACAAACCGATTGAATTGTGTATTTATGTAGCTGCAAGTTCTCCAGTTGTAGGTCTCTGGACACTCAGTTTTCACAGTTTTATAAGATATAAGACATAAGACCAAAAAGCCCTTTGTAATTTTGTTTACTCTGTAAGTAAAAATATTAGGATACTTATCTATGCTGTAGCTCGACTATTTCTTGCTTGTTTTATTATGGGTCACGTGAACGCATGCACCATGTGACATATCTGTAGTCGTTGAAGAAAATCTGAGTTTTATCGAACAACTATTTTCTTTCATCTCCGGTTTAAATATAAAAACCCTCACTTTTTTTTTGTCAGTTTTTTCGTCGTTTCGTCGCTCTTGTCCCATACAAGAGACTGTTCGTTGTTCTTCATTTGAGGTCTTCTGCCATTGTTACGAGAAACTTGAGATGACAGATTTGCTTTGACTTCAACAAGCTTTAGAGATTGGAGTGGAGCAATTAACAAGTTCCTGATCCATACTATACAAAAGAAGATGATGATATTCATCAAGCCGGTACCTTAGAAATGATATCGTGCTTTCAAATTTGTCTCTTGTATTAGAGATAAAATAAATTAGATTGTTAAAATAGGTTGGTTTGATGGTAGATTCATTGTGTTATTGGTTTTGGATTAGAAAATTTTTCTGTTATTTCTATGGATGTAATGATCTCTTTTGAATGAAATTTGTTACCCACGGACCTTTGATGTTAAAAAAAAAACCCTCACTTTTTACCTTATCCTTCTTAATTTGTCTAACAAACTCGACATGTTATCTACATTTTTACTAATTCATAATAAATTATGGTTAAAAAATTTTTGTATGTTATTAATTCAAAAAAATAGGTATATTATTTTATTTTGACAAATAGTTCAAAATTTGTGCAAATTACTATATATTGACCTATTATGAATTGGATCCAGATTGAATGAAGAAAACATCGAGCCCAATTAAATCGAACTCGAACTGATAAAAAATTGAATCGAGCTAAATCGAATTTGAGCTCAGACCGAACCAAATACGAGTGATCTATGACCTGCGAACTTTTCAGCCAGCCCTAGATGGATTGATCATTCCTAGCAATAAGGCACGTAACTAGTGAAATATGAATGAATATTTTTTTATATATATTAAATAGATGTGTCACAAGCACAGTGTGATGCATGGAAACCTGAAACCAGAAACTTTCATATTTGGCGACAAGAAGGAAAATGCACCTCTCAAAGCAACGGACTTGGCCCCTCTATGTTGGAGCGTGACCATATTGTAAAAATCGGATTTGAATATGCAAGCAAAGAGCTTCATACAGCATATGTGGGATGCGGCTGCATATGCAGAAATCCATATGCGGTTCACATATTAATTTTTTAACAAAATATCATTCCAAGTTACTATATTGAGGCTATGTAATACATTGACAGGATGACAGTTGAAAAGGGTTTTATGTCAGTACATGCATAAATGCCAAGCAAAAATAGAACGAGAACTTATTATTTAAATCAAGTACATAAGTGTAAATTTTACTTTTATCTCTGTCACTTTTTTTTATTTAATGTTAGGCCAGAGTTAGAGATTTAATGAAATAGTTGGGAGCCCATATGGTATGGCACAAGAGGTATTGAAGAGAAACTACGGCGCTCCTCCAAATATTTGGAGTGTCGCTGTAATTCTATACATTCTTCCCTGTAGAGAACCTCTTTTTTGGGCTGGTAAATATTTTAATGTCTTTCTTTGCAAATTTCATGAGTTATGTAAACTAATCTATATTGTAATACCTTTGTGGTATAGAAATATAACAAGGTGTAGCACAAGCTATTATTACATCACTACAGTAATTGAATTTAATAGAGAACCCTGGCTAAGATCAATGAGAAGGATCTGGTACAAATCTTATTTAGTACAAGTGTACAATTCAGGACGTTCTTAGTACGAATCTTATTTAGTACAACTTATCAGTTAGTAGTGTAGCTTTGGTGACAATAATATATTCTAGCAAAATGCTTTTGTAGATTATCATTGGTTGAAAAACATGGAGAATGTGAATGTGTCAGATGTTAACTTAGAGGAGGCTGTAAGAGCAAGGCTTCAACAGTTCTCTGCCATGAGCAAGTTCAAAAGAAGGCTATTTTATCTTTTCACCCCTTCAAAATCTTATTGTGACCTTTTTGTTTGTGTGGGGTTACTGAATTTATCTATCGAGATGCATGGTCTCTTATTCTTTTGGTTGATGTAGGTGATTGAAAACATGGAGCATATATCAACGGAGAGGCCACTAATATAAATGAATTACTTGAAAAGATGGTTTTAAATCATGATAACAAAATATCATTCCAAGAGTTGAAGGCAACGCCTCTATAACCTTGGATATTGTGAAAGGCACAATAGAATATGCATGCAGAGAGTTACTGCATACCGCATATGCGGGATGCGACTGTATGTGCGGTTTACTTACCAAATTTTTAACAATATTGATACATTACAACATATATAATTAAGAAATATTTGTTTTGTACATAAAAAGTCGCATAGCCCAATGTAAAAACTATGGAATGGGAAAGTTCATACTTCATGTGATATCTGAATTTTGAAACTCAAAATTTTAAGATATGTTTTAATTTATGACATATCTTATGTTTCTACATAATTCGGGAATTGGCTACATGTGCTATAAATAATTAGAAATTAGGGTGCCTGTTGTCAAGTTTGATTTATTATGCATACTTAATTAAAATCAACTAATTAGAATTGATGTGCTTGCATGGCAAGGAAAGGAAAGTTGGTCGTGTGTGTAATAATGAAATAAATCGATAATATTGAAAGTTTTGAAATATTTATAACATCTAACAACTAATTCATTTTATATAAAGTACAAAACTAGTCCTATAGGAATTGTTAAGGGCATTGGACTTATTCATCAAAATGGTTATTACTAAGGAGACGTTTGTAAGTTTGGAATTTAAATGGATGAGCAGCCAATAAGCATTTGCCTTCTCTTTCTTTCTTATATTCTAAGAAGTATAAACTTTGATTTATACATGGAAGTATTTTATAAATATTGCAAAACCATTTATTTATTACATTAATTATGGCCGATGGTAGTGAAAGAAATAGAGAGAAACCTGAGTCAATGAGGTGGCGGATGGGATCAGGCATGGTGGTGTTCGGCAATACGTCATGCCAGTAGGCCTCAAGCGATGAACCATTATGATAAGCATCACCAGCTAAAGCTACCTGAACCAAGAATTATTGTTGATTAAGTACATATTAATTTTATTATATCAAAGATAATGTTAGATGAGCAAGGTTCCAATGCCACAAGTTTTGTGTTCTACAAGATGCCACAAATTTTCTTTTTCATTTATATTTCAAAATTTTGTATTCAAATTTCAAATCAAAACAGTTGATCTTATTTATATTCATGAATAATGATGTATGCATATAAATTTCATAATTTTTCAAGTTCATTTGGTGCTGGATCAAGTGGTTTAAAGATAGATGTATTAAAATTTATTCTATCATAGTTAACTAGATTTATTCATTTTTATTAAGTCTCTTAATCTAGTATCAAATGAGCTCGAAATATCATAAAATTTTATATGCATACATCTTTCATGAATATAAATAAGATCAGTAGTTTTGATTTGAAATTTGAATGCCAATTTTTTAAATATAATTGAAAAAGAAAATTTGTGATATCTTGTAGCACACATAACTTGTAGCGTGACCTCATATTAACATGATCTTCCAAAAAAAAAATTTCTTTTTAAGTGAGAAAATTATATTAAAGTGATCATTTTTATAGACTCATGAAGATCTACATATATATTTTTGCTGATTGGAAGAACAAATATAAACGCCATAAGCTGAATAAAAAAAAAAGACTGGAAAAACATGAAAATGAAAAATAATAAGATTACTAACCAAAAGAAAATAGATGACGATAAGGTGTGCCATATGACTGTAGACGAGAATTAATTGACGGACGAATTCTCTTGAACCCTTAGAAGTCTCTCTAACAAATAAATCAACAGTTCTATCAAAAAAAAAAACCAAATAAATCAACAGACCTAAAATAGTGGCCGTTAGTAAAAGTGAAAAAGTACAAGAAGAATATTATTTTGAATCATTCAGATTATGATGTATATTGCATATTTTTAGAGTTACTCTTCTAAGTATGCATGAAATTTCGCATGTTCAAATTAATTCTCTAGTCTTTTTTTTTTTAGAATATCAAATTCTCTAGTCTAGTCCAGTTCTTACTTTTTGAGACATATATATACGTGCCAGGGAGGGAGGGTGGTGCCGAAATAACTCCTTAGGAGATCACACAGCAAAGTTCGTGGAGGATTGTCACTGAGAAAAGAACACACGCTTGTGGTGAAGAAACACATTAGCGGAGGAGAAGAGATGTATCAATATTGTTAAAAATTTGATAAGTAAACCGCATATGCAGTTGCATCCATAATATGCGGTATGCAGTAACTCTCTGCATGCATATTCTATTGTGCCTTTTACAATATCCAATGTTACAGAGGCCAACCTTCAACTCTTGGAATGATATTTTGTTATCATGATTTAAAACCATATTTTTAAGTAATTCAGTTATATCAGTGGCCTCTCCGTTGATATATGTTGAGCAATCACCTACATCAACCAAAAGAATAAGAGATCATGCCTCTCGATAGATAAATTCAGTAACATGACACAAACAAAAAAGTCACAATAAGATTTTGAAGGGTGAAAAGGTAAAATAGATTACTTTGATAGCTTTCTTTTGAACTTGCTCATGGCAGAGAACTGTTGAAGCCTTTCTCTTAAAGCCTCCCCTAAGTTAACATCTGACACATTCTCCATGTTTTTCAATCAAGGATGATCAACAAAAGCATTTTGCTAGAATATATTATTGTCACAAAAGCTACACTATAGATGGATAAGTTGTACTAAATAAGACTCGTACCAAGAATGTCTTGAGTTATACAATTGTACTAAATAAGACTTGTACCAGATCCTTCGCATTGATCAAAAACCCTTAGCCAGGGCAGGGTTCTCTATTAAATTCAATTACTAGAGTGATGTAATAATAGCTTGTGCTACACCTTGTTGTGTTTCTATACCACAAAGGTATTTCAATATAGTTTAGTTTACATGACTCATGAAAAAGAAATTCTCAATTGGAAAGAAAGACAAATTAAAATATTTACCAGCCCAAAAAAAAAGTACTCTACAGAGAAGAATGTATAGAATTACAGCGATACTCCAAATATTTGCTGGAGCGCCATAGTGTCTCTTCAATGCCTCTGGTGCCATACAATATGGGCTCCCAACTATTTCATTAAATCTCTAACTCTGGCCTAACATTAAATAAAAAAAGTGACAGAGATAAAAGTAAAATTTGCACTTATGTACTTGATTTAAATGGTAAGTTCACATTCTATTTTTGCTTGGCATTTATGCATGCCCTTTTCAACTGTCATTCTGTCAATGTGTTAGATAGCCTCAATATAGTAACTTGGAATGATATTTTGTTAAAAATTTAATAAGTGAACTGCATATGGATTTCCACATATGTAGCCGCATCCCGCATATGCGGTATGAAGCTCTTTGAATGCATATTCAAATCCACTTTTTACAATATGGCCACGCTTCAGCGTAAAGGGGCCAAGTCCATTGATTTTGAGAGGTGCAGTTTCCTTCTTGTCGCCAAATATGAAAGTTTCTGGTTTCGGTTTCCATGCATCACATTGTACTTGTGACACATCTATTTAATATAAAAAGAAAATATGCATTCATATTTCATTAGTTACGTGCCTTATTGTTAATTATTTTACTATTAGATTGTTAAGTTGATGCTAAATATTTAACATGTTAATTATAAGTTGATATTAAGTTGAATTATTAATATGTTATGTTGAATAATTAGTTTGTTTGACCAAGTCAAACTATATGGTATCCTCAGTGGTATCACCATAACATTTTCCAAATGGTAATGAGTGAATCCAAAATAATCAAATCAGTCGCCAACTACAGATTTTATGATGTGTCCATTACGACTAGCAACAAACCATCAATCTGGATCTTCACATTGATGATGTTAAATCGCTCCTGGAGTATTGTCTTGAATTTATTCTCCAATCAGTACCAGCCTTCATTATAGCTGTAAATTCTTCTATATTGATTTTACCATCCTATTAATTGATTGAATTGCAAGAGGGAAAAAAAATTGCTCTTTTCAGTCAATTGTTTTCATATACAATTTGCTCCTAGCAAACCAATCAAGAGAAGATATAATAATGGCAGTCAGGAGATACGACACAGTTAAAACATTGTGTTGACAGTTGACACCCATCTCTTACTACTATTGTATGCATGTTTCCATAAAACCTTCCTAAAATTAATGTCCTCAATTGAATTGTTTTCATATACAATCACTAGTTGAAAATGGTCAAATAGGAACCATCCAATTTTGTTTTGTTCAAAGAACAAGAAGGCCGTGCTAATATTGTGATCCTTTCTAATCCTTCTCAAACTAATTTGTTTATGCACAAATTCATTGTAGTCTATAAATCCATCTCTATATGTATTAGACTACATTAAACAAATTACTACCAAAAGAAAAATCATCTTTAGGTTGAATATTATTATTTATTTATAGTCACAATAGATGCATGAAAGTTTCTAAATAATTCAACGAAATTCAAGCTGTTGTTTAATGTATACTGGTACATTATTATATTTGAAATAGCAAATACAATAACAAAAAAAAGGGAAAATACATATAACAGCCATCGTAATTTCGACATCAAAATCAGTACACCGGTACTAACCACTATAGTAAAATGCGGTATATGCAGCCACATATGCGGATGTGAACCAATGCGTGCGACCAAGTTGACATGCAGTTAATGATATGCGGCCGATCATGCGGTCCGCATATATGTAAATGCGAACGCTTCAAACCATAAGATGCGGACGTCTCTCTTCTCTGTTCTCTCCATTAAGATGCAACTAACGTCAAAAACATTGATTATTGTATGAATTATGAAGTTTAATTGTCTGTTACTCACTTTGTTGTATAATTTCATTAAACCACTCAAATTGTACCACATATATAAGACCACATCCAAATCCGCATATGCGGGGTGTCCCTTCACATGCATATCTAAAACCACATCCTACGACACTGTGTATACCTATGCACACACAGAGAAACAGACACATGATATGCTTGCAAGTCAATTTCCAAAAACCAACTTTCAAAGTCAATTAGACAAAGAGGATGTTAGGCAAGAAGTCAAGATAATGCGATAACTGTGGACACCCCCAATGTCATCATCTTGAAGGATACCAATGAAGATAATGACACAATACTTCTGGTGACAGAACTATGTCAAGGAGGCGAATTGCTTGACAGAATCAAGGGACCACTACACGGAGAGAGGTGTTGCTGTTGTCGCAAAGATTATTGTTGAAGTGGTTTAGGTCAATTGCATATATTCTTCATATTTGAAAAGATGTATATTAGACTTGGTAAAATGATAATGCATATTTAATTACTGATTGTTATCTTATATGCAAAACACTGGACTTTTCTATACAGTAGGTTGGAAATGTTTCCTTTGTCATGGTGAGTGCTTATCTGAAAAAGGTCAGTCACATATATTCCCTCATATTTGAAAAGATGTATATTAGACTTGGTAAAAGGATAGTGCATATTTAATTAATTACTAATTGTTACCTTAAATTTTTTAGTACTGGACCCTTATATGCAAAACCCTAGACTTTTCTATACATATGCTGCAGGTTGGAAATGTTTCCTCAGTCATAGTGAGTGCTTATCTGAAAAGATTGTCTGACATTGTATTGATTGTTGATTTAATCCTAGAAATCTTAATTTATAATGTACTATAGGATCTACTGGAGCTAAACCGGACTCGAGCTAAACGGAATTCGAATGCTAAACCAAATCGAGCTAGCTCAAACCAAAATCAAGCTCCGAGCTCCAAATGAGCTCAACTATTATAATTTTATATTTATTTTTCATATTACCATAAATAATTAGGGCTAAAATAAGTATATTATTTTGTCCTCCTTCGATAATATAAATTAATTATTTACATTTTTACTAATTTATAATAAATTATGGTTAAAAAATTTTAGTATTTTATTAATTCAATAATAAAATAAGTATATTTTGTTAATTAAATGATAAAATAGGTATATTATTACATTTCATCAAATAGTTCAAAATTTGTGCAAATTACTATATGTTGAGCTATTACAAATTGGATCCATATCGAATCAAGAAAACATCAAGCCCAACTAAATCGAACTCGAACTAATAAAAAATTGAATCGAGCTAAATCGAACTCAAGCTTAGACCGAACTGAACACGAGTGAGCTATGACATGCGAACTTTTTAGCCGGCCCTAGATGGATTGATCACCCCTAGCAACAAGGCACGTAACTAATGAAATATGAATGAATATTTAGATGTGTCACAACCACGATGTGATGCATAGAAACCTGAAACCAGAAACTTTCATATTTGGTGACAAGAAGGAAACCGCACCTCTCAAAGCAACGGACTTGACCATTTTATGCTGAAACGTGGCCATATTGTAAAAAGCGGATTTGCATATGCATGCAAAGAGCTTCATACCGCAGATGTGGGATGCGGCTGCATATGCAGAAATCCGTATGCGGTTCACTTATTAAATTTTTAACAAAATATCATTCCAAGTATATTGAGGCTATCTAACACATTGACACAATGACAGTTGAAAAGGGCATGCATAAATGACAAGCAAAAATAGAACGAGAACTTACCATTTAAATCAAGTACATAAGTGTAAATTCTACTTTTAACTATCTCTGTCATTTTTTTATTTAATGTTAGGCAAGAGTCAGAGATTTAATGAAATAGTTGGGAGCCCATATTGTATGGCACCAGAGTTATTGAAGAGAAACTATGGCGCTCCAACAAATATTTGGAGTGTCACTATAATTCTACACATTCTTCTATGTAGAGTACCTCCTTTTTTGGGCTAGTAAATATTTTAATTTGTCTTTCTTTGCAAATGGGAATTTCTTTTTAATGAGTTATGTAAACTAAACTATATTGTAATACCCTTGTGGTATATAAACACAACACGGTGTAACACAAGTTATTATTACATCTCACTCTAGTAATTGAATTTAACAGAGAACCCTAGCTAAGGGTTTTTGATCAATGCGAAGGATCTGGTACCAAATATGGATTTAAATTAAAAAGAATACTAGAGGTCAATAAGTTTTACTAGGCAAAGGGGGACCAGGACCATAGCTGGCACCCCTTGGGTCCGCTCCTGGGGGCAGGGCACCCCCTGGCACCCTTCTTAGATCCGCCCCCGCCACCAACTCAACAGAGGCATGATAGCTTCAACTTGCTATATATGTCTATCCAGGATTTATATATAACAAAAGAGGAGTGTCAATGGATTGTCATAAATTTTTAAGATGCATAATTCTATTTTTAAATTTTTTTATGAATTTTCATAAATTTTTAAAAGTTATCATTGTCAAAAGATTGTCAAGATGAGCATTGCCAATGAATCCCTCGTAACAAAATGGCTCAAACATACAACCTTTAATATTTTCAAAACACACACAAAATTTTAGGTTATCCATATCAATCCAATTTTGCTAAAAAGCTGCTGATTGCATGTATTAGTGGAAGAGGGTTCTCTACATGTACAGCATGTCCACAATTTTGAACTATAAGCACCTCACACAGATGCTCCACTTCTTCCTCATCTTTGGAATGGGTCATAATTTCCGCATGCATCTGGTTGGAGATGTTAACAAATTTTGAATCCTTTTCACCGGCTACCAAAAGAAAGGGCTTCTTGCAATCTTTCAAATCATCCCAAAGTGACCTGTGGGTGTGCGTCGAAGTTAGATTTATTCAACTGTTATTGTAATACTGGCAAAGGCTTCGTTTCTGAACAGCCTGAACAACAAATGGTATAAAGAAGGAATGCATAGAAATATTATCAAAATCGTGTGTACCTTTGCTTTGCTACACTCGCATTGTGTAGCACCTTGGCCAGAGCTTTGACATCATCATGATGGGTACGGCTTTGAAGAACTCTATCAAATTGAGGATGCTCTCTGAGGCTGCAATCAAAATGGAAGGAATAATTAGTCATATCATGAGCACGAAACCACCAAGATATTGATTTATTTTTGTACAAAAAACTTTCATTATGAAAGAAAGATATCCAGCTAGTGGAAATTCTTATGGCATCATCACTACTTCATGACATCATAATATATGCACAGGACCAGCAAACCAGGAAACTATAAGCAAATGGGGTAACAAAAAAGCATGGCATACGGCATACCAGAAGCAGACTCGCAGGTGACCTGAACGGTACAGTGAACTTTTTCTTGTTCTATTTATTTGTTTATTTATTTTAGTGGGAATGAATTTATCCAGCTTGAGGCATACCTCGACCATAATTTGCTTGAATACCAAGTTTCTAGAAACTTCTGCAAACCGTGGGACACTAGCAACTTAGCCCTTGATTCGTCGACTGCCTGACGTGTCCTTCTATTTGAATCTTGTTTTAGCCCCGGACTTCCTGATATTATAACAGCTCCTTTGATCTACTTATGTCATGAAAAAAACAAGATAGAACACAAAAATGTAAAATAGGCCCAAATAATATCCATTGAAACTCAATTTCTGTGTTTACCATTCTCGTGCAGAAACGAGTAGCCCAAGTCCTTAATTTTGCTTTTTGCAAACCCTAATTTGCGAAATTAAGCCTAAGAAATAAACTAACTTAACCTCCCAATGTGGTTCAATTAAAAAACCCTTTAGTTAGGAAAAGGATATGAAAATAACCTACAAGTTTGTATATCTAAGTCCCTCTTTTTAAAAAAAAAAAAAATTCAGATACCTTATCACTGTTCAGAGTCATGTGCAGTGCAATTCTTGCACCCATTGAGTAGCCAACAAGAACAATCCCTTGACCTTCAGTAGAGATTTTATCGATCAATTTTAGCAGCAGCATTGAAATTGTTTCTACCGAGATTGAGCATTCCTGTTTTGCTTGAACCTGAGATTTGCCATGCCCAGGTAGGTCGACAGAAATCAAATGTGCATACTTGGAGAGAGACCTCATTATGGGGACCCAGTCTTCACTCGTGCCGAGAAATCCATGGAGAAAGATAACTATATTATTCTGCATATGCCCAGTGCTTAATGATTTTGATATTGTATTCAATCTAAATGCCTTGGGTTTGACTACTAACTCTGCAGCTGCACATTTGGGTTTCACTGGGTCTAATGCTGAGCAACTGTTAAAAATGCTTTCAAGTTGGCCAAGTTAAATAGGCACACTGGTATGCTACTGTCAGCTATCCATGACACAAACTTACTGAGCATCTCAGCAAAGTAATAATAATAGTTAAGTGAATGTATGTAAGAACGAGCAAGTACTGGAAAAGCTTCTTACATTTGAATGCAAACCAGCTTCTCTAACTCTTAAACAGGAAGATACACCAGCACCTCCATCAACTCTTATAGAATAGCACCCAATCTTTTCACTATCACTATTGCTTAAGGTCGGTAATACTCTCTCAGAACCCCAAGAAAACTTCTCGATGATATTCTGGGCATCTTCGATTGAGGCCCTCATTTTTCCACCATTTTGCTGCTGCACAAAAATCATAAACCCTCGATCCACAATATCTTCCTTGATCCATTTATATGTACCAAGCCCATGAGCAACTTCACCATGGAAATGTTTATTTCTTGTTTTGCATACATTTTCATATTGTACATTAAGAAAATAGGAAAATTGAACATACACAGCTAAAGTTAGCCTACTTTCATACGCACTACTAACAACTGGCATTTTGTTGTGCAGGCAGGCCCATTTTGCAATGAGTGCTGTGTTTTCAAAGCCACCAACTCGGCTTGGCTTGATAACCTAAATAGACACATGAAAATCAAGTGTTGGATGCCTTGTCATCACAGTGATATTTGAAACCATATTTAATTTGAAATTTTAACTAAAGTCCCCATTGAAGGAATTGTATATACTGAGAATTGGTATGTATGATATCTGGACAAACCGTTTGAATATGCATATCAAGGTCAAAAACTATCACTTGCAATAAAAATGAGCTCACATTTTTAGAACTGGAACAAGAAAATGAGAAGTTGTATAAAATGCTTACTATAGCTGCTATTCCGGGATGTGCATATTTTTGGAGGTGACTAATGTAATCTCCTTGAATAGCGTCTAGGGTTTCATCTAGTGCAACTGGCAAGCCACTATTATCTTCACAAAATTTTATGATATTATGTTCTGATTCAATAGGTTCCTGAAATTTACAAACAGAACTAGGTTTATCTTATATAATGTTTACATATATAGAGTGAGGCTATTGCGCTTTGCAAAGCACAGTGACTAGTGCGCTTCGGCCTCATATTACAACACCCAATACTTCAATTTAGGGCTTTCATCAAATTAGCCTAGCAGTTTCAGGTCTATGCACTGGTATATTCAACTAATATCATTTTAACTTATTTCAGACATATGGCATTGCAATATATATTGGTATATATAGCTGATATCTTTTGTAATGGACTTCGCAAACATATGGCATTGAACTTGACAATAGAACAATTAATTATCAATGATGATTGGGTAAAGGAGATGGGACCAAAAGTTCAAAAACAAAAATTAGAAAAGTGTGATTGACTGTAGGTCATACCTCAATGTATTGAATATTGTACTCTTTTACGGCAGAAGCAAATTGCATGGCCTCGTTGTAGCTCCACCTCCTATTCGCATCCACGCGTATATTTATGTCATATCCAACTGTCTCACGTACTTTGCGAATAACCATGGCATCTTCAATGGGTGTTCTCCCACGTGCCACCTACATTCATATTCTTAATACATAATTAATTCAAAATTTTTTATACAATAATACTAATAAGAAAATTGAAATCTTGCTTTATACAGTCTACAAAATCACATAAGAAAATGAAAAAAGAAATATATAGGAGCCAGTGTATCCCAAAATCACACAAGAGCTTCCAGTTTCTTTGAAGAATAATTTGGGTTTAGGTTTACTGCAGAATTAAAATTCCATTCAACAAGATTTGCAATAAAAATTAAAAACTGATTACCTTCAGTTTTACAGTGGAGAAGCCTTCCTCTACTAGTTCCGAAACAACATGTGCCACCTCAGATGGAGAACCCTCACAATTTACAAGTGCACAAATCTCAATGCTCCTTTTGTTCTTGTAATAACTTTTTCTTAGCTCCAGTCCATTGTAATTTTGATGTTCTAGTCTATTGTTAAATCCCAATAAAAGATCAGATAAATTAACTTTCCAACGAGTAGCTAATGCATTTAAAATCGCCATCTCCAAGCCACATCTCACACTTGGGAATATGGAAGACGGCTGTCAGAAGATTTCAAAAAGAGAGTTATAAAAATATTGTCATATATATTACAGATGAGCATTGTTTTCCTCATATACTTAACTGTTTGTATCCTGAATACAGTATATGGTACTGATACCTTCACAGTCAGTCATGTTTTAAAGGACTGTTTGTACCAGTGTTGATGCTCCTACAATTTTACTTTTATATTCTGCTGAACCAAAATGCAATAAAATTTATGAAATTATTTATTCAAGGGTATACGTTTCAATTAAAAACTATCCTGCGATAAATGGTACTCTCACACCCTGTGGTGGCAGGTAGAAATCTCCAGAAAAACATGGCTACTACATATTACCGGTGTTAACAACTTTACTTTTATGTTTATAGTTTGTTTACAATTTACTGAAGCATTGAAGTTACGAACTGCAGTGCAAGTGGAAGTTATTTCAAGTGGATAAAATATTGAGCAAAACATTGTTATGTGTTGCACTCACCGGTATACAAAGGTTTCTCCAAATCCAGTGTGAGAAAGACCCATTCAAAAAAGGAAGAAGGGCATCTATCTTACATCCATTCATAGATTGAATCAAAAATCGAACTTGCAATTCAGCATCTGTTAAACTTTCTTCATGTATTTCAATTGGCATGATCTGCTCAGATAAGTCAGTATGTGAAATAAACTGATTCAGTCCATCTATACAAGAAAAATAGAAATAACTAACTGTAACTTGTAAGTCATTACTAAAATATTGCGGTCAGTGCCAAAACTTTCTGGTAATGTTGCAAAATTGTTGTATCTCTTCATTTCCATTTCTTTCATTGATACATTGAATGAAAGGATCTAACAAAGGCATATAGTATTTACCAGGGTCATAGCCAGAAGTTAAACACATTCAAGTACCCATCAGGTCCAGAATGGAGACCGGTAACAATATATAAACAACATCTTATAACGAACCTCACCAAATCCTGAAGTACCATCGTCTAGTGTTACTTTCAGTATAAGTCCCTCTCTTAGTAAGGTGTGGTCTTCATTCTTTTCTACTGAAGTTGGCGGTGTAGATAATTTCATTCTGTAATATATGTAAAAAGGGAAAAAGCAAAGTCATGCATAGGTTGTGAATAGACCATCTAAAATAGGTAAAGCGCATAGCCTATGAGATTGTTTTGCTTAAGTAGTACCTAAATGATGTATATTCTGCCTTCCGTATCTTACAGATAGGTATGTAGTTTTCTTCATTATTAGATTGGTGGGTCCATGAAATATATCCCATTGCTTTGCTTACAACTTCAGAAGCACAGTCCCTCAGTTTGCTGTGTAAAGATACAGAAATGAAGAATTTGAAATAAAATCACAGAAAAATAAAAAAATAAGGTCAGAGATGATAGATTACTAATATAAGGACGGGTGGGCCAAACCGGTGAAAGTCGGCATTTTGAGAGATGGAGCTTGCAATTTCTACTATTGAGTCCGTCGATTCGTACAAGCATCTTTGCAAAGCAACATGAAGTTCCTGTTTAGTCCTTACCAATACATGTTTCACCCTGAGAAAGAAGACATGCATTGTAATGACTTGCGAATTAACCTTAGCTCAAAAGGGGGAATTTACATATAGGCACAAAATATGTTTACACAAATACACATGCTAAATTATTTTCGAATGTGAGATTTATTGTTTTTTCTAGCATGTGATTCAAGGAAAATAAAATGTAAGTTACTAGTAAAAGACAGGAGACTTACTTATGAGCTGAACAGAGATCAGAGAGAGAGATGTCGTGAGAAGTATAGAAAAACTTTTTCAAAATGTCGGATTGGATTTTCTCTGCAACAGGTAGAAGACTAAAAATTGCTCCCCCATGGTTATTCACCACCACTATTGTTATTGGCTTCCTCCTTACACTAAAAGAACATAAAGCCAAAGTAAGGAAAAATCAATAAAATATAAGGGGGCCCAGTATCGTGAGTTATAAAATTTACCATTGATTAAGGAGTGATAATCCATTTGTGTCATAAAGAAAAGACACATCACCAACCATGCAAAATACCTGAAATTAATGAAATTGACAATCAAGAACCCAGAAGATATTGGACAAGATTTAAGAGCAAATCAGATTAAAGAAGCACTTCTGTCTCTAAAAGCTGTTCTACTTTTTTTATTTAACGAAAAAGTTACTTGAAGCATGTCAAACCCAATCACCAAAGACAAAATTTTGGCTTCAATCAAACTGCACGTACCCTCTTTTCAGAACCAACTGAGAAACCAATAGCTGTGCTAAGCAAACCATCAATACCACTTGCTCCTCTATTTCCTGCCACGGGAATACCAGGAAAACCTTGTTGCAAGAAATCTGCAGTGTAGATGTTGTCACTGGTAGAGGTTATTGTTCCGTTGGCATACATGTCCACGTCCCTTATTACCATGCTGTTACCAATGAACAACGCAGTACAGGCACCTGCACCAACTGTTTCAGCAATTGCACGAGCTACATATGGCTCAGTCAGTGCACTTTCAGACTCAACTTGAAGTCTAATCTCTGTTTCAATCTGAAAACCAAAAAAAAAAAAAGAAACAAAAAAGAAAAGAAAAAAAGGCACAGTAAGTCCACAAACTGTCCAGATCAATCAACGATAATCCAAAACGCACCTAATTGTAGTAAATTTCAGGGATCATTGGTCAGATTACAACCTGATTTTTTTTTTAGTTATTTTCTATATATTTTCATTTATTTAGTGAGAAGAGAAGGAGATGCGGGTGGCTGAGGACAGTGTACAATGACATATAATACAACTAACGGCAACTCTGGTACCTAGCATTAATTAACAAAATAAATGCTCCATAAGCTTAGGGTGATGGAGATACATTCTTACTACCATCCAAAGAATTTTCTCTCTTATTTTCTCATTTTAGGGTATAAAAGCTCTTGAGACAGAGAGTCATACCACTGAATTGATTTCCTTCAATAGAAGGGTCCATTTCTTTGCATTGTTCGAAAATTTCAATTCACTTATAGTGGCCACAAATTCAGACACAGAACTTTGAATCCGATAAGTGACTATGTGAGAAGGATCATGCCGGTATGGGTGACTATCCACCATTATATAAGGAATAGGTGCACATGATTCTAAGAACTTGCTGATTCTTTTGCTAGTGAGGCTGCCACCTATCTGTTATCAAGTACAAAGTGATAAGTAATCTGCACATACATGTTTGGAGTTCGAAATAATTCTAACTATATATATTTGAATGGCAATCTTTAAGAAAAGTTGGGTTTTCGGTCCATTCATTTCTCAGGTACAGCATATATTATTTTTAGGCTTTTGATCTATCCTGTTTCAAACTAACAAATTATATAAAATGTGCTTTTGGCAAAGCCAATAAAATACAAGAAACAAAACAAAAAGTTCAAAGAATTACCTGTAAAATCACATCTGGTTTCACCCAGTCCTTGAAAGTGTCAGAAAGCAGTGCGTGATCCATATAATCAAGAAAAACAATTTCTGAACATGACAGAAAGGACTTCCTAACCCTCAAGCCGGACAACACATCAGCTACAACTGGCCACGACAATTGTCTTGCAAGGAGAGTCACAGCCCACATGTCAGCCTCACTAACCATCCTACCAATTACGAGAATACCCTTCCTCGCCTCCTTAATTAGCTCCAAGACCTCCACTAGGGAATCTGAAATGGTACAATTGGAGAGGTTTTGGGGATTTATGTATGAGGTATAGGGTCTTCTGTTATTTAACCAATGGTCAAGGCCAGTCAAACAACGGGTAGACCAAGCCAACAGGGAGTCATGAAGTGGTTCCCGGAACTGACAGTTTATGTGGATGGGGCCCCTAGGCGAGTTGGTTGAAAGGTACACAAATGAGTCGATGGTGGTTAGTACTGTTCTTGCGGAGATCTTATCAGTAGGCGGAGGGAGATTCACAAATTGCCTCACAAACCTACCAAAATGGTTGAGCTGAGAAGATATTCATATAAAGAACTGTTAAGACAAGTATACAGTCATACAATTGCAAACAGAATACATATAATCATACAATTGCAACAAGAAGACATGATATGAAGAATGAACCAAAATTTATATTTTTTTGGTTAGAGGAACTCAGATATATAGACATGCTCGTAATTGACAAACCAAGGTTCCTGAGACCAAATTGCCTAAAATTAAATATGACCAAACAACAATAAAATGTAAGAACCAATACCTGTTCCTTAAAGAGTACAGACAACTAGGTTCAAAAATGTAAATGAGTTATAGTGTTTAGACCTGATCAATTGCCTGGTTAGCCCCACAGTCAAGCAGCTCTGGCGGTCGATCTGCACTTAGTATTATAATTGGAATGAAATTCTGACTTGCCTCCACCACCTATGTGTTCACCATTAGGCCATTATGTTAATCAATCATGAGTATTGTCACAGTTTATATACAAAATAATGAAAACGACAATGAAAATGTCAACACTCAACAATTTCTTTTAAAAAAACAAGAATATGTAAATGATAATAGGTTAAGAAAATTGACCAAGAGACAATAATACGTTCATAAATTGGCTCTTCCAAGCCATAAAATATTAATAATAGGTGCTTAAAATAAATACATTCATGCCTATAAATGGGGAAAAAAAAATGATAGCATAATAAAGGTCATTACTGCAGGAAGGAGATTAGAGACAGCGGTTCCAGATGAAGTGATGACAACAGCCGGCATATGGGATCCACATGCATAGCCCAGTGCATGAAATGCGAGAGATCTCTCATCATAGCATGAAATGCAGTTTGTCAAGGGATGGCGAGTTGCATTAATTGCCAGTGGAGATGACCTTGAACCAGGTGCTATACAGAAGTACTGTATAGTTGCAGGGCAGAGAAAAATTAGGAGGGGAGAAAAAAAAGAGTCAACACTGCATGACTAGTACAATCTTTGTCAGAGTTATGTTTCTAACAATATTCAACATAGAAATAATCTTAAAGTTTGTTATTCCTGAGATTAGTGTAGAAGAGAGAGAGAGAGAGATTACATTTATACCAAGCCGGACAAGTTCTTCTACTATAAGAGATGCCCATACCATGTTTATGTTGGAACACCTTTCTATTGAGAATCCACTTTGATTCAGATTGTGAAACTAGCATAAGAAAACAACGAGGAAAACTAGTATTATGAACTTTTAGTTCAGTAATTAAAGGATGCATATAACAATACAACAGACTGTTAACAAGAATTTTACCATATTGAAAGCAAAAGCACGGGTTGGTGAAGTACAAACATAAGACTCGTCACAGATCAGAAGCTCCTTCTGAAGAGAGGAGGGTAAAATACAAAAGAAATAGAAAATAATTATACCAAACGCTTAGTGCCCTCTCAGACTAATTGTAAAGGAAAATAGGAAAAGAACAATACAATAAGCTAGAAAATATGTAAAGGCAGAATTCAATGCATACCAAGTATTGAGAAACTTACCAAAGTAAAGAAGATACCTTTAGCATGCATCCGTCTCTTGTATTAGTCACTCCAGCAAAAATTTCACCATCCATGCACAACTGAATCCGATATTCGTAAAGATTAAAACATTCTTTAGAGAAATTGGAATAAATCTTGTGTGGACATATGTACATTTCAAAAGCAGAAAACCTACATACCAGACGGGAAATGCCACCCTCCAAAACATTTTCTTTTGCACAATTATAACTCATCCATCTTTCTCTCTCATAAATGTTTTTTGGATAAATATTGTGTCCCATCTGCGAGATATGTAAAAAAATAAACATTAAGACTGACATCATGAATTAGACAAAGAGAACATCCAAAAGTACAACGCGAAACTATGCAGCTAGGATAAGGAAAGTTACCTGGTCGAGAGCAGACTCTAATAAATATACTGCCCTCTCAAATGAAAAAGAAAATAAATCATCCCAAATCAAAGTGGCAGCCAACATAGTGCACCCATCAAGCTCTCTCACTTCAATCTGTTTGAAGGTAACAATTTATTATGTTTGGTGTCAGATTGAACAAACAAGGCAAAATGTTGGGTCCAGTTTGGGTCAAATTGGGGATGATATTTGACTCTTTAATATGGGAGACAATTGAGGCCAGAAAACAGATAATAGCGCAATAGGATGGACTGGTACAAGAATTGCCAACCTAACACAAAGTCTTTGATTTGTCATATAAAGCAATCCATAATTAAAAGGGCTCAATATCCAATCAGTAGAGGCCAGTGAAAATTGCTAGCTAGTAGTTACCTGAGGAATAAAGAAAGAAAACAAATCTTCCTCTACTCCTGCTGCAACATCCTTGCAGAGATTTACGCCAGTGAAACCATAAGCCCGTAGCGTCAGTATCTCCGGTGAAAGGTATCTGGGAAAAGAATATATAAGTTTCCAATGTAGTAAATGTAAAATTAAAAGAGATGTCAGATACAGATACTTGATTGATTTTGGGAACAACCAGCGTGTGCAAGTGTAAAATCTTGCATGCATTAGACAGAGAGAGGGACCTTGATAAGAGGTGATATGCTTTGTCAGTGGAGCCAGAGCCATGGATGCAAACAGCATGACCAAAGCTGGAGAACCTGAGAAACCCATTCGGTTGCTGGGACGATGAGAAATAGCAGTGCGGGTAAACAGGTAAGGCCGTTTTCTGGCAGCAAAGCCAGTCAAGGGCTCTGGCGGACGGCGGGAGCATAACCCGGTACTGAATGACAGCAGCCGTGAAGGCCGTGGAAGACGACGCTAACAGTTTCTCATGTTTTAATGCCTCTTTCAATTTGTCGTACCCTTCTTTGATGGTGAGGCACGCACCGAGGTCCCGAGTTGAGCAGACCTCCACCGGCAAGAATCGTTCCTCCTGTACTTGATCGTCGTCAGCGCAGATAACCAATCCCGAACGGTGCTCGACCTCGGTAGGAACCGCAGAGTGCTGCAAACAAATTGTCAGAGATAGATAATTAAGCAAAGAATGTCACATTCTGTTGTAGTGGTACCTGAAACAATGAATGAAGAAAAACATGTAGAGTCCACCCCTACATTGTAGGCCACCCCTACATTGTAGGCCACCCATCCACCCCTCTCACAATCCTGACACACACTCGTGTGCTTACTACAGTCGCATAAATGTTCACTGAAAACCGTAGTGTATATGTTCACTGGAAAACGATATCTATTGATCGGAAAGACATAAATGTTTACTGAAATGAAAAATGGTATTTGTTCATTACAATACAAATACGGTGGATCGGTTGATCAGTAAAAAGGGTGGACACCAGCTTTAACTCACGAACGAGTGACTGAATGAATGAATGAATGAATTAGGTGTCAAGATATGGATAAGGTACCTGAAACAATGGAGAAGGAGTGTGATGGAGTCGGGAAAGAGCGGGGAAGTGGAAATGGGGATGGTTCTTCTTCCTCCTTCTCGCGGTTCTTCTTGTTCTGGTGGTGAGGGTGAGGGTATCGGGAGAGGAGGGTTTGGCGGCGTGATGGTAGAGAGTGTGATTGAGGAGGCAGCGGAAGGGGGATTGCGCGAGAAGCATTGTACATGCACCGGAGTGTATTCTTGTCTTTCGGTTACAGCTTCGGAGCCATCCGCGAGTGAGAGTGACAGTGAGAGTGAGAGTGAAGGAAAAGAGGATGAGATTTATTAGAGGATTACGATTACGAATGATTGGGATTGGGATGCTTATCCTCTGATACTGCGCAGCGAATCTACGATGAGGATTATAGGGGGAGTTTCTTGAGATTGAGTTGCACGCATCTCAAAGCGAATCCAACGGGCAAAGTGCTGCGCAGTAGAGGATATGAATTGTTGGAGGGAGAGTTGGGTGGGCGCCACGGCGTGCTTATCCTCCGCTGCGCAGTTTTCTTCCGCGCAGGCGCAGGGAATCAAGGATGATTTTCTTAAATGGCCCTCGGCCCAATCTTATCTACACCAATGGCCTTGGGCCAAACAAATTTTCACCGATGGCCCTGGCAAGGACGCAACTTCAAGTTGCGCCCTTGAAGCCCCAGAATAACCTGACCACCCTTCTATCTGCCCAACTTTTAGTAAACCGTTAAAGAGTGGGACCCAAAAAATTTTGAAATAAAAGGCGCATGTTGAAGTCACGCCCTTTAGTTGGAGCTTTTAAACTCACTTTTATAATTAACTGATGACCGACCCCACTTGTCTGTGAAATAAGTAAAAGGCGCAACATCAAGCTGCGCCCTTCCTAAAGGCGCGACATGAAGTTGCGCCCTTAAAGGGAGCATCTTCACCTCTGGTCCCACATGTCATGGAGAGTAAAGATGTCGAAACTGAAAGGCGCAACATTAAGTTGCGTCCTTACTTTATATATTTTTTTTTAATATGTACTCCAAAAAATAACACTTCCAACATTTGCTTTATAACATAATCAACTGGATTACCAAAATATCATTAAACTTGCAGTACATCTATCATAATAAAGCAATGTAATAAAACTACAAAAACATCTAAATAAATAATTTGGCAATTCATTGTCTTTTATCTAAATTTCTAACATAACAACAAAATAGATAAACTTGCTCGGCATCACACCCTTGTCTACTTGAGATTAATCGATCACGGTCCTACAAAAAAGAAAAGGAAATGTAAGTAAGAATGTATTGTTAGCGTAATATTAATTAATGAGATAATTGTTACTACCTTGATTTTGAAGATTAGTCCTACAACCTCTTCTACTATGCCCTTGTTGACCACAACGTCCGCATGTGTAAGTGTGCTTTGGTTGGTCCATGTCATCCATCTCGTTGCGGATTCGAACATGCTGACGACGACCCTTGACCACTCTATACATCGAAGGATCTGGCACAAGGGTGGGCCTTACATCTTCCGGCCATGTTTCCGAATTTCCAAAATAATAAAATTCGGGTTCCCAGGTTGCGAACAATTCACTTGCACGGTAAAAAGGTGCAACGTGCTGGTTGCTATCAATTGCAGCCGTTGCGCAGGTGGCCAACACATGAGAGCAAGGTATACCTGTTAATTGAGGCTTCTGACATGTGCACACCCCCCCCGGGGACCTCCAAGCGAACCCAGTGTCTCTTCCCTCCTTTAATTCTGTTGCCCTGCATGTATTCTTTGGTCACTACTTCGTATTTTCCTTCATTTCGGTACGCCTTGACAGTATGGGTATTTCCCTTTAATCGTCTCTTTTCCAATAGTTCTTCCACCTTTTTCGCGAACATCAAATTTTGACCAATAATTCCCGAGGCTTGAGCCCTCCTCTCCGCAAAATATTTTACGGACTTATAAAAGGTGATCTCAACAACAAATGTCACCGGTAACTCTCTCGCCTCTTTGAAAATATTATTCAATGATTCGGGTCCGTTTGTTGTCATCATGCCCCAACGACACCCACCCTCATCATAAGCATATGCCCATAGCTCAAGACGGGGATCGTCTTCCTCTCTTTCCTTCCCGATACCTTCTAACCATTCAACCGTCTCAGCCTTTTTGGCGCCTAAGGCTGCCATCCTCGCATGGAACTTGCGTGGTTGGTTTTGTCTGATTAGAATCCTAACCCTTTTAGTAAGTTGTTTGTCTTTGAAGGCTCGTTGAAAATTCTGACAAATGTGTCTAGAACAATACCTGTGTGCTGCTTGTTGTGTTTGTACATTCCAACCTAAGTCAGGCTCCTTAAATACTCTTAAAATGGCCTGATGCCTATCCGATATCACGGTTACAAATCTCAAGCCAACTACTTCACGACGAACAAATTTCATAAATCTCTCCCACGCCAGATTGTTCTCAGTGTCAAATAGACCAAATGCTATAGGGACAAGTTGATCCTCGGCATCATAACCACAGGCAGTCATGAGCTTTCCTTTGTATCTACCCGAGAGAAATGTAGCATCAATACCAATAATCGGTCTACAATGACCAAAAGCTTGAATAGCTGGCCCAAATGCCCAACAAACCCCTTGAAAGAACTCAAAATCTTCATTATTAGTTGTTCTTGTGAACCATTCGATCTTTGTACCCGGGTTGTTCCGCTGCATAGCTTCTAATAGTGGTCGAATCAAGTTGTACGCTTGTCTCCATCCTCCAAATAACTGTGCAATTGCTATTTCCTTCGCACGCCAACACCTCATATACGGAGCCTTGAATTGATATCTTTGCTCGACATCCACCATAATATCTCTGATAAGATACTTGACATTGGTTTTAACGTGCTCCCTTATTAGTGAGGCAATGAAAGGCGCAGTTAAGTGTGGATGCCACAGTCTATCACACGAATTTACACAATTGTGCGGGCCTTTTTTTGTTATTATCTCAAATGCATCGTCGTAGGAATGACGAGTTGCATATAGTCTCCATTCGCAATTTTCACTAGTGCACTTAATTGTATAACGTTGTTTGTTTGCCTTCACTACCGTGAAGGTTCGATTTGCTCTAATATGAAAATCGTGCACTACCCATTTCAAATGATCTTTAGAGCGGAACACTTGCCCTTTGAAGAGCTTATCGTCTGTTGCATATCCCATTTCATCAAAATAGTTACAATCACCAATTATTTCTAAAACCTCCTGTACTGAATTAAAACATGCAACAGGGTGTGAATCAGAGCGATCCCTGAGTGGCCAACCAGTAAGCCCCACCTCACCATCATCATCATCGGATTCAGGGGCTCTACCCTCACTGTTGTTATCATTATCTGGTACATCATCAAAGGACTCAGCATTGTAATGATCATCAGAGCAAGTGTTTCCTATCGAGGTTGTGTCCGAAAAAACCGTGTGATTGACACGTTCATTTGGAAGTATGCCATCAAGTCCGATTTCGAACTCAAAATCTTCCGCTTCACTACTCCAATCGGGGGATAAGTTTTTGTTTGGTCTATTATAGGTCTGGTACGGTGGTACTTGAGGGTCATCAGTTGGAAAGGAAGATTGAGTAGGGGGGTCGGTTGTTTCGACCTCTACTGGTCGACTACCACTGGCATATGCTTGATTAGGCATGGCTTGTGTACCCAAATTGGATACCGTATCAACAAACAAGTCGAGCACCTTCCAATTACCCATATTTTCAACAACAAACCTCCAAGTTTGATTATTTAACAATTCAAGCTCGGTAAAAAACACAATTGGTGGTGGTGAGGTATTCAATTTTGCCCTAATTCTTAAACCAAACTCCACATGAGATATACCCAAGTATCGATATATTTCATTCCTCAATTGATCAAGTGTGATATCGTTTTGAACATTAAAATTTACCATCGGTCCTTGCGAGTAGTACACCCCGCATTGCCCATACAATACATTTCCTCCGGTGAATATATTGATGAAGAACATCTCCAATCTATACAATTGTGCAAGGAGAAGTGCTTGTGAGCTACCATGGTGAGTTTTGAAACTAAACAAAATTTAAAGAGAGCAATGACACAAAATCGGAGGCTTTACCTTGAGATAACTTGACAATAGTTGATTATGGCTTCAAATCATTAAATGCTAGGTGTTTTTATGAAGTTTTTGAGTGCCTTTGGTTTTTTGGGGGTGAAAACGGCGAGTAGAAGATAGGGTTTTTGGAGGGCCTGTGCTGTAAAAGAGGAGATGGGAGCAATAAATATGGTTGTTGCAAAAAAAAAAAAACGAATCTGGGCATCAAGGGCGCAACTTGGTCTTGCGCCCTCAACAATTTTTTCAGCTTTCTCAGGCTGACAGGTGGGCCTCAGAGAAGGCAAAGGCGCAACTCCAAGTTGCGCCCCTCATGTTCGGGCCCACCTGTCAACACGAGAAGGCAAGGGCGCAACTCCAAGTTGCACCCCAAATTCCTCAAATCAGCTCTGGTTGGGTCAGAGCTGATTCGATGAATTTGGGGCACAACTTGGAGTTGCGCCCTTCTTTCCGGGCCCACCTGTCAGACAATGAGGGCAAGGGCGCAACTTGGAGTTGCGCCCCAAATTCCTCAAATCACCTCTGACCCAACCAGAGCTGATTTGAGGAATTTGGGGCGCAACTCCAAGTTGCGCCCTTGATTCTGGGCCCACCTGTCATTCTCAGTTAGCAACCCAGCAAGCAAGGGCGCAACTTGGAGTTGCGCCCCAAATTCCTCAAATCAGCTCTGGTTGGGTCAGAGCTGATTCGATGATTTTGGGGCGCAACTTGGAGTTGCGCCCTTGTCTCTGGGCCCACCTGTCATTCTCAGTTAGCAACACAGCAAGCAAGGGCGCAACTTGGAGTTGCGCCCCAAATTCCTCAATTCAGCTCTGGTTGGGTCAAAGCTGATTCGATGATTTTGGGGCGCAACTTGGAGTTGCGCCCTTGTCTCTGGGCCCACCTGTCATTCTCAGTTAGCAACCCAGCAAGCAAGGGCGCAACTCCAAGTTGCGCCCTTGAAGTTTTTTTCAGCTCTTTTTTTAATGGATCTACTTAACTACCTCAATTAATTCACATTCTAAATTAACAATTCAACGTTCATTTCTAAGTCATGAAATCCTAAATTAAAAGTTACACAACTCATAAGTTCATCCATAAATTAAAAGTCCATACTAATTTAAAAGTTCATCCTAAATTTAACTAAGATACAATACAGTCATCCCTTCCACTCATTCATGACCACCGCCGCGGCCACCATTCCTACCCCTCCCGCGACCCGCGCGTCTCATTTCCTCTATGGCTTGTGTAGGGGTATATGGTTCCCGCGGCCTAATCACCCTACGGGGACGGTCCACTGCAGGGGTAGGCATCACAAGTGTTGGATTTATGACCTGAGAAGCCGGAGGATCCTGACTGGATGATGATCGAGCTGCAGCGGCGCTTGAAGACTCTCCATGCTCCCATACTCCATCTTGTGACAACCGGCCCGAAGTGGGGCGGAACAAGGGCGGTTCAGGCATTGAGGTAGCATAATCTCCTCCAAGTAGTTCGTTCATCCAAGCATAATCAGCGGGTTGGACTCGCATGCGCTCCGTCATCACCGGCTCGATTTGGTCATCGCGGAGGTTATGCTGTTGCATAAATTGGTTGAATATCGCTCCTTGGTTAATATCCGCCAGATTGCCCCTGCACGTGCGTAAAACACGACGGGCAAATGCATTCATCGCTTGATGGGCCAAGGCTCCGACGGCGTCCCTTGCTATAACTAAATTGCGGATCAACTGTTAATTAAAATAAAAAAAGTTAGTATAGCATATATTGCATCTCTTCCACCATAAGTCATGCTAGACTCAATAATTACCAAAAAAATTTAATTACCGTCCGCTGAACTCTGTCGCTTGGCATTGAGTACGTTTGTTGTATCCTGTTGGTAATTGATGGTGAGGGTGGTTCATTATTGACATTCGCGGCCGTTGGTCCGCGCCAGTACACGGTTCGCATACCCTCCCGGTTGAACCAAGCCATGTACCTTCCCAAGGTCTGGATATCCCACTCATCTCGATGCGGAACAATATGTTGGCGTCGTTGAGCCCAAAATATGTTGTGCTCGTCATGCTTCCTATCCCAATCGACGCTGGAATTCGGCTCGTGCCTGATGTCATGCCATTCGTCATGCTCGATCCTTGGAGGGGGGACAACCTGAGCGCGACCCAACTGCCGCATAACTCTCTCAGGTGTATAGAACTCCACTACCCAAAAAAAAATAATCGGTCCTCTGTAGAACCATAACTCCATCTCTCTCCGATCACGACATATAGCTGGGAGCTCATTCATCACTGGATGGTAGGGCCACCACAGTATGTCCTGCTTGGACAGTGTTTCAATCCGCCACCTGTAAAACATATTATGAGAATAAGTACAAAAATTAGATAAAAGTTGTGCACCTATGCAATGTAAATAATAATTGTACCTATAATATCCAATGCCTGAGTGTGACTCATCTTCGTAAACATGAGGCACACGCCATCTCCAACCAAATGCCTCGCCCAGCAGACCTTCTAGCCGGAAATGTGCAACGGGTCTACCCAGTGGCATACGACTCCAAATCCATATCTGTAGAAAGGCAAGTGGTGCAGCGATCTCGCTCGAATTATCCTCAGATGCATCATCTAGGCCTCGATACAAATGTGCGAGCACGGCTGTGGCCCAACTGTACTGAGGGGGACTGTCTAGCTCGTCTATAAATTGTAGGAACATGCTCTGAATGTACCCGGAATGATCTGGGAACATGACTGATGAAAATAGATCCATCATAAATGCTCTGGCATAGTATCTAACCTCCTCGGGGCCGGCATCGGCGGGGAGTCTAGGCCGGGGGCGGTGACGATCACTTTCATTGGCCAGTTCGGGCACCCATGGCTCGCACAACCAATTCCGGCTCATGTGAAATGTGCCGGGGCGGCGCCGAAACGTAATCCAATCAAGACGACCAAATAGTCTCTCGACATCCGTATCCCAATTGTCATCCGCAAATCCAATTACAGGCAACCCATCAATCGGTAAACCCCAGAGGCAGCTCACATCCTCCAATGTGGGAGTCATCTCGCCCACGGGGAGATGGAACGAGTGAGTCTCACGTCTCCACCTCTCGCATATCGCAGTAATTAGGTCTCGATCAATTTGTATATTTCCGAGCCTCGCCAAAGCATCTAATCGAAATCTTTCTAGTATTGGCATAATACGGTCATCCAAAGTGAACCGCACACTACTGGCTCTCGTAGACATAGTCACTAGAGGCTGATTCAGATTTATTTAAATAAAAATAAAACAATTTGTTATTTCTTCAAAGTTATGTTATTTAAAATAAAAAAATTAATTCATACTTTTAATAAAAGATTTAGAGCTAAAACTTACATCGTTATATGCACGATTCGAGTTGTGAATTTCCTTACGTGTTAGTAGTGACCCACCGTACACTTCAGCTCTAAAATCGGGAGGTTGACTCCCATAAACAGGCACACCACCACGACCACGACCCCGACTCCGACCCCGACCACGACCCCGACCACCTTCGCCTTGAGCCATTACAAATATCTACAACAATGACATCAAATACTCGTTAATGCAAATTTCATTCTGTAATATGAAACAACCATAAACACTACTTGTGACGATAATTATCTATTCCATAATACAAAATCAAAATACTCCACACTAATCTACTAACATTTCCATTTACAAACAAAAAATACTTATCTAGTAATCATCCATTCCATAATACAAAATCAATATACTCCACACTAATCTACTAATTACAATTAGCAATTCCGGCCTACTATTTCCATTACAATTTCGGTTTACTATTTCTAAAAATTTTCAACAACAAAATTAGCAATAAAACAAACATATTAACAATAGTACAAACCTTAAATCAATATACTTCACACTAATCTACTAATTACAATTAGCAATTTCGGCCTACTATTTCCATTACAATTTCGGTCTACTATTTCTAAAAATTTTCAACAACAAAATTAGCAATAAAACAAACATATTAACAATAGTACAAACCTTAAATCAAGTCTCGTCGAACTCTATCCTCAAATCCCGGCCTTCTACGTGTTTTTTTTCAAAACCGAGTTGTGAGGATGAGGGAGAGAAAGGGAAATGGGAAGTGGGAATGGTGTATAGTAGTTGGGAGCGACGAAATGGTGGATTTGGGGAGGATTTTGAGGTTTTTGGGGGATGGATTGGTGGTTTTGGGGAGGGGGGGCGGCGGTTTGGCGGAGGAAAGAAAGAAAGGGCGAAGGGAGAAGGAAGGGAGAAGGAAGGGAGGAGAAAGGAAGGGATCACGGATTAAAAACTGGCAAAAGCAAGGGCGCAACTTGAAGTTGCGCTCTTAGCTTATTATGTTTCAATGACAGGTGGGGCCAATATAATAAAACCAGGGAACTCGAGGGCGCAACTTCAAGTTGCGCCCCAAACGTTATGTGACACTGCATAGTGGGTCCGATAGATTTCGAGCAGGAGGGGTCAGGCTGTTCTGGGGCTTCAAGGGCGTAACTTGAAGTTGCATCCTTGCCAGGGCCATCGGTGAAAATTTGTTTGGCCCAAGGCCATTGGTGTAGATAAGATTGGGCCGAGGGCCATTTAAGAAAATCGTCCGGAATCAACGATGCGGATTATGGGAGGGATTTTGAGAGGAGCGACACGCTATCCCCAAAGCCAGCGTCGGCATGGCCTTTGCCAAGTCGTAACCTCTCCTTATTTGGTTCGGCACGCACGGCGTACCCCACGACCCGTCACTCCCTCAATTCGACTTCCTACTTAATTCGGTCAAGTCTCCAAGAGCTCGTTTAGGGAGGTGGATAAGGAAGGCAACGGGAAATTGCACTTGGGTTGGTTGGACTAATGCAGGTCAAATTGCGAGTTGGTGGGGCATGATAAAACCGAATACCATACTTATTTATTCTACGACTCAACCATAGCAATAAATTCACAACAATCTCAAACAACTGACAAGCATTTAGGGCATACAAGCCCCGCGAGATATATGGCCCCGCTCCAAGCTCCATCCGCCGAGATCGCGCGAGTTCTAAGCTTGGTACCTGTTTTTCCATTCCCATATCCTAACTAGAAATAAAACTATTCCTTAAAGCGATATGAAATGAAAACATATATTAATGCTACCCAATTAACCCTTGGGGCACGCAGGCCTCAAATTAATTAATTAACACATTAATATACCACGGGGCACCGAGGCCGCATTACAAACATTCACAAACAATCAATACATCACACAAGGCATTGATCTTTGGCCATATATCCCGCACCTGCAAACATTCTCATACACACATACAAGACATTTTGCAAGTAGAGTAATCAGATCTAATCAATTTATAAACAAGTAATAATCATTAAGCAATAACTAATTAAATTCAGCCTCTATCACAGGTTGCGTTATAACGCAACAGATGTTGCGTTATAACGGATCTCGCCGGATCAGTCTGCAAAACCGACAGTTGCGTTATAACGCAACAGAGAGTTGCGTTATAACGGAACCTCTCTGTTTTCAGACCCTGCCCCTTACCGTTTCGATCCGCGATCAAAACCGTCACTTTGTACGATCCAAACACGTCATAAAACATGTCAATCAAGTACTGTGACATCCTCAAATTTATTAAAAAATTAATCTAAGGCCTTAGGGGCACAATTCAATCAATTATCTACTCTAACAATTATTCACGTGTTTATCAAATCGATTAATCTCAATTACAAGGCATGATATCGCCTCAAAGCAACAAATCAGTTCAAGTTTGGCAAACCTTGGCTCTGATACCACTGAAAGGAATAGCACGATGGCTAGAGATGCGGAAATTAAAATTTTCTAACCAAAGCATGTGCAGTTCAATCAGATCTTGCCAAACGAACGACTTATCGCTGATCTACACAATAACATGCATAGAGAGGCAGTAGTTATACCTTTGGCGCGTAAACGGTTGCTCGGTGTGCTGTCCGGTTGCGCGTCACCCTTGTCCACCAAAGGTTCGACCACCACCGTCCGTCTAGGCAAAAAGAACGTTGACGGCGGGTCCTTCGATCTTCGGTACTCTCCAAACTCAACAATAAAACCCTAGGTTTGATGGAGGGAGAGGTCTCAACACATGAGAAGGAAAGAGGAAAATGACTGCTGGAAATTCACTGCCAAATTCGTGCAAAAAGTTCCCCTTTTATAATTGTCAAGGATTAGTGTTTCCTTAATCAGAAACCCTAATCTGGCTTTCTGTCACATTGCGTTATAACGCAACATCTGTTGCGTTATAACGCAACCTGTGACAGAACCAATCGACAACTATGCTGTCACAGTCCGTTATAACGCAACATATGTTGCGTTATAACGCAACTGCTGACAGAGCCCATTTGATCTATTTCTTGGGCCTACCCCTCATGTGTTCGAGACATAAGATCGATACATCATAGCCAAGATGATATTCAGGTTATCATGATGTCCAATCAAGCTCAAGTCAGACCGTGCCTGATTTGACCTATTGTCATCACTTGTTACACGTTCGCCGACGTGATACGAACCTGAACAGGACTAATGGTCGAGAGCCTCTGTAGGTGTGACCTTATAGGGATCTGGATCATGTTGGGTTGCACGAACAGTGATTCTCATCTACCTGGTCAATGCTGATCATCATCAGTGTCAAGCCATCCACGTGATGATCCCCAAATGATACAGATAGTACGCACGTCCACGTAGTATCTTGATCCTGAGTAAGTGTACCTTACTTGTGTTGATTCTATGTCACATGATTATCCAAGATTAGTCCGAGGCAGGATTGTGTCATCCTCACGACTTTATCATTTTCTTGACGTCCATATAGATTAAACACATGACTAAGATTAATCATTGCGCGCGTGTGTAATCCATAATGTCAAGGGGCCCAGAGGATATCATAACTCATCTATGATGAGAGACATTCCAGTATCTTGATCATCCATGATCCAAGCTACCAATTCTACACACCGAACTGGAATCCCTTATGCCACCTGTTACGGTTGGGATAGGAAACTAGTCACAGTGTGCAGTCATGATATTTGATCATGACAACCTCAACCGTGAATCCAACACTGACAAGAATATGGATGACATAACACATTCCTTTTGTCATATTCTTGTCGCGGTCAGTCCAATGCCATGTCACAGAGAATGTGCACATGCATCCATATGATCTAGTTGATAGCCGCGCTATCAATGGGACGTGATACAAACCCATCTGCTAGACTCATATGCTGATCTCATCCGACCAACTAGAGTACCATGCTAGTTATCATAGATCAGGGCAGTTTTAGAATTGACGTCATACCCATCATGGCATATCACTTGCTCTTGTCGTAAACGACACAAGCCATAACGTAACATCAATTCAAGGAAACTAATGAATAAAACATCCAAATAAGAATAACCATGAACAAGCGAATACCATATATATATAAATATAAATATGTATGTTTCTCTAGTACATAAACACTAACAATCTCCCACTTGGACTAGAGACATCATATCCTCTACGTCCAGTGAAGTGTACCCTAAAACAAAAGTAAAGTACAACCACTACATCATCAGACCCAGCCTACGCGACGTCGAATGCCCATGGCCGATCTATGAAGATTCGTCTTATCCAAAGACAGTGGCTTTGTTAGCGGGTCAGCTGTGTTGCTGTCCGTATCCGCCCTGCTAATTCTCACATCACCTCGATTCACAAAGTCGCGAATCAGGTGATACTTGCGGTCGACATGCTTGCTTTTCTGGTGCGATCTCGGCTCCTTGGCTTGAGCGATAGCTCCGTTGTTGTCACAATAGAGCTCAATCGCCTCAAGTGAACTCGGAACAACCTCAAGTTCTTGCAAGAACTTGCGCAACCAAACCCCTTCCTTGGCGGCTTCGGCTGCGGCTACGTACTCGGATTCGGTGGTAGAGTCTGTCACGCACTCTTGCTTTGAGCTCCTCCAGCTCACAGCGCCACCGTTCAACGTGTACACGTATCCTGATTGCGATCGCAAATCATCTTGGTCGGTCTGGAAACTAGCATCTGTGTAGCCCCTGGCTACTAGCTCAGTTTGACCACCATAGATTAGGAGCATCTCTGAAGTATTCCTCAAATACTTTAGTATGTTTTTGACAGCTGTCCAATGCTTGAAACCGGGGTTCGATTGATATCTGCATGTCATGCTCAAAGCATATGCAACATCAGGGCGAGTACAAGTCATGGCATACATGATCGATCCGATCGCTGACGCGTACGGAATCCGACTCATCCTCTCAAGCTCATCAGTCCCTGAAGGACATTGACTCTTGCTTAATTTAATGCCATGAGACATAGGCAGAAATCCCTTCTTGGAATCTTCCATGCCGAATCTCTTCAAGACTTTGTCTATGTAGGTACTTTGACTTAATCCGATAAGTCGCTCAGATCTATTCCTATAGATTCTGATTCCCAACACATAGACTGCCTCGCCCAAGTCCTTCATCGAGAAAATCTTCATCAATGAAGACTTGACCCCGTTCAACATTGGCACATCATTGCCTATGAGCAATATGTCATCAACATATAGGACTAGGAATACGACCGAGCTCCCACTAACCTTCTTGTATACACAAGGTTCCTCTTCGCATTTCTTGAAATCAAATTTCTTGATTTCACGATCGAATCGCAGGTTCCAACTCCGAGATGCTTGCTTAAGTCCATAAATGGATCTCTTAAGCTTGCATACCTTCTTAGCACTTGACGAATCCTCAAAACCCGACGGTTGTACCATGTACAACTCTTCTTCTAAATCGCCGTTTAGAAAAGCGGTTTTGACATCCATCTGCCATATTTCATAATCATAAAATGCGGCAATGGCTAAAAGGATCCGAATTGACTTGAACATAGCGACAGGTGAGAAGGTCTCATCGAAATCGATCCCTTGGATCTGTCGATATCCCTTCGCCACTAGTCTGGCCTTGTACGTAGTCAAATTCCCGTCTTTGTCACTCTTCCTCTTGAAAACCCATTTGTTCTCAATTGGCCTAAAGCCTGGAGGAAGGTCAACCAGGTCCCAAACCTGATTGTCGTACATAGACTGAATTTCGGCTTTCATGGCTTCCAGCCACGAGTCGGAATCTGGTCTGCTCATCGCATCATCGAAGCTCACAGGATCATCAGTATCCAAACTGGTGATCTCATGCAGACCCAACCATCTTTCAGGTTGACGAACCACACGTTGTGACCTTCTAGGAATAACCCCCGAAGGCGGTTGTGATGCTTCTTCAGGTTGTGACTCAGGCACATCCTGCAAAGGCGCTTCCTCGTCTACTCGAGCTTGCACTTCCTCAACCGGAGTCGAGGGTGTGTTCACTTGAGTTTCGGCAGGAATGTCTTCGGCCTCTTCCATCCGCGATGGATCAGGGCTTAAGAAGCTCCCACTAACCCCTGCAACCCTGGGTGGAAAACTCGAGTTTCCATTTTGCAACTCCACTTGAATTTCTTCAAGTTGGACGCTGCTCCCACTACTCTTTCTTGCGAGAGATTCTTTCTCCAAGAACACACCATGGCGAGCAACAATCACCTTGTTCTCACCTTGGTGGAAGAAGTAGTAGCCCTGAGTATTTTTGGGGTATCCCACAAAGAAATACTTGTCCGATCTAGAATCGAGCTTTCCTGAGGTTTTATCTTTCCTCACGAATGCCTCGCATCCCCAAATCTTAAGGAAAGACAAGGGAGGCACCCTCCCAAACCATAACTCGTATGGTGTCTTCTCCACGGACTTAGACGGAACACGGTTTAGCATGAACGCGGCTGTCTCCAGCGCATATCCCCAGAACGACGCTGGAAGAGTTGCAGCACTCATCATTGATCGGACCATGTCCATCAATGTCCTGTTCCTCCTCTCGGAAACGCCATTCCATTGAGGAGTCCCCGGCGGGGTCAATTGTGAGACGATCCCACAATCTTTCAGGTAAGAGGTGAACTCAATACTTAGATACTCACCACCGCGATCCGATCGCAAGACCTTGATCTTCTTGTTGAGTTGATTCTCTACTTCGTTCTTAAACTCTTTGAACTTGTCAAAGGTTTCAGATTTATGTCTCATCAAGAAGACATAACCGTATCGACTGAAATCATCAGTGAACGTGACAAAGTACGAGTATCCACCTCGGGCATTAATGCTTAAGGGCCCACACACATCGCTGTGCACTAGTCCCAACAAGTCATTTGCTCTTTCACCTTTCTTCTTGAAAGGCGCCTTAGTCATCTTGCCAAGCAAGCAGGAATCGCAGGTGTCCAGTGAGTCCATCTCAAACTGGCCAAGAAGCCCCGCTTCTTTCAACCTTTTAATGCGATTCTCATTTATATGACCTAGGCGGCAGTGCCACATGAAAGCCTCGCTTTCATTTGAGATCCTCGGTCTCTTGGTTTGTATACTAAGAATAGGCGTATCCAAGTCGAGCAAATACAGACCATCTGTTTTAACACCAGAACCATAATGTAAACCATTCAATGAAAAATCCATAAGACCATTCATAATAGTAAACTTAAATCTATCTGAATCCATACGCGATACAGAGATTATGTTCTTAGTGATACAAGGGCAAAAATAAACATCTGACAAATGTAAGATAAGGCCCGTAGGCAAAGATAAATCTACGTCGCCAACATCGGTCGCCGATATAATCGCACCATTGCCGACACGCATCTGTATTTCCCCTTTGCTCAGCCGTCTCCTATTTCTTAGCACCTGCACATTACCAACAATGTGAGCACCTGAACCTGAATCCAAAATCCAGTTCTTAGAAATAGTAGCGAGATGTGTCTCAAAGACATAGATACCTGGTCCTTGGATCAAGTTCTTAGTCTTGAGCTGGGGGCAGTCCCTTCTCCAATGACCCTTGCCATGGCACTCATAGCACTCGGCGTCAGCTGGGATTACCTTTGCGGCCTTAGGCTGGTCCACGACCACGCCCTTGCCCTTGTTGCTCTTCTTGGGCCTTGGCCTGCGCTGGCCCTTGCCCTTCTTAACTTTCTTCCCCTGCTCAGACACGGTGAGGACATTGGAAGGCCCAGCCTTCTTGAAGTCCACCTCCGCCGATCTGAGGAGACCATGGAGTTCGCACAACGTCTTCTCCATCCCACTCATGTGATAGTGAGTCACAAAGCTGCTGAAGGTGTGTGGGAGAGAATTGAGCACGATATTCACGGTGTGATCCCTAGGGAGAGGCGCGCCGAGCCTTTCCAGCTGCTCAGCGTAGCTCATCATCTTAAGCATGTGAGCCGATACAGAACTCCCCACAGACATTCGGCAGTTGACAAAAGAAGTCAACACGTTGTAACGCTCGACTCGCAACTGCTCAGCGAACAAGTCCGCGAGCTGTTGCATAATCTTGTGCGTAGGCATGTCCTCGAACCGCCTTTGCAGCTCAGGATCCATGATCGCGATCAAGAGAGTCCCAACGTCCAACTCGTCTGCCAGGTGCGTCTGCACCGAGACGTAAGCCGGATTCTTAGCCATGACGGCCGGGGCAGCATCCGTGGCCGCCTTCTCCTCTATGAACTCCGGAGGCATTTCCTCGCCCTCCGGTAGGGGAGTAGTCAAGACGTACTCCTTCCTCTCTCTCTTCAGAACATTCCTGAGGTTCCGGAGCCAATCAGAGTAGTTGGCACCGTCGGAACGAAGAGGATTGCGGTCCAAGACTGGACGCAGGGAGTTCGTGTTAGCCATGTCTACAAAAATTACCACAAGAGAAAATCGCAGTTAAGTTCATGAAATTCATTTTGTTTTTAAGAAAAACAACTTCCACTATAGTTTGTAAAGTTCGTCCAATTACCATAGTAGGTCCAAGATCCATATTTTCAGTTAAGTTGTCCAGCGGCGGCTAGGTATTACAATTTAACCTATTTTAGGTAGACCACACCGGGTCAATCGTGCCGCGCACGACTCTTGGCGCATCAAGGTCCGCGACCTCGACGCTATCCCCAAAGCCAGCGTCGGCATGGCCTTTGCCAAGTCGTAACCTCTCCTTATTTGGTTCGGCACGCACGGCGTACCCCACGACCCGTCACTCCCTCAATTCGACTTCCTACTTAATTCGGTCAAGTCTCCAAGAGCTCGTTTAGGGAGGTGGATAAGGAAGGCAACAGGAAATTGCACTTGGGTTGGTTGGACTAATGCAGGTCAAATTGCGAGTTGGTGGGGCATGATAAAACCGAATACCATACTTATTTATTCTACGACTCAACCATAGCAATAAATTCACAACAATCTCAAACAACTGACAAGCATTTAGGGCATACAAGCCCCGCGAGATATATGGCCCCGCTCCAAGCTCCATCCGCCGAGATCGCGCGAGTTCTAAGCTTGGTACCTGTTTTTCCATTCCCATATCCTAACTAGAAATAAAACTATTCCTTAAAGCGATATGAAATGAAAACATATATTAATGCTACCCAATTAACCCTTGGGGCATGCAGGCCTCAAATTAATTAATTAACACATTAATATACCACGGGGCACCGAGGCCGCATTACAAACATTCACAAACAATCAATACATCACACAAGGCATTGATCTTTGGCCATATATCCCGCACCTGCAAACATTCTCATACACACATACAAGACATTTTGCAAGTAGAGTAATCAGATCTAATCAATTTATAAACAAGTAATAATCATTAAGCAATAACTAATTAAATTCAGCCTCTGTCACAGGTTGCGTTATAACGCAACAGATGTAGATGTTGCGTTATAACGGATCTCGCCGGATCAGTCTGCAAAACCGACAGTTGCGTTATAACGCAACAGAGAGTTGCGTTATAACGGAACCTCTCTGTTTTCAGACCCTGCCCCTTACCGTTTCGATCCGCGATCAAAACCGTCACTTTGTACGATCCAAACACGTCATAAAACATGTCAATCAAGTACTGTGACATCCTCAAATTTATTAAAAAATTAATCTAAAGGCCTTAGGGGCACAATTCAATCAATTATCTACTCTAACAATTATTCACGTGTTTATCAAATCGATTAATCTCAATTACAAGGCATAATATCGCCTCAAAGCAACAAATCAGTTCAAGTTTGGCAAACCTTGGCTCTGATACCACTGAAAGGAATAGCACGATGGCTAGAGATGCGGAAATTAAAATTTTCTAACCAAAGCATGTGCAGTTCAATCAGATCTTGCCAAACGAACGACTTATCGCTGATCTACACAATAACATGCATAGAGAGGCAGTAGTTATACCTTTGGCGCGTAAACGGTTGCTCGGTGTGCTGTCCGGTTGCGCGTCACCCTTGTCCACCAAAGGTTCGACCACCACCGTCCGTCTAGGCAAAAAGAACGTTGACGGCGGGTCCTTCGATCTTCGGTACTCTCCAAACTCAACAATAAAACCCTAGGTTTGATGGAGGGAGAGGTCTCAACACATGAGAAGGAAAGAGGAAAATGACTGCTGGAAATTCACTGCCAAATTCGTGCAAAAAGTTCCCCTTTTATAATTGTCAAGGATTAGTGTTTCCTTAATCAGAAACCCTAATCTGGCTTTCTGTCACATTGCGTTATAACGCAACATCTGTTGCGTTATAACGCAACCTGTGACAGAACCAATCGACAACTATGCTGTCACAGTCCGTTATAACGCAACATATGTTGCGTTATAACGCAACTGCTGACAGAGCCCATTTGATCTATTTCTTGGGCCTACCCCTCATGTGTTCGAGACATAAGATCGATACATCATAGCCAAGATGATATTCAGGTTATCATGATGTCCAATCAAGCTCAAGTCAGACCGTGCCTGATTTGACCTATTGTCATCACTTGTTACACGTTCGCCGACGTGATACGAACCTGAACAGGACTAATGGTCGAGAGCCTCTGTAGGTGTGACCTTATAGGGATCTGGATCATGTTGGGTTGCACGAACAGTGATTCTCATCTACCTGGTCAATGCTGATCATCATCAGTGTCAAGCCATCCACGTGATGATCCCCAAATGATACAGATAGTACGCACGTCCACGTAGTATCTTGATCCTGAGTAAGTGTACCTTACTTGTGTTGATTCTATGTCACATGATTATCCAAGATTAGTCCGAGGCAGGATTGTGTCATCCTCACGACTTTATCATTTTCTTGACGTCCATATAGATTAAACACATGACTAAGATTAATCATTGCGCACGTGTGTAATCCATAATGTCAAGGGGCCCAGAGGATATCATAACTCATCTATGATGAGAGACATTCCAGTATCTTGATCATCCATGATCCAAGCTACCAATTCTACACACCGAACTGGAATCCCTTATGCCACCTGTTACGGTTGGGATAGGAAACTAGTCACAGTGTGCAGTCATGATATTTGATCATGACAACCTCAACCGTGAATCCAACACTGACAAGAATATGGATGACATAACACATTCCTTTTGTCATATTCTTGTCGCGGTCAGTCCAATGCCATGTCACAGAGAATGTGCACATGCATCCATATGATCTAGTTGATAGCCGCGCTATCAATGGGACGTGATACAAACCCATCTGCTAGACTCATATGCTGATCCTATCCGACCAACTAGAGTACCATGCTAGTTATCATAGATCAGGGCAGTTTTAGAATTGACGTCATACCCATCATGGCATATCACTTGCTCTTGTCGTAAACGACACAAGCCATAACGTAACATCAATTCAAGGAAACTAATGAATAAAACATCCAAATAAGAATAACCATGAACAAGCGAATACCATATATATATAAATATAAATATGTATGTTTCTCTAGTACATAAACACTAACATATCCAACGATTGGAGTACTGAGCAGTAGTCAGTAGAGGGTACGAATTCGGCGCGACTCTACCAACGAATAACAGACGATTAGGAGTTGAACTTCAACTAGCACAGAACAGTCAACAGTGCTTCAATTGTTTTTTTTCTGGGCCATGCAACTAGTCTCATGACATGTTAGGCCCATATATAGATCAGTTCATTTTCATGATTCATTGAGATTATGATTTATTTGGTCTCCGAATATTTGATATTATTTCATTCAGAGTTATTTTGAGCTCACTTTTCAGATTATTTTGTTGAGTAATACGTAGCATTCATAGAAAAATCATCCATAGTGTCCATATGTTACATTTTGGAATATATCTATTGTACACATCTATAAATGTATGGATGGGTTTTCAATGAACGCAAGATGTTTCTCTTTTTCATTCTATTCAGTATTTACATTGATTTGCTTGTAGTAAGGTTTTTGGTGACTTCCTTCTCACTCACAGAACACTCCGTAACTTTGTAAAGTTGTGTTCCCAGCTTCCATTCTAAATCTATGCAAACAAACACACCCTTAATTATCACAAGTTGTAAACTTGGGGTCCCGTAAATATACATACTTGTATGGAGTATGGACATAGTTTTACCCAAATAAGATAAAAATGTGCATGTGCCTCAAGCTCAAGCATGTGAGTATGTGACGCAGTTAAGACATTGATTAATAAACTAACGACAATACGTCTTTTTAAACTATACACCAATAATTACTTTCAACGTTCACCTCACCTCTTAAACCTAGAAGAAGGTACTAAAATCTAAATTTTGAAGTAACTTACTTCTTTTTCGTTAGGAAATGAACTATTGGCACTGCACGCAGACATCAAACTGATCACAAAGTTCGCCAACAGAGGCAGCATAACCCAATTACTTTAAACTATGAAAATCATTAATCATATTACCCGATCAAAAAATATTTACATCCGAGATTCCGAGAAAAGAGCAAAAATTGGAAAAGCAAAAGCAAAAACAACAAAATAAAATCCCACTATCCCAGCATCAGTCAATTCTCCAATCTCCATCTCCCATCCCAAATCTACATCGCAATCGCTCTATACATGCGTTCGCAAACTGAATCCTGGGCCCCACATGCAGTCTCTCAATCAAGTCCATTACAGAGCACGCCGTATAAAGAACTACATACTCCCTATTCTCTTCGGATCCTCGTTATTATTCGATGGAATAGCGACATAATTATTCCGATGGAATAGCGACGGAATTGCAATTGGAATTCCGTAGTTTGTTTAGTTATTCCGGAATAGCGACGAGCACAGGCCTCCAAGCTCGTCGCAGCAGCCGGTTCCTCACTCCGACGAACCTCCATCCACCACCACCACCACCTCTACCTCCTCCTGCTCCGGCAACGGCGGCGGTGGTAGCACCTCTTTCTTCACACCCTCCGCCATCCCCGCCCTTCCCCTTGGGCGAGGACACGAACAGATCCCGGAGCGTCCTGCCGCTATCCCTCATCAACAACCCCTTCCTCTCCTCCCGCTCCCCTCCTTCACCCCCCTCCGGATATAAATCCGGATCTGCGTCGGGGTCGGGGTCGGGGGAGGAGATGAGGCGGCGCAGGGTCCGGGTCTTCTTCTTGAGATGGTGACGGCCCCGGTGGCGGCCGTGGAGACGGAAGCAGGGGGGAGCCGGGCTGCGGGAGGGACTGGGAGGCGGCGCCGCCGTGCAGCGCGTGGCGAGCAGCTTGAATGTGTGCAGAGCCGCCATTTGTGTGGGAGTGGGCTCAGTCTGTTGCGTGGGTTTCTGTGTGGTGTTAACGGGAGAAAAAAGAGAGAGGAGAGGAGAGTGAGTGACGGTTGAGCTGATGACTGATGAGATGCTGCTTGTCTCTCTCGGAGACTTGTAGTTGGTACTTGGTATAAGTATCGGTAAAACTACTAACTACTTAACTATTGTTATATTTAAATTAATTAATTAATGAGTAATATATAACTGTTCGTGGCGTCTATAAGTTATATTTCGAGATGTATTTGTTAGTATGTCTATGGACGTATGGACGTATGGACGGTTTTTCAATGGACACAAGATGTTTCTCATTAATTAATCACTCTTTTAAGTGTCTTGTTTGTGTTACGTTAAGTGAGATTTTATTTTTCTTTTTTCACATATGTAATATCCTATTTGTGTTTTTCTTAAAAATACAATTCACAGAGGTTGCTAGTCCAATTCAAAAGAAAATTGTAGTAAAATAAAATATGATAATACAACTTTCCTAAAAAAAAGAGAGCAACGCTTTCCGTGTGGAAGGTCACGGATTTGAAACTGAACACAAATATTTTATACATATTTAAATTTAAGTGGCTTGACTCTCGTCTTTTATCTAAAAGAACTTTCGTTTATGCAACCATATAGATGCGAATATTTATCAAAGAAATTTCTGGAGTATGTTGCTGAATTAATATTTGTTGATGTGAGTTAGATGAACTAGCCCCATCTTTTGTCTCTTTCTGCACTTAATTGTGCTTGTTTTATACCAAACAATCAATTGCTAATTGTGAAACTTCATTCATACTAATATGTTCTAAAGCATGTAATTGACAAACAAATCCAAGTTGACCCTTTTCAGAATTATCATTTGAAAATAATAATAATAATAATATAGTGACGTTGTAGAACTAACTTACATGTGTTTGTTCAGAAGTACATACCCTATTTCATAGAAGAGAATTAATCTGGCCTAACTTATGTTCTTTGGGGCAAAAAAAAAAAGAAAAAAGAAATTAAACCAATTGGCTACAATGTTTTTTTTTTTTTTTTTTTTGAAGAATTGGCAGCGGCTGCCAATCTAAATTGGCTACAATGTTTTAATGGGGAACTTATTCGGTTCCTCTTTTTTTTAAAAAAAAAAAAGAAAGAAAGTTGAAATAAAATAATAATTCCGCATTTTGTCTTCCCAACACTACAATTAAATATGAATAATTAACTTATGACATCCCATTCCTATCTCTCCTCAATATAAAACTGGTTTTCATGGACCAGGGGAACAAGCAAATGCCATCCAAGATCTGCAGTTTGCAGCACCAACTGCAGGAAAACTTAGCATGTAGTTTGTTTAGGATATGCTCCAGAACGGGGGAGAGGAATGGAGGAGAGGACTGATTAAATTTGTTTAGGGTATGCTCCACAACTACAATTACTAAAGAGGGGAGAAGGATAACAAGACACAAATTATAATTATAGAACAACTAACATGACCTTAGACAGATAACTCCAAGGTGGATTAACCCTCTCTCCCCTCATCTGGAGAATACCTTTAAGGCCTGTTCGGTTTCATCACAGAATTTGTTTTTTCCCATCCGCACGGTAACGGATGGGATGGAACCGAACGGGGCCTTAAGGAAGGCAATGAGGGCAGACAAAAGGCGGCACGTGGCTGGCAAGCGGGGGCCATCAGTGGTGTCTGAGTGCCTTTAAGCCTTTTTCTTCTTCCTCCGTCAAAAGGTGGCCTGTCCTCTATAATCATTGCTTAGCCCAGCTTTTGAGCTAAGTCTATTCTATTTATGGAGTCCGTATCTGCTGTTATTCTTAGGGATTACAGGACTCTGTTATCCCAATCAGGATCGTCGGATCAAAATGAACGGTTTAGATTGATATTAAAGTACAGTTCATGAAGGGAGCAAGAATTTTATGAACGAATCTGATCCGTCCGTTCTGATCCAACGGCCATGATTAAGATAATTGGACCCTGTTATCCAAAATTGGATACCAGGTGATATGATTTATGAACCCTGTGATTGAACGAGTTCGAATCTTCTGTTATTCTTTAAGAAAAACCAGGACCTGTGATTCCGACTTGGACCGTTAGATCTAAACGGACGGACCCGATGAGTCTTTTTAAAATTAATTACATCCGTTGATTTTGATCAGACGGTCCATATTAAAATAACAGGCCCTGTTGTTCTTATTAGGATAACAGCGGATTGAATTCGCGATTGAACAGAGATGGGAGAGGCACGTGACTGGCGTGAGGGAATCATGAAGCAAACGCAAACAAAGAATAAAACGTCGTATCAGATCTTTTAGGCCTGATAAATAAAATCATTTTTGTCTAATAGTCTACATTGAAATTATGTTTACGTATGATTGAGATGCAACCTAAATCACGTCCCAACGAGAGCAATTATTGTGTATGGCTGGTGACCATTTTAGTTTGGCCAAACTTTTTATTTTGTGTTGCGAAATTGCAATTGTGACTATTTTATTGTGAGAGTTTCCTATAAAAAATTATATTAGTTTATAGCTAAATTATATTAGTTTCCTATAAATAAATTTGTAATACACGAGACCAGGGGCGGATCCAAAACTAATATGAAAGGGGGGCCGGGGACAATTCATAGTTCCAACTTTCTAAATATTGATCCAAAATGGGTTTAGAGGCGTTACTTTATGGCTCAAAAGATAAAAAAATAATTATTATAATATACAACTTTTATATATACTCATCAAAATATATAACAAATTAAGAGTTAATTGCATACTTAAGTAACAAAATATTTAATTAATTAATCATTGTCCATGTTTTGATGTCAAAAAAATGATTTTTAGTATCAAATTAACAAAAATAACATCAGATATGAACTTGAGTTAAACAGAAAAAACTGGGGTACAACAATTTCTACCGGGCCAAGGGGGTCGGGACGCCCCCTGGCACCCCCTTAGATCCGCCCCTGCACGAGACTATAAACGGGTATAATTTTTGATAGGATGTTCTGCACAAAATTTTCTCTAAAAATACAAAATATGTAATTTACATCCTAATTGTTGTAGAAGAAAAATATACAAAATTTGTAATACATGAGACTATAATTAACCCCAATCCGTAATTGTTGTAGAAGAAAAATACAATTTTCTTCTAAAAAATAATAATAGACAGAGATGGTATTGGATTACATACTTAGTTACTTACATTATTAACCAATTAACCAACCATGACGATAATATAGAGGCCTGTTCGGCTCCCCTCAATTTTCACTGGGAAGACACTGTTTAGGTGGGAAAAAACAAATTCACTCTCACAGAATTTTCAATTTCCCATGTAAATGTGGTCTCAGTGGGAATTAAGGGAGCCGAACAGGCCCTAATACTTGCCCATGACGTGACAGTCCATTCAGGTCTTTTTTGTTACCAACTACGGCACTGAAAGGTGCCCGTTAGCAGCCCAGACATGGACTTGCCACCTCTCTTCTCTACCTCCATCGCACCCCGTCAATTGTTTGTTGCCTTGCTCACTTCAAACCGATAATATTCCTTCCTATGTGTTTCTATTGAGTAATGTCTAGTGTTCATATAAAAACTATCCATAGCATTTATATGTTACATTTCGAGATCTATCTTTTACATTTCGACATATGTCTGTTACATTCTGTACAATTCTATGAATATATGGATGGTTTTTTAATAAACCCAAGATGTTTCTCTTTTCTTTTGGAGTTGTTCTTGGTTAAGCAACCTTTCATTTAAAATCGAGCAATTCTTATTAAACGTGTTACTTTAATTACATTTAAAAGACATATCGTAACCATCTGATTATGAAAAATTAACAGTCCATATTTCATCCGATGCATAACAGAACCAGCCTTTCTATTTCTTTTTATTTTTGCAGAGGGAGCTCAGATTTTCTTCAGAAATATTTTCCTGTCAGTTTATTTCTAGCTGTAGAAAAATATTGGCCGGTGACGATATTTCAAAATCTGTCCAGTCTGTTGACTAACGAATACTAAATTTTGAGTGTGCAGAGATACAATTATACAAATATACAATTAAGATGTATATATGCCGTCCCATGTGGGTATACCGTATACTGCATACATACCGTAAATAATTTTCAGAAAAATAAAGATAAAATAATAAAATAAAGAGAAAAAGTCTGATTTTGGTCCCTGAATTATTGCAGTTGATTTAAATTGGTCCCTGAACTCTTTTTTGGTTCAAATTGGTCCCTGAACTATTGGATTTGGCTCAGATTGGTCCTTGAACTATATCGTTTGATATTACTTTCAATTTTACTTTCATTTATGCTAACTAATATAGTTAAAGAATGAATTTCAATATCAATTAGTATAAACAAAAGTACCCGGGAGAGATTATATGTACCGAATCTATAAGCTTAAGGATCAATTTAAACAAAAAAAATAGTTTAAGGACCAATTTGAACCAAATGCAATAGTTCAGGGACCATTTTGAACCAAAAAAAGTTTAGAGACCAATTTAAACAAAATGAAATAGTTCAGAGACCAAAATCGGACTTTCCTCTGAAATTAACGATGAAGGCATGAATCTATGATTTCCCTAACGTTATAAATCTGAGAACACAATTTTCAACGATGATTATTTTTGACCCATAATTATGATGGATCTAACAATAAGTGTTACTGATAAGTAGCATTCTTAGTTATTATTATCATCTCTAGGGTGACGAGCACTTTATTAAAGAGGAACATGAAAAGGTACATGGGTCTCCAGCCGTCCGGCATCCAATGTTCTTCCTGATATCATTATTTGTTTGAAAGTTTATATTCTTTTTTTTTAATAGAAGAGAGTTTATATTATTGAATCTTGATGAATTTTCTTCCCATTTTAAGAATAATTTTATATTGTTACCGGATGATAATTGTTTGGATTTATTAGTTTACAAATATTAATTTGCATCTAAGAAACAGCAGAAACATACGTAACAGAACTTCTCATAAGTTGCTAACAGCAAATTCAGCGAATTAAAGAAAGCAGTCCAGAGTATCATAACAACTTGAGCTTGAACTATTTTAGATAGATACTAGTAGCCTATGCTCTGCTTTGGACTGAAATTGTTATTACTTATAATAAATTTTTAAGATAATATGTAATGTAATGGGCCTCAAATTGAAATAATTTATATGGGCCTTTAATTTTAATGGGCTGAGAACGTCAACGGGTATTAACGTGCGTCAACAGTAGTGATCAATCTAAGTAAACAATCAACGGCTGAGGTTTCTTCTTTGGAGAAGATAGAACTTTGATGTTAAAAAATCCAATATACTTTTATTAAGAGTAAGGATAAGGATAATGTGTAGCTCCATGGTATCTTACTCTGAAGTCTGTAAACTTGTCAGGCAAAGTTCAATGACACAGAATTTGCCCTAAACTAACTCGATTAACTTTCTCTTGGGCTGACCGATAAATGCCGTGTCCTCTTCGGCCCAACTTATAATTTACCAAATTTTATACTCTCCATAGCTTGGGAAGACTGGGAAGTCCTAATTATGGGTAGATGCTTGGGCTTGGGAGGTCCTATCCTTACTATCCTTACTGATAATAAAAGCATATTGAAAAAAATGATATGAAAGGGTTATCCTTATATCTGAGTTGTTGATCATTTTCTTCGATAGATCAGAACCGTTGATGTACGTTAATGCCCGTTGATGTTCTCAGCCCATTAAAATTAAGACCCATATAAATTATCTCAAATTAAGGTAAATTACATATTATCTTAAAAGTTTATTATAAGAAATAATAATTTCAGCCCAAAGTAAAGAGTGGGCTTTTTACTAGTATATATAAAAGCATATTGAAAAAAATGACATAAAAGTGTTATCTTTCCCAAATAAGAAACATATGCCATTGATCATTTTTTTAGATAGATCAGAACTGTTGATTTACATTAATGCCCGTTGACGTTAATGTCTCAGCCCATTAATATTTAAAGCCCATATCAATTTTCTCGATATAAGGCTCATTACATATTATCTCAAAAATTTATTATAAGAAATAACAATTTCAGCTCAAAGCAAGGCGTGGGCTTTTCACTAGTTTATCATGCAATATATTTTGCACTTTTGCTGCTACTTTAATAACAAAACTCCTAACAATGTTATAATACTTTTTTTTTTATGGTTAATACTTTTCAAACATTGATTTCAAACAAGTAAAAATCGTTCTTAGAAAGTAAGAGTTCTGTCATAATTTGAAGCACTTGAATTTTTTTTTCTAATTAAATGTTATATAATTTTGTGCTATTTTAAAAGAGTTAATTTTAATTTCCGAATTAATATAATATTTTGTGAGTATGTAACAACAGAAAAAGATATAACAATGTTAAAATATATGAATGGGTGCAAACTGCAAAGAAAAAAATATATATAAATTGACAAAAGGTGAGATTGGAAGATAGACCTCTGCTATAATCAGGTGGCTTCAAGACCTTCAAAGCGCTAATTATATGTTGATGTTAAGTTGAATATTTAGTTTGTTTGATCAAAGTCAAACTATATAATATCACTATGACATTTTCTATTTAATCCGGCAGTTGGTAAATTGAGAATTTTTTTTTTTTTTTACTAGGTAGAAGATGAAAGTTTAGCTCCTTAAATTTTATTTTATACTAATGAAGATTTGAATCCATAATCCCTTAGAAGTTATCTTAGTTAATTACCACTTGAGATACTAGGTCAATTTGTAACTTAAAAATGTTAAAAATAGTCAAGCAGTAAGATGCATTATCAAGGGGCTTAAATTTGATTAAATGGATTTCGAGTTCAAGAAAGCAAAGACTTATTTATATCATCGACTCATGGTCTCGAATCTGTTTTTTCGTAGATATTGTTAAATCACATCCCTTTATAGTATATTTAAGCCTGGACGAACTACTACAGTACCAGGAACAGTAATATGAACAGTAGTTTTTTTTTTTTTTTTTTTTGAGATCCTCCAATAGTATCTTATCATTGAGTTGTTCAATTAAGAGAATAATCTAGAAAGTATTATGGTTGACATTGGAAAATATAAATAAACAATATACAAAATATAAGTTACAATATCAACTAGTTAGAAGCTTTAAACTATGAGAAGAGATTGGTTAATAATTGATAGTATCTCAATTTCAATAAATTAATTACTCTTTGATAGCTTATCTAAATTCTGTATACTTATGAAATGTTGCAAATTAATGAATTATCAATAGTTTATAATAAAACTACATTAATTATAATTGAAAATATAGCCAATCTACAAGGTTAAATATAATATATATATATATATATATATATAGTCTAGCTACTGTGAGTTGCAACTCACGGGCTGCTCCGTGAGTCAGGGTCCAAAAACATATCAAATCACCTCCAAATTTCGATTTATATGGCTTAATAAATTCTTTATATCAAAATCTTACAGCACGCAAAATTTTTCTATTTTTGGAGATTTTTAAGTATTTATTCTAGATTTTTTAAAATGATATATAAAACATTGATTCTTTTATTAATATTGTACAGTCACTTTTAAAAATCTCAAACAAATACTTAAAAATCTCCAAAAATGAAAAATTTTTGCGTGCTATAAGATTTTGATATGAAGAATTTATTGAGCTATATAAATCAAAATTTGGAGGTGATTTGATATGTTTTTGGACCCTGACTCACGGAGCAGCCCGTGAGTTGCAACTCACCGTAGCTAGACTCTATATATATATATATATATTTTAAGAATTTTAAACAGTAATTTAAAACTTTTTCCAAAGCTTCATCATCAAATTTCTCAAGATAACCATTATCAACTGATCTTCTCTACAAGTATTGCTTTAAATCTCCTTTTGTACGTATGCTTCAATAATTGTTTTTAAAAATACGAAATGTATTGTAAACAACCTTTATCCTTACACAACAATATTTGCCGAAGTAGAAAAGATTACATTTCAGTTCATTTTTTTCTAAGAAATATTATTCTACCACCAAAGCAACGCGAGGCACACATCTAGTGTACAGTAAGATGCATTATCAAGATTCAAGGGGATTAAATTTGATGAAAATTATCGAATTATTTAGATGAAAGTCATACTTTAAAAACACTAATAAATGATGTCCTAATTATGGACTCATGCTTTGCTGAAAATAATAGAAGACAGGAAAATCATTTCAGTGTTGCATTGTCATGAAACCTTCCAAAATCTATTCCAAAAAAAAAAAAAAAAAATTTAAGGGACCAAATCAATATTTTCGGAAAAATTTTAAGGACTAAGTTGGTATTTGAGCTGTTTTATGCCAGAACCCCTCAATGATCTTACCTACTATTTGTCTATTTCAAAGAAAAACGTAGGATCCGATGAGGATGTTAATGGATCGGATCGGTCCTTCTACGATCAAATATTGGTCGTTAATTGGGAAGATTTTCTTAAAGGACCATGTGACCAATCTTATCTCCTCTAAGGGCCAAGGGACTAACTTAATTTCACAAAGGGCCATACTTGAGGCGCATCCCCAAGTCACGTCCCAAGAATACTGCCCAGTCTCATTTCCCTGACCGGTATCATGGAGTACACTTTTTTTTTTTTTTTTTTTGACTTGGGGCGCAACCCCAACCTGCGCCTCCAAGATGAATGGGCTGGATGCATAAATTGAATATGATAATTGGTTAGTGTTAAGTATTAATTAATATGATAATCCATGTGACATATTTTTAGAGGTGGCAAAATCTAATCCGACCCAAAAAACCTGTCCAACCCAAGTTTCAGGGAAAGTCAAAATGATCTGAACCCGACCTGAACCCGACCTATATTTCAGGGAAAAGTCAGACTGACCCAAACCTGCATACCAAATGAAACTTATTTTTCAATAATCAAGTTCGCAGTTTAATATCTGGTTCAACGAACTTATACTGGTTCATGACCCATTCATTTAGTTCACTATACCATATATCTTTTTCTCTTTTATCGCACTGTCACATTTTTTATTCACACTATATGGCTAATTAAGCATGTAAACTTATTTATTATGCATACAGATTCATTTGGTATGCAGTGTATTGATTTAGATTGTATGTTACAACTTACAAATACTATATGTAAATAAAATTATTTACTATGCACTCAAATTTATTTAGTATGCAACGTATTGGTTGTAGAATGTGTGTTATTAGATATTTTTTATGCAGGCAAAAATGTTTAATATGCAAGTTGTTTAATGTTTTTAAGCTCAACAACTTGGTTTTTATATGAATAAAAAATAACTTTCGCAACCCAATTTAGATATTTTTAATGTTGGTAAATAAAATATTTTGAAGAGTAGAGGGAGAAATAAGAAAATGAAAGAGAGTTGACGGGTATATAAAAAAAATTAAGCCTACTATTAATCAGTGTATATTGAATTTTTTTTGTTATATTTTTTTCATCATAACCTAGTTTCACTTATATTTTTTTCATCATAACGTTTGTCGGCATTTTTTCGAGTCAGGTTCGAGTTGGGCAGATTTTTTGGGTCTGGTCAGATTTTGCACCTCTATTCTCAGGTCATCTCGGGTTTCGGGTCCTTTAGGTCGGGTCAGGTTCGGGTCAGTTTGACTTTCCCTGAAACACGGGTCGGGTTCGGTTCAGTCTGACTTTCCCTGAAATGCAAGTCGGGTTCGGGTCGGGCAGGTTTTTCAGGTTGGGTCAGATTTTGCCACCTCTAAAAATATGTCACATGGATTATCGTATTAATTAATGCTCAACACTAACCAATTATCATATTCAATTTATGCATCCAGCCCAATCTTGGAGGCGCAGGTTGGGGTTGTGCCCCAAGTCAAAAAAAAAAAAAAATGTACTCCATGATACCGGTCAGGGAAATAAGACTGGGCAGCATTCTTGGGACGTGACTTAGGGATGCGCCTCAAGTATGGCCCTTTGTGAAATTAAGATGGTCTCTTGGCCCTTAGAGGAGATAAGATTGGCGCAGGGTCCTTTAAGAAAAATCTTCCGTTAATTGCAGACGAGGAGACTTATAATTGCGAGTCAATTGGAGACAAGATCCGTCATTCGTATTGGTCCGTCAGTCCGTTATCCTGCTTATCCTCTGCCTTAAGGCACGGTGCCACAAATCAAGTGGACCGTTGTTGGATCGTCTCAAGATCGTGCTGGACCGAATCTCCGTTAATCGAACGATCCACATTCTTCATGGCACCGTGCCTTGCCTTAAGGCAAGGATGTGAAGTCCGTTATCTTAACCGATTCAATTTCAATCCGTGTTTCGGTTGACCAACTCCAAACCGAGACCAATTCATACCCTCTACTGCGCAGTAAATTACTGCGCAGTACTTTGCCCGTTGGATTTGCTTTAAGATTCGTGCAACTCATTCTCAGAAAAATTTCCTATAATCCGCATCGTTGATTCGCTGCGAAGTACAATACCGCGCAGCAGAGGATAAGCACTCGACTGAATTATAGTCGTCCTCAGTCCTCAAGTCAATCCGTCATATATACTACTGCATAGTGCGGAGGAGAGGAGAGGCGGTCAGGGAGATGGAATGGGGAGGGGCAGTAGTGTCGGAGGTGCTGGCGGCGGCGGCTCGAGCGCCAGGGAGGCCTTGGGAGTGAAGGACGACCTGGAGAAGCTGCAGCTGACTCTGTCAACGGTCAACACGCTCATGGACCAGGCCGAGTGGTGGCGCTTCACCGACGCCGGTGCCGACGTCGTCGCGCTCTTCACTAAGTTCAAGGACGTCAAGTACGACGCCGAGGACGTGCTCGACGCGTTCCATTATCAGGTAGGTTAGGTACCTGCATATACATCTCATTATATATATATATAGCTACACTGCAACTAGCTAGATTATTGCAACTGGTGTTCCCTCCTCTTGAGAATTGAGAGCCAGTGTATCTTTGTGTACTATTTGGAGATCAATTTTAAGTTAGATATAGGAAGCGATCATGAGATCTGAAATCCTCAAGCATACGTATTGCGGATCGTAATACTTTGCAGCTCTTAATTTTAGATATTAACATTAGGAGTGCATACTGAAATTGTTGTTGCATACTCTCTTTTAATGTACATATTGTTAAATCGAACGGCTTAAGTTTACTTACTGGCTGCCAGTAATGGTATCAGTACATTGGTGCGCCATGTACTGGTGCTGATGCCTCTTCCTTGTTTGATTGAGTCAACAACTAATTTGGATTGGATTCAACATAGGAATTGGATTTCTCTGAACCAGACAATTATCTTCTGTTCTTATTCATCGTGGAATAACTATGTTGAATGGGACATGCAAGTAATTGGATATACTGAAATACAGAAAATAATTTGAAATTTGCTCCAAAAAAAAAAAACAAAGAAAAAAAAACAGAGATATAATGATCTAATTCCATTTCAAGTCAAACTTTGTATGAATTTAAAGCAAAAAATCGAAGAGATTCTATTGCCCTAATGGCTTCTCAAGAGAGATTCTATTGCCCTAATGGCTTCTCAAGTCTTTCTCTTTTTTAAAACAAATTCTTAAATGGACCAATATATTTACAGTTTTATCCTTTTCTAAATGAATGGTTGGATCTAGCAGTATGCATATCAAAAAAGTATGCAAATAAAATTGGTATGCATACTAGAAAAACCCTTAACATTATGAATTGAGATTGTTACAATATAATCAAACAAGATCACAGCAAATCGTGCCAACTTATTCTAATTACATTTCTTATTATTTTCTTTTTGCTCTAGGAGTTAATTGAAGGCATGAGCAACAGCAGCAAAGTAACCCAAGCCGTAAACCGGGTTTCTCATTTTGTACGGGAGGCCTCTTCCAATTTAGTGAAGGGGGTTCTAAGTGGTAAATACAATGGGGTAAAGGATATCCTAGAAAAAATGGAATCTGTCACAGGAAAATTAAAGGAGGAAATTGAGAAGTTAGATCCAAAAAGGCCTCAAATAATAAAAAGGATAGCTGCTATAAGAAAAACGAGTTCGGAAATTACTGAGTCACATCCGCTAGGTCGAGAGAAAGAGAAGGAGATTGTGATTAATACGTTGTTGCAATTAGGGGACCATTCAAATAGTTCTGATGAACATGGACATGGCTGTTCATCCTTACCAAATAAGAGAAGGAAGAAAGCGAATGTATCGGTTTTACCCATTGTTGGTATGGGAGGGTTGGGAAAGACCACTCTTGCTCAGATGGTCTACAATGACCCAAGTGTGGACAAGCACTTTCAATTGACATTGTGGGTTTGTGTTCGTGATGAGTTTGATGTTAAAAAGATTATTAATAAAATTCTGAAATCTGCTAGTGAGAAGATGCCTGAGCTTAATGAGTACACGATACCTCATTTTAAGCTAAAGAAGATGCTTTCAAAGAAGTTTTTACTTGTTTTGGATGATGTGTGGTGCGAGGATAGGCTGGAATGGGAAAAACTATACAAACCTCTATCCAAGGAGCATAATGGTAGCGTGATCTTGGTGACCACTCGATCCCCGAAAGTTCCTAGCGTAATGGGAACAGAAAATCCTATCACCCTTAAGGGTTTGGACGAAAAACCTTTCTGGGATTTCTTTGAGAGATGTGCATTCATCTCTGAAGGCCCTGAAGATCATCCCCATTTGGTAAATATTGCTAAAGAGCATATTACAAAGTTGAAGGGTTCTCCCTTGGCTGCCAAAACCCTTGGAGCATTGCTAAGTACAGAACTGGATACTAAACATTGGATGTATGTTATGGATAGTGAAATGTGGAAGGTCGATCGAGGGGAAAATGGCATCATGCCAGCCCTTCGATTGAGCTATCAGTATTTGACCACAGAGTTAAAGAGATGCTTCTCTTTTTGTTTCATGTTTCGAAAAGATTATTCATTTCATAAAAGCCGTATGGTGGCAAAGTGGGTGGCTCATGGCCTCATTGTGCCTCAAGGATACGAGACCTTGGAAGAGAGAGGGGCCAAATGCTTTGATGAATTGGCAAGCAGATCATTTTTTCAGTCATCTCCACGTTATGATGGGATGTACGTGATCCATGATTTAATGCATGATCTAGCGCAATCTATTTCAAAGGATGAGTGCTTTTGTATTCAAGCAAGTGATTCTCAACAGATAGTCCCAGAATCCATTCGTCACTTGTCAGTTGCAAGGCACCTAATTGAGGAGATGAAATTGGGAAAATATAGCAAGCTGCGGTCTCTTGAAGTTCTGCATCCCGCTAATCGATTCTCTAATGAGTTGCTCTTCTTTTCTAGTAATTTCTCGTTTAGCCAGCTCCCACTTGTACGAATGTTGGATTTACGTTATTGTGGGATTAAAATATTGCCAGAGAGCCTTGGCGATATGAAGCACCTACGTTACCTTGATCTTTCTGATAATAGAGTTGAAGTGTTACCTGAGTTCATTGAGCGACTTCTTAAGTTACAATATTTGAATATATCCGGTAACAACCTCATAAATCTTCCTAAAGGTTTAACTAAATTGATAAGCCTAAGGAATCTTTTCTGGGATCGCTTCAAAATACCAGTGATTTTAGGTATTGGGAAGCTTACTTCCCTTCAAAATTTGCTGGTGTACCATGCCCGGAGGATAGATGGGCAAACAATTGGAGAGTTAAAAAATATGACACAACTTTATGAAAAACTTGTACTTAATCATTTGGAGGAGGTAAAGGACAAGGAGGAGGCGGCACAAGCTATGCTTACTAATAAGAGGTATCTCCATGCACTAGAGCTAAACTGGTCTAAGGGTAGAAATATTGACCAGTGTGCAGATGAAGAAGTTCTAGAAGGCCTCCAGCCTCGTCGAACCCTCAAATCACTAGAAATTATTTCTTATGGTGGTCTGAAACCACCATCTTGGCTGCAAGCACAATTTTTGCCTTACATAAATGAACTCTGTATTAAAGATTGTGTTAACCTCATTGCAATAACAGATCTGCCACCTTGCCTTACCAAATTGCATTTAGAAAATTGCCCCTGCTTTACGTCACTTGCAGTTGATAATCTCACAGCACTTCGGGAATTCTATATTAGGGAGTGCCAGCAGCTACAGGTCATTCAGGGACTAAATCCACCTTCTTTGAAGAATTTGAGTATTATAAAATGCCCCAATTTGATGGAACTGGGAGCATTCATGCCTGAAAATGAAGGAAAGGGAAATTGTAGGTCAAAACTTGAGGTATTGGTCATCAGTGACACTTCACTCCTCAAGCTACAATCACTGAGAGGGGCTCTAGCTTCACTGCTAACACTTGAAATTGTTTGGTGCACGGAAACTTTGGTTTTCGACGGAGATGAACAGGAGCTGTTCCAAGACCTCAAATCACTGACCCGGCTGGTGTTTAGATGCTGTCACAATCTTCAGTTGGTACCACAAAATCTGCATGGCATTCCATCCCTTCAAAAGCTAGAGCTATCACATTGCACTGCAATAAAATTACTGCCAGAAAATGGCGTTCTTCCATTTATAATTTCACATTTCAATAGCGGCTGCAATCTCACTTTTGATTAGTAGTTCAAAATGCATATTAATGCTTGTTAATTTTTGTATTACTGTGGGAACAACTTAATAATTATACATCATGTTTATGGGTATGTGTTTGACTCTATTTTCAAATTACATCATCTTTGCATTATCCACCCTCTACTGAATTTTCATTGTAATTCTTCTTTTTAATGTGGTACTGAACCCTATTTGCTTTGATACTATTAGAAGCTTGCTCTAATCAGCTTTGATCGTCTTCTTTTCTCAAAGTATCACCTATGGATTGAAAATTGCTTTGTAGCTTGCTGCCTGCAGATTATTTGTTCTTGGAGCTGTGGAGCACAAAATTGGAATGCTTACAAGTCTGCAGATAATAGTATTTTCTTGAGCCGTTGAAGTACATTCATAGAGCATTTGCGAATCCCTTCAACATTGGTATTGTCTCCTCCAGGTAATTCTATTGAGTAATCTACATAATTGTTTCTTTCATTAATAGTTTCACAATACATGATCTGCCATTGAATCTGACATGAACTTCCTCAAGGGCTATAAGGGTCAATTGCAGGTATTACAACTTTTTTTTAAAAATTTATTTTTTATTTTCTTGAATTTCAAGGTGTTACAACTTTTACAAGAACCTTTTCTTTTCTTTTTGTTTTTTCCTTTCATATAAGACTGTATATCTGTAAGTTCCATTGTGAAAATCAAGAAAACACCTTTGACGCCATTTCTTTCTGGATGAACTATGATGCAAAAAAAAAAAAAAAATTGTTTTCTCACAACTTTTAAAAGAGGAGGGAGCCTCACAGAGAACATAAATTTGTGTTCTGTATTTGTAGTTTTGATTGCGAATAATACCAGTCTGATTCTAGCAGTACTGCAATTAGTTGAAACAGTTCATACTCGCATCTTCACTGGCTCAGGATGTTTTTCATGCTGCCCTTTTTGAGGCACCATTTCTTCCTGAACTTAGAGGCAAAACAAAGAACATGCTCTAATATTCTTGTTATCATTTTTTGTTTGGAAAAAAAAAAGATAAGGATTAAGGAAGATGTGTCAGAGGGATCACTAAATTAATCTCCCTTTTAATTCCTTTCATTGCTGAATGCTGAGCAGTGAGCACTTGAAAGCGCAGATTTTTGAGACTGAATTTATAAGGGCCTAATATGCGTAAAACTGTTGATCTACAAACGGAACCAACATGGGCTTAAAGGCCCTAAACTAAGAATCAGTTCTGTTGATTCAAATAATTGTTTCTTTTGCAAGACAAAAGATAGGACTTTTAATATCTCTATGATCTGCTAATTAATTTTTTATTTGTGACAAGTTTTTTTTTTCTTTTAAATTAAAAATACTTACAGCAATTTCAGTCTCTCATATTTAAATGCGGGCCTAAGAACTCGGAGATATGATCATATATAAGTGAACATTGCAGCATATGATGCGCTTAGTAGCAATTTATTATGAATAATTTAAGGCATTTACTTAGAATAAATCTAATATATAAATCTAGCTTGTCTATTTAAATGTTAGTTCTAAACTTGTGACACATTAAATTTGTATAATGTGTACAAAAGTGGGACGGGAAATAATTACAGGCCAAACTCTCAGTGACGGGCACTGTTTTTACGGACTGATAAATGCTTAATTTTTTGTAAAAAGTCTTTTCTACAACAAAAATAATTATAGATAGTTAGATACCTATCACATTTGTAACCCTTTTTTTATATTTTGATTTTCTTTGGGTTCCCAATATAACCGTGCCACTATGGAGAAAGGATATGCGATCCCAACTTGAGATGAAATATTAATCTGCTTTTGCTGATAAAGACACAAAGCACCATTGTTTAAATAAATATCAATCATTGTCATATTAAGGGGCCCTTCTAAACAAAAAAATATACCTCTCAAATCAAATCTAACGAAAGCGAAACCTCCTGGCCTTGGGGTGTCATTCTATAATTGTTCAGAATATATCTGGATTTAATTTCGCAGTTTTGAGGTTAGATTGTGTGATGATATTAAAAGTAGAGAAAATCTTTGAATACCCCGAGTCTTGTACCCCACTTCTGTACCCCGGATAATTTCGGAACGAGACAGAACGGAAATGCACGCCAGCGGCCCAGCACATTTAATTTTATTCATCATTCGATATATATAAAGGCCCTTCGTTAAGCTTTCTCTAATAAAAAACATTCAAAATTGATTGTTTTAAACCTCTCCAGTTTAGTACCAATAGAAGAATGGGGAAATGTACCAAAAACTAAAATATAATATTAAATATAATGAAATTTAGATAACCCATTGTATGTTGTACCATACTAAGTATAAACACTCGGACGAGAAATATAAACACTCGCAAATCCGGGTGCTCGGACGAGAAATATAAACACTCACCAATCCGGGTGCTCGGACGAGAAATATAAACACTCGCCAATCCGGGTGCTCGGACGAGAAATATAAACACTCGGACGAGAAATATAAACACTCGCAAATCCGGGTGCTCGGACGAGAAATATAAACACTCGGACGAGAAATATAAACACTCGCAAATCCGGGTGCTCAGACGAGAAATATAAACACTCGGACGAGAAATATAAACACTCGCCAATCCGGGTGCTCGGACGAGAAATATAAACACTCGTACGAGAAATATAAACACTCGCAAATCTGGGTGCTCGGACGAGAAATATAAACACTCGCAAATCCGGGTGCTCGGACGAGAAATATAAACACTCAGACGAGTTGGGTTGCTGAGCCTAAACGGTTGGGTTTTGAGTTGGGCTGCTGAGTCTAAACGGGTTGGGTTGTCGTGCGTCAACGCGTGAGCACGCGTTTTGAGGTTGGGTTGGCGCATCATCACACAGAGCAGTTTATAACTATTCCAGGGTACTATTCCGGGGTACTATTCTGGGGTACTAATACTGGTGTACTAATAGCACAACTCTTAAAAGTATTAGATGAGCAAGTTCTAATATCACAAGTTTTGTATTCCACAAGATATCACAAACTCACTTTTTAATTTATATTTTAAAATTTTGCATTCAAAGTTTTAATCAAAATCATATTTATAATATATTCATATAAAATTTCATGATTTATTAAATTTATTTGGTATTAGATCAAGTAGCTTAAAGAATGATGTGTTAAAATTAATCGATCGTAATTAACTAGATTTATTCATTTTTAAGCCACTTAATCTAGTACCAAATAAACTTAAAAAATTATGAAATTTTATATCTATACATCTTTCGTTAATATAAATAAGATCAACGGGTTTAATTTGAAATTTGAATGCAGAATTTTGAAATATAAATAAAAAAAGAACTTGTGGCATCCTATCACACGTAAAACTTGTGCATTCAACTTTGCTCCTAGAAAATAATTCTTACTTGTACCGAAATAAATGAATGAATAATGAGAGGATTGGCAAGGCTGCAATATGGAACCATATCTGCTGTTATTCTAATTTGGGATAACAGGGCCCTGCTATCCTAATCGGGATCGTTGGATAAAAAATGAATGAATCAGATTTATTTGACAGAACTCTCCATCACTTTAAAAGCTGAACTCTGGTGTTGATCTGAGCCGTTCAGTTTGATCGGACGGTTCTGAAGAGGATAACAGGACCCTGTTATCGGTAAGAATAACAGCAGATCTAGACTCGCTGCAATATATATGCTGCAATGCTTTGATGCCTTGCCGTTTGCCAAATTTCACGTGCATTCTTTCTGGCAAGTATGTCTTTATATTCCTCGTAACCTGACCAACTCACCAACAAGATCTGGATCCGAATCTTTCAGAAAAGCAGACACTGTTTTTCTGATCGGATAGTCGGGATCGGTTGCTGCACCGATCTCAAAGTGTTTCGGTATTTGTCGCACCGATCTTGAAGTACTTTGGTGTTTCTCAACTGCCGGATCAAGAAAAACCGGGTCTGCTTTTCTGGAAACCAGATCTAGCTGACCCGGAAATAATTAACGAATTCTGAAATTTAATCGGTGTTAATACACAAGATAAAATTTGAAGTACTTGGTAATATATTATATTGCTAAAACCATTCTAAGATAATTCTAATATATAGCATCTCTTCAAAGTTGAAGTATCTAATTAAATAAGAAAGGTGTTAATTAGATATCAATTACACAAAAAAAACAACTTAAATGCATATTATATTTGTGTTGAAAATCAATTTTGACTATATTTATACACTGTATGTCTAGAACTAGTCAAAATGATTTAAATAGCAATAACCCCTCGAAGTTAAAGAACTTAATTAAGCAAAATAATGACATTAAGATACCAATTGCACATAAAATTTAACGGATTAGAATTTTGTTCAAAGCCATTTGGGCGGTCTCTGTCCAAAGCCATGACTAAACCGTTCGATTTTATTTATATGTTTATCAATGGTGATTACATGTGACCCCATATTCTAAATATAATCGGCATGCTATTTTCAGTACCTACATGATTAAATTATGGTTGATCAATTACTAACAATTAGATCGTACGGCTCTTAAAATCTTTTGAACCGTCCAAATGGCTTTGGACAATATCCGATCCCAAAATTATCTAAAAGTACCTTCAAAACACATTTAAATAGCTCTCTATTTGTGTTTTCAGTCAATTTTGGCTTAATTTCTGCACATCATAAGACTAAAATCAGTCTAGATAATTTAAGTTGCAACTCATACGTCTTACATTACTTATCTAAGCAAGTTAGCAGTGTTATAGTGTTAAGATACCGAATGCATACAAAATAACACCAAAATTAATCCAAAACACATTTAATTAGCTCTATTTATGTTTAAAATTAATTTTGGCCTAAAATTAGTCTAAATTTTATATCGCCTGCATTATAGATAGCAAGTTAAGCTTGTTTAAATTCAATTACGTAGAAAATAACATTAAAATGCGTTAAAACATGTTTAAATAGTGTGGTTTAGATCAATTTGGACTAATTTTTGTATACCGTGGACAAAACTCAAGTTCGTAAATTAAAATACGTCAGTAATTTGCATACTATACGTTTATTATTCATAAAGGCTAAAAAGCCAATTATTCAAGAATAATCTGCCTTATTTAATCATTGGCACAGTGCCAGATCCGAAAACATTTTCTAGTCCACTTATTTATGTAAACAAAGTGGATTAGTTTGGATCTTTGGGACCATACGCCATTCATAATCATACATGAGGGAGACCCGGCTGGTAAGCTGACCTTTGTCGTCTCTCAGCCGAGCATACCCACTAGTAGCCCACTAAAGTATAAACTATATAAAATAAATAAGTTATGAGAGCTCTTCTTCCATGCGGACTTGAAACTTCCAAAAATAAAAAGGACACATCCGTAATTTTAATAATTGCCGGTCACTCGTTTTCCTAGCGCAAGAGCATTATCAAATTATCTCCGGTCACCATGGATTGCCCTCTCCAGTCGTCATAATAAAGATTAAGAGGACAAAAAAAAAAAAGGAAAACTGACTATCGTCTACACCTAATTAATGATCTTCTTAATTGCCATTAATTTACCTCTCCATGGCAGGTGAATTTTATGGTGAATTATACAGAGGTGACAAAATCTGACCCAACTCGAAAAACCTGTCCGACCCGAGTTTTAGGGAAAGTCAGACTGATCTGAACCCGACCCGACCCGACCCATGTTTCAGAGAAAGTCAGACTGACCTGAACCCTACCCGACCCGACCTGTATATTTGGGAAAGTCAGACTGACCCAAACCCGACCCGAACCCGGACGACTCGAAACCTGAGATGACCCGGGAATAGAGGTGCAAAATCTGACTAGACCCGAAAAATCTGCCTGACCCGAATTCGACCCAAAAAAATGTCGGCAGATGTCATCTCGATACCCGACCTGACCCCCAAAAAATGCTGGCAGCCGTCAACCTGATACCCGATACCCGACCCAACCCAACATCTCCATTTTGTCAAACTAACCCGACCCGACCTGAATCGACAATCTGCCACCTCTAGAATTATATATATAGTTTGAATTAATCAAATAAATTAATTATTCAACTTCACATACTAATTGTTCAACTTACATGCTAATTATTCAACTTAATATCAACTTATAATTGCATGTTAACTTGAATGTTATTTATATCAACATCAACTCAATATGCTAGTTATAAGCTGATATTAAGTTGAATATATATAATTAGTATGTCAAGCTGAACAATTATCATGTTATGTTAAATAATTAGTTTGTTCGACCAAGTTAAACTATATAGTATCCCTAAATTAGGTATTATCAATAGTATCATTATGTCTAGACCCATAAAAATTAATGAGCGGCTTAATTAAGTTTACAGTTATCAAATACATACACAGCTATGTTTTTGTTTCAATCTTAACAAGGGAGCTAATGGTACTATATGATACCAAAATAGATAAGATATTCTTATACTTTTAAATATTTATATATTCAATAATATCTAGATACCACATTCTAATACCTTTTATTGTTCTTATTAAATAAATAGAGTAAATCTATGGTGTTTTTAAGCTCACGAAGGCCTCCCGTGAGCTTAGCACAAAAAAAAAACATATCAAACCATATCCAAATTCTGATTTATATAGCTCAATAAATTCTTTATACCATAATAGTGTGCCATGCAAAAAATTTTCATTTTTAGAGATTTTTAAATATTTATTTCTTACTTTTTAAAAGTTACAAATGAAACATTGATTATTTTATTAATATTGTATAGTTAACATGAAAAAAATTGATTATTTTTTAAAAGTATTTATATATAATCATCTCTAAATTGAATTAACTTATGTTACTAAAAAAATCTTTATATCAAAATTATGAGTTAGACTATTACACAAACGTCAGCATTTCGGACCGAAATATTAACACCTCAAAATTTATGTTATCATATATGAAATCATGATTTGTGGTGCTCAATCAATTCTTCATACTAAAATATTGGGGAAAATAAAAATTTACTATTTTTAGAAGTATTTGTTTTGTGTTGGTTAAAATATCATGTATAAACATCAATATTTTATTAATATTTATGAGCTATTTTCTAAAATTCAAAACAAATACTTAGAAAACTCTAAAAATAAATTTTTTTTGTATTCTCCAATATTTTCATATGAAGAATTAACTGAGCATCAAAAATTGTGATTTCGGATATAATAACACATATATTGAGACGGGATCGAAATGCTAACATTTACATAATAGTCTAACTCCAAAATTATATATAATACAATTATTTTAACAGACTTTATGTACGAAAGTATAATTCCACCGTATAACAAACTAATATGATCATGCGTCAGTTCTCTCTATATTTTGCATAGTATAAATTTTTCGTGTACACTTTCCTTGTGTGTGTGTGTGTTTTTTCTTTTAGTACATACTTCAAATGGAAAGACTTCCTTAATTAATTAAATGTAATGAAAGTAAGCTTTAGGTTTTTACCGTTGGCAACCATGCTTAATTGGCATCCAATCCATGAAGAGATTCCTTTTTAATCATTGGAGGATATACTGGACGAGAGTCCAGTCCTTCAATCTCGGCGACTCTGAAATTTTAGCAAATAACAAAATTAACCTTTTTACAAGTTTTTAATAACCGGCTAATACCTTTGGTTCACCGGCTGTCTCCCTGGGTAACCGGCTCAACTTTGAATCAGCGCCAGACGTTTGAAAAAATCGGACGGCAAGAATTTTTGGTCCACATTGAAGAATAGCTCAAGTTATGAAATATTAATGATATCTGCACCCATAATAACGTCCATAGCCAGAATTTCTCAAGGACATATAATGACATGCATAATGCATTGGAGTCAGGGGCGGAGTTAGGGGGACATGGGAGTGCTAAGCCCCTCCCCCCCCCCCCCCCCCCTCACGATTTTGCAACTTCAATGAATATATGTTATTTTTCTGTATAATTTGGTCAGTAATTGCCGTTTGGCCTCCTATGATTGATGGATATTTAGTTTTGTACTACTAAGCACCCCCATAACAAAACTCTGACTCCGCCCCTGATTGGGTTAAACAATTGCGCAAATATTAATACCGTCTCCAAATATATATTACCATATCTGAAATCTCAATTTACGGTGTTTAATAGATTCTTTATATTGGAACATAAAATTTTTTAAAAATTTCTAAATATTTGTTTTGAGTTTTTGAAAAATAACTAATGAATGGTATCAAAATATTGATATTTGCACTCAAAAATGATGCCACTTTCAAAAGTAAAAAAATAAATAATTAGAAAACTTAAAAAATAGAAAATATTTCTATCCCCAATATTTTTATATAAAATCATTATTGAGCAACATGAACTGTGATTTCAGACGTAATATATATATTTTGTGACATTACCAAAATACTAACCTTGTACTAATTAAGAATATATTAAATCATCTCCAAATCTTAATTATAATGCTCAATCCACTAGATTCTCCATATATGACTATCCTATGATACAATTTTTCATTTTTACATAAATTAGAATGATCGACCTTTTCTCATGATTTCAGGTGATATCGACAGCAACTATTTCAAACAAGTTTCAAAAAAGTTTGAAACAAGTTCACAATTTTTAATTCTTCCACGGTTCCACCAATTAATTAACCAAACTTGCAAATTAGGGTTAGCATAAACGGAAACAGATAATGGTGGTCCCTTCTGTCAACGCCTCCATTTGTTTCCTCTCCGGTTTTCTCCAATGAGATCCACCTTTCAGTTTCTTAAAGGTGGCAAAACTGACCCGGCCCGGAAAACCTGTCTGACCCGTGTTTCAGGGAAAGTCAGACTGACTCGAACCCGAATGACCCGAAACCCGAGATGACCCGGGAACCTGGTGATCCAAACCCGACCCGACCCAAACTTGAACAACCCGAAACCTGAGATGACCTGGAAACTTGGTGACTCAAACCCGAACCAACCCGAAATCCAAGATAACTGGGGAACCTGGTGATCTGAACCTGTCCCGACCCGAACCCGAACGACCTGAACCCCGATATGACCCAGAAACATCGTGACCTGAACTAAAAAAGATATCAATCAACAAACTTTAAAAAATAAAAACACATAATTGAATGAACATAAATTGTGCGAACATAATTGAATAAACAAATGGAGAAATTAAATCAACAGTTGAATCATTTTCAGTATAAAATTTTTTAATTGAATTAAACTTTTTAAAAGTACAAGTTTTCAATGGCAATTTCTTTAGAAAAGGATAATAAGTGGGATCTTGACCTGACTCTGCACTGACCAAGATCTGATATAGACCCAATCTAGACTTGAACAACGCGATCGAGACCCGAACAACCTAAAACTTGACATAACCTGAGCGTCGCCAAACCTGATACCCGACCTGACTCGACCTGAAATTATCCGATACTAGAAATTATATCTGCAACCGTCAACCCGATATCCGACCCGAAATGACCCGAGACTCGGAATAATGCCAGTAGCCGATACTCGACTGGACCCGACACAAAATGACCCGAGACCAAAAAAATGACGGCAGCTAAAAACCGTCAACCCGATATCCGACCCCACATTTTTCATTCGGTCAAACGACCCGACCCAACAAACTACCACATCTACAGTTCCTTGACCTGCAGCCACATACAAACAAACTGAACATCTCCTGTTTCTTAAACCGGAGATGAAGTACCAACCAACGCTCTCTCTTCTCTGTACAATTCCTTTTGTTTTGTTCCGTCATTTCGTCATTTCGTCACTCTTCCGATTCGAAACGGCAGCAAAGGAAAAAAAGAAAAAAAAGAAGAAGAAAAGAACAGGATCTCTCTCTCGCTTTTCCTTTTCGAAACCGTTTTGTTTTCCTCCTCTCCGAATTAATTCCCATATTATATGATAGTAAAGTAAAGTTGTACACATACATAACATACCCATTTCACCAAAACGGGTCGACTCGAAGAAGAACAGCCCCTGATTCGCCCCGTAAGTCATCCTATAGGGTTTTTAATTTTGTGGGTTTGAATTTTGAATTTGAATTCGAGTCAAAGGAGTTCGTTAGTTCTCTTTCTTTAATTCTGGTGGTGGGTCTTTGTTCTCTTCTCCTGACTTGTTCAAAGAATTAATCTTTTTTCTTTCTTGGTCTTTGATTTGTGCTGCTGATTGGGATGTGAAATATCAAATACCAGTGTTGGAGTGGGATTTCTGTCATTTTAATTTGACCCTTTGCAAGATTTGTTACCTGGATTAATTTAATTAATTTACTGTCAATTTTCGGTTAGTTGTCAATTTGTGGTGAGTTGTATTAGGGTTCTTGTTGCCATTTAAAAATGCAAATGCAATCAATTGAGTGAGTTTTGGGAAAATTATATATATACTCACTTGTTGTCGAAACCGCAAATGTTGTACCTATTTCTTCATCTTAAGTTAGGCTTAGAAATTGGTATTGTAGTACTATCAATCTTACAATTACAGCGCATCAGGCTCAAACGTACTCTAAAATGTGTGCCTTAGGCAAAAATTAAATTTTTTTTTCCTCATTGTATTATTTATTTACCTTGTCTTCTTTTAATGTTTTGCGTGAACATTTATCAGGATAGAGAAATGGCTGATATTCAGCTTGGAGTTCATACCATTAAATCGCATGGCTCGACACTGGCGAGATTTCACATGTTCGACTGGATCATACTCCTACTGTTAGCTGTGACTGATGGTTTGTTGAATATAATCGAGCCGTTTCATAGATTTGTGGGAAGAGATATGATGACGGATCTGAGATACCCACTAAAGGGGAACACCGTGCCATTCTGGGCTGTGCCGGTATGTTGTTGTTTCTTCTTCTTTCTTTGTGCGGATGTAACTATGATGCTGGATTTGTACAATGTCATATGTGGATGATGATTTAGTATGTGACAAACTGACAATACAACTAATACTTGGTCTATTGAATTTCATTTATTTACATTTTCATTGTTATTCGTAGGTGATAGCGATATTGTTGCCAATGGTGATATTTGTTGGGATTTATTTCAAGAAGAAGAATGTGTATGACTTGCATCATGCTATACTAGGTAATCATATCTTGTCTAGTTTAAATTCTTCCGATCAATCCATACTTGAATATCTATGATGACCGACATCCTAACTGAATGTTATCTCTCATTTTTGCATTGAAATTGTAATGTCTGTTAGAACTGTGAATATGGCACTTGGTTCTTTTAGTCATGGCTATACTTGCCATTGGTTGCTGACAAAATTTCCTTAGTTTTCATATGCATCTCCTGGAACAAAATGATCTATATATTGGCTCTGAGTTGGTATTTACTTCCTAGAAGATCTTTTAGTTGTACCAAAACAAAAATTTGCAGGCAATTAATTATTTCACATTATACTGCTTAATAGTTGGGTGTAATATGCAAATTATGAAAAAAATGTCTTGCAGCCATAAAATATGCTGAGTGTGTATGAAACCACAGTTTTATGTTTTGATTGAGCAAAAGTTTGTTAAATCAAGTAGTTTGTTAAATTGACCTTGTTATAAATTAGGGCTTCTATTTTCTGTGCTTATCACTGCGGTCATTACTGATGCAATCAAGGATGGAGTGGGCAGGCCAAGGCCTGATTTTTTCTGGCGTTGTTTTCCTGATGGCAAAGAGGTAATCATCCGTTTCACACAGACAAAAAATCAAGTGAAACTGTGAAAGTAATAATACTTCTTCCGAAAATGTCTGTCTAGCAGTATTGTGGATAGGTAGTTTGACATTTGTACTTCTCGTTTCAGGTTTATGATAATGTGACAACCGATGTTATATGCCATGGGCAGAAGAGTGTTATCAAGGAGGGTCACAAGAGCTTCCCTAGCGGCCATACTTCATGTATGCCATGGTTTCGTTTGTACTACAGAAAGTTTATTTTAATTTGTTTGTTTTTAATATTTTGTGGAAATCATGATATAAACTCCTTGTTTCTCTTTACTTTAAAGGGTCTTTTGCAGGATTAGGGTTTCTTTCCTGGTATATAGCTGGGAAGATAAATTTGTTTGACCGTAGGGGCCACGTTGCAAAATTGTGCCCAGTACTGATCCCTCTACTTTTAGCTGCACTTGTGGCAGTATCTCGTGTAGATGATTACTGGCATCATTGGCAAGATGTTTTTGCAGGAGCGCTCATTGGTAAGAATTTTCTACCTTAACTTTCACATCCCCATCTCTGAAGTATGAAGTAATTTTACTGGGACGAAAAACATGAATCCTGGTTGTTTTTGTCACATTTTGTTAATAATTGGGCCTGCATGTAAATTGTGTGTTGATTTCTGGAGTTTCTATTGTATATTCTAACTACTATAATTTTTTTTTGTAGGAACTTCCGTAGCATCATTTTGTTATCTGCAGTTCTTCCCCGCACCTTATGATGTGGATGGTACTTGTTTTCTCTTTGAAATACATATTATACAATAACAAATTAACATTCTTATGCATAGCACATATATTGCTAACTGCATTGAGCAGTAACTTAGCAAAAAGAATACAAAAGAAAGATAACAGTTCACCTTAATTGAAAACTATGTGATATTTATTATGTCATCTAAGCGCACGAATATCTGATAATTTTGTCAGGGTTTTGGCCCCATGCATACTTCCATGAGTTGGCAGAATCACAAGGCAGGAACCAAGTTGCAAACAATTCTGGGTCGTTTAACATGACAAGAACTGAAATTGAAACGGTTTATGTGTCAAGTCAAAGTCGCAACAGGAACCAACTAAGAGACACCAGCCCGATTCTAGACTCGATGGAGTCAGGTCTTAGGCAGTGAGCAATCAATCTTCGGCTGTTGTGCCTTGTTGTGCTGTTAATCGGTCTGGCATAGGATCAGATATTAAATCTTGACATCTCACTTCATTTTTTCTCTCTTTCTTCTACGGTTTTTAGTCTAGTTGACTTTTTACTTTCACCTTTTTTTTTATTTTTTTGTTCTTTTTCTTCTTTTATTTTCACTTTTGTTGATTATACGGTAGATAATAGAATGCGTGGCTTTATGGTTTCTCATTTTGTCTGAGATATTATTCCTCTTATAATATGTGCTGCTGTAGTTAATAACTAGTTACTGTCCCTATTTGTTGTATCTGAATCTGCTAGACCCTGCTTTTCCGATCAGATGGTCGAGATCGGTTGCTGCACCGATTTCAAAGTATTTCTGTTTTTACTCCACGGATCTCAAAGTACTTCGGTGTTTCTTAACCGTCGGATAAAAAAAAAGTAGGGTCTGCTTTTCTTTTTAGAAAAACAGCGGATTCCGATCCTTGTTGTATCCAATTTCAGTTGGTAGACAAACTGACAAAGAGAACCAGTAGAGTTGCAAAAAGGAATAACCAACTGGTACCATACCAGCAAATTTTGTAGTCAGTAGGAAAAGTATATATGTGCTATAAACTAAAGTAAATGCTTTAGTTAGAATTAATCAATTGAATTGTAAGATTTTCTGAATTAATGTTAAAGTTAACTGGACAGTATACACTGAGGCTGATTTGGTTTATTCCTTACTTCATACTTCATAGTTCATAGTTCATACCATCTGGTTGTAGATTTAGATGTAGTTCAAAGAGAACCGACAATTAAGGGCTACAAAAAGATGGCAGCAGAGAAAAGATGTACCAGTACCACTGGATTGGAATCCGCCGCTTTTCTGAAAAGAAAAGCAGGCTTTACTTTTTCGATCGGATGGTTGAGATTGGTTGCTGCACCGATCTCAAAGTACTTGGGTACTTTCCGCATCGATCTCAAAGTAGTTCGGTATTTCTCATCCGTCGGATAAAAAAAAAGCAGGTGATCCCGATCCAGTACCACTAGTTCTTCCTTTTTTTTTTTTTCTTTTTTCTTTTTGAAAGGTTAACACTTGACAGCGTTTATCAGTCCCTTTCCGGTCTTTTTGGGATCTTTTTTAATCCCAGCCAGAACTGCAGAAGACCTTTTTCACTTTGAGTCTCAATTTTTTGAGATCATTTCATTTTAGGGGAATTGAATTGGATTGGAAGTGTTTCATTTGAAGTATGTTTTGGGCCGTATTAGTTCACTTTGTATAAATTAGGCCGACATTAGATATGTTTTTGAGCTTCAAATGAATTTGAAACATGAAATATGAAATATGCCCTCAGAATGATTCTCTTTCGGGTCTTTACCATTTGATATTGGAATTTGTTTATTGGACTCTATTAAGTGATGAAGTTGATTAAAAAAAAGAAAAAAAAAGTTCCAGATGGCTGTCTGTAACTGCAGTTTCTTAGTCTTTATGAAATTTGTCTCCATCTGATATGTTTATTATGATGATTTTTTTTTAAGATAAAATGAGAATCATGCCACTCAAATTTAAATGTCTATAAAAGATCATTATCCGAGTTTCGAACCTGCGAGTTTTCACACGGAGAGCATTGTCTTTAGTCACTAGACTAAAGGCTGGTTCTTGTTCAAAATTTGCAGATTTTATGACATGCAAAGTCATGTTTGTTGGCTTAATGTTGATCAAATAATACAAAAGTTTGATTTTGCATCTGAAATCTAATATGTTATGGAAAAGTTCACTTACTCGCCATCTGTTTATTAATTACCTTGCCTCGATTTTCATAAACAATTTTCCTATGCCAAATTTAATAGAGGAGAGATCAAATAACCATGTTTTTGGTGACCAGTCGGTGACCGTGAAATTAAATCTTAAATAACTACATTTTAAATTCTTAAATAATAAAACTAATTGATAGAATATATTGCATATATCATATTTTATGTATATCAAAAAATTATATAATTTTGATTTTATTTACATGTCCACCAAGCATTAACAAAAACCAACGGTTCAAGTTTTATGATTTTTTCTCCTCTCTTGATGACTATCAAAACAATGTTAAAACTTTGCCATTTTTATGTATATATTATTAAGATAATATAGAATACATCTAACGGTTTAGATTTTTTAATTTATGCATAAATAAAAAAATGGCCACCATAGACACCAATGCCTATAGTTATTGGATCCCTCAATTTAATAATACCTCAATCCTGATGATCAGTGCATTCGTACAAATTGTACTTTGACAGGCAAGAAAATGAATTGCTTTGACAGTAATTACCAGTTAATTTAATTTCAGAATTAATTAAGTTTCTCTTTGCAGTAAACAAAAATGTATTTAAGAGAGAAAATAAGACATGTAAATGGATGACAACTGACAACTGATCCCTTTATTAATTGACTAATTCTGGCATTGTCCCTTGTCACAAGCATTTTACTCACATGTAATAAATAAATAATTAACAAACCAAAATATTTAATCTCCAGATTTTATCTTTTTTTGGGAAAAAAGTTTCTATCAAATAGAAGACTGTTCATGTTCATTTATGATAAATTTATGATTGATGTGATAAATCATGGAAGGAAAGAGAGCTGTCAGAGGTTTCAATATAACTTCCCTTGTCATATTTATAATTTTGCTTTCTTCATTAAAACACATTAAATGCCTCAAGCTAATCCCTTTTTATTTATTTATTTTTTTCTGGAATGGATCATATCTCATAAGTTAACTAGAATTTTTACAAGATCTGAAAACAAATAGTTAACTAGAATTTTTATAAGATAATTGATCATGTAAAAGGGGAGAAAATGAAATACATTTCTACTTACTAGTATAATGCCCGCTGCAAAGCGTGGGCTGTTATTTATTGTGGATTTAAAAGAGTAATTAATGGGCACTAAGCGGCGCAATAAAGGAGTAATTAAGGATACACATCGCCTGGGACTGAAAATCGAAAGTACAGAATCCATATGTGAACGGACATGATTGAGCCAAATCAATTGATCCAACGGCTGAAATTTGTTATGAATAAATAGTCTTTTCAATATGTAAAATATAACTCCTCATTTTATAAAGAGTAAGGATAAGGATAAAAGGAGTAATAAGGATAAGGATAAAAGGAGTAAGGAGTAAGGATTAGTGATTCTCTTTAGTTTTGAGTCAGTGACTAAACAAGAAATCAAAACATTTCCTGATATACAAAAAAAATGTTACATCTCAATATAAATATATATACATATCAATGAATAAAAGTACAAAAAAAAAGAAAAATTCAAGACCATTTTTTAATTTGCATCTTTTTTTGGATGATCAGGCAGCCGAACATATGCCATGATAGTGAAAACTGTCATGATCATCACACAGGCAAACATGAAGAACACAACCAGTCCACCAATCCACACCCAGGGGTTGCGGCAGTGCCGGCGCGGGCACGACTTCGTTATAACGCGCCATTTCCTGGGTCTCCTGTACCGGTCCTCCAGCGCCTCGCCCACGGGGCTCAGGTGGTACTCGGAGTCGAAGTCGAACATGACTTCCCTTGCCAGGCTTGCCAAGAGGACCGACACGTCCCGGTTGCTGCCCAACTGGTGCTGCACAATGCCTTCCTTAATTAGAAGCGCGACGTCGTCTTCCGTGGCCATGAGCTGCGACATGAAGACGATGTACGCCGTGACGTCCTTCTCGATCGACGCGTTTGTTTGCTCGAACGCGATCAGGTTGCCGAACAGCCAGTATGCCGACTCGTCGACGCGGAGTCGGGGGATCTCTAACACATCCTTCGAGATCGTTACATCTAACAATGAATGTCGGTTATGTCGGTTGCCTTCCTTCGCCCGGAATCGGATACCGGCTTCGTAGTATTGCACTGCTCGGTGCAGGTGCAGGCGAGAATGAGATGTCTGCGGGGAGGCGCCGCCGTCACTGCCGATCCGGTGGTGGCGGTTCCGGTTGTAGAAATTGTACGCCCAATTCAAGAAAACAATCGAAAGTTTGTACAGGAACCGGCTCGCCACCCGACCGACCGAGTACCGACTCATGTTCATCAAATTCGGGGGTCTACTCGTCGGCGTATGGTCGCCGGGTGCAACAGCGGAGTTCCGCACGTTGCTCGGCTTGAAGTAGGTGTGCAACAGGTACAACAGGTGCTCGAACGTGTCAGGTCTCTGGCTCGGATCGATCGAGAACGGAACCGATAAGTTGCACAGCACGGTTTCGATCGACACAGCGGCTTGCTCGCGAACCATCGCGACCACAATCTCACCGTCCTCGCCGGCATCCTTCGCCCACTGCTCGCAGATCCGCTCGACGATCTTGAACGGGATCTGATTCTCCAGCAGTAACAGGTCGTGCCATACGTCGACGGAATCGTGCGCGTCGCTGCTCTGGACCCTGACAAACGACACGGGGTAGAGTAGACCCAATATATAGAACCCGTCGAGCAGCATCATGCTCAGGAACGCATTGGCATCCATCGCATTCACTCGGTCGGGGTAATACCTCCTCGCATCGGCTTCCAGCTTCGCAACCACCTCGACGTATCCATTCCACGCCTTTTCGTCCCTCGACCATAGGTTTAGCTCGAGGAACTGGCGCTTCTCGACCTCCATGCCTTTTAAAGACGGGCTTCCCCAATGGTACGGTCCAATGGATACGACACTCGGCATGTAGGCCCCCGGATTGATGCTCGTCATCCTATGAGGCACCTTGGAGAGGTGACTGAGACGTCTCGATCTTCCGTGATTATTGATCACGACCATCGGACACTCGATCTTCAGATCCGACCTGATGGCGAAGGCCAGCGACTCGATCCTGGTGTCGCCGCCTTCCTCCGGAGTCGCTTCTTGGCAGCTTACGTTGCTGCTCGACTCGGGAACCTCGGTTCGTTCCGGCTTTTCACTGCCTATGTTGTTGCTCTGTTTGGCCCGGTAATCTGTAACAGCATTACACATGAAAATAAGAGATATTTAAAGATAAAACCTCATGATTTTGGCAAATTTTTTGGGTCATATCTGGTGTCCACATGTCCACATTGATACAAAATTTGAAATAAGAGTTATAAAATTTGAAATATGTGTTACAAAATTTGTGCATTTATGGATGTGTGGACACTTAAAATGAGGATAATTGGAAATTTTCAAATTTTTTTGTGTCAACCAAAAAGGTACAGTTGGATTAAAATTAGCCCATCTTTTTTTGGTAGTAGATGAATGTACCGGACATTTTTTTTTTAAACAAAGATAAATACCGGTTTCAACTTTCAGGCCTTCAATTTAATACCATCTTTTGGTTAGACAATATAAAACCTTGACCACTAAATTTCTATGTATATGCAATTATGCTTAATTTTGTTATAGAGTATTGCTACAAGTTTGGTAAAATAGTTAAAAAATTTGAGTCTTATAATTACTGAAAAAAATAGAAAGTGAGCTCTGGCAATTAAAATTCAGTAATAAATAATTTCTTATGAAAAATGAAACTCTTTAGATAATTATATGACTAAAAAAAAGTTAGAAAATTTCTCTGACATAATTAAGAAACAACCTGCAATTTTCTCTACCAATTATTCCATTCCCAAAGCTAATCTTACTCCTTTTGTTCAACAATTTTCTGCCCCACTACACTACATGATGATCATCTATCTATAAACACATACAACTAAACAATTTTGAAAAGATGTTCAATTTAATTCAGAGCAAGCAAGCTGGGTACAAACCTGGTACCGGTACCGGTACCGGTCTCTTGCCTCTTGCCATGTGTCTCCTCCTGATCTCATCGTTCTCCTGAGAGCTTGATGCGTTGCCCATTGCATGTGTTTAGACTTTAGAAAGAACATAATTGGTAACTTTGTATATATATGTGTGTGTGTTTATAATTAATTAATCAAGGTTGTTCTTTAATTTTTTCAAATTATAAATACCGTGTGGGCTCCTACAAAAGGACTTCCGAGGACTTAAAATTAAATGAGAAACATCTTAGTCCATTGAAAAACAAAACAGTCTATACATCTATAAATATATACGAAATGTAACAAATATATTTCGAAATGTAATAATACATCCCGAAATGTAACATATGAACGCTACGGACGGTTTTTCTATGGACGCTAGGTATTACTCTTAATTAAATAAATTGGCACACAGCCAGGTATTGTTAATTGTGAGCATTTACATGACCACTATACTATTTAAAGAAAATTATTATTCTTCTCTTCTTATATATTTATTTTTAGTTGACCTACATCATGCTGGGGTACCTTTTTCAAATTAAATGCAGAAAAGTACCCATTTTACCTTTTACTTCATTGCATTGTTATTTGTTGTAGTTAGCATTTTTAAGTTTTAACTGGGATACCATGTACTGTGGAATTCACCAATTTAATTATCAGGTGATTTAGTTATATCTTGTTGTTTGCCCTAATGAGGTATAATTGTTAATTAGTACTCCAATATAAATTCATTTCACCTCTAAAAGTACTTTTCATTAATTAGTAAAGGTAAAAGTAGGATATCCTTAATTTACTTCTGGAAATGTATAATCAAGTCTGTTTTGTTCTTGGCACCAGTACAAAAATATGAATCAGTACCACACAGCGGTGACAAATTTCAGCTATTCAAATTTCGGGAAAAAAAAAAAACAAATTTCTTCTATTCTAATTAATACTGATTATAATAGTGCTGGCTTTTAAACAATAAACTGTTTTTCAGCAGTAGTATCGATTTTCTTCATCAATCGATAATACTTGTAACATGAGAAACATGTGTAGTCCATTTTTATTTTTGTCCACCATTCCATTATTCTCTGTTTGATAAGCTCATATGTATTCATGTGTTTAGATACAATTTGTTAATTGGAAGCAATAATGTATATATGTTAATTAGAAAATGATACGTATTAATCGAAAAGATATGAAAAATAAGAGATCGATCATCATTACTAGACTTAAAAACGATATTATTTACCCGTAAATACCAAGTACCAACTACTAACCAATCCGTACTGTACATAGTACCTGGCTACGGCCTGTGCAGCATGTGAACCATTCAATTGCCTTAAGATTGGTGTTAAGTGTTAACTCCAATCTCAAAGGGCTCCATGCCTGAACAGCTTCTGATTTGATTGTGATGTTTTCTTGGCATCGGTATCTGTTGAGATCGGTTTTGGATCTCAGGGTCCTGAGATCCCGATCTGATGGTTCTCGGGGACTCTGAGTTCCGGACTCAGCAGATATGGACCCTGAGAACCGTCGGATCGGGATCTCAGAACCCTGATATCCAAAACCGATCTCAGCAGATACTGACCCGTTTTCTTGGGTCGATGACTCGATCTAATCCAATTAATCCAATATTATACTGTTTAATGTTTATGCATTGTTCAGGGACACAATCACATTTACACCACGCGTGATTATATTATTATTATTGGCACAATAGTAGTGATTTGACAAATTTGAACACGAGATTTAATTAATTCATGTCTCTTTTGCCTCAAGGATTATCCAAAGGTCCACACGTAAGAGAACTTAATTACGATCAGATTTAATTGTGTAATTGAATTGATTGTGTAACTGACCAAGTGACAAGCGTTCCCCTGGCGAACTTAACCTACCTGGTTGAAAATTGCACCTTGAATTTTCAAATTGTTTTGAGTTTTGACATTTCAAATAAGAAAATTTAATTAAATGAGAACTATTTTGACTGAAATACTCGTGTAAATCGTACCAGTCATTTTTATTTTTTTTTAGAGAAAATATTTCTCTACTCCACCTCTAATCCCTCATCTTTGTACCACAATCCACCTTTTTATTTTTAACATAACAAACAATGCTCTATCTTACCATTTTTGGAAAAAGACAAAAAAGTAAACTACTGTTTACCCCTAAAATGGAATAGGGTATAATACAAGAAAAAAAAATTTGAATTGATAAGATGCAGAAACTTGCAATCCCGAAAATAGGGTGACACGTAAGAATTTCAAGATTCGGCGAAGCTACACTTAAAATTCAAGTGAAGATACAAATAAAGTAAACATATTTTTACGAAATAGAATTTCGTATTTCGTAAAAATACTTGCTCGCTTATTTGTAACTTATCGAAGATGCCGACAGAGACATGTTACTCAATTAAGCCGATTCGGCCTGATAAAATTATCCAAACAAAGCTAGTCAATTATTTTGATCTGTCATATTATTCGAGCTATCAGATTAATTATACATAGCAAATTGGCTAAGCAAAATATTTGTTTGCATCTCCCGATTTGGGCTCCAAAACTAATTGATTCTTAGAATGGGCTTGCATCTCTCCCATTCAGTGTTGGGCTCAACTTCAACTTCAACTTCAAGTAAAGCAAGGAAAAGGAAATGAAACTGCACACAGCATGCTGGGCCATTTTGGAAGCGAGCTGGGCTGCTCTCCTCCTCTCCACGATTTGGCAAGAACAATAAAAATGGAAGGTGTGCAACAGCAAAGCAAAGCAAAGCCCAGGAGGAACGCTTCTGCCAAGAGCTAGAACCTTCCTCCTCTCTTCCCAGCAGCTGATTAAATCGGACAAGTGCTGACAAGACAACACCACCGAGCCACTTGCAGGAGGGCATGATGAGCTAGGCGCCGAGCTAGAAGCAAGTCTAGTCGTCACTGCATCATCCTCTGTTCTAAATTCCGGGATCTCATGCTGCGAGCCTATGCCAATCTCTGGGCGAGTCTTCTTCTGCCTCTCTGTGCACAACACTTAAACCAGTTTGAAAGAAGGAATTGGGCACAGAAATTCAACAGAGCTCTGGGTCGATTTGACAATGGCTAAGCAAGTTGGCAATGCAAATTGACGTTTTGAGGTAGCTAGCGCTGACAAGCACTGGATGATGGCAGCTAGCCCTGGCAAGCATTTAATGGTAATGTGATACAAGAGTCAAAGTGTGAGCAGCAAGCTCTGGAGCCGTGCCACCTTCTGCAGCAAGTCTCATCCTGGCCGTTGATGAATCGGACGCCCCAGATGCGACCACATCAGCCCTTGAACCAGCAAAGCCCTCCCTCAGCTCCCTGCCTATAAAAAGGGCTCAAGAGCAGCAAATCCACAAAGGGGAGGACCCCCCAAGCTCTCACAAAAAAACAAGTATCATTCCACCTCCCTATTTGATTCTCTGTAAAAGAAAAAAAGTTTGTAGCAGTAGGATTAGATTCTAAGAGTTAGTTTTGTGGAAGCCAGAGAACTAATCTCAGGTATTGTAAGAAGAAAAGGGTTGAAACAAGTTGCAAGAGAGGGCTGATTCGGCTCTGACATAGCACACCCAGCCATTGGCACAATCTTTGCCGTGGCTGGGCTGGTGTACTCTCCATCAGATTGCTAGTCAGAGAAGTCTCAGCCCCTCTTCACGAGTTTATGTGTTCAAAATTGTTTTGATTATTTGTTTGTTCTTCATGCTTGCTTTCTTATTTTCTTTCTTTTCTTGTTTCTTTAGTCACTTAATAACTCACAAAATTCTTTTGCTGAAATTGCATAATCTTTGCAACTCGGCAGAGGAACGGATGAAATAAAATGGACATAAAGCACTAAACAATGTTTGGGAATCACCATGTGTAATTGGTGCATAATCTTTGCCCAAATTACTCATGTGTGATTGAAAAGGGACTGGTTAGCATGATGTTGCATCTTGACAAAAAAAAAGTAAACTAAAAAGAAATTTGTATTGCTTGAACAGATTTCACATCCAAGCACTAAGCGTGGGAAGTGCATAATCTTTGCACAAACCATGCTTATGTGAATAAACACTCACTAGCAAAATCTTTGCTAGCTGAAAGTTGATCTTCTTTGCACAATCTGTGCAAATGAGCTTGAGAAAAAGAGATCACTTGCATAATCTTTGCAAGTATTCTATCAAGAACACATTGTGCTCTTAATCTCTCAAGCTGATTTGCATAAATTTGCGAAGAAGAATCAAGTTTCAGCCAACAAAGGATTGCTACGAGGAATTTCTGAATAGCTGAAGTTCACTATGTGTAACTTGCGCATAACCTTTGCACAAGTTCCACACAAGTGACAAAACCAACTTGCATAATCTTTGCTAGTTGGAATTGTACTCACTTTGCACAATCTGTGCGAAAGTGGTTTGGGGATGAAGGAAAGCTTGTAAGGTCTTCGCAAGCTTCCTTTAATCTTACGTGCATAGCCGCGCATAATCTTTGCAAGGATATACACGTAAGAACCGGCCCAAACCACTTGGCACAAATTGATGTAATTTGGCTATAATTCCAACTCACAAGGATTCCTCTTGTAAATAAAGGGGCTGATCTGCAAAGAACAAAAATGAGTACCAAACGAGTGTTGCTTTGTAATTTTGGCATGATTGCATCACCATCTGTTTTCAGCAGAACCACTTTGGAGCATAATTCACACGAAAAATGAAAAGAGGTAGCTCTGGTTGTCCAAATGCTTTCAAACTTTCAGCACATGTAAATAACATACAAATAAAGATCCTGTCAAAGTTTTACCATTTTTGGGATTTCCTGTGAATTGATATGATTTTTCCAAAATCAAACCGGATCAGACTGTCGAACTGCTGATACCCAGAAAAGATTGGAAAAACTGCTTCATTCTGTGAATTGGACCATCCCATTTTATTTTATATTCTTATAATACACATTAAGCCGTGCCTGTACAAAAGTTTCCATTGAAAAATTTCAAGTCTAAGGCCCCCAAATAAATATTTTAAAGAATCAGAAGCATCGTTTCCAGATTTGCCCCTCCGACGAAATTGGTTCAAAAGTGGATTAAAACATCAACAAATTGAAAAATGTTCAACATGACAGATGTCCTCAAAACATTCCTCTAAATATCCATAGAAAGAAAATGGTGCACTGTTAACAAACTTTTCAAGCAAGGGACTGATCTACCCCTGAAAATGCTGCTGTTCCAGTTACTAGTACTGGCAGCAGTAAAAAACCCCCTTTTCCCCACATGTTTCAACACATTTTGTACCATAAAGTTTACACACACGAAATAAATGATGTGAAGTGCCTCTTGACCAAATTTTACATTTTTTTGGATTTTTGGTGAATTGTTGTGAATTTTACAAGTGCTCAAGCTTTCTTCAATTGTTTCTGATTTTCTGGCCATGGTACTATTTTCATCTTTCAATTTCTCCTTCGTTTTGAACACGAACCATATATTAAATCTTGCACATGTAAAATAGGTATGTTGAACAACATATTCAAAAAGTTTGACCATGTTTCGAGTTCATTTGACACCTGAAATGCGAATCACGAAACCAACTCCAAAGTAGCTTAGTAGTACCAAATCACCTGACCGTGGTCATGATACCACTTTCCTCTTGCGATTTCTCCCTTATTTTGAACATGAACCATATATTAAAACTTGTACATGTAAAATAGGCATATCGTATAATATGTTCAGAAAGTTTGACTATGAATCGAGCTCATTTGATGCTTGAAATTCAAGTCACAAAACCAACCTAAGAACAACTTGGTACCGTTGCTGGTACCAAACTGGTGGTGGTGCCGCCCAGTCACCGGTCGCTCCTTGGCTAGATCGGACCCCACCGCTGCGTTCTCCATGCCTGGACGATGTCAGAGGTGTCTCCTGATCTCCGATCACGTGGCTGATGGCCGGAGCCTAGCCACTGACCTCCAAGATGCTGCCACGTCATCCCTAGCGAAGCAGGGAAGACATGGTCACTTAAACGAAATAAATAGGACCGTTGGATCTCGATCAGAAGGCCTGAAAATCTCAACACGCGCAACCCCTTTTGTATCCGATCCGACATCTCCTTTGGATGTGCAGCCGAAATGCAAAAACAGCAAACAAAGAAAAGGGGAGAGGAGCTTCGTGCGGCCCAGTTTCGACCCAGCAGAGAAGGAAAAGGAAACAAAACAAAGGGAGCAGCTCTTTGTGGCCCACTTCGGCCCAGCAGAGAAAGGAAAAGAAAACAAAACCAAGGAAAAAAAAGAAAAAACCAATTTTGGTCTTATTTTGGCTTGACAATTTGATCATGATTTCTCAAAACAAAATGACTTTTGACAAACCATTTCAAGTTCAAGTTTCACAAAAGCAATTTCAAAAGTTCATAAATTTCAAACGGAATTTTATGGAACACAAATTTAAATTTCGGAGATTTAAAAGTTTGAATTTAAATTCAAAACCAAAGTGGACATCATTTGAACAAATTTGTTATTTGAAATTATTTCATGAAATCAAAATTTTACAAATTTACCAAAATCCTCAAAACTCATGAAATGATATTAAATGACAGCTTCTCATCAAATTGTGTCCAAATTGGCATTTTAAATTTGAATTCAAACATTTAAATCAAAATTTGGTCAAATATTTCACTTTCGATCAAACAATCAAATAAACACGATTTTGACACAATAAAGTTTCCAAGACTCATGAAATTCTCACAAGTTCAACAAAATGAATTTGAACACAAATTTGAGCCCGAGTCATACTGAAAGGTTCGTCGCACTTGATCTATGTCTTAATTAGGCAAAGTCAAGACCCACAAACCTTGAACTCAGATACCAAAGCCCAAGCACCAAATCTCAAATACCGAAATGTCAAAACTCAAACACAAAACCCAAATACCAATCACCAAACCCCAAATACAAAGACTCAAGGCTCAAACACCGAAACCCCCAATACAAGAACCCCAAATATCAAAAGCTCAAACCTAAATCCGAAAGTCCAAGACTCAAATCCCAAACTCCAAACACCAAAATTCATACACAAGACCCAAATACCAGAAGCTCAATCCCAAATCCCAAAACTCAAGTCCTCTAAACTCAAACCCCAAACTCAAGTCAAAACCCAATTGATTTGGCCTAATTGGATTGGATTAAGAAAACTCAAGTTTCAAAAGCGTCACACGGAAGTCGACCAAAATCAAGCGTGACCCAGAAGTTAATCAAATCAATCGTGACCCAGAAGTCAATCAAATCAATCGTGACCCAGAAGTCAATCAAATCAAGTGTGATCCAGAAGTCGACAAGACCAAATTGTGACATTGAAGTCAACCCAAATCAAACGTGACATTGAAGTCAACCAAAATCAAGCGTGACACAGAAGTGAACCAAAATCAAGCGAGACACAGAAGTTAACCAAAATCAAGTGTGACATCGAAGTCAATCAAATCAAAATGTGACATTGAAGTCAACCAAACCAAATCGTGACATAGAAGTCGACCAATGTGACATTGAAGTCAACCCCAAATCAAATCGTGACATAGAAGTCAACCCCAAATCAAATCATGACATAGAAGTCAACCAAATCCAAACCTGGGCCATAGGCTGGCATAGCGCTTCATGTCTATGGCTTGGAAGATCGAGGAAGCATACCAAGAGGGCCAAATCCTCTCTGCTCCCGATATCCGTTCTCGGACTGTGAATTGGCATAGCGCATCATATTCACAGCTTGGAACCAAATCGTGACATAGAAGTCAACCAAACTGTGACATGGAAGTCAACCCCAAACCAAAACCGTGACATAGAAGTCAAACCAAACTGTGACATGGAAGTCAACCCCAAACCAAAACCGTGACATGGAAATCAACCAAAACCGTGACATGGAAGTCAACAAAAACCGTGACATGGAAGTCAACCCCAAAACAAACCGTGACATGGAAGTCAACCAAATCAAACGTGAAATTGAAGTCAAACCCAAATCAAACGTGACCTTGAAGTCAAATCAAACTCAAACGTGACATTTAAGTCAAACTCAAGACAAACGTGACATTGAAGTCAAATACAAATCCAACCCAAATAAAATGTGGCACTGTCAATTAGTCATTAAGTTTCATTTACTTATTTGCCCGTATCTGATCAATCTGCTTAGTCTTAATCAAAGGTTCTTAGGGTTCGGAGCCCAAGGTAATTAACAGCGAGGGCTTGCGCTCGTTGGAATCATGGTCCCGCACAATCGTTTGATAAAACCAAAAATCTAAATACCGTGTCCTCTTTCATGCCCCTCTCTCCCAAAGAGGCGGCGCCGAAAAGGGTCGCACAGGATCTGGCACGCCCAGTGGGACATGATTCTCCTTTCATCTTTGACTAAGTAAAGAGATCATATACGGGCATAAAATTAAATGAATTTATGTTGACTAATTGGATTTCGAGTTGTTTGTTTTTGCAGGTGAGATGACATCCTCCTGTCCAATGATGTTCAACAACTTTCAAAGGTGGCTGATCCCCGCCTCGGCTAAAGGTGGTGGAGCATTATGAAGTCGATGGGTGGTTACCATATTAGCCAACTCATGAAGATGTCGCCATGTATTCTACGCGACGGGTGGTTACCATATTAGCCAACAGGTAAAGAGGTCATCACGTGCACCATTGCAAAGGGTGGCTACCATATGAGCCAGCAATGATGACTTCCATGTGAACCGTGCGACGGGTGGTTACCACATCAGCCAACAACCAAAGCAACGCCCCGCCGATGTAGTCGCTGAGGCCAAAAGCCAACCCAAATCTCAAGCGGCACCAAGCCAACCCCAAATCTCAAGCGGCACCAAGCCAACCCAAATCCCAAGCGGCACCAAGCCACCCAAATCCCAAGCGGCACCAAGCCATCCTAAATCCAACTGGCACCAAGCCACCCCAAATCTCAAGCGGCACCAAGCCAACCCCAAATCCCAAGCGGCACCAAGCCAACCCCAAATCCATGCGGCACCAAGCCACTCAAAACCCCCAAAGGCACCAAGCCACTCCGAAACCGAAAGACACCAAGCCATCCAAACCAAGAAGAACTCACACTCAGGTAAGCTGAAATCAAAACTCAACCTTTCAAATAAAAAAATTTGAAAAAAAAAGAAACAAACCGGAATAATTTTGGTACTGGTAATAAATGTTCCTTTATCAAACAAGTTTTGATATTAAAAGGAAGCACATGACGCAAAAAAAAAAAAAAAAAAAAAAAAAAAAAAACTAAATCAATTATTCTCGAAGGCTTTTCGCTCAAGGAATTACTTGTTTCACCCGGAATAAGTAATGAGAGCACCTACCTTAAGATGCAATGAATTACGGAGGGTAGTCCACCTAAATACACACATACCCTATCCTTTTGAGCGGAATAAAAGATAACGAGTGGCGTGAGGTTCCACCTATAAAATGAGGGGAGCGATGTGAGGTCCACAAAAGCACGTACACTTTTCAAACACCAAAATGCAAAAAGGATCATAATTGAACTGAAAGGGTTTTGAAGTTTGTACCTTAAACAAATGCACCTTGGCACGCCAATCCAGCCAGGCATCAATGGGATAGGCGGGGTTTCGGTAGTTGTCCCTTGAAACAACGATCACTGGTTCACTTAGTTGGCCAGAATAAATAAACAATTAAGTGGGTTTTAAGCTTAGCCCCAGCAATTTGTCATGCAAAATCAAAGCTACTTGTTCAACGAAGTAGTGACTTCCCAAATCGGAAGTAAACTATGGAGAACAATGACTTGCCCCATGAAAGGCCCAACGATCACTGCTTGTTCCATCCAGAATGAGCAATGAGAGCACCTGTCCGAAGATGCAACAAGTTGCGGAGGGTAGTCCACCTAAAACATACGCACTGTCGAAATGAGTGGAGCAAGATATTGAGCGACAGTGAGGTCCACCTAAACGCGCAAAGCGTAAATGAGGGGAGTGATTGTGAGTTTCCACAAATGCACTGCACTTACAAACACTTACACCCACATAATTTGAAATCAATCAATCAAATAAACCCCACAAAATGGCTTTTCCAATATACGCCATAAGAAATTGGGGCTGGCCAGTCTATTCGTCAGGTTAAAAAAGAATAGACAAGTTTTACACTTTGTACTAGTATAAGGTTACCACACAAAGTGATTAAGAAAAAGGCAAGAGATGTCAAGAAGTAAGCACAAAGCCTTGGCCGAAGGTGCAACGCTGGTGGCTAGTTGCTTCCCGCTTTGTTTGCCAAGAGGTAAGCCCAAGCCTTGGTCGAAGGAGCAACACCGGTGGCTAGTCGCTCACGCTCTGTCTGCCAAGAAGTTAGCCCACAACCTGAGCCGAATGTGCAACACTGGTGGCTAGTCGCTTCCCGCTTTGTTTGCCAAGAGGTGTCAGCGGTAAGCCCAAGCCTCGATCAAAGGAGCAACACCGGTGGCTAGTCGCCCATTCTCTGTCTGCCAATAAGTAAGCCCGCATCCTGAGCCGATTGTGCAACACTGGTGGCTAGTCGTTTCCGTTTTGTCTTCCAGAAAGTAAGCCTTAAGCCTTGGCTAAAGATGCAATACTGGTGGCTGGGCATTATCCGTTGTATCAAAGGAGGAACTGGAACCGGAGTCGGTGAATCCAGAAAATTGGAAGTGAAGAATGGTGTTCTGGGACCAGAGTCGGTGAATCCAGGAACTCTGAAGCCAAGAAATAATGCTCATGAAAAGGGGAACTGGAACCAGAGTCGGTGAATCCAAGAACTCCAAAGCAAAGAAGTGATACCATGGAACCGGAGTCGGTGAATCCAAGAACTTAGGATCAAAGAAGAGTCGTCCATGGAAAGAGGACTAGAACCGAAGTCGGTGAATCCAGGAACCTGAAAAAAAAAAACAAAAAAGAAAAAAGCGATGTCCATGAAAAGCGTAACTGGAACCGGAGTCAGTAAATCCAGAAAATTGGAAGTGAAGAAGTGGTGTTCTGAAACCAGAGTCGGTGAATCCAGGAACCTGGAGCAAAGAAATAATGCTCATGGAAAGGGGAATTGGGACCAGAGTCAGTGAATCCAAGAACTCTGAAGCAAAGAAGTGACACCCTGGGACCGGAGTCTGTGAATCCGAGAACCTAGAAACAAAAAAGCGATGCCCATGAAAAGAGGAGTTGGGACCTGGGTTGGTGAATCCAGAAACTTGGGGGCAAAGAAGTGCTACCCATGAAGAGATGAACTGGAGCTAGAGTCGGTGAATCCAGAAACTCTGAATCAAAGAAGTATATCATGGGACCACACTCTGTGAACTCAAGAACATGGAAGCAAAGAAATGGTGCTCGTGAAAAGAGGAGCTGAAGTGGGGGTTGGTAAATCCAGGATGCCAGAAATCAAAGTCGCTACCTCCCTTAAAAAAAAAAAAAAAAAAAAAAAAAAAAAAAAAAAAAAAAAAGGAAAAGGAAAGAAAGAAGAAATGAAGAATGTCTTGAGATATGAGGACAATTGCCAGGGTAGGCTCGTCCCAAGGAATCCCCTCAAATCGAAAACTTTGCCAAAAAAAAATCCAAAACCTCTTCGAGCCAACGGTTCATATACCGAGGCCTCGACAAAGTTCCTCAAACTATAAGCCGAAAGAAAGTTCAAGTGTAAGCTTAAAGTTCCTCAAACTATAAGCCAAAAGAAAGTTCAAGTGCAAGGCCAAAGTTCCTCCCAAATCAAATCAAAATTCCTTCCGAATCGAATCGGAGACCCGTGCGGGTCAAGTTAGATGTCTTTGGATGTCAAAGGTTCAAGTATAATGACTCTGCTACACGTTAGCGAGTCAAGGCAAACCAAAACTGGCAAAACCCAAAAATCAGAAGGTCCCTCAAATTTGAGAGAATTCCAAGGAATGAAAATTTTTTAAATGGAATCCAAAACTTCTCTAAGCGGGAGGCTTGAAATGCCAAAATTTCGGCAGCTCCTTAAAAGCTTCAACCGAAAGCTTTTCAAATAGAATTCAAGACTTTTTCCAATGATCTCCTTGAAATGCCGAAACTTCGGCAAACCCTTAAAAATTTCAACCGAGACCTCTTCGAGTCAAAGGTTCGAATACCGAGACCTCGTCAGATGGAATTCCAGACTTCCACTGCTTAGAAGACTTGAAATGCCGGAACTCCAGCAGCTCCTTAAGAGTCTCAACCAAAACCTCTTCAAATTGAATTCAAGACTTCTTCCAATGAGATGGTTGAAGTGCCGAAACTTCGGCAGATCCTTAAAAATTCCAACCAAAACCTTTTCAAATAGAATTCGAGACTTCTCCGAGCGGGAGGCTTGAAATGCCGAAATGTCGGCAGTTCCTTAAAAAAATTTTTTTTTCAAATGAAACCTTTTCAAATGGGATTTAAGACTTCTCCCAAAGAGAAGCTTGACATGCCGAAACTTCGGCAAATTCCTCCAGAAACTTTGAAAGCTACAACTAGAACCCCTTCAAATGGAATTCAAGACTTCTCCAGAGAGAAGCTTGAGGTGCCAAAACTTCAGCAAATTCCTCAAAGGCTACAACTAGAACCCCTTCAGATGGAATTCAAGACTTCTCCAGAGAGAAGCTTGAGGTGCCGAAACTTCGGCAAATTCCTCAAAGGCTACAACCAGAATCCCTTCATATGAAATTCAAGACTTCTCCCAGTGAGAGACTTGAAATGCCGAAACTTCGGCAGCTTCTCAAAATTTCCACCAAGACCTCTTCAAATGGAATTCAAGACTTCTCCCAGAGAAAAGACTTGAAATGCCGGAACTTCGGCAAACTCCTCCAAGAACTTCAACTGAAACCTTCTCAAATAGAATTCAAGACTTCTCCCACAGAGAGGCTTGAAATGCCAAAACTTTGGCAAACTCCTCCAAGAAATTTTATCGAAACCTCTTCAAATAGAATCCAAGACTTCTACAGTGAGGGGCTTGAAGTGCCGAAACTTCGGCAAACTCCTCAATCTGCAACCAAAATCAATTCCCGATTTCCCTAGGTCTTGAGCTAGCATAGCGCTTCATGTTCACGATTTGGAAGATCTGCCCAGATGAAGGTGCCAAGTCCAAACTGCCTCTGTCTGAACTGATCGATCTCTGGGAGATACCAAATACGTCTCTCGGAGTTCATCACTCCTGGGTCATGGGCTGGCATAGCGCATCATGTCTATGGTTTGGAAGATCAGCCAAGGTGAAGGCGCCAAGTCAAAACTGCCTCTGCCTGAACTGATTCGATCTTTGGGAGATACCAAATACGTCTCTCGGAGTTCATCACCTCTACATGCCAAGAAAAAGATCAGACAACATAGATTTGCACAAAAGCGTGCCATTCGTCTTTAAGAAGACTTCATGACCCGCTTTTGTGGGTGGCTCTTTGTTTACCCCTAAAATGGAATAGGGTATAATACAAGAAAAAAAAATTTGAATTGATAAGATGCAGAAACTTGCAATCCCGAAAATAGGGTGACACGTAAGAATTTCAAGATTCGGCGAAGCTACACTTAAAATTCAAGTGAAGATACAAATAAAGTAAACATATTTTTACGAAATAGAATTTCGTATTTCGTAAAAATACTTGCTCGCTTATTTGTAACTTATCGAAGATGCCGACAGAGACATGTTACTCAATTAAGCCGATTCGGCCTGATAAAATTATCCAAACAAAGCTAGTCAATTATTTTGATCTGTCATATTATTCGAGCTATCAGATTAATTATACATAGCAAATTGGCTAAGCAAAATATTTGTTTGCATCTCCCGATTTGGGCTCCAAAACTAATTGATTCTTAGAATGGGCTTGCATCTCTCCCATTCAGTGTTGGGCTCAACTTCAACTTCAACTTCAAGTAAAGCAAGGAAAAGGAAATGAAACTGCACACAGCATGCTGGGCCATTTTGGAAGCGAGCTGGGCTGCTCTCCTCCTCTCCACGATTTGGCAAGAACAATAAAAATGGAAGGTGTGCAACAGCAAAGCAAAGCAAAGCCCAGGAGGAACGCTTCTGCCAAGAGCTAGAACCTTCCTCCTCTCTTCCCAGCAGCTGATTAAATCGGACAAGTGCTGACAAGACAACACCACCGAGCCACTTGCAGGAGGGCATGATGAGCTAGGCGCCGAGCTAGAAGCAAGTCTAGTCGTCACTGCATCATCCTCTGTTCTAAATTCCGGGATCTCATGCTGCGAGCCTATGCCAATCTCTGGGCGAGTCTTCTTCTGCCTCTCTGTGCACAACACTTAAACCAGTTTGAAAGAAGGAATTGGGCACAGAAATTCAACAGAGCTCTGGGTCGATTTGACAATGGCTAAGCAAGTTGGCAATGCAAATTGACGTTTTGAGGTAGCTAGCGCTGACAAGCACTGGATGATGGCAGCTAGCCCTGGCAAGCATTTAATGGTAATGTGATACAAGAGTCAAAGTGTGAGCAGCAAGCTCTGGAGCCGTGCCACCTTCTGCAGCAAGTCTCATCCTGGCCGTTGATGAATCGGACGCCCCAGATGCGACCACATCAGCCCTTGAACCAGCAAAGCCCTCCCTCAGCTCCCTGCCTATAAAAAGGGCTCAAGAGCAGCAAATCCACAAAGGGGAGGACCCCCCAAGCTCTCACAAAAAAACAAGTATCATTCCACCTCCCTATTTGATTCTCTGTAAAAGAAAAAAAGTTTGTAGCAGTAGGATTAGATTCTAAGAGTTAGTTTTGTGGAAGCCAGAGAACTAATCTCAGGTATTGTAAGAAGAAAAGGGTTGAAACAAGTTGCAAGAGAGGGCTGATTCGGCTCTGACATAGCACACCCAGCCATTGGCACAATCTTTGCCGTGGCTGGGCTGGTGTACTCTCCATCAGATTGCTAGTCAGAGAAGTCTCAGCCCCTCTTCACGAGTTTATGTGTTCAAAATTGTTTTGATTATTTGTTTGTTCTTCATGCTTGCTTTCTTATTTTCTTTCTTTTCTTGTTTCTTTAGTCACTTAATAACTCACAAAATTCTTTTGCTGAAATTGCATAATCTTTGCAACTCGGCAGAGGAACGGATGAAATAAAATGGACATAAAGCACTAAACAATGTTTGGGAATCACCATGTGTAATTGGTGCATAATCTTTGCCCAAATTACTCATGTGTGATTGAAAAGGGACTGGTTAGCATGATGTTGCATCTTGACAAAAAAAAAGTAAACTAAAAAGAAATTTGTATTGCTTGAACAGATTTCACATCCAAGCACTAAGCGTGGGAAGTGCATAATCTTTGCACAAACCATGCTTATGTGAATAAACACTCACTAGCAAAATCTTTGCTAGCTGAAAGTTGATCTTCTTTGCACAATCTGTGCAAATGAGCTTGAGAAAAAGAGATCACTTGCATAATCTTTGCAAGTATTCTATCAAGAACACATTGTGCTCTTAATCTCTCAAGCTGATTTGCATAAATTTGCGAAGAAGAATCAAGTTTCAGCCAACAAAGGATTGCTACGAGGAATTTCTGAATAGCTGAAGTTCACTATGTGTAACTTGCGCATAACCTTTGCACAAGTTCCACACAAGTGACAAAACCAACTTGCATAATCTTTGCTAGTTGGAATTGTACTCACTTTGCACAATCTGTGCGAAAGTGGTTTGGGGATGAAGGAAAGCTTGTAAGGTCTTCGCAAGCTTCCTTTAATCTTACGTGCATAGCCGCGCATAATCTTTGCAAGGATATACACGTAAGAACCGGCCCAAACCACTTGGCACAAATTGATGTAATTTGGCTATAATTCCAACTCACAAGGATTCCTCTTGTAAATAAAGGGGCTGATCTGCAAAGAACAAAAATGAGTACCAAACGAGTGTTGCTTTGTAATTTTGGCATGATTGCATCACCATCTGTTTTCAGCAGAACCACTTTGGAGCATAATTCACACGAAAAATGAAAAGAGGTAGCTCTGGTTGTCCAAATGCTTTCAAACTTTCAGCACATGTAAATAACATACAAATAAAGATCCTGTCAAAGTTTTACCATTTTTGGGATTTCCTGTGAATTGATATGATTTTTCCAAAATCAAACCGGATCAGACTGTCGAACTGCTGATACCCAGAAAAGATTGGAAAAACTGCTTCATTCTGTGAATTGGACCATCCCATTTTATTTTATATTCTTATAATACACATTAAGCCGTGCCTGTACAAAAGTTTCCATTGAAAAATTTCAAGTCTAAGGCCCCCAAATAAATATTTTAAAGAATCAGAAGCATCGTTTCCAGATTTGCCCCTCCGACGAAATTGGTTCAAAAGTGGATTAAAACATCAACAAATTGAAAAATGTTCAACATGACAGATGTCCTCAAAACATTCCTCTAAATATCCATAGAAAGAAAATGGTGCACTGTTAACAAACTTTTCAAGCAAGGGACTGATCTACCCCTGAAAATGCTGCTGTTCCAGTTACTAGTACTGGCAGCAGTAAAAAACCCCCTTTTCCCCACATGTTTCAACACATTTTGTACCATAAAGTTTACACACACGAAATAAATGATGTGAAGTGCCTCTTGACCAAATTTTACATTTTTTTGGATTTTTGGTGAATTGTTGTGAATTTTACAAGTGCTCAAGCTTTCTTCAATTGTTTCTGATTTTCTGGCCATGGTACTATTTTCATCTTTCAATTTCTCCTTCGTTTTGAACACGAACCATATATTAAATCTTGCACATGTAAAATAGGTATGTTGAACAACATATTCAAAAAGTTTGACCATGTTTCGAGTTCATTTGACACCTGAAATGCGAATCACGAAACCAACTCCAAAGTAGCTTAGTAGTACCAAATCACCTGACCGTGGTCATGATACCACTTTCCTCTTGCGATTTCTCCCTTATTTTGAACATGAACCATATATTAAAACTTGTACATGTAAAATAGGCATATCGTATAATATGTTCAGAAAGTTTGACTATGAATCGAGCTCATTTGATGCTTGAAATTCAAGTCACAAAACCAACCTAAGAACAACTTGGTACCGTTGCTGGTACCAAACTGGTGGTGGTGCCGCCCAGTCACCGGTCGCTCCTTGGCTAGATCGGACCCCACCGCTGCGTTCTCCATGCCTGGACGATGTCAGAGGTGTCTCCTGATCTCCGATCACGTGGCTGATGGCCGGAGCCTAGCCACTGACCTCCAAGATGCTGCCACGTCATCCCTAGCGAAGCAGGGAAGACATGGTCACTTAAACGAAATAAATAGGACCGTTGGATCTCGATCAGAAGGCCTGAAAATCTCAACACGCGCAACCCCTTTTGTATCCGATCCGACATCTCCTTTGGATGTGCAGCCGAAATGCAAAAACAGCAAACAAAGAAAAGGGGAGAGGAGCTTCGTGCGGCCCAGTTTCGACCCAGCAGAGAAGGAAAAGGAAACAAAACAAAGGGAGCAGCTCTTTGTGGCCCACTTCGGCCCAGCAGAGAAAGGAAAAGAAAACAAAACCAAGGAAAAAAAAGAAAAAACCAATTTTGGTCTTATTTTGGCTTGACAATTTGATCATGATTTCTCAAAACAAAATGACTTTTGACAAACCATTTCAAGTTCAAGTTTCACAAAAGCAATTTCAAAAGTTCATAAATTTCAAACGGAATTTTATGGAACACAAATTTAAATTTCGGAGATTTAAAAGTTTGAATTTAAATTCAAAACCAAAGTGGACATCATTTGAACAAATTTGTTATTTGAAATTATTTCATGAAATCAAAATTTTACAAATTTACCAAAATCCTCAAAACTCATGAAATGATATTAAATGACAGCTTCTCATCAAATTGTGTCCAAATTGGCATTTTAAATTTGAATTCAAACATTTAAATCAAAATTTGGTCAAATATTTCACTTTCGATCAAACAATCAAATAAACACGATTTTGACACAATAAAGTTTCCAAGACTCATGAAATTCTCACAAGTTCAACAAAATGAATTTGAACACAAATTTGAGCCCGAGTCATACTGAAAGGTTCGTCGCACTTGATCTATGTCTTAATTAGGCAAAGTCAAGACCCACAAACCTTGAACTCAGATACCAAAGCCCAAGCACCAAATCTCAAATACCGAAATGTCAAAACTCAAACACAAAACCCAAATACCAATCACCAAACCCCAAATACAAAGACTCAAGGCTCAAACACCGAAACCCCCAATACAAGAACCCCAAATATCAAAAGCTCAAACCTAAATCCGAAAGTCCAAGACTCAAATCCCAAACTCCAAACACCAAAATTCATACACAAGACCCAAATACCAGAAGCTCAATCCCAAATCCCAAAACTCAAGTCCTCTAAACTCAAACCCCAAACTCAAGTCAAAACCCAATTGATTTGGCCTAATTGGATTGGATTAAGAAAACTCAAGTTTCAAAAGCGTCACACGGAAGTCGACCAAAATCAAGCGTGACCCAGAAGTTAATCAAATCAATCGTGACCCAGAAGTCAATCAAATCAATCGTGACCCAGAAGTCAATCAAATCAAGTGTGATCCAGAAGTCGACAAGACCAAATTGTGACATTGAAGTCAACCCAAATCAAACGTGACATTGAAGTCAACCAAAATCAAGCGTGACACAGAAGTGAACCAAAATCAAGCGAGACACAGAAGTTAACCAAAATCAAGTGTGACATCGAAGTCAATCAAATCAAAATGTGACATTGAAGTCAACCAAACCAAATCGTGACATAGAAGTCGACCAATGTGACATTGAAGTCAACCCCAAATCAAATCGTGACATAGAAGTCAACCCCAAATCAAATCATGACATAGAAGTCAACCAAATCCAAACCTGGGCCATAGGCTGGCATAGCGCTTCATGTCTATGGCTTGGAAGATCGAGGAAGCATACCAAGAGGGCCAAATCCTCTCTGCTCCCGATATCCGTTCTCGGACTGTGAATTGGCATAGCGCATCATATTCACAGCTTGGAACCAAATCGTGACATAGAAGTCAACCAAACTGTGACATGGAAGTCAACCCCAAACCAAAACCGTGACATAGAAGTCAAACCAAACTGTGACATGGAAGTCAACCCCAAACCAAAACCGTGACATGGAAATCAACCAAAACCGTGACATGGAAGTCAACAAAAACCGTGACATGGAAGTCAACCCCAAAACAAACCGTGACATGGAAGTCAACCAAATCAAACGTGAAATTGAAGTCAAACCCAAATCAAACGTGACCTTGAAGTCAAATCAAACTCAAACGTGACATTTAAGTCAAACTCAAGACAAACGTGACATTGAAGTCAAATACAAATCCAACCCAAATAAAATGTGGCACTGTCAATTAGTCATTAAGTTTCATTTACTTATTTGCCCGTATCTGATCAATCTGCTTAGTCTTAATCAAAGGTTCTTAGGGTTCGGAGCCCAAGGTAATTAACAGCGAGGGCTTGCGCTCGTTGGAATCATGGTCCCGCACAATCGTTTGATAAAACCAAAAATCTAAATACCGTGTCCTCTTTCATGCCCCTCTCTCCCAAAGAGGCGGCGCCGAAAAGGGTCGCACAACTACTTACCGTCTATACACACGAACAAACGAAGATTGCTCATGCTGAAGTGATCCCGTCGATTTGAGGCGGCAACCTCGGCGATCTCCGACGATCTCCGACGATCTCCGGTGATCTCCGGCAATCTTTGTGATCTTCGACGATCTCAAACAAATCTTCGCCAATCTCATGCCATATTTGTTGATCTTCGGCAATTGAGACGATCTCCACCCATTTGATGCTATCTCCGACGATGGAGACAATCTCCGGTCATTGCTGGCCGCGAGTGCATGCAAGCTCTGGCCAAGAAGTCCAAGGAGGAAGAGCACTGCACGACGTCAACGACATGTTAGCAAAGTATGAACAAGTTCATCTAGTGATATGAACAACGCAACATAATTAGTATGAACACCCACATCAGACCTCATGGAAAGCCAGACGAACAAACACTGAACATCCAACACAACAATTTATTCTTTTCTTGGAGAGCAAGAATACTATTTTTGCACCAGGTCTGAACATATTATGAACACAGTATGAACAAGAGCGTGTAGAAGGTATGAATACCTTATTACATCAAGTATGAACACCCTACGCAGCATAATGTTCAGCTGTTATGGGACCCAGAAGGTGCAGCTATTATTTTTATGTGAAAAACGTGTTTAAATTAATTTCAGCACGTGCGCAATTTGACAGTTATAGTGGTGGTCCCACAGTTAGGTGCGGAAATGAAAATTGCCCACCCGTTCTAATTTATTCATGTTCATACCGTTGATAAACTGTGTTCATAGTTGCTTACTTTGGGTGTTCATAGTTTGTGCATGCGTGTTGTTAGATTGGGTATGATTTTGGGGGATTTTTGTTGAAGTACAGTTAGCTTTTCTCTTTTTTTAATAGCAAGATTTAGTATGGACCTGTTCTTTTGGGAAGCAAAACTAGAACTAGAAACTAGAAAGGGAAATGCATCAAAAGAGCGGTAGATACTAGATAGTATAGAATACATGGCCCAGCCAGCCCAAGTACCCGAGAGGAGGAGAGGAGAAGAAACTAAAGTGGTAGAAATATAACAGAACAGTCCTATAGTAAAAGCCCATTTCTAAATGACAACGGCCCATCCATCCATCCATCCATTCATTACCCCTCGCCGGCCTCACTCACCCTCCCCTCCCTTCATCCATCCATTCAGTCAGCCGTTGGATCGTCTCGAATCTCATCTGACACGAATCTCGAGACAATCCAACGGCTGGCGCTGTGAACTGCATAATGCAGTACAGCAGGAGACGAAACTAAAACTAAAAAGTAAAAACACGGCTGCTGCTTTGGGCAGCGTTGGTTTTACTTCTATACAGTTTTTTAGACCTTTTTAGACAAATATACCCTCCCTTATACACATATGTTATAACAAATCACAGGGGCATTTATGTCTAAAAATGTACAAAAAGCTGTATGGAAGTAAAAATGACGCTGCCCAAAGCAACTCCCTAAAACACACTCTTAACTAATAGCAGTAGCACAGACACACTGCACACAGTCGCCTTCCTCCGCCCGTCCGTCCGCCTGCCCGCCCGCCGGAGAGTTCGTAGATGACCACTCCCATCCGTTCCCTTGCGCTCTCTTCATCTCCCCGTCCCAAACTCCTCTATCCCACTCCCTCCCACTCCCACTTTTCCTCCTCCATCCTCCGCCTACCTTCTTCCTCTCCCTACCCCAACCCCAACCCCAAATCAGCCCCGATGCTCTCCTCCATGGCCTCTTCTCTCAGTCCTTCTACCACTACTGTCCCCGATACCACCACCCCCAACGGCGCGCCGCCGCCTGCTGCTGACACTCACCAGTCGTCATGTATAAACCCTCATCCCTCCCCTTCTAAACCCCTACATACATACACTCTTTCTTTATTATCGTTGTTCTATTTGATTGATTGAGATTAAAGAATTGTGTGCAGCTACTAGGATTGGTGAAGTCAGGAGGGTCACCAAGGAGACGAACGTGCATGTTAAGATCAACCTCGACGGTACCGGGGTCTCGGATGCCACCACCGGGATACCTTTCTTGGACCATATGCTCGATGTCGGTATCTTTGTTATTTGTTATTCATTTATTTATACTTTTTAATTGTTTTAATATTGTTATGGACTTATGATGATTTGATGGTCATTTTTATTTGTTTCTCTGTGTAGCAACTCGCTTCGCATGGCTTATTTGATGTCTATGTAAAAGCGTCAGGGGATATCCACATTGACGATCACCATACAAACGAAGACGTCGCACTTGCTATTGGCACGGTAATTGCACATATGTGTTAATTTTTTTAGAGTTGTGCCAAAAAGAAAAAGGACCTATGCATCTGTTAGTTGTGCTTTATCAATATTAATATTCAGCATACCCCATGAATGTGTTTGCTTGCATTTTATAGATCTAATTTGTGTAATTTGTAAGTTCTGTATCACAGTCAATTAGCTCTGAAAAGAAGGTTTAAATTACACTCAGTCACAACGATTGTTGACACCTTTGAGAGTTTCGGTACAGCAATCACATTTTTTACTTTATACTGCAGTTTTTCCTATTTTGAATTTAAAAGGCACACTACAATTTTCGAACATGTGATCAATCAAGTGCTTTCGCAAAATTCCTCTTCTGGCATATAATACAAACGGCTGATTGTGGTTGAATTGTTCTTTCTATAGGCGTTTCTTCAGGCACTAGGTGACAGGAAAGGAATAAATAGATTTGGCCATTTTTCAGCTCCACTTGATGAAGCTGCAATTGAAGTTATACTGGTAACCTGCTATCCTACATGTTGCCGTCTTAATATCTTTTAACTTGTTATTAGTGTATCTCAATATGGATATGCATGTTACTTTTTCAAAATTGATAGTTACCTGTTATTGACTAGACTCACTCAAGAGGGTGCTACTGCTCAGATTTAATCTCCTTAATTTAGTTTTCTCTTTGTACTAACAGGATTTGTCAGGAAGACCTCACTTGAGTTATGATCTGAGTATACCAACCGAAAGAGTTGGTACATATGACACCCAGGTACCATCCGTTCTTTTGTTGACAATGAGATCAAATGATTATTTAAAGCAATCTTTATTGACCATGGGACCTCATTTGTTATTCAGTTAGTAGAGCACTTTTTCCAGTCTCTGGTCAACACATCTGGCATGACTCTTCACATTCGTCAGGTACTGATCTCACCTTAAGTTATGAAGATGTCAGAAGTTGGCATGCATATTTATCTTTTCTAGTTAGTTAGATATGGGTATACTGTATGATGAACCAAGATGTTCTCATTGATTCTGTGCAAATGGATAACCCTCTTAGAAAAAAAAAAAAGTGTTTTATAACTGTCAAATTAAAAAGAGCAACTCATCTGCAATTGAAAGATTATTAGGTAGGATTGAACACATATTTGAACTATTAACAAACTGAATTGATACTTATATCTAGCCTAGAAACAATCTTTAGTTTACCAAATTATTATTCTAAGTTCTTAATTGGTTCAATTTGAAAAGCTTGCTGGGAAGAATTCACATCATATAATTGAAGCAACTTTCAAGGCATTTGCTAGGGCTCTTCGTAAGGCCACTGAATTTGACTTGCGTCGCCATGGCTCTATTCCTAGGTTTGTTCAATCTATAATACTTTACTTAAGATTGACTGCCACCAATAGTTATGAATTTGCTGAAACGTTTTTATTGGGGCCAATTTGCAGCTCTAAAGGTGTTCTGTCACGGTCATAACCAGTTTGAACTGTGAAATGATTGCCATCTAATTGAGGTACATCCAAGGAGGAACTCTTTTCTTTTCATTTTTGGGGGAGATTTATGAATATTTTAGCGATGTAATAAAGCCGTTGGCTTGTGTGGTGCTTTACCGATGTTAGTGGGCCTATCATAGTGCTCTAGTGTGAATACTCTTTGGTATAATGAGAGCGCTATTAAGTTTGTCTGCAATAATATTCGTATTGTGTAAAACTTTTTTCTTTCTTGGTCTCAGATTGGTGTTTTGTATTTGTGACTCTGTGTTATGCACATGCTTCATACTTGATTGAATTTTATTTCCAAAACTGAACCATCAGTTATTATGAGAGAAACATAACCTTGTAAGCATTTCGTCTCCCCTATATATCGGGATATGTAAGTGAACCAGATAGGAACCAGAGCCAATCTCAAGTGTTATCATCCAGCAGAAAGCCGTTGGCAAGGATGAATGTGCAATCAATCACACCTGACCTGAATCCTAACTTCATTGATCAGGCAAAGGCCCTCCTAGTGTTAAATTGTCATGAAATTGGAAATGTATGGGTCGGTCAGTAGTCAGTTACCTGGGAGAGATGCTCTTCTTCCTTCCTCATGCTTGAAATGTGTTGATGGCTTGGTCTTTGGCTGTTGTTCAGACTTCAGAACTACCATTGAAATTGTAATTTTGTAGTTGAGGACTTGAGGTACCGAGAACAAATTGCACACCTCCAGTGCTGTATTAGCATAGATTGAGCACTGGTAGAGACAAATGGGATGTCGTTGAAGGCACCTTATAGCAGTACAGGAGATTCCTAGTAAGAATTTACTAATGCGGTGGCTTTCTACTCAACAGAATAGTTGAATCTCCCTTTGGTATGCATCTGTAAACGAAGCTTCGATGTAATGAAAAATATAGTTTTGACTCCTTTTTTTAAGAAAAAAAAATAAGGTACAGATTAATAAATAATTTTGGCTAGAAAAACTAACTACAAGTAATCCGAACCTCTTGATAATATAGATGAAATTTCGTAACATTTTATTTAAATTTGACATACATATATATGAGGAGGGATCAATTGACAATGCATATTTTGACAATCTTGACAATGGTCATCTTTAAAATTTGTAAAAAATTATAAAAAATCTTAAAAATGAAAAAACTTTCATGGGTGCATTATTCAACTTATAGATTGATAGTGTTTCAAATTTCAATCAATTTGAACATCATTTGATGCCTTATCAAAATTTTGTACATTTTTAACGGTTGTAATTAAAAGATCTTTAAGGAGCTATCAAATATCGCTTAAATTAAATATAATCGGAAACATAATCAATCTATAAGTTAAGCATAACTTCCATAAACTTTTTTTCATTTTTAAGATTTTTTACAAATTTTTAAAGATGACCATTGTCAAGATTGTCAAAATATGCATTGTCAATGGATCCCTCCTCTATATGTATATATATACATACATGATACATGAGTCCGGCTACGGTGCTATGCATAGCACGATTTTACCGTGCTATGCGGTTTGTATCTCCGTTTTCAGTGTCTAAATTGTCAATCCGAACTGTTAAACTCAATCTTTATATCAAAATATACTAGCAAACCAAATTTTATAATTTGTAGAATTTTTTTGCTATTTTTAATAATGATGAGAAAATGACTGCATCCAAGGGATCTGGTTTACACAAAAATAGTAATTTTCTCTCCATCATTAAAAATAGCAAAAAAATTCCAAAATTGGTTTGTTAGTATATTTTGATATAAAGATTAAGTTTAACGGTTCAGATTGACAATTTGGATACTAAAAACGGAGATACGGACCGCATAGCACAGTAAAATCATGATATGCATAGCACCGTAGCTATACATGATACATGTATTTTCTTAAGGCGACACTTGTGTAACATAAACCTTCATAACAGTTAACAGATTCACATGCTCCATGAAATGTGCACCCATCCCATGTGAGTCGGGGTGGCAAAAAAGATCATGGCTCGTGGCTCGCTCGTTAGTGGCTCAGCTCGACTCGCTAATGGCTCGTTCGTTTGCAGCTCGAGCTAGTAACGAGCCGGCTCGTTAGCTTGTTTAGTTTAACGAACGAGCTCGCACATAGACCAGCTCAATCCTATGTAGCTCGGTCCATAAACGAGTCAATCTGAACCATCCATCTGAATATGTGGTTTACATCCGTTCGTTCATCTAACTTTTTAATCACCTAACCCTAACTTCCTCCTCCAGCCTTCTCTTCCAAACCCCCCTTCTCACTTCCTCCTCTAGCCTCTCTTCTCTCTGCCCCGCGCCACCACCCCGCGCCACTGCCCTGCGCCCCTTGCCGCGCGCCCACCGCCCCGCAGGCCCGCGCCCCTCACCCCTCGCCGGTCGCCACCCCATGGGCCGCTCCCCGCCGCGCTCCTAATCGCCTGTCGCCACGCCTTATGCCGCCCTTCGCCGCGCGCCACACCGGCAGCAGATCCGTCGCGTCCGTCGCGCCGTGCGTCTCAGCCGCAGATCCGTCGCGTCCGTCCACCCTGGCCGCAGATCTGACGAGCTAAACGAGCTAAATGAGCCGACTCGTTTAATAAACGAGCGGTCTTGAGCATGGTTACCCAGCTCGGAGCTCGTTTGTTAAACAAGCTGGCTCGGCTCGCTATCTTAGCGAGCGACTTCGCACATACCCCGGACTGAGCCAGCTCAGCTCGTTTACACCCCTACATGTGACCAAGTGAGTCGGACTCGATCACTTGACTTGAGTGAGATCTGTATGATCCGCTGCATCGCTGCCATGAGACACTGACGGGTGGGACCCACGACAAAACAGCAGATACAGAGTCACAGACCCGAACAGCTGCGTCTTGAACTGGACTCCCAAGTCCCGAACAGAGAATCAACGATGTGGATTATAGGAGGGTTTTTTTGAGATTGAGTTGCACCAATCTCAAAGCAAATCCAATGGTTGGAGTACTGTGCAGTAGAGGATATGAATTGCCAGGTTCCAGGCAAGTCGAAGCTAACTGAAGCTAACTGTTTCCGAATCAATTCAATCAATACTTCATAAAGAGGGGTAGATTCCTAAGCACATCAACTATGCCACATCACTACTATTATTAACCATTGATTTTATTTGAAACTCTTCATCTACTTTGATCCAATGGCTTATATTTTTTTATCTTCTCATTAAATAAGATGAATGTGATATGTCTAAAACAAAATTTAACTCTTAAAATGGTCAATCATTTATATATATTCTTATTTATAAATTATTGCATTATTATTATTTTTAATAATAATAATTATTATTTAATTACATTAAATATTTAAAAATTTTGTTCAAGCATTGTTTAATATAAATAAATAAAATTTTTAGTTTTTTTTTTTTTATACTACTTTTCGGGGCGAGTTAAGTAAAAAAAAAAAAACGAAGCCGGCCGGCTGAGCTGAGCTCCCCGTCCCATCTAATTCATTTCAGCGCCGATGCCGGCACCGCGGGACGCCGACTCTCTCCCTCTACCAGCGCATTCTGGCCCGGCTCGTCTCCATTTCGCTCGCGGCGTCTCCCGGCCCCAATCCAGCAGGTTCGTGTCCTCTCCTCTCCTCTCCTCTCCTCCCGCCCTCCCGCCCTCCCGCCCTCCCGCCCGCATCCAATTTATGTTTCTTTACTCTTTTTCTGGCTGCTAACTGTTCCTCCCTACGTACCATTGCGTACCATCTGATCATCTGATCATCGATCGTGCTATTGCAGCGCAGCGATCCATCGTGCTGCATGCAAGGAACACCCTTGCGTACCATCTGGATGGATCTACTCAGAGAAACAAGAACAACATGTTCATGTTTCAGCTCATCGTATGCAGGCAGCTGCTGCAATTACAGCCCCGGATTTCTCTAATCTCAGTCTGAGGTATGCGGCGGTACGGTTGTGGTACATGTTTTTGTTTTGTTTGGGAAAGACGGTACTTTCACCTTTGATTTGAGACCTACAAACAGTCTGGTACACTATACATACCAAGGGAATGATATGACCCACATACAGAAACCAGAACACGGGAATGACAGCAATGTAAAGTTCCCGAAACAAAACGCTACCATGACCATGACATCTGCCTTTAGCAGCTCTGTTCTGAGTCTCTTGTATCATGTTTAGGCATTCAGGCTGCCCTTCAATTTTTACTGCAGCAAGTTTTGTTCCATATATTGCACTCTTTCGCACTTCTGTGTCATAAGCCATTGTTATACTGTCAATGATTAAGTTATTTTGAGCTGCATTGGTCCGTTTGTATCATTTCTGGTCTGGTCAGTGCTTTTTATGAAGTATCTTTGTACCATTTCTGGTAATTAGTAAAATAGTTGTACGTAGAAGTTGGTCCTGACAAATTTTGGTGCCTGATAGCACCTCGATTTCCTTTTTTCCTTAGTTCACTTGAGTCTAGTACTCTTGTTGGGGTTTGACCAATCCGTATTAAATTCGATACTGGTTGGGAGACGCCACTATCAGTATAAAACTGGGGTTCAACTATTTCCTGCTAATTTCTTAGCTCTGTGGCCTCAAGTATTAGTTCAAAGTTGATGATGTCATGCAGTTCTCTCTTTATTTGCTTTCATCCCCTTCAGTCTTTATCTACAAATTACTTTCTCATTGCCCTGAAAATCGTTACGCTACCCCTTGACTCCTTGAGTCCTATTAAAGAAATATCCAATATCTGTGTAATTACTATAAAATTTGTTCTTTGAGAAGCATCTAGTTCATAGCTTAACAGCATTCAGAATTTGATTGTTATGTTTAACTCCAACTGCTAAGGCTTGCCAGTTACATTTAGAATTGGTCTCTTAAGATTTTGAATTTTGAATTCTGCATGAAGGTTAGTTTTTTTTTGGTGATATGAGATCGGTTATGTGTATTTTTCTTAGGAATGGAGAATTTGCTACCAGAGCTATCTTAAGTACTCTGAATATGCAGAAAAATTACTAGTCAAAACATGTGAAATGTAATGTACGAGTTTCTTTCTGACATGCCAGGTTGACTTTAGGCAAAATTTGATGAAACATGAAGGTCTCTATTAACAGAGCTACCTTCATTTGGACATGGATCCAGGTATGTTGCATGTGTTACAATTTACCTATTTTAAAATAGTTATATAGATATTGCTGTACCAGACCAATCCTATACTAGTGTGAACTAGCCATTTCTCCTCTGGAAGTAAGCTTGTCCTTCTTTTTTTGTAATTCGCTATGATGAAGAAATGTATATATAAAATCTACAAAATGAAAAATGGAAATGCAAAATTCATAGAAAAATTGGTTGATTTGCTTAATAGCTAAAATGATACGTTGTATTAAAAAAGAGCTGTTTTAATGTGCTGTAGGTATGAATATCGCAGCACATTCATAGAGTTATTGTTGGCTTGTTTACAATGCATTAAATACTATTAATGAGCAAGAGGCTACTTCAGTGTGAATGTGGATAAAAAGCATGAATGGATGCATTTAAATTTACTTGTGCAAGCACTTGTTGTGAAAATAAGCATGTAATTGTTAAGCATTTCAAATATTCCCTTTCTTTCAGTGTGAAGTATTTGAACCATAAATTTAAACTTATTGGTTGTGTTTCAAATTTTTACAATATTAGTTTCATCTCATATTGCAAAGCACATTAAAAATTTGGACCGTTGCATATATCATGCAGTTTTGATGGTCTTTGATGGGGTATAGAATTACACTCAAATTACTGAAATTTAAATCACAATCAATCTACAAGTTCAATACTATGTATGTAAAAGTTTTTATATTTTTAAGATTCTTTTTTGGAGTTTATTTGAAAATCCTGTTAAACATTGTTAAGTAATGGTTATCAAGGGATCCTCAGCCATATTAAATTCATTTATAAATATGGAAATGAAAAGAAAGATCTTATATGTACTAATGATAATTATAAAGAACCTTTTACTTATGTATTTATTGAACTAACAATAAGGATTATGCTATTTAGAGCAACATAGATATTTATTATTCATAACATGCTAGGCATGATTAAGATTTTCAAATATTAAGGTGAAGAAAATACATAATCATTGCAAATTGATTTGATATAAGGTGATGAGGTTAGCAATACTACAACATAAACAAAAACAGTCAATATTGTAGTGGATCCGGAGACGATACAACCGATGTCAGCAGCATTGAATTAAGAATTTATTATTTACGTATGTATTTTGGCAGTGGTACTCATAATGTTGATGAACAAACATATTAAATACAAAGCCAACTTGAATTTGCACCAACACAGATGGTGGAACTTAATTAACAATTGATTATGCCCACAATGGGAATATAAAAAATAAATGATTGTTTTTTCTGCTCTGCAAAGCAATAATAAATCTATTGATGTCAATTGAGGTATTAATAGCAAATCTTTTCAGTGACCATATGGACCTTATAACTAAAAAAAAAGATATGTTTGATTTCCATAAAACTAATTTGAATTTTAAAACGGATCTAAGGTGTGATTCAATACAAGGCAAAGCTAAATTACACGCAAAGCTACTAATACTTTTGTTATACTAGTAAGTTTTGAAATTAAAATTGATGGGATTTACAATGAGCAATAAGAATGGTTGCTGGAATTGATTAACAAGCTCGCTTATTACCTATCAAGTCTAATTTGCTTCCCCAATGCGTGAATTATTTTGCGCATCTTCAAAGCCTTTTCCGTAAAGAAAGCAAAAGACTCCCTCTCTCTCCTCTATCTATCTATCTTTCTATATCTATTTATCCGCCACTGTAACTGAAGGCACACTATAACTCTCATTTCCCCACTCTCTCTCGCTCCCCACAATGGATGGTGGAGAGGAGCAAATATTCAGTCTCTCTCAAACCCCTGATAAGGAAGAATACCAGAATCAAAGCCATATTATAAATGAAATCATCAAAGACCAAAACCATTTAGGGGAGCAAGCTGATAATTTTATGGCAGTCCAAGGTTTGATGGCTGGACTCGACTCCATATCCTGGATGAATGGTGATGATTTCAACTTATCTGACGAGGAATTTACATCTTCCTCAGATTTTGGCTGCCTTTCTTCTCCTTCGTTTTCACTTCCTCAAAGCTGTTCCATGCACACTCAAAATAATCCCCTTGCTTACCCCCTTGCCAACTCCTACCCCTCTTTTGCTTTCTCTTCATCCTCTCCATCTTCCATGTGGGCCACCAGTCAAGTTCCCTCTCACGTCCCAAGATCTTTTCCCCAATGCTCCTCAGAGATGACGTTGCAATCCCTGGTACCTAATCCAACTCCAGTAGCTGAGATGCAACTCGGTGTGAACTCATCTAAGCAGTTCCCGGGTAACGTTCTGATGGTGGATGAACTGGGTGAACACACCATCCAGCCATCCAAATATGACCTGTCGTGCTTTGAACTTGACAAGATGAAAAATAACTGTGGAATCGGATGGGAAGAGAAGGGAAGTGATGATGATGTTGCCAAATTTATTCGGGAGTGGTTGGAGAAAAACAAGGATATTATTTCCCTTGAAGATATCCGATCGATACGCCTAAAAAACTCAACCATAGAGCGTGCTGAGCGCCACCTAGGACGAGGCCGACGTGGCCGCATGCAATTGGTGCAACTCATTCTTATGTGGGCGCAAAACCACCATCTGAAAAAGAAAGGGCAGAAATTGCATGGACCTGACAGATCAAATGTAATTGCATGGGGAAACCCTTTGCTACTCTCTAATCAGGTCGCTATTTACTCTGTCCTAAACCTAAATTCAAACCATATACTGTCATGGATTATGACATGGGTAGGTTCAAGACAGTCTGTTGATAATTTAGGCCCTGTGGTTCTATCAACTGCCTTTGTACAATTAGATACATTTTACGAACTTTCAATTTTGATATTGAAGGTGTCTGTCCAAAATAAAATTCAGATATGTGTTTGATGGCAACATAAAATAGTTACATGAAAATTGTAAAACCTTTTAGTTCCTAATTGGCCAAATAGCTTGTTTTCTGTTAATATCGAAACCTGTGTGGCTTCCTGCAGGATGGCAGCAGTGCTAGTGGGTTTGCTACTAGCCCTCTATTTACAACTGGGTTACAACCAACTCACTATTGTGCAGCCCCAACCGGTCCCTTGTATTACCAAGAGCAGAGCATGGTCAGCATTCCTTCGGCTGCAAGGGAAGCTCAAGAAAAGCGAATGGCACGGAAAAGGAAGATGGCATTGCACAAACATAGCCGTGTGCTGAGACAGAATAGCACTGCAGTTCAACAAGAGAGAAATTATACTGGAAATTGGGCATTTTGGTCTTCTCTGGCTTCAAATTCTCAGAATGGGATGGGTTTTATGGATTCAAGTCTAATCTCTGATGGCTCCAGTTCTAGTTCACAGATGATGCAGACCATCGATGGGTCTGGTCAACATGTGAGCAGTTTGTTGTGGCCTAGAAATTCTGCCGCATTGAAACGGCAGGTGCATGCACGATCTTTTGGTCTCCTATGGTTTAGTTGATTTTATATAGGGTTCTAATTACTTTCACAGAGCTTTCCCCTTAATTGTTTTTCTATTTGATCCTATGAGATCAAAATGCTAGTACTATCCTTTAAGTTGAGGTTTGTGTGTACCTTGAGTCCCCCACATCATGGTTTATTGGGATGTCGTGACTTGGTGTAGGAAATTCCACTATTCTTTCCGAAAATGAAATTGGATGCTTGTAAGGTTTTGGTTCATTATTTTTTGGTTACTTGAAACTCCCTCGTCAGCAACCATTTAGTGTATTCTTGTGTAGTACTTTTTGATCCCCATCTGGTAGGATGGTCATATCAATCTTATAGTGCAATGATATCGGTTGAACTTTATAATAGTAAATTCTTTTTGTTATTTGTTTTCCTTTTTTAGATGCAAACCTGAATTTGAGTATTTCCTTTCTGCCTTCTAAAACATATGCAAGCCGAGTTCACATATTTCCTTTGTGTATATATAGGATCTGAGATCCCAAGATGGGAACTTGAAGTTTGTTCTTCAGAAGGTGTTGAGGCGAAGCGATGTTGGCTGCCTCGGACGAATCGTGCTACCCAAGGTGAGTACTAGGCTTCTTGTTTATCAGTTAAACTTTATGATCTAATACTGTATTTCTTAAAATTTTAAGTAACCTGGGTTTTTGTTCCTTCAATTACAAACAGAAGGAAGCAGAAATTCATTTGCCGGAGCTGTGCTCGAAAGATGGCATCATGATTCCGATGGAGGAAATCAGCACATCACTTATTTATAAAATGCGTTACAGGTTAATACCTGCCTTTTTTTTTATTTTGTTGGCATCTTATTCTTCATGCCCTCTAAACAACAATAAATGCTATAGAAAATCTGGGATATGCACTTTTGAAATATTGATAATGGTGGTATAGGAATAATATTAGTGGATTTGCACTTCAAATTTCTGAAGTTTTTATCGTCTAATTATATCAGCACCAAAGCTTTTGGGATTCACCCTTCAAAATGCAGTGGGTATATGTTGGGAGAAGGTATAGTGCTAATTGAATTGTCATAGATGGATGGAGTCCATAATGTAGATACCGAAAAATACATATTTTCCTTATGAAAATTAGATTTAAGTCGACGGAGAATACTAACTTGAAAACATCAAATCAATGATTCGGAGGTCAAAGAATAAAACCTTAAAGAGATGATTCTAGATGATGAAAAGAGTTAAACAATTATTTGCCAGAGCATAATTTGGCAATTAAATTCTTAGTGCTTGAATTGATTGGTCTGATCTTAGGTTCCAGACGTGTACTAAACAAGCTTTCTGATTATACTATGATTTTTACCTAACTGAACCCTAAACCACAAGTAGGATTTACCCAAAACCTAAACCAACCATATGCTATGCAGAAAAGTGCTGTTCTTTTTATTGGATAATCATCATAAGCTATTTGAACATGAACTCAAACTTTGGAAATCTTATATTGTCCAATATATGCTAATATCTTCATGAAACCAAATCATAGTGATAGAACAAACTGTAATTTAGCTGACAAATTCTTAGATATTTATACGAGCATTTATTTTGACTAGTGCAACCTGTTGCCTCAGTTGTACATTATGAATCGCCTCTCATAAATAATAGGCTCAAAGAAAGAGTAGAAAGATACCAAACTGCACTTGTTTTCATTAGGCGGCTGCTCATTTATGTGGATTTAGTATGAACGAGTTTTGGTACTTGTTGCCCTTTTTATTGATTAAATTAATTTAACTTCTGCATTTATCATCAAATTTATCAACTTTTGCATTTATTATCAATTATAATAGAACAAATAATAGAAATATGTGAGTTATACAGATTCTTCTCCATTCTGTAAATTCACAATTGTAGTTGTTAGCTATGTTTACAAAAATTAAATCTGAGAATAATCCTGCAGGTTCTGGCCAAACAACAACAGCAGGATGTATGTCCTAGAGAACACAGGTATGTTTGAAAATTGTTGATCAGCTAATCTCTCTCTCTGTATGTGTGTGTGTGTGTTTTTGTGTTTTAGGTTTATAATTATTATGATTTATGCATTATGCCTAAACAAACTTACCTAAATTGATTTTTGTAGGAACTTTTATTGTTCAAAATGGGCTAAAGGAAGGCGATTGCATACAAATCTACTCTCATTTGAAGTCTGGCAGATATGTAATGTTTTAGATTTTTTTTTTCTTTTAATTTGATTTTTTTGTATTGGTAACTTCTTATATATCAGTCCACACCCTTCAAAGGCCTTTTAATATTACTGTATGCAATTTTGGCTGGTACCCTTTTGACCATTGAATGTTGCAAGCCATATCTGTACATGATAACTGTGTTCACAAAGATGGGACAAAAGAATGGGGTGCAAACTTGCAAATCTCACATTCTGCATTTTTGGCACTAGCAGTGTTAAAATATTTTGTTGGCTAATTGCTTCTTTTAACTTTTACCAGATGATTCGGGGAATGAAAGCTAGAAGGCTCCAAGACAAGCGAGGCAAATAGTAGGCTAACATGGATATTCTTGAAAAATATTGGAGGCGATATCGTCAGCTTCTGTGCACCTATCTGGGTATACACCATGAGCTTATTGATATGTAGGAAATATTAAAATGTGTGTTAGTGTGAGTGTGCTTGTGTCTTAATTTAAAACCTTGACTGCAATTTGCTTGTGTGTAAATCAACTCAAACTTATAGGCTGGAGTTGAATATCATGTGTGTTGCGAGTTGCGACTTACCTATATAGTAGCATTGTTATGAACTTCTATATATCTTTGTCAAATCTGCATATGTTGTTTCCTCTGCATGTCAATTTCCTTGGCAATTTTTCGTTTTGACGGAGGGTGCTTCGGATAACTACTTCTGTTGCTTGTATTGTAACTTTTGTTGGCTTCTGGCTTATTTGAGTGTAATTATAATTCGTTTGATAGTGTCAGAAAGTGTTAAAAAAAATTCTAAACCTTGCCTTTACCAGCGTTTTAGGTTGGTGGCCTTAATAGTGGGACTATATTCGGGATCCCGGATGTATTTTATTTTTTTAATTTTCTTTTTTGGAAAATAAGGCGCATGGTTACGAGTTTCCTCCATGTTTTTTTTTTTTTTTTGATTCAGTTTCCTCCATGTTATATTCCCATTATTTAAAGGGTTAGACTATTACTCACCCATCAAAAATCCTCCAATTCTGTCCCCCCCAACTAGAGTATGCCACCTGGCAAAGCGTGTTGACCAGTCAAACCTTAAAAACGCGTCATTGCCCAACTCGTGTCACTTCGCGTTACATTCAGCGCAATGTCCCCGCATTTCACTACAGGTATTTATATTTCAAAACCAAGCGTTTATATTGCAAATGCAGGTGTTTATATTTCCCATCAAGGTTTGGCCCCTACAAATGTAGGTGTCTATACTTATGAAGTAGGTATTTATATTTTGCAAGTAGTATAATTTCTGCACAGCATATTATATTTTTTAATATTGGTGTTTATATTTTGAAAGCAAGTATTTATATTGTCAATTGTGTATAGAGCATTTATACTTTTGGTCCAGATGTTTAAATTTTATAAACTAGTGTTTATCATATGCAACTTCCACCAATTAATTTTTGATACGAGGTGTTTATATTTTCCTCATCTTGTCAAACTCTTCATGATCTCTTTCTTCTTCATTTGCTGCCAGACACAAAGGAATGGTCGGAGCGAGATCTCAAACACAATAACTATCTAAGATGTCGAATGGAAGATCATCGGAGCGAGGTAGCGAACGGAGAGATCGCCGGAGCGACTTCGCGTATGGAAGAGATCGTTGGAGGGACTTCGCAAATGGAGAGATTGTCGGACCTAGATCGCGAATGGAGAGATCGTTGGAGGGACTTCGCAAATGGAGAGATCGTCGGACCTAGATCGCGAGTGGAGAGATCGTTGGACCGAGATCGCGAGCGGAGAGATCGATCGTCGGAGCGAGAACAAGTACGGTGAGATTGTCGGAGCGAGATCGAGTACAATGAGATGGTCGGAGCGACGTCGTGTACGTACACAAAGTTGATCGGAATGACATCAAATAGAGATAGTCTTCGACTTGTAAATGGGAAGGAAAGATTTATTGTATCAAATCGCTTAATTGTGCGATTAAGCAAAAAAAATAGAATGTACTGTAACAGGAATTTTTGTGGGGGACAAAGACGCCGGGATAATAAGATAGATTTTCACTTATTTAAAACCAACACAGAAATATTTTTGGACGGCCGCACACATGCGGCATATTTTCTACTTTTTGGTCGTCGGAAGTCGCCTTGAATTCAAATGTAATAATGAAATTTCATGAAGTTGCACAGAAATTTCGTATCTGCATGGATGCCATAGAGACCCATAGTCGTGCAGTGCAGTAGAATAAGATTGTCTATAGATGATCGATGCTCAAAAAAGCATCATGTAGACTAATACTCTGTTCAAAATGGAGAGAAAAAAAATATGAATTAATTTGAATAGAATAGAATAGAGAAGAAATGAATAGAGATGATTTAGGATTGAAATTCAATGTTCAAAATGAAATCTAATTAAAAACGAATTGGAATAGAGAGTTTAACAAAAGGTTCTAGAGTTTGATCTAATTACAAAATAACCATAATCTAGGGTTTCCAGTATAGAAGGCTTTGAAGTTATTATACAATAGAAAAGGATATCAAACAACTTGTAAGAGAGAGGAGAGTCTTATTTTGTGGTTGTCGGAAAGTTTATTTCACAGAAAACTCACCGATCAACAAATTTTGGCTTCGTGGAGGCAAAGACGACGAAGGGGCAAACTTGACGCTATCGTTCCGTCAATTCGCGTCCGTACAAATCCGACCTCTTCTCGCGCGACTTCAAAACACGATTTGAGGGTGGAAAAGTCACGCCAAATGAAATCGCGATCGACGTCTTCAGCGATTTTGAGCACAATCGCAATTTGAAGTCCAATTCCAATTCTCATTTAGCCATCGCGATTTGGTTTTGAACAGGGTATAAGATTTTATATGGCAATTCATCATGTGATCTTTTCTTTTTTTTTTTAAGGGTTCAATTTAAATCTTAATGAATGAATTTATTTATGTGTTTTTTAAATATTATAATTATAAATTTCCAAAACTTAATTAAATATTAATAAATTTTAATGGCAACTATAAGTATTAGCATTATGATATGCTATTAATAATTTAATGAGGGATGCTAACTGTCCCCCATAAAAAATCCCCCTTAAATGTCCCCCGCACGCATACTCTCGTCCACGTCAACTATGAACACCGAAGACCATTGGATATGAACATCCGCCAATAAGCAGTATGAACATCCGAGAGCGCTCAGATTTTCATCACGTGCTGAAATTGAATTAAGCATGTGCTTAATTTATTTTTGCACGTGGAAGATATGCCAACTCCCGTCCACGTCAACTATGAATACCAAAGACCATTTGATATGTACACCCGCGAATAAGCAGTATGAACACCCGCGCGTGCTCCGATTTTCACACGTGTTGAAATTGAATTAATCACGTGCTTAATTTATTTTTGCACATGGAAACTATGCCAAACAAAAATTTTCTCTCAATTTGCATTGTTCATAGAGCTCTCAGAGGGTGTTCATACTGAATGTATCGTGGTGTTCATACCACTTGGCAACTGGTATTCATACCGGTTCCAGCAGAAACGGATGGAGGACGTTTAAGGGGGACAAATGATGGGGGACAAAGAGATTATCTCTAATTTAATATAGATATATTAGATATAAGAAAAAAGAAAAGATGTTATTACAAAGATTGACCCCTTTTTTTCCCCCCAAATCATGAACATTTATGAAGGGCACCAAACGTTTTCCAAACTAGAGACTTGGACTTGCTGTGGCGTTTATAGGAAGTAACTCACTACATAAAACATCAGAGAATATTGTAACAGTAACAGATAAAATCTTGCATTGGAAAGCAAAACGTTTTTTTCCGTCATAATTACTTTTGCTTGACATGACAGCTGAAGCAAACGTAAAATCAGTGGAAGTGGTACAGTCAAACTTGAACAAAAAAAAAAAAAAAAGTAAATGCAGCAGTTTGGTAGGAGCATTTAATGGCATAATTAATAGTTAATTACCTTAATGCATATTAATGTTTATATGTCAGATTACCAGCAGTTCCTTTTCACTTCCTCTTGAATTGGTAGTCTAACATTTTACTTCTGAAAAGAGAAAATGAAAGGAGATGGCCATGGTGATGATTTGGGTCCATTATTATTGAATCATTTCTTTGTCACGATGAGGGTTCTTTTATGCAGAAAATGGTAATTAATTAAGTTTCACATGTTTTGGATTTTACCAGTAAAGTTTGGCAGTTCTGTATTTGGTTTAAATTTGCTTGCCTAATTTATCAATCGTTTTTTTTTTTTTTTTGCTGTCTCCTCAATAATATTTCTGCCCCTTTTATTTGCCAATATAAGGAACAAATTTGAAGAATATTGTAGGATGGAACTTGTATTTTTTTCTTTATCATTTTTGCAAATAATTTATTGTAGGCTTTTATTAGTATTTTTTTAGTGAACATGTAATCTTTTGGGAGTTTCTTTTTGTTTTTTTTTTTTTTGTACAAAACAATTTATCAAGAACAGTTGTTTTTGACAGTTTAATTTAATCTTAACCCTAAAGGAAAATAGAAAAGTAATATTGTTCATCTTATTCTTGTCCCTGTATGCAGTGCATTCCAAAGAAAATTGCTGAAACCATTAGGGGAACCCTAAGTGAAACCATTGAACTTGAAGGTCCAAGTGGAAATACATGGCATGTCAAAATGACAAAATCAAATGGCACATTTGTTCTGCAATCTGGTTGGAAAGGCTTCGTAATCGCCAACAAAATTGATGAAAATGATTGTTTGGTCTTCAGTTACAACGGTGATTCGTCTTTTGAAGTGCAAGTCTTCGATCCAAATGGATGCGAAAAGACCGCATCCTTCTTTGCGAAACATGCAGGGGAGCCGTTAGAGGAGTCGAACGATAGTTCAGTCGGAGTTTTTTCTGCACCAAACAATGAGGTTAAAAAGGAGGTCTTGTCATTGTCTTCTGGTAGTGAAACTGAATCTTGTAGTGAGGTTTCGTCGTGTTCTGCTCGAGGGCGTATGAGTGGAAAAAGGATTAGTTGCAAGTCGAAGCGAAGAGGTACATCTTTTTTCATATTTGGTTAAGCCTTTTAATCTTACAGGGATTTTAGTTCTGCAAAGATCAATATATAATGGTACCAAAACTTCTTAAGTTTCTGATATGGAAAGGAAGCATACTTTGTTTAGATACCGACATACTGTCAAACCTGCCAGTACACTATCTTTTGTCAGCAAAATAGAAGCAAACACAATTAGTATATAGGAATATTTTAATTTGAAAAATTCACTATAAATTAAGAAAATGATGCAATTGCATGGTAGAGAAATGCCTCTTAATCATATTAACAATGCAATGCCGGTGTACCATGTACCTATCAATTAAGATACACAGCATTGCCACGCAAATTACAAACTTCTATATCTATACCTTATTATTCTATAACATAAATGAGTGCATTTTTTTTATTTTTTTATTTGAGTAGTATATCTATAACAAATTCAGATAACCAGCATTGGCACGCACAATAGAATATCTAAGTTTTTTATTTCTAAGATTTATGAGCTGAAAATGATTATATCTTTGCAAGTTGTTCTTTCAATCACAATAATTACATTCATTTCTATTTTGATAGAAAACAAGAACATGTGCCTTCTTTTTTTTTTTTTTTTTGGTGTCGCAGTGCTTGTACAAGAATCAAGTGAAAGTGATGAAGGGAACGGATACGTCAGAAAAACAGCGGAGAAGAAGAAAGATCCTAAGAAAAAATTCAGGTCATATATAGTACCACAGCAGACCTATCTGACCAGAGCTCAAGAAGAAATTGCTGACAGGATGTCCCGACGGGCTCAAAAGGGAAGCGACTTGTTTGTGAAGATCTTGACTCATTTTAATAGTGAAGCACATAGGAAGTGTGTACTGGTACGCATGCAGCCTTTTTTTCATTTTAAACTCTACTAAAAGTTGCTGTAATCCTGAAAGTTTAAGAGAAATAAAAAGGAATGATGGATAGATTGTAGTTATATATCATAGACAATTCCCTTAAAACATGAAAGCAAAAGACCCCTGCAGGATGCAAACCCCCTCGTATCTGGGAATAATGATTGTTCGGAAATAAGAAATATCACATGGTCTGAATTAATAAGTAGCTACTGTAATTGGAATTTTTTTAATGGTTATGATGCATTATAATGAATTTGCTGAAAGTAATCTAGCTTCGATTTGACTGTAAAATGTTCAACCAACGCTGCAAAGCCTATAGTTAGCTAACACAAGCAGATGCACCTGTGCATTTGGGTCAGTGGCACCTCAATTATACATGAACTATGTTCGATAGTTACTGAACAACAAAATTGTTTTGGTTTTCAAGTATAAGCAGGGCTAATGCTCTCCATTTTTTATTCGTAACAGAATTTGCCAAGCGGCTTTGCATGCAATGTCCTTGGAAGCAAGAAGCAGGTGATTACTATTTTACCTGCAAATTTAGATCAGAGCAAGGGATGCACTGCCAATTACTACAAGATGAAAAAATGAGATGCATACGTTGGCGCAAATTTGTGCACGAAAATGGGCTGAAAGAAGGGGATCTATGTCTTTTTGAACTAAGGAAGCAGGAGCCACGAGGAAAATTAGTTCTGACCATGGTAGTACATTTTGAGACGGAGCGAAAGGAGCCGGGCAAGAGTTCGGTGAGAGCTGGTGCCGCACCTCACTGTAAGGTTAAAAGGGAGTTCAGATCTCTACCCTCTGGTAGTGACACATTATTCGGTAGTAATACTTCATCATGCCGTGTTCGACCTCTTAAACGGAAGCGAACTGGTATATCACTTTAACAGTATTTAGTTCTAAATTTCAGTTTATTAATCTCTTACGCATAAAGGGTCCGTTTGGATTGTGCAAGGATTAGTGAAAGAATAGTAGAATAGAGAATAGTAGATGAGATTAGTAAGAAAATAATGATTTTTGGATTAGCTAAAGAATAGTATAAATATGGTGCTATTCGGGATAGTAAAAATGTTGTTTGGATTGTTTGTTTAGAATAGCGATGGATGGTAGAAAAGAATAGTAGCTAATCCATGTTTTACAAGGAATAGCGGATTAGCCACTATTCGGACTAATTCGGATTAGCCTGTATGTGTTTGGATCACACAAAAGTTAGGAATAGCTTGCTAATCCGATTAAAGTGCTATTCCATAGCAATCCAAACGCACCCAAAGGGTATAAATTGTCAAGATTTCTGGCAAAAATTAGTGTATAAAAATACTGTTTGGTTCTGAATATCAGCTTACAGTGTTCGTCCTTCTCTTTTTTTATTGTTTCTTGAACGAAAAATTCGATGAGCTGAACATAGCAAAAGATCATATAATTCTTGCTATTTTAAAAATATATGTATGTAAATGATTTTTTGTACGATTTTGATAATTAACAAGATAGTTATTTTAACTTCTTATTGCAGATTCTCCAGAAGAATCAACTGATCATAGCGATGAAGGGACACACAAAACTACCAGAAAAAGAAACGATAACCATTCTAAGAAAACCTCAAGGCCATATATCGTACCTAAGAAATCCTACCTGACAAAAGCTCAAGAAGAGATTGCCAACAGGATGGCCCGAAAAACTCAAAAGGGCAGTGAGCTGTTCGTGCGAACATTAACAGAATCCAATATTCACGTTGCACTGGTATGTAAGCATTTCGCCATTGTTACTCCTACTAAAATTTTCATAGATATAAAAAACAATACAAATATCAATTTTACCGTCCTGTCGTACTATGTACCAGAATTTGCCGTGTGGCTTTGGAAGTGAAGTTCTTGGTGACAGGAAGAGGGAGATTACTTTGGTACTGGCGGGTTCGGAGAAGGGAAGCAAGGGGTATATCGGGAACTACAGCAGGAATAAACATGGTAAACAGATAGGTTATGGTTGGCCGAGATTCGTGCGAAAAATGGCCTGAAGAAAGGGGATTTCTGCCTGTTTGAACTGAGGAAGGGAATGAAACAGGGAAAATTGGATCTGATCATAGTAGTTCATTCAGATTACTGAGTAGTCAGTTAAGATATATATATTATATGAACCATTTATATTTTGTATGCAAATTAAAGTGCACTCCTTTTACTTTTGCAATATTAGTTATTGCTAATTGTTAGGATCTTTTGAGAGTTGCAAATTGGGTGTAATTTGCAAAGGCCCCAATGCTTAGTATATATATGCAATTCCAATATGTATGCTTTTTTTTAATGTATGAAATTAACTAATTAATTGTAACTGTGAGACAATCTGAATATATATATATTTATGACTAGTGTTTATTTATTATTAGACGGTCCAGTTTTGCTAACTTCATATGTATGTATGTAGTGATGTAGCAAATGATAGCTCATGGTATTAAAAGGGGTAACGTATGATTATACCAATAATAAGAATGAAAAATTTTCATATTGAATTTCCTTTTTTTTTTTTTTTTTTTTTTGAGAGAGAGAATTTTCATATGGTCACTCATCCCTTAGTTTATTTCATATTAATTGTTAATTTTCTTAAATTTTTACTTTTTTGTAATATAAAATTAATTTGAAATTTGTCTATGTTTACGTAAAGTATACTGATTTACTGAAATCAAGTTTCATGAAAGAAACAAAAATCTGCCAATAACTTTAAAATTAAATAATAAGCTGGAAAAAATACTAGAGTATTTCTTTTGGGAAAAAAAAAAAAATAGAAGGCTGCTAATGGGAAAAATACAAGCTGGGTGAGTAAATATGAATATATATATGATCAAAAATCAAATAAAATAGATTCCGATGAATTGATATTCAGTGATTGATGCAAGATGTGCTATATAATATTTGAGCCAAATTAAAATTCTAATTCTCCAGCTCCATGATATAATTTTAGGCCTTTTATTATCATGTATTATTTTCTTTAATTCAGGCGCAATAAATTCATTTATATCTGCCACTCAATAAAATTTTAATATTTTTGACATGACCATGCATAGTGTTTTGTAAAACATATGACAGCAGTTTTTTACATTAAGTTTTTTTTTTTTTTAAATGGGTAGGTAGTAAAACCTACCTTCATTAAATAAGCTACATTTATTAAATAGTCTGTAGAAACTAAAAAATAAAAACTTACAGATTGTTAACCCCACGGAAGACTTGAGTTAATTTCCCCCTCATATCATATGAGTAATATATCTTGCAAGAAATTATATATGACTTGCAAGAAAGCATGGAAGAACAGGTGAACAGTGCATGAAATTATATCATCTCAAAAAAAAAAAAAAAAACAAAAAGCATGGAAGAACAGGTGAGTGCCTCCTCAGTGCATGCAGAGTTTGACCTAATTGCACGGCAGCAAGAACAGTTCTCATTGTTGTCCATGGGAATTTTTCTCCATCAATCCATAAATCATACGTGCACAGTTGTGTTGGAATCCACTTCATACTAAATATAGGTACGGTAACATTTTTTTTTTTTTGAGGGGAGTACTGTAACATTTTTATTTCTTTTAATAAAAAAGGGGGACACATCACATCAATTTTAAAATCAGGGTGTACTTCTTTCCATTGTTTTATTTTGAACACTGCACCCCAAAATGTTTCTCACATTTCATCTCTTTCAATTCGTTTAAAATAGCAATGCGAAAATTAATATTACATCAAACTAAATTTTATATTATCATAATAAAGTTTGTACTTTGTGTAATCTTTTATATAAATCATGTAATATTAAATACGATATCATGTTAAAATATATAAAATCAACAAAAGAAAAAAAATGAAAGGCATTGTTTCATTGTAAATATATATATAAAGAGAGAAAAACATTTTGTGTTCATTAAAAAACCGTCCATACATTCATAGATGCATATGGAATGTAACAGATACATTCCGTAATGTAACAGATACATTCCGAAATGTAACAGATACATTCCGAAATGTAACAGATACATTCCGAAATGTAACAGATACATGCGGAATGTAACAGATACATTCCGAAATGGAACAAATACATTCCGAAATGTAACAGATACATTCCGAAATGTAACTGATACATGCGGAATGTAACTGATACATTCCGAAATGTAACAGATACATGCGGAATGTAACAGATACATTCCGAAATGGAACAGATGCATTCGGAAATGTAACAGATACATTCCGAAATGTAACGAATACATTCTAGATGCCTAATGTTACATTTGAGCTAACCTATATTACTTGAATAATTATTCATCACCCATTCATTTAATTTTGTTCGTTTTTTTTTCAATATTTTGAAGAGAACATTAGAGTGATTTAATTTCTGTAGCCATTTCCATTAAAAAAAAAAACAAATCAAATATCACATAGGATAATTGGGCTAAGTAAAAGATAAAAATATATCTCAGAGCATGTATCATCACACCTCTAAATCTAATCCCAAGACAGAAAAAGTAAAAAAAAAAAAAAAAGAAAAAATCACATCATGATCACCTATATTGCCAGTAGGCAACAGAGTACTATTGGCAGCGGATGTAAATCCCTACTCCCCCTTTTTTTTTGAGAATAATCCCTACTCCCCCTTATAACCTGTTGTCTACATTTATAGTAGTACCTACTCTCTACAACTTTTGTCATAATTGGGCTAAAGAGAACTACACAGTCAAGGGCCAACGTGTACACCTCTTATATAAACTGTACAAGCCATGTAAGATAAAAATCAACTGTGGAGGTACGGATGGTCAAGCTCAGTGGACGCAAGATATTTCCCTTGTTTTTTCATCTTTAATGTGCACCAACTGACCCTTATTGTTTATGCCACTAGTAAAGAATCCACGCTTTGCTTTGAACTGAAATTGTTATTTTTTGTAATAATGTTCTAAGATAATATATAATAAGTCTTATATTGAGAAAATTGATATGGGCCTTAAATATTAATAGGCTGAGACATTAACGTCAACGGGCATTAAAGTAAATCAATGGTTCTGATCTATCCAAAAAAATGATCAACGGCTCATGTGGTGGATAGCCATTTCATGTCATTTTTTCCAATATGCTTTTTATAGTAAGGATATATATACACTATATATATCAGAAATGGCTAAACATAAACATTGTAACTTACTACTACTGGATCCAAGCATGAAGCATTTCTGTATAAATGTGGATGCTTCCAATATGCTTGAATTGGTAAGTACTAAGTTCTACTACATGTCTTCAATTTTACCACTGACTTTTGCTTCCAACTTTTTTTTTTTCTTTTTAATTCATCGTTTTTTTTAGTTGTATCGTAAGTGAAATAATGTTGTTGTTCTTAGTTGCCAATGCATGGTACTTGTTTCAACAATTGCTAGGTGCTACTAAGATGTAAATCTACTAGGATAATTCACAAAACAGAAACTACAGTCAAATGTTGAATTGTGTACTACTGATGCAATTATTTTCATCAAATATTTTTGTATGAAAAGCAACTTTTTATATATATTTTTTTTTGTTAACAATAGCAGTTCAAAGTTTCCAGTTAAGTTCTAACTTCAGGAGAGGGCTCTGATTCAGAGTTTCTAGTTCAAGTTATACAAATTAATAGTTGTGTTTATTTCCTTTTATTTACAGCACATTCCAAAGAAATTTGCGAAAAGCATTGAAGAATCTGTGAGTAAAAATATCAAACTCGAAGGTCCGAGCGGAATTACCCGGCATGTCAGAACAGCCAAGTCTGATGACAGACTCGTTCTGAAATCCGGTTGGAACGATTTCGTAACTGCCAATGAAATAGAAGAAAATGATGGTTTAGTATTCACATACAAAGGTAACTCCTCTTTCCAAGTGTTAATCTTCGATCCACGTGGATGCGAAAAGGATACTCCCTTCCTGGCAGCAAAGACGGAATCAGAATCAAATAATTCGAACGACAGCTCTGTGCGAGTTGGTGTCGTGCCTCACCGTGAAGTTGGTAAAAAGATCATGTCGATATCCTCTGGTAGTGACACTGCATCAGCTTCGGCGGATACGACTGGAGAAAGTTCTGGTAAGCGAAAACAAAGAGGTACATCACTTTTTTTTGTTTTGTTTTCTCAGTTTTAGGCTACTTATGCTTATATTATGCAGCATGTGTTTTCTGGTAAAGGTTTTTAATTCTGCTAAAAATCAATGAATGATGATTCTGAAATATTCTTATACTTTATCTATGGAGAAGAAGCATACCCTTTGTATTAGATACTATGAAAGCTGCTGGTACGATGTACTGTCTTTTGTTACAGTTGAATTTTCTGGCATTTGATTAAACTGAGATATTAATGGAGTAAAAGAGGAACAACAAAGACAATGCATAATGCGAATTCTTGATTTGAATAGTACACGACCTGAAAATGCTAATCTCAAATCCTAGCAAGTAGCATTTTTAATCTCATAATTAATTTAATTTTTTTTCTAGTTTGAAAGATGACATGAAGTGATGAACTGAAAGAACTTGCGCCATTTTCTTGTTGCAGATCATGTACAAGAATCAAGTGACAGTGAAGAAGGAAACACACCGATTAGAAAAGCCGATAAGAAGAGCCCTAAGAAGAAGCATAGGCTATATGTGGTACCGCAAAAGACCAATCTCACAAGAGCTCAAAGAGAAAAGTTTGACAGGATGGCACAAAAAGCTCAAAAGGGGTGCGACTTGTTTGCGAAAATCTTGACTAAAACCAATACTAATGCACAATATCATTGTCTACTGGTATGTATCGATCCCCTTTCTTCCATCGTTACTATTACTACAAGTGGCCAAACAAATATATAAAGGAAAAATTATGATTTTTACTGGCATATATAAGCTACATTAACGGGCTAGTTAGTCGATAGAGTACATACATGATTCAATTTAGGAACAATGCTGGAGCATAAGTTACAGCCATTATGAGTTCAAGAAAAATCAGATAATATTGAGTTTGTCACTTTGTCTAATACAGGAATATTCCCCACTAATTTCAAGTAACTTTGCAGTTCTAGTTCCATGATAGCAGTGTTCAACTCTCAGTTAACAAACAAAACGGTTCGATCTGTTTATAGTCTAGGAAGACCAATGCGATTACAGCTCATTCTATTTTTAATAATTTATGATGTGTACCAGAATATACCAAGCGGCTTTGCATCCGAAGTCCTCGGAAACAAGCAGCGGACCGTCACCTTGTTACCCGCCAATTTGGATAAGAGCAAGGAATGCATTGCCAACTACTACATCAAGGATCATATAAGATGCATAGGTTGGCACAAATTCGTCCACAAAAACAGACTGAAAGAAGGCGATCTCTGCCTGTTCGAACTAAGGAAGGAAAAGGTACGAGGAAAATTAGTTCTGACGATGCTGGTGCATTTCGAGGCGAAGTCAGAGGAGTCAACTGACAGCTCGATCGGAGTTGGTTATGAACCCGATGATGAGGTTAACAAGGAGATTATATCTTTATCGTCTGGTTGTGACACAGAATCTTCTAGTGAAGTGTCATCACGCTCTGCTCGAGCTTTTAAAAGAAAGCGATGGGGTAAAACTCTTCACATAATTGAATTTTCTACTTCTTAATCTTTTTTGCACGAAGGTATAAACTGTAAATCATTTTGAGTTGCAAAGACCAATGTTTTATAGAAACCTGAAGTTTTTTTTTTTTTTTTTTTTTGACATGTAAAATAAGCATACTTTTATAGCATCAAGAGGAACTATTTTTGTACTATAATTTTAAGCATGATTTTAATTTGTATTAGAAATTGTGAAACTTGTTACCAGTATCATCTTTTGTTAGAAAAATAGAAGAAAACACAACTTGCCTATCCGAATATTTAATTTTCGGAGTTCCCTCTGAAGTAAGATAACACAACTAATCATTTTTTTTTCAAATTCCCTGATTGTTCTAACAGTTACAACCATTGATGCATTTTTTTTATTTGATATATAGTATATAATTTGAAAATAAAAAAGGATCTTAAATCCTTGCAAGTAGACATTTTCATCACATAGATAATTACCTTTTCTCTATTTTAAAAGAGAAGAAGAAATATAAACACCTGCAACAACTTGTGCCATCATTTTCTTGCAGATTTTGTACAAGAATCAAGTGAGAGCGATGAAGGGAATAGACCCATCCAAAAAACAAAGGAGAAAAGAAGTCCTAAGAAAAAATTTAGGCCATATATGGTACCACAGCACACCAATCTGACAAAAACTCAAGAAGAAATTTTCGACAGGATGGCGCAAAACGCTCAAAAGGGGAGCGACTTGTTCGTGAAAGTCTTGACGAAAACCAATACTTATGCACATAGGAATTCTCTGCTGGTATGCCTTTTTTTTTTTACTGGCAAAGTAAGACTTCTACAGGATGTACCATGCAGCAATGGTTGTTGTGTTTGAGATATAAAACTCACATAACTTGTATACATTGCTGCATAACTTGGTTCAAAATTATGAATATAATGCATTCAGGGCTCAGTTGGACCTAAGTCAAAGACATCTGAAAACCAATGTTCTGAAAATATACAAACTAATTAGTTCGAAAATGTTCAATCGATACTGCAAATTGTTCATAAAAAAGAAAAGCACAGAAGTGTTGTGTTTGACTAATACAAGAAGATACACTAGCACTATATAAGTTCATTTTATAAAACCAGTCTGTTGAAAAAAAAAAAGAAGAAGAAAACTTTAACAACAGTTTGAATCTGAAATACAATCACTCTATCTTATTAAATTAAATCAAGTTATTTGTACCAGAATTTACCGAAGGGCTTCGCATGCAACGTCCTCAGAATGATAAAGCAGACGGTTACTTTGTTTCCTGCCAATTTAGACAAGAGCAGGCGATGCATCGCCAACTACTACCTGAACCAAAACACAAGGTGCATAAGTTGGCACAAATTCGTCCGCAAAAACAGACTGAAAGAAGGGGATCTATGCCTGTTCGAACTGCGGAAGCAAGACGTACGAGCTGGACAGAAAGGTCTGACCATGCTGGTGCATTTTGAGACGAAGTCGGAGTAGTCGATTGCTAGTTCTGTCAGAGTTGGTAGGGAGACCACACCCGCTGTTCGAGCTGTTAAAAGGAAGCGAGAAGGTATATCCTTTTTTTATTTATATAATTTTTTATGCATAAAGGGTATAAATTGTAACTAACTTTAATTAGTTTGTAAGGATAATTGTTTAACACTAATGAAACCTTTTGCTACTTCTAATACAAAAATTAAGCATACTCTTGGCATCAAATAACCTGAGGTATGTACAATATATAACAAATAGGAGGCTCTATCAAATATCCAGAGGAAAATGATGTATTATTTGTACATAAGAAATACTGCAATTCATAATTTTGATAAAATTATTCTTTACTTGAATTATACAAGAAAACAAACAAAACCTTTACTTAAATTATTCTAATCCCCCAATATTTTGTTTAACAATTCATAATTTGAATGTTTATAAAATTTAAACCTAATATTCACAATATACTTCAACTGGGCCTATAATTCATGTAGTTGATATATGCACAGCATATGACCAGAACATAACACCAGATACAATCCATGAATTGTGAACTGTATGAACAAAATTCCATTTCAATTCTATAATTAAAACATGCTAATTTCTTGTTGCAAATTCTCCAGAAGAATCGAGGTATAGTGATGAAGAGACGACAGACAGAAAAAGAAACAAGAATGATGCAAAGAGAACTTCAAGACCATATACTATACCCTACAAGACCCATCTGACAGAAGCTCAAGAAGAGATTGCCAACCGGATTGCGCAGAAAGCTCGAAAGGGTAGCGAGTTGTTTGTGAAAATCTTGAGTGCAAGCAGTACTCGTCTCCGGAGCTTTCATTTGGTGCGTAAGCATTCATTTTTTTTTTTTCCATTTCTCTATATATATGCGGAGAAATCGAATAAGATCAATATATCTTACCATATTTTGTTGTATCAGATCCTACCGAGTCGCTTCGCAAGCGATGTTCTGCGCGACAAGAAGAGGAAGATCACTTTGGTGCCTGCTAATTCAGTGAAGAGAACGAGAGAATGTCGTGCAAAGTACCGCAAAAATACAAACAACCGACGCGTCATTGGTAGTGGCTGGTCCGAATTTGTGTGCAGAAACCGACTGAAAGAAGGGGATTTCTGCGTTTTCGAGCTGAGGAAGGAAAGAAAAGAGGGGAAACTAGTTCTGACCATGGTAGTTCATCATTTTGATCAGTGAGTGAGTACTGAGTAGTGAACTAAGACGTATAATATAAAGCATATATATGTTACATTCTGCTTGCAAAGTACACCCCTTGTTACTATGCAATGCAAATTTTCGGGAGTAATACCTAGCGTCCATAGAAAAACCGTTCATAACGTCCATAGGTTACATTCCAGAATGTATTTGTTACATTTCGATACGTATCTGTTGTTACATTCTGTATATGTCTATGGACATATATATGGACGGTTTTTTCAGGGACGCAAGATGTTTCTCAAATTTTTGCTTGTTAGTTGCTTTAATTTGGAAGTAGCAACCTGCTGGGTGTAATTTGCAGAGGTCCCTATAATATATATATATGCTAAGTATATGCAACTCCAATATGTATGCTTTTGTTTAATTATGCATGGAAACTAAATTAGTTGGAACTGTAAGAGAATCTAGATATTTTATGACTAGTGTTTATTATTGGATGGTTAATTCACTTTTGTTAATTTTATGTATACGGTAATAACTGCATCTGTATACAAGCTATCAATTGCTACACAATTTAATTAGTATAGCATTTTCAATTAGGAATAAATTAACCCTCTAAAAAAAAAAAAGAAAAGAAAGACTGTTTGCAAATATGTTTTGAAGTGAAAGATGGCATTACCATTATATAAATCTCTGAGAAGGGCAGTAAGCCCTGACCACTCAGATATCGAGTCAGAAATTGATTAATGTTTTTAGACAAGTAAAATTAATTGATCATAAAGTCTTTCAAATTAATCTTTGAAGGACGATTATATGTAAGTCAATATTGTGAGGACTTGTGGAATCAAAGTGGAAATGCACGATTATACTCATAAGAAAAAAATAATTTTCGTATGGATTTTAAGTTTTTCTGTAAGAGAATTTTCATATGGTCATCCCTTAGTTTATTCATATTAATTAATTGTTTAAAAATTTATCGAGAACTAATTAGTTGTTACTTTTTGTAACATAAAATCAGTTTGAAATTGGTTTGTTTTCATAAAGCATATTGATATATATACTGAAATGAAATTCTATAGAATAAACAAGATCCTGCCAATAATATAAAAAATAAAATAAAATTGGCAAATAGTTAGAGAATATTTCATTTCAAATAAAAAAAAGTCTGTTAATGCATGGGAAGAATACAGTAGCTGGGTGAGTAAATTTGATTAACAAAAAATAAATAATACATGACGATAAATTGAAATTCAATAAGAGGACAACGTAATTAATGGGACAGTTGAAAAGTATATTTGGACAATAATGGTCCAAAGGCCTTTGAACAAAATTTAACTCCTTAAAATAATATCAAAAATCACTTCAAAAATTAAACTTATTTTTACCTAAATTTAACAAAACTAGGGATGTAACTCGGGCTTCGCCCCGAAAAGTGATATCAAATAATTGGTTAAGAATTTTATAAAATTTTAAATATTTATATTAAACAAAACTTGAACAAAATTTTTAAATTTTAATGTGATTAAATAATAATAAAAATAATAATGCAATAATTTATAATAAGAATATATATAAATGTTGGATCATTTTAAGGGTTAAAATTTGTTTTAGACATATCACACATATCACATTCATCTTATTTAATGAGGAGAGAAAAAAAAAGCATAAACTATTGGATCAAAGGAGACAAATAGTTTTAACAAAATTAACGGTTAATAATAATGATAATCTATACTCCATAAAGAGGGGTAGATTTTCAAGCACCTCAACTATGCCACATCATCACTATTATTAACCATTGATTTTGTTTGAAACTCTCCATCTACTTAATTTGATTCAATGGCTTGTATTTTTTTCTCTCCTTATTAAATAAGATGATTGTGACATGTCTAAAACAAATTTTAATCATTAAAGTGGTCTAACATTTATATATGTTATTATTTATAAATTATTGTATTATTATTATTATTATTATTTACTTACATAAAAAAATTACAATTTTTTTTATAATTTTTGTTTAATATAAATCTGTAAAATTTTATAAAATTTTTAATTATTATTTGATACTACTTTTTGGGGCGAAACCCGAGTTACAGCTCTAGTGTAACATAATTGAGGTAGTTGAAAATCTTCCACTTTTTATGAAGTATAGATAGATTGGCATTAGCACGTCTAGCTAAAATAAAATTAATTAGGTTTAATTGTACCCGTAAAAATTGTAGTCCGCTGAGCCCAAAGCGCTCTGATGTTTCATGTCTCAAAGTCCTTTCCTTGAATACCTATGCGCAACATAAACTAACAGAAAGCAATATCAAAAGTTGTTTTGAAAATTCATTAAAAGATCTTAGACGTTAACGTTATAGTCCAAATTAATCTCACTGTAGTAACATGAACATAGCGTAGAACTAATTAATCATAGACATCACAACCATTATTTATCTTGGGTCCCCTAATTAATGTACATGGCCTATAATAACATTGGAGTACGAAAGTTATTTTTGGAAGCAAACCTTGACATAATTTCTGTTAGAAGTGTATTAATTGTATTATCTCCAAACGACGTATAGGTCTACTCAAGCAATCAACCGTTGAATTAGTACACATCAGCAAAATATGGGAAATCTAACGGTAGAAAATATATATGAGGTGGCATGCTTGAGAGGATGGGAGACTTAACCCTCTTTCTGGATTATAGATTAGACTCAAATCAAAATTGGAACCAATATAATAACTTAAAATCAAATTTGTTTATTGAAATGTGATCCACCGATGGAGTATACAACTCGATCCAACAAAAAACGAAAAAAAAAAAAGGCACAAAAAAAAATGTATCATGGACTTGATCTCTTACTATGGGGTAAAAAAAGAAATTGTTCCTTTTTCCTTCATTTTTGGAGGTCACTAAACTTTGTGCCATATTCCTAATTAGTCACTAGACTTCTATTTATTTATTTTTGGTTACTGAACTTTGATGTTTATTCAAATTTGGTCACTCTGTTATTTTTTCCATCCAACTTAACGGAATAGTGAACATGATATCAATTTTAGAGTTTTGACATATATTTTTTTTTATCTAAAAATTACAAGACGTGAGAATATAAATATACATATTAATTGTTTATTTTCTTTTATGACAATAAAATCTTTCGCATTTTTAAACATGTTACAAATTGTATATTTTAAATGAAAAAATAATAAAAAAAAATTTTTGCAAAAGAAAAATAAATACAATTTTAATTTGCATTTTACGTTCTCACATATTGCATATTTTATATATAAAAAATTAATATTTAAAATTTAAATTTGGAGTCATATAAATTATTCTGTTAAGTTGAATGGAAAAACTAATGTGGTGACCAAGTTTGAATAAATATCAAAGTTCAGTAGCCAAGAACGGATAAATAAAAGTTAAATGACCAATTATGAAATTGGAGTAAAGTTTAGTGACCTCCTAAAAAATTTACCTATCAATTTTCCATAAATAAAAAAATTGCTTGACTCGAAATCCTTTCTACGTAGTCTGTTATTTATTTATTTATTTGGATTTAATGGTAGGCAGAAGAAGAGGTGGCAGAACCCGACCAGACCCGACCCGACCCGGGAAATCCGCCCGACCTGATCCGACCCAAACCCGACTCGACCCGCATTTTTCAGAAAATCAAACTGACCCGACCCGACCCGATCCGACCTGACCCGATCCGACCCGAACCCGACCTGACCTGAGATCAAACATCATGCAATCAAATTGAAATTAATATACGATCCAAAAAAAGTTGATATCAAAATTGACCTGATCCGGCCCGCCCATCACTCGACTCGACCCGACCCGAGATATTCTAAGATGTCAAACTGATCCAACCCGTCCGACCCAAACCCAAACCCCACCCACCCGTCTGATTTGCCACCTCTAGGCAGAAGGTACCCTTTCTTTTTCTGTTGAGAAAAAGAAGCTAGCTACAGCTACCTGTATTAAATAAAAAGTTACGTAATAGTATTTACCTGGTGTGTAAAATGAGTGGGCAGAGACCGATGGGCTCAACGAAAAGATTGCTCTCTATGCACGCAAAGGCTTCTCTTTCTTGTTACTTTGTAGCTCTGTTGCCGTAAATGACCGTTGACAGTAAATGCGATGCAGTAATTCTCATACCTTGATGTCTATCAGTCTATGTAAGGATCAATGGATTATAAACTAAACGTGTCATACCCGCCGTTCATAGAATATTTCTATGGAATTTTCATCATAGAGTGTGACAGGTACGACCCACCATGTAATATTTGTGTCTATAATGGTAATTCCATAGAATTATTTTATGGACGCAAGATGTTTCCCTAAACTTATCATAGGTTCATAGCTTCATATCTTGCAATATATAGTCCACATATATACAGCTGGTTGCATTGGCCCCCTTTCCTCTCAGATGAACTTATTTCCAAGTCTAATTCATACCTTTTAAGTTGCTTCATTGCTTGTTGCTCAACATCTGCTGCTTTCCAAGTCTACATATATACAGATGTTGAGAATTACTGTATATATGTAGACATTGAAGTGAAAATCCAGTAATTCTCAACATCTGCTGCTTTCCTCATTGCTCTTTGAAGTTGCCGACTGAGCGGCTCTGCTCTCTCCTGGTCCGTGTTGCCGTCAAGATCCATACAGAGAACACAGATCATGGAAGGGGGAGGCAAGCTACATTTTCTGGTAAAGATGGCTTCGTCGACGAATAAATTGGTAAGTTGTTCATGTTCATGTGTCACTCGATATTTTTACCGTGCAAAATACAATTCCTGTGTTTTGAACTTTTGATATATTTCAGTTTTCTTCTCTTCAATAATTCATCACCTTTTTCTCATTATTATTTGTGGCATCACAAGTAAGATAATGCTGTTCTTTCTTTTGCCAATGCACATAATTACTTGCGGCAATAATAAGAAAATGTGTAACTTTTTTATCTAATTGTTTTACTTGAAAGCAATTTGTGGGTCTGTGTTATACAGCCTTTTCCCCTTGTAATTGTAAAATAAAAAAATGATGATTTTGTTTATTTCCTCTCATTTGCAGCACATTCCAAAGAAGTTTGCAAGAACCATTGAAGAAGCCGGAAGTAAACACGTTAAACTCGAAGCTCCGAGCGGAATTACCCGGCATGTCCGAATCGCCAAGTCTGAAGACACTTTTGTTCTGAAATCTGGTTGGAAATATTTTGTAACTGCCAATGAAATCGATAAAAATGATAGTTTACTATTTATCTATGAAGGAAACTCCTCTTTCAAAGTGCTAATCTTCGATCCAAGTGGATGCGAAAGAGACTGTGCCGTGCGAGTTGGTGATGTACCTCGCCATGAGATTAAAACAGAGATCATATCGCTATCTTCTGGTAGTGACACTGAATTCTCTGATGAGGCTTCGTTGCATTCTGCTCGAGGTGGTACAACTGGAGGAAAAGTTACTAGTAAGCGGAAGCGAAGAGGTACTACTACTGTTTCATAATTTTTTGATGAACATTTTTTAATATTTTATGCAATTTGGTTTTCCATTAATTTGGTCACAAAATTGTAACTATGCAAAGAAAACATGCTCTTCGAATTATATACTGTCGAATAGGGAAACATTTCGGTACCATCTTTTGTAAGAAAAACTAATGTAACCAGAACTTGTGCGTGGAATATATTAATTTCCAGAGTTCCCTATGAAAGTAAGAATATGATGTTGCCATGTTGTTCTAGAAATATCTCAACATCATTAGCAATGAAACATGTATACTAGAACTAGTTCATATGCACAATGGCAAGCAAATTACTGAGTCCTTTTTATTTTCAAATGTTCTGATTGTTCTAACATTTACAAGCAACAATGCAAATTCTTAATTTGAATAGTATAGTGAGAAGAAAATGCTAGCACGATATGGAACCCTTGCAAGTTGTAATGTAAATCATATTATTATATAGTTAATTACTTCTAATCTTCTATTTTGAAGATACAAGAAACAATCACCTGCAAGAACTTATTTCGTTCGATTTCCTTGTTGCAGATTTTGAACAAGAAGCAAGTGAAAGTGGCGAAGGGAATTACAGACATGTCCCAAAAACAGCGAAGAAACGTCCTGAGGAAAGGTTTCGGTCATATAAAGTACCACAGAAAACCATTCTGACAGAAGCTCAGGAAGAAATTATTGACAAGATGGCCCAAGAAGCTCGAAAGGGGACCGAGCTGTTCGCAAAAATCTTGACTAAAACCAATGCTGCTCCTCATTACATTTTGGTACGCATGCATTATTTTCTTTTTCCATTTTAATTGTCGCTGCGACTTAATTATATACGAAAGAAAAAAAATAAGATAACGATTCTCCTTTTTGAAAAACTTTCTTATTGTTCTTGAATCCTCTGAATCCTTTCTTCTTTCTGTTATAAAACCCAGCTGCCAACGACAAATCTTTGACAACGTTAAGATTTCATATCTCACGCATGCTTCAACAACATCTCATTCTTTCTTGTTTAACAAAATTAAGTTGCTTGTACTAGAACTTACCAAGTGGCTTTGCAAGCGAAGTCTTCGGAAACAAGGAGCAGAAGATCACTCTACTACCAGCCAATTTAGATAGGAGCAAGGGATCCATTGCCCGTTACCGCATTAACGAAAATAAGAGATGCGTAAGTTGGTACAGGTTTGTCCACACAAACCGACTGAAAGAAGGGGATCTATGCCTTTTTGAACTAAGGAAGCAAGTAAAAAGAGGGAAATTGGTTCCGAACATTCTAGTGCATTTCAAGGCAAACTCAGAGGATGTGACCAACAATAGTTCAGTCGGATTTGGTTCGGCATCTCATGAAGCTGATGAAGCTGAGACCATGTCTCAATCCTCTGGAAGTGACACAAATTCTTCTAGTGAAATCTCGTCACACGCCCGTGTTCTTAAAAGGAAGCGAAGAGGTGTATTCTTTTTACATAACTTAATTTTGTACCTCTTAATATAGTATGCATGAAGGGTATTTACATCATTGTGTGATATATAGTACTTGAAGTTTTTGCTAGTTAATTCTGACATGGAAAGCAAGAATACTGTTGGTACCAAATAATACAGGACATTCACATTTAACATTAAGCATTTTAGACCAATTCCTTTGTATAATTAGTAAAAGAAAACACAACTTTTACTTGATAAGTATAACTGCACTAATATAAGTTGGCAATTCACAATTGTTAAAGTTTCAAAGACCTAAAACATATTTTGAATGCATTAATTTCAGCTTGATTGAAATTGTATATGACTATTATGTCATTTTCTTTTTGCAGATTGTCGAGAAAATTCAACTGACAGCGATGAAGGGATGCACAAAACTTCAAGGCCATATGTTGTACCCTACTATACCCATCTCACTGTAAGTCAAGAAAAGATTGCTAACAGGATGAGCCGGGAAACTCGAAAGGGCAGTGAGTCGTTCGTAAAAATCCTGACTACTTGCAATACTTGTCCTGGAGGGAATTTTTCACTGGTAAGTAAGCATTAATTATCCATTTCTACTATCGATAATAGATTAGAAAGGTTGAAACAATAAGAAATCATTCATACTATCTTGTGTACGATCGATGTACCAGAATCTACCGACTGGCTTTGCAACCGAAGTTCTTCGAGACAAGAAGAGGAAGATTACATTGGTATCTGCTAATTCAGAGAAGAGCAGGGGAATTAGTGCAAACTACCGTAAGAATAAACAGGCGAGAATCATCGGTAGTGGCTGGCCGGAACTTGTGCGCGAAAGTGGACTGAAAAAAGGGGATTTTTGCCTTTTTGAACTAAGAAAGGAAAAGAAACAAGGAAAATTAGTTCTGACCATGGTAGTTCATCACGATCGGCGTAGCTAGCTAATATATACGCAGCAATTTGCATGCTAACCCCCCTTTTACTGAGTAATATTAATTATGCTTTGTTGCTACTTTTAAAAGTAGCAAATGGGGTGAATTTCCAATATGTATGATTTTATCCTATGAATGAGAACTAACTAGTAATTATTAGTTGTAAGTTGTAACTAGCTATAAGATAGTGTAGATGTAGTAATTACTGATGCAATTGCATTGCATTGCCGGCTTATATATATATTTTTTTGAAGAAAGTGGAATGCTTCACCAGTTTTATTGAAACTTTTTATTTGTGCCCATGGAGGATTGAACCTAAGACCTCTTGAAAGTCATCCCAGTTAGCCATTGCCGGCTTATATAAATTGTATGTATATCCTTACTAATAATAAAAGCATATTGGAAAAAATGACATAAAAAGGGCTATCCTCATATCTGAGCTGTTAATCATTTTCTTAGATAGATCAGAACCGTTGATGTACGTTAATGTCCGTTGATGTTCTCAGCCCATTAAAATTAAGGCCCATTACATATTATCTTAAAAGTTTATTATAAGAAATAATAATTTCAGTTCAAAGTAAGGAGTGGGCTTTTTACTAGTACGTAGTAAACTATATATATAGGCATGCAATTCATGTCTCCATAAGATCAAAGAAAAAAAAAAAATCTAATGTTTGGAGATTAGTAGTTTGTCTCTGAGAAAAGGCAGTGAGTTAATTAATTTGTGGAGGTAATATAAATAAAATAATAAATTGATAAAAGTTGAAATGTTTTGAAATGAATCTTACATGGACAATATTGTGAGTATTTTGTGCTATCCAAAAAGCCGGTTCTTCATTATACCAATTACCAGCAATGACAGACAATGAATTTCATGGAAGGCTATTTTTGTTTTTGATATATTGTCATATGGTAGTTGATGTATATATTCTTCACTAGTAGTAATCACCCAAATTTCAAGTTAATTTTCCATTAACAGTCATTGTCAAATTTTAATGTAATTTTTCATCAATAATCATTGTCAAATTTTGATGTTAGAATTAGATAGGCCACAATATATGCAATTATGTATATATCCCACAATTCATACCTCAATAACACTTGGTCAGTTGGTCCTGAGCAGAACTAGATATATATATGGAGCAAACATACCGTGAGCTTAAGCTCACGGAGCCTTCCGTGAGCGCACCTCCATAAACATATCAAATCACCTCTAAATTTTGATTTATATGACCCAATAGATTCTTTATATCAAAATCTTATGGGATACAAAAACTTTCCATTTTTGAAAATTTTTAATTATTTGTTTGGGATTTTTGAAAAGTGATACATAAAACTTGATTATTTTAATAATATTGTATAGTTATTTTTCAAAAATTGCAAACAAATATTTAATAATTTTCAAAAATGGAAAATTTTTGTATCCCGTAAGATTTTGATATAAAGAATTTATTGAGCCATATAAATCGAAATTTGGAGGTAATTTGATAGGTTTTTGGAGGTACGCTCACAGAAGAGCTCCGTGAGCTTAAGCACACGATATATTTGCTCATATATATGACTATATATATATATAGCTTTTTTTCCAAGATATATAGCAGGACCCTGCTTTTCCTATCGAGTAACAGCAAATAGGGACGCCAGATACCGATAATAATTTACATATACTCTACATAAGAGAGGTATGTCTATAAAAATGTCAGACTAAGGCCATACGTGCACATTTAGGTGGTGTTTGGTTAGATCATAAAGTGCACATTTAATGTCTAACATTAAAATTTCAGCACAAATCGAATCAATCTGTTCAGACCTCAGTCTATATAAATCTCCAAGAAAGCAGATTCTCTGATCCCACACAGAATTAAATCACTTATTATATATGAAGCACATTGTAAAGTTTGGTGGGTTTTCACTTCAATATATAATAGTGACTTGTAAGTTATAATTAGAAAGGTACTGGTACATCTATACAAGCAGGGAATAGAGAGTACCAGAAAAAACTGTTGTTCACAATCGAATTGATACAAGCAAACATAAACAGTGGACAGTGGTGCCTCATTCATTCATTCATGACCCTGTTTTGACTTGACTATAAATACACAATAATAAATGCTCTAGATCTGACTTGAGTCAATATTCACACGCAATTTAAGTTGTAAATTGACTATGTTTTTTTATTATATTCAATTTAGGCTTAATTTTTGGTGTACCCATCAAAACTTACTAAATAGCCAATATCCTCATTAAAGCATTCTAATAGCCAATATCCCCATCAAAATAAAACTTTATTTCTTCTATCCCCTTTTATTTATAAAACCCACTATTAATATGTTATATAACACTAAAATTACTCTTTTAGCCTTCATTAAAAGTATATACATCCTTTAAAAATTGTTATTGTATAGAGCATGACTAATTTCTCGTCTCCACTGTGATAAATACTTCTATTTTTTCTTATTTTTTTCATGTACTAATTGTACTCAAAAGTCAAAATGAGCCAAGGTGGTTAAAATTGATGCCAAAATAATGAAGATGACAAATTAGTGTTATGTGGTCATTAGGACAAATCGTCATTTCCTTCTGTATTGAAGAATGACAAGTATGCTTAGTAGTTAGTACCGATATATAGCGTACGGTACAACATTGATTTTTTATTTTTTTTTTAATTTCATGCTCTAAGAGTAAAATTTGCTTTTAGACCCTTTTTAAATTAAAAATCTCCAAAAGTGGTTTTAAGCTATCAGAGTTTGATTAGTTCCTTGTCAAATTCAGAAAATTACTCAGGCACATCCCATTCGCATTTGGTTTCAGCCTCACATTGATGCGTTGTTAACAGAGAATATATGTACATAAAAGGATTATAAAGGAAAAATATTTGACAAAAAGCATCCATATGCAAAGTTAAATTGGACGGGAATGTGAACTGCAACTATCTTTTTCACTTTGTCCTGTTTAAGAAGCTTAAGAGAGCTCTTCACTTTATAAAAAGGGTATAATGGTCTTTTCAAATATAATATAAGCTTTATATTAAATGGATGGGGATAGAAGAAAGAAAATTAAATTTTGATGGAGATATTGGCTATTAGAGTATCATGATGGGGATATTGGCTATTTAGCAAGTTTTGATGGGTACACCAAAAATTAAGTCTTCAATTTAAGTGACGTTTGATGGCTTCTCAAAGGCTCGTTAAATTACAATTATTAAAAAGTGCATATAATTTTAGTAAACCATCAATTAATGTTCAAAGCAGGGTCATGAATGAATGAATGAATATCACACTTTTACCGTGCTATACGGTCCATATCTCTGTTTTCAGTGTCCAAATAGTTGATCGGAACCGCTCAACTTAATTTTTATATATCAAAATATACTAGCAAACCAAATTTTATAATTTTTAGATTTTTTTTTTTTTTTTTGCTATTTTAATGATGGGGAGAAAATCTTGACAATTTGATATTTCAAAAATTTATAAAAAATTATATATATTCTCAAAAATAGAAAAAAGTTTACGGAAGTATTTCTTAATGTATAGATTAATTATGTTTCGGATTATATTCAATTTGAGTTATATTTGGTAGCTCTTCAAAGATCCGTTAAATTACGACCGTTAAAAATTACACAAAAATTTTGATAAGCCATCAAACGATGTTCAAATTGATTGAAACTAGTATTTGACCCGTGCAATGCCCGGGATAATAATTATATCATAGTTTAAAGATAATTATTTTGTTAGTCCTTTTGGAGATGCCGTCACATTATTGAGAAATTGCAATTATTTATTTATTATTTTTTGCTATTTATTTTAAAATATATATTTAAAGTTAATTCATTTCCGTATTGATAAAATAAAATTGTAATAGATGTTAATTGCATAATTTTGAATTTTTGTTTCACTATTACACAGAAATTATTTAAGTTTTATATTTATAAAAGTACTTTTAAAAAAAATTACCACGAAAAGTTCGCACAATTAAGATGTTACAATAAAGATCACCTTTGCATTTGCAGCATCAAATTGACTGAGACAGTTTCCGATATTTTGTGCTTCATTTCCCCACAAAATAATTGTATTTTTTCACCTCTGCGTTTTCATTTTAGTTAAAAAGCATGTTAAATTAATTATTTCACAATTCATACCATATAGAGTGTAAACAATTATGGTAAATAAAATGAGAATAATACAATTATGAAAAAGTAAACATACATTTCATTCTCCAATTTTACATAACATCTTCGAGAAGAATTTTGTTTTCCTGCTATCAATCCACTTGCACCACATAACATACCTATTACATCTGTTTGAATGGAAATTATTTGAGAATTTAAAATATAAATATATATTAATGTTAATTAATTAAAAGAAGATAACCTGTTAAGAATTCTTTTGTTCACTCGATCGATCAGCCAATTTGTTGAAGTTTAAAAACTGAAATATATGTCGAGGAATAATCACATCATCTTTCAAATACTCTAATATTCGGTTCTTCCATTGAAAGTCAGCATTAAATCACAGTCAACTGGTCTACAGTCTTGAAGAAACTTACAGCCCAGCAATTAAGGGATGAGACATCTGCATGCGGAATAGAAATTAGTGTTTATCCAAGTGGCAAGCAATAACTACAATAATTCTCACAGGGAAGGATTCCAAGAATGAAAGACACATCTATTCGTGTAATTAAGAATAAGGAAAAAGTTGTCTGCGCTATGCAAAGTGTACACTGGAAAGCATAATCAGAGAGCGACAAAGAGAGAGTAGCCTGTAGTCTGTCTATCGTAGTAGAAGGTGCCGACGGAGATCAATCATTCCAGTCAGATGTAGAGAGCGAGGGAGGCGAGAGGTGCCAGAAAATAATTAGAAGGGGCCAGAAAAGAAGAAAGGGAAGAGACGGTAGATAAAAGGGTGTAACGATTATTAGAAGAAAATGAAGAGACGCAAAAGAAATTACCACTCAGAAACATGAAACATTCAGATTTAATTTCGCTCACCGAAACGATTATTTAGATGGAGAAAAATTGAGAGGTGACGTAGTGCTTTCAGAGGACGGTATTTTCTTCTGCTTTTCTTTAAAGAAAGAGATTTGAAACACCATCAAACAACGATATTTATATAAGCATTGTCAATGGATCCCTCAATTCCAAGATCCTCCAGATACTCAACAACGAGATCGTCGTCTAAACTTGAACTCGGCGGACAATAGGCGGCCTGATCCCGTAAGGGTCGGAACTCTATTCCTTGGAGATGAAGACCAGATTTGCGTCTGCGGTCTCTAATCTCCTTCAGTCTAACTTCCACTACTTCTCCGTTGTTGTTTCCTTCAGTCCCAAGGTTGTAAAATGTGCCCATCTCAATTTCCATCCAGCCGTCACCCCGGTCCTCCGGCACTCTCACATTGGGTCCGATGTTCTCAATACCCGGTGCTATGAGTGTTAACCTTGTAAACCTCCTACGCGCCGTGTCGTTGGGATCAAGGCACACCCAGTGCTTAGAAACTGTGATCCCATGCATGATTACAGTACATTCTTGCAAGGTGTTGCCGAGCCAAGTTCTATCATGTTTTTCTGCATCAATTCTATAGATGAAAATATGCGGCATATGCGGTGTGAGCGGAAAGAACTCGGCATGTCATCTTGTGACTTATCTCGAGGCGAGAAACTTTACGGTTACGTAGCCTGATTGCCATTGGGAACCTTAATAGTTAAGGAAACATAATTAATATCGGTAAAAATTATTTAATGATGTACAATTAATTAATGTAATGAGATCATTTTAGTTCTTTTTCTTTGATAACACACAATGAACCTTGAATGAGAGATCCCCCGCTTCATCAAGAAAAACAAGAACCTTGAATTAGAATTAGAGAGATGAATCCATTTCCAGCAAGATTTATCTTTGCTCGATGCTATCTGCAATGCTCGCGCCGAAATCATGAAACACTTGGCCCCACTTGATTTCTCCAACCCAAAACTCTGGACAACACAATAAATGTCATAAATTAATTTCTCTTTTCAGAAGAGTTATTGTTACAAGTTTAATCTGCAAATCAAATTTGACTTCACAAAACATTGACACAAGCTAAAAGATCATGCCAAACTTACCATTTTTTCGTCATCAATTAGAATATGTCGATCACACAATTGGCGGAAAAGATCTTTCTTTGAGGCATACTCAACCGTTTCAACGGCACGAGATAGGAAACAATGGTAATCGGGCGGCAAAAAGCATTCCCATGTATTGTTTGAATCCGCAGCTGATCGAAGAGCAGAGCACACAATTGAGCAAATGCATGTGTCACGCGGCGTAGTTAGAGATAAAATGTTTGAGATACAATTCTCTGGTAGTTGACTAATATTTGTACTCCTCAGTGACTTAGAATGGGCATTCATGGTTTCCCTCATTGTTTCAGGGTTGACACTCATGGTTTCGGTCATTCTCATTCTTTTATAGCCAACAATAGGCTCTCCCCTTGTTGGATTCCTCCGATGCAACCTCTCTTTTTCTCTAATCAAATCCTTTCAAAGAGACGTTCTTGTCTCTCTCTAGATCTTTTATATAATTATTGTGTGAAAGCTGACTATTTGATTTGAGGATTTATTCTCTGATCGGAATGAAGCGAAGAAAAAAAAATAGTTCAGTTCAAATGTTCAATAGAATTGAGTAAGAAAAGAGATATAAATAAATGGAAAAATTCATCATTTGGTCCTCAAACCTTTTGAAAAAAACCAAGATGGTCCCTGAACTTCAAATTGCACCATATTGGTCCTTAAACTTTTAAAAAAGCACCAAATTGGTTCTTCAACTTTATAAAAAGCACCAAATTAGTCCTTCAACTTTAAATATACTTAAGTTTTATCAAAAATATATACCAAGAGAAAAAGAAAGTAAGCAATATTGTAAAATTTTTAGTATAATTGTTTAAATTTTATGATAATAATAAAAATATATATACTATATCCTACAAAATATTTACAAAAATAAGCTTTTAAACCAAACGTTTTCCCTCAAAAATATTTACAATAATAAGCCTTTAAACCAAACGTTTTTCCTCAAAAATATTTACAAAAAATATCAATATTTTAAAATAAATATAATATTATACTTCACCTGAATAATGTTTATCGATGATGGCATAATATTGTAATTATTTCGAAATGTCAGTATAATTTTTGTAATTTATTATAGCAAAAATGTTTATTTAAAGACATGTTTTTGGAAATATTTGTATGTTAGGGCATATTTTTGTTATTATATTAAATTGAAGTATATTATAGTAAAAATTTTATTATATCGCTTGCATTCTCTTGGTATATTTTTGTAAAAATTTAGGTATATTTAAAGTTGAAGGACCAATTTGGTTTTTTGAAAAAGTTCAAGGACCAATTCGGTGCAATTGAAAGTTTAGGGATTACTTTGATTTTTTTGAGATAGTTTGAGGACTAAAAGGTGAATTCTCCCTAAATAAATTATTTAAGCTAAAATTCTTATAATCAAAATGAAACCTAATTTAACAAGAATTCATATTAAGCTTTTTAAGATTAGTCATAAAGTTTTGACCAAATTGCTATTGTCTAGAGTTAACAGTTACAACTTCTAAAATCATGGCATACTATATATATATAAAAAGACTTCAAACAAATTACAATGAAGAGGCAGATTCGATTTTTTTCTTCATCAAGGTTTCTCCTAAAAAAACTCACCGTTCAATGGAAGTTTGATTTCGCAAAGGACAGAAGAGACGAAGGGCAAGACCGGTTGTTCCCACGCATCAATTCTCGTCGTACAAATAACAACGCATGTTGTGCGATTTCCAAACGTGATTTGGGGCAAACAAAATCGCGCCAACTGAAATCGCAGTACCCGTTGTCGTCTTCTCCTTCTCTATCATGAACGTGATTCGAAATTACTTGTCGTATCGCGTTTGGCAAATCGCGTTGCCATGCAGATCAGGGGGTTAAAAGAGATGTTAATAACTAGAGATAGGAAGCTATAAAAGGTAGCATAGTCATAGTCTCAAATTATTTGCAATACTGGACTTGCAATGCGATATAATTAGCTTTGTATTTTTTTGAACTCCAAAGTTTGATGCCATATTAAATAGATAACATGTTACATGTTATAAATAGCACTGGGTACAAGACTTAATTGTATGACCATGATATTAATTTAGCTATATTAAGCAACGAAAAACAACTAATATTTATATTCCTACATAATATTCCAGTACAAGATAAATTTCTTTATTGAAATATCTGTATTGTGTATTTTGATGGTTCAAAATTAATATGAATCAAACAAAAAAAATCACTGTATAAATTAAGCACATTTTAATCTAATTTTAACAAGATTAGACTCAAATCAAAATTGGAACCGATATAATAATTTAAAACAAATTTATTCAAAAATATATGATCCACGGATGGGGTACTATTAATTCGGTCCAACAAAAAACGAAAAAAAAAACAAAAAGAATGTATCATGGACCGAGTTCAAGACTTTATCTCTTACTATGAGGTAAAAAAAAATTAAAGAAAAAATTGTCCCTTTCTCCTCTGTTTGGAAATATCTGTATCGATTTTCCATAAAAATGAAGAAAAATTAGCTTGACTCAAAATATCCTTTATAGCAGTCTGTTTTTTATTTATTTTGATTCAATGGTAAGCGGAAGCTAACTTTTTTTTTTTTTTTTTTGAGAAAAAGAAGCTAAATGGCCACCTGTATTAAATAAAAAATTATGTATGATTTTCTTACCTTGGGTGTAAAATGAGCGGTCAAAGACTGATGGGCTCAATGAAAGATTGCCCTCTATACACGCAAAGACTTCTCTTTGTTTTTTTTTTTTTTTTTTTTTGAGAGAAAGACTTCTCTTTGTTACTTTGTAGCTCTGTTGCCCTGTTGCCGTAAGAAGGACCGTTGACAGTAAATGTAAAGTCCACCCATCTATCTTCTCTCACAATCTGACACACTCACATGCACCTAGGGGCGGAGCCAGAGTTGTGGCATGGGGGTGCTTAGCAGTATACAAGAACATATTAATCAATTATAGGGGGGTCAAACTGAAATTACAGATCAAATTACACTGAAAAATAATGTATTTTCTATTAATTAGCAAAATCATGGGGGGTGCTTAGCACCCCCGTGTCCACCCCTTCCCTCCGCCCATGCATGCACCCATGTGCTTATCACATTTGCATAAATGATTATAGAAAACGTAATTTATCTATTTACCAGAAAATGATATATGTTGATCAGAAAGTTATAAATGTTCACTGAAAAATGATATTTGGTCATTACAAATACAGTGGACCGGTGGATAGATAAAAGGGGTGATCGCTAGCTATTACTGTAAATGCAATGTAGTAATTATCGTACCTTGATGTATGTGTAATTAAGGATCAATGGGTTATAATAGGTTCATATCTTGCAATATGAGAAGCATCTTATGTCCATTGAAAAACCGTCTATATGTTTATAGACGTACAAAGAATGTACCAGATACATTCCGAAATGTAACTGGTACATCCCGAAGTTTTCTGTTCAATTATAAACTTTTTATCATATTTTTTCGATATCGAGAAAATGGTCTACTTGATTTCGTCGCTTAATTCTTGAATAACCTAATTTAATCTGTAATATGCATCTCACAAGACAGGTGTTAAATTTAATAATTGTAGGCGTGGCGGGTCTACAATACACGTTATGAGAAATGGCCCATCTCCAAGGTATTTTACTTTAAACTACCCCATAATTGAAGTATATCGGGTTGGGAATCCACTCGGATTGAAGAAATGATTGATTATTGGCAATGGAGGTTCCTAATTGAACTTGATCATAATGCTTACCTTGGAGTTGTAAGGCTGTTGTATGCCAACATGGTTAAAACTGATGAACCGTGGAGAGTTATAACATATCATGCCTGTAGGGAGTTACCCATTACCATTCCTGTGATTGCACGAGCCCTTGGTATAAACCCAACTGATGATGAGGTCCAGGTTTATCTTTTCCGCATTTGGCCACAATCTACTATTGATACTGAGATCATGTATAAAGAATGGTTTCATCTCCGTAACCTTTGGCCCCCAACCTCTGCCTCTCTGTAAATTATCTACCAATTGGCCCATGCTTTTATCAACAATATTCTCATGCCCAAAGCCGACCTAAAAACCAATATGGAAATGAACTCTGTGTATCTTTTGCTTCATCTCATATGCCGTGACCAAAAGATCAATGTTCCCTACTTGATCCTCTGTCACATGCGCACTGCTTTGACCGGAAACCTGTCCTTACCATATGCTTACCTTCTATCCAAGATCTTCCGTGAGGCGGGGTTTGACTATCCAACTACAAAGGTCTCAACTCCAATAACTTGCATAACTACATAAAGCATCTAGGTTGGGCTAGAATGGGTGGTGTTACTACGAAGTGGGAACCCGATTCTCAACCGGTCAATTATTGGATTCGTCCTCCAAATAAAATCTTTAACCAATTCATTATTCCGAATGCGCAACCACCGCCACCGCCGCCTCCTCCCACCTTCACATATGATCCAAGTGGTCATGCATCATCTTCCTCTATTACATTTCAGTATCAGGGACCTTGGCTTCAACCCCCGGAGACTCCACACAAGAATGAACACCTCAACTATCTTGTGCAACAGATGGGCAACCTTTCTACCGGTATGATGCACATTATAGCGGTGCAAGCTCAACATGGGCAAGCCATTCAAGAACATGGGCGTGCCCTTCAACATTTGCAGGACTTTAACCGCAACTACACAGTGAATCGGGCCCGTCAGTTTGGATCGTGGTTCGACCTAAGCTCGAATGTTCAACATGGATGAGCAGATTCCCGATGCAAGTGAGCCGGCGGAGCAACAAGAAGTTCAGGGTGATGATGATGATTTCAAGAACTAGTAGTGCACTTTGGAGTTGTTTTGTGTCCTATCTGATATATCTTGTTTTGTACTTAAGTAGCTAATTCCTAAAACTTTAGTTATATGATTATGCTCTATACATAACTTTGACTTTAAGATTATGACTTGCATGTTCAATGATGCTATCCTTTAGGTTTATTTATTTCTTGCATAATTTATTTTTATATGTGGATGCTTGAATTCAGGGAGAGCTCATACATGGATATTTTTATTATATTTTTGGATGCTTGAATTGAGGGGAGCTTTGCTTGTTTTGTTTATATTTCTTTGTTCCATGTCGTGTGGTTTCATGGATTTATTTTGGGCCCCTTTGTCAATTTTTCAAAATGGGGGAGAAAGATGAAGTGCATGAACTGGGATAAGAGAAAATACATTCTCGATATCGAGAATGTATTTTGGAGAGTGGGCCAAAACCGATGTCGATATTGCATGAAGTACAGAAGTGGTGAAACTGAAGAGATAAAAGGGTTTTTAGCCACGGATACCATCTAGTTATTGAGAAAAGAAAATGAAATAACATTAGGTCAGTTTTCATTCGGTTGCTCTAGTTATTCCAAACCAAGTTATATGTTTGGTTCACCGGGATCATTGTCTGGTATTCTAGGATTAGACAGAGGTGACATGTTACTAGTTACGCAATTAGGGGAAAATTATAAATATAGGTTTTTCTTACTGCATTCTCTCAACTACGGTGGATAGCAATTTGTTATTTGGACATTCTCTCAACTACGGCGGATAGCAATTTGTTATTTGGAGATGCAATAAACTATAACAACTTAGCTCCAAATAATGAAAATATTCATGTGATTAGTATGGTTGATAGGCCAAATTAAATTGCCAAATTCATATACAGTGGAGGTTAGTATGATAAAATTTAGAAAACAATCTTTGGAGTTTCCCTTTGATTGTTTTACAAATTTTATTTCGATGCTAGTACTAGTTTATTGATGTCGCTTAGAGATAGCCTCGTTTAAGTACATTAACCTTCTTAGAATATTTGAACCATTTTGATCTCAGAGACTAAAAAGTATAATATTCATAAATTCTTCCTCTGCAAAAATCAGCATATAATGTCGTACTAGCAAAAATAGATGATTTTTGTACTGATTATGACATATCCCGAGCTACAAATCCAAAACGTGGATATTATGCATGCTATGCGATGATGCCAGATTGGGAAAGAATTCAGCGGGAAATACAAATTCAAGTATACTTAGTAGGGCCTCGGGGTAGAATAGAAAAAATCGAATTACTTGGAAAAAGGCTGCTAGTACAATTTCCAGACAACATGATATGTATTCTGATAAAACCTAGTAGTGGTGACTATTCGCTTGTGGGATCATATGCCCAAATGGGGTCTTGTTATATATTTGATGTTGCAGACAAGAATATAATAATTATTGATGATGTTTGTTAGAATTTAATTTGTAAGATATAGAGAGGTGATGATGGATGCAATAAATACATTTATATGTAATATTGATTATGAAATAAAAGAGTGTTCTATTTTTAATTTTTTTTATGTGTATAAAAAAATTTATGGGTTAAAATAGCTTAGAAATAATTTTTTATAGTTATTAAACTAGCTTAGAAATTATAAAACTAACATTTAAGTTATTTTAATATTCCTTACAAAGAAAAAAAAAATCTGACTTAACAAATATCAGCAAGCGCTGCAGGCCAACAAGTAATAAATCTGACTAATGAATCGGACTCAACATTATTTTGGGCCAGCATCAAATTTATTGTTCCATTTAGTACAACCCAAAACAAAAAAGGAAGCGAGTGCTTCAGCGAACGAGCAAGAAAGAGTGACATATCCGAGCTGGCACGAATCTCAAGACAGTCGAACGGCTCATGTCATGAACTGAAAAACCACTGTTTGTGGGTTCCCTCTACTTCAATTTGTTGACCCATAACAGGAGAATTCGCAGGAGAGGTACTGGACTGGACTACTGGTACAAGAGTGAATAACCTTACTCGGAACAGCGTACCAGAAGACTGGCTTTTCACGATTCACCTTCTGTTGCTGAACATACAAGCAATCGTAAACAGTGGTGCTTCATTCATTCATCATTCATGGCCCTGTCTTAGTGTTTTGACTTGACTATACATACACAATAAATGCTCTAGTTGGAGTGGATTTCAGTCAATTCATACGCAATTAATTAAGTTGCTTCTTATGTGTGTATTTTTATCACCGTAATATATGTTGGTAACAAATTTTAATTAGCTGTACCGGAAACTGCAGAAATATTATAAGAAAGGAAAACAGCCTCATTTTATTGATTGAATAGTGTACATTGAGAGTGATAATTGGACTTCTTATCAATATCTCATTAATTGTATATATGCTATGAATAATTTTATTAAATACACAATATTGATTTGTAAGTAATGTATAAATAGAATTTAATAAGTATTAAGTTCAAAAATAAAAAGGACATAAGTAAATGGGATGGCATTTGACTGGAAAAAATAATGTCAATCTTAATTATTCATACAAAACTTAATCAATCTATCCGTTTCCGATCTACAACTAACTAATCACTAATCTGATACATCAAAATGAGGGAGAAAAATAAAAAAAAAAACATATGAATGAATCTATAAAAATTAAAAAAAGGAGCTAATTGTGAGAGGGATTTGGGTTGCTTTTAGGGGACTTCTTCAAGCTCTGCCACAGTCCACTCGGATCACTGGGCAGCGCCGACCGGTCCGTATCAACGGCAACGGACTGCACCAATCTTCTTGGCTTAATTCTCCCTCTTGGTGGTGAATTTACATCTCTCACAGTGCATGTTGGCAAGCAGATGAGAAAGAAGATGAAGAGTAGAACTACTACTGGCAAGGTTCTGATGCCAGTTTTCATGGTTGGTTTTGTGGAGAACATCAGAACACTGAATATGCTTGTGGGTATGTTTTAATTAAGTATCTAGCTAATTAAGAGATAGTTACTGTGTGGATCTCATGTATATAAAGCCATGATCTTTCTTGTTTCTTTTGTGGCAATTAACCCTGAATCTATACATGCATCAGAACACAAATTGGTTCAAATTTAATTGGTAAATATGAATGCTGTCAAAATTAAAGAAGTACCAAGAAAACATGGATAGATTTTATATTAATTATGTAGAAATTTTTTCATTTCAATATTTATTTATTTTATATTTTTTTTTATTTTCTGATGAATTTAGATAAATGATTACTGACTCATTTTATGGGTTGCTTCGTGTATGGTGCCACAAAAGAAGGTCAGCTGTGGTCCTTGTGAAGTTATTATTAAACCGATTTTCCCAGCTGATTTAGCACATGATCTTCTCAAATTCCAAATGCACACAATGGTGCTCATGTACGATTGCCAGCTAATTAACCAACTATTAGTTTAGATCGGCAAATGTTTAATGTTTAATCACTCTAAAAAGTAAGAGAAATGATTCATCCCCCCCCCCCCCCCCCCCAAACACAAAAAAAAACAAAAAGAGTTACCTTGGAGGATATAGATTCAACAGGATTTCGACTATTTGGCAGTGTATAATAATTAAATTTAAATAGAATAATATAATTGCACACAATTAATTTCTTATATTTAAACAGCACATTAATTTTGAAATTTTGGGGGAGCTAAAATATTAAGTTTCAAATCTAAATCATTGTTTTGTAATGAATAAAAAGAAAAAGAAAGTCGAGTTGGAAGAAATTTGTTATTTGCAGAATTAAATATAAAACTTTTTCTTTTGCAAAAGTAGAGAAATTAATTTGTGATCAAGTATTATCATGCTTTGTGTTGAAAGAAAGAGGCCAACTTTCTTTTTCTATCATGCTACAAAGATTTATTAAATGACCCTATATACTCTTAATTTTCATATGCAATTAATTTACAAAAATACTTTGACATATTAGTATCATACAATTATTTTTTCATTCAATGTTTCAATCGGAGGGGAGATTAATTACCAAACGGCCAACTCCTTATTTCTGATCTTGGTGCTCTAAATAGGAATTAATTTTTTGTCTATGCCTAAAATAAAAAAGAATTCGTGAGATATGCCCGGTCTAATAAGAATCACACGACTATGCCTACTTTCTAAACGCCACGTTCAGAAAGTCATCCTAGACGCCGGCGTTCGGTTTTATATACATTCCGGACTTGAAAAAATTTCGAAAAATTTCCCCCCTGAACGCCAGCGTTCAAACGCTGGCGGTCATATGTCGGCGTTCAGTTCGCAAAATAACGAACAAGAAGCATTTTTATTGCAGTTTTACTGCCTGAAAGCCGGCACCTAATCGCCGACGGTTGAACGCCGGCGTTCAAAGGGAGTGTTCGACAGATTTTTATAAGTCCCGGAAGTTGCATAAATCCGAACGCCAGCGTCTAGGATGACTTTCTAAACGTGGCGTTTAGAAAATAGGTATAGTCGTGTGATTCTTATTAGACCGGACATATCTCACAAAATTCTTTTTTATTTTAAGCATAGACAAAAAAATTAATTCTCTGAATAGTTTCCTGGTATGAAAGAAATCCTGATATTTCTAATCTTGATGGTAGTCACTGGTCACTGGTCAGGTGACTCAGGTCACGTGGTGCTATGCTATCTCTTGACTACACTGGTCACTTGGTCAGTCACTATAAGACATCCATTCTTTTGACTACATCTACATGCATTAGATGCACTGCGTCCGATTCCGCTGTTATCTTAACCGAGGATAACAGGATCCTGCTTGTCCACTCGGTACCGTCAGATTACACCGAACGGTTCAAATTCAGCGCAAAAGTTTGAGTTTTAAAGTTAAAAAAAGTTTTTTCCGAACAGATCTCGTCCGTCCATTTTCATCCGACGGTACCGAGTGGACAAGCAGGGCCCTGTTATCCTCGGTTAGGATAACAGCGGAATAGGACGCAGATGCACTAAGACATCATTGCCATCAATAATGCCATGTGATAAATCACGTGACAGCAACTCTCTTCTCTTGCATCTTAATCTTAGTAAAGTTCTTCATCAATCCTTAATCATTATCAGCATTTTATCTCTTTTATTTATTTATATTAGTAAAGAATCATAAATTATTATTTCTTATAATAAATTTTTAAGATAATATATAATGGTTCTTAAATTGAGAAAATTGATATGGGCAAGCTTCAGTAGATTGAAACATTAAAGTACGTCAATAGTGGTAATCAATCTAAATAAATAATCAACGGCTGAGATTTATTTCTTCGGGAAGATAGAACTTTCATGTCAAAAAATCCAATCTCCTAATAATTTATTAGGAGTAAGGATTTTTTTTCTTTATTACAGATCTCAGAGTCAGAATGTTTTTGGGCCTTGTGTGATGTGTCTTGCATATATCGTTTTGGGCTTCTGATTGATATGTATATTATTTAGGACTACAAATTATAGAAAAAAATAATAATAAGAATAAGCAAAAGAAGCTGATGTTGATTATAATAATGAAGTAACGAACCAATAATGAACCAATTGAAGAAAGCAAAAAATGGGAATAGAATCTGCTTCTTTTTCCACTCAACCTCTTAGTCCATCTGTTGGAATAAAATGATGAACCCAAAAACAAAGTAACAAAAAGAAAAAAAAAAAAAAAAAAAAAGGTAGCTAGAATGACAAAACCAATGAAGCCACCAAAGAAGGAGAACTACTGCTGGAGGCTCCTTTGTTGTCTATGCTATGCCATAAAAGAAGCCGAGGAGGGGGAGCATACCCCGCCGCCGAGCCCTCCTAGACCAAGTCGAAAGAGAGCAGCCGCCGCCGCCGCTGCTGGTTCCTTTGGTCCATCTCAATCTAAGGTGGATGATTCAAGACATGATGTACCTAAGCCTACAATTCCTGAGCCACCTCCTTTTATACCGTCACGTGAACCACCACCGCGGGACGACGATCCCGCCCTTTTGGCTACCGGCTTCGGCGGTGGAGGCCCCGACATGAGCCAATTTCTCATGGGCCCTGCTCCAATCTGTGATTAGTCAATTGTAAAAATATTGGCAGAATATATAATGTAGGTCCATTCTTCTGCATGACCGGTTGTATGGTAATAATGGTGTTTTGATGTATAAGTGATAGGTATATATATAGTAGGTGCCGGTGTATGAATATGGAAGCAATTTATGTTGTGATAATCTAATTTAATTTAAGTAAATAAAAGTTAACTATTATTAATACGAAAAAGCATAAGTTTGATCAATTTCATGGACCAAGAAGCTAGTCCATAAAATAAGTTTCATGGTTTTATTAATTGATATATCACCGATCATTTGATGGCATGTAAGTCCAAAATGTTGATAAAGTTATTAGTTACAGAGATTTATATATAAGAACAAAAGTCACTTCAATTTGGCTGAGAGCTAAGTGAACGAAATAAAGAACAAATTAAAGTTGATTGTTCAATTCGGCTGAGCAGGGGAGAGCCCTGTAAACGAAGTAATGTACCCTGATATTTCTGTTGGGTTTTTTTTCAACTTATGTACCTGTCTAAGTAGCCCAGCCGGAAAAGTAACTAGACTGAAGAAATAAAAAGGGGAGCTCTAACTTACATGCAAGGCTTGCAGCCAGCCAGGAGGCCCAGGGCTAGGACCCAGGCGAGGAGCTGCTTTGCTCATGGTTTTCTATTCAGAAATTTAGTATTGGGGTTGGACTTGGGGCCGTTGGGGCAACTTTCATTTCAGCCCACCGCGACCCCATCTGCTGTTATGGATCATAACACGACCTGTTATTCTAATGGTGAATTCTCGTATGGATTGGAAGATATAGACCGTTCATTTATGTGAATCAGATGGTTATGATATATTTTTGGAGCACAAGTAAAGAGAGATCCTTGATCTGTGAAATCTGGATCGCTTGATTAAAAATGAACGGTTGTCCATAGAAGAACAACTCTATTCTAATTTGGGTCGTTGGATCAAAATAAATGGATGAGATTAATTATTAAAAAGCTTTTTATTATCTTAATTGGGCCGATCGACCGTCCATTTTGATCTAACGATCTATGTTGGAAATAGTCAGCTCGATAAACCTGATATCAGAATTTGACTCGGATCTGTTAAATTTGTGAAAACTGAATCAACCGATCCTATAATTGATCGAATCCTAAAAAATCAGAATCCGAAATAACCAGCAAATATTAAGTATTTGAATATAAATTACCAGAACCGATTTGACCTGTTACCAATAAAAACTCGAACAGGAAGGGATCTGAAATCATGTGGCACATGAACTGAAAATTATCTAAATCTGAATTAACCCAAACTAAGAGTGTCCCATACCTAGTATGTGATAAAATTGCCTATATAGTTCTTGTAATCGTTTATAGTATTTGTAGAGCGTAGCCTACAAAAACAAAATGCATGCATTATTATTTAATTTCTTAGTACTAGTCTACTTATTTCAACCGATAAGATCATAAAGGGTATGGTTTGAATTATGTAATTTAAACACATAAGTTATTTAAGGGATAATATAAGTAGTTAATCTGAATTAAAAAAAATCTGATTTGCTCGATTTGTATCCGAAACCTGCACCTCAATTATCTGTAATCCACATAGGTCTGATTAAGAGGAATGTGACACCTGAGTCGACTCGTATCTATATTGATTTGAAAATCAATAAGATTCAAACTTGCATAATCCGAACAATATAGTTGTTCTGACCCGTTATGCACTGAATCAAAACTTAACCGACCTGACATGGTCCAAACACGATATCTATGTAAATCCAAAAGTAAACCGAATCTTAATTTATCCAACCCAAATATAACATTGCCAGGTCTACACATAGCTCCCTCCTATTTTGGGTTCTTCCATCCAACGGAAGCTATAAAAGAAGAGTCATCGATCCAATGAACCCAGTATAAACTGGACCAGAAAGCGAAGCAGACCGCAAAAGTGCGAACCCCTCCGCACCCCAATTCATATCCTCTTTGACCGTTGGATTCGCTTCGAAATTCGTGCAACTCAATCTCACAAAACCTCTCCTATAATCCTCATCGTTGATTCTCTGCGCAGTACAATACTGCAAAGCGCGAACCCCTCCCGCACGCACGACCCGTAAAAACCAAAAGCAGTCGAACCCTACCCATATCCTCTACTGCGCAGTAACCTGACCGTTGGATTCGCTTCAAGATTCGTGCAACTCAATCTCAGAAAACCACCTCTTCTTCGCTTCCTCGCGGTAGAACCCTACCCGTACCTACACCAATCTCTTCGCTTCGCGGCTCTTCACCCGCGCCATCCATCCGGGAGCTGCTTCGGGCAGCGCCAAAATTACTTACGGGACAGCTTTTGTATCGAAACTGACCAAAATACCCTCACTGAAGATGTGAAATGGATCCTTGATTGTAGGGGTATTTTGGTCAGTTTTGATACAAAAGCTGGCCCCGTAAGTAATTTTAGCGCTGCCCAAAGCAGCGTCCCATCCATCCTCTCCTCCTCTCCTCTCCTCTCCTCTCCTCTGGGGGTTTAACCGTTTAGGGTTCGCGCGGCGATCGGTGCTGAATTCCCCAGTTCCGTTGCCGCTTGTGGGAATTGGAAATAGGGAGGAGGAGGAGGAGGAGGAGAGATGGTGTACTGCAGTCACTGCGGCGACGATTGCCCTTCCATCATCGACCCCGACAAGGGCTACATGTCAGTCATTCATTCACTCACTCACTCCCTCCCTCCCTTCCTTCCTTCCTTCTTTTCTCCTCTGCTCATCGATCCCATTCATCACATGCTTAATGTTCATCTATTTAGATAATCCTACTCAGTACAAGGGTTTCTGCACACAATTGCTACACAATTCTGTCCGATCTCGTCGTCATTTCTGATAACCGACCCGTCCTATGCTGTGAATGATTCATGGTCATGGATGTTGCCCGCTTGATTCAACTGCTTTGTGTATGTTCTCTGTTTGTTGTTGTTAACTGCTCCCTGCTTTAATGTGCTATCTAGTTGCTGTGGCATGTGCGGGAAGATTATCGACCAGGAGATCTATTCCAACGAACCGACGTTTGTCAAGGATAAATCCGGTCAGGTATGATGTTATGTTCTTTAGGGAATCGTTGATTTTATGGGCTTCGTATAAAAAATTGATAGTTTGGCAATGCAACTTTTCTCTCAAATTCTGCCAGTACAAGATGTGATTACGGAAAATTACTGTCATAGGATGTAGTGAGTTGGATCATGGTGAGATATTGATGATATAATAATTTGGGTAGGATCAAATTTCCAGTTTTCTGTATCTATCTTCTTGATGTGGCAATCTTAACTCGGTTGTTTTGCATATTACAGAGCCGTTTGGGTGGTACGATACTTAGGAGCATTGAGAGTGGCTATTCAGCTTCTCATGAAAGAACATTGGCAAAGGGTGACACATTCTTAACCGTTTGATGATTACTTTTTAGTTACCATACTATTGATAATATTTCTTAGGGGCTTTCACCATTCATTAATTTGTTTGAGTTATATTCAGTAGGCAACTCAGGACGAAATTAGTCATAGAATTTGCCATATTTTATTGTTGTAGTTCTTATTATCATACTTATTGCTTTATTCAGGTAGAGATGAGATTAGGTACATAGTTAATTGCTTAGATGTGGCTGGTGGAGACTCAATCATTGATGAGGCTCATAAATTTTATCAGGTAAATATATCTGTTAATTCATGTTTTACATTACTATTAAACATTTAATAATATGAATTGTTCCATAAGAACCTTGTAGTTTGCTTCTGGCATGGTACCGTTGCATTATCTAATGATCAAATGTTGTCGGGTTAATTTGTGCTTCATGTATCATCTTGCGTGTATGAGTACCACTTTACCCTTGACTATAGAAACACAATCCAAAAGAGCAGATAGAAAAACTTTATAAGGGCATAATTGCAAAGTTTTCTTATTAGGTTCATATTGGAATATCATTCTGGTGCAACTGCCTACCTCCATTGTTAGCAGAAATTGGAACTTTATAAGGGCATATTTGTTGAAGCTATTGCTCTTGGAAATGATCACTGTTGTGTGATAATTAGGGTTGTTATAATTGGTTAAGAACTTTTTCTATGAATATTAGGAATGCTTGATTGTTTCTTTCTTTTTCTATTTCTTTTTTTTTTTTTTTTTTGAAATGTGGTAACATTTAATATTGAATTAAATCTTTAATGAAGTGAAGATAGCTGTTGACAAGAATTTCACAAGGGGCCGAAGAACCACTCATGTTGCTGCTGCTTGTCTTTATATCGCTTGTCGGTATGTAATGGTTATATATTATACCAATGACTTTATCAGTCCTTTGCAATTACAAAAGCATGCATTTGAGCTTATAAGACTGGTACTTGGGGCCTATTGTACTTTTACTAAATTTCTATAAGCAACACATACACCTGCTGGTTCTGAAAGAAGTTCCTTAACCTTAGCTTGACCACACCATTAAATAAACATATACCATGTTCTACTTGAGTGCTGGTTTTTACTAGTAGATACTGATACAGTTTCCTTGTATGATACAAAATAACAAGGTACTGTTTATATTTGGAAATTTTTGTAGGAAAAACAAGAAAGCATACCTACTAATAGATTTCTCGGACTATCTGCAAGTAAATGTGTAAGAAAAGATTCGTGCTATTTTTTCTGTATACAGTAGATTTATAGATCTTGTAATCAACTCTTGCACTTTTATTTTTATATAAATTTTGAATTGTGATTTCAGATACGTGCTTGGTGCTGTATTTTTGCAACTGTGCAAAGTTCTGCAGCTTGCAGAGCATCCAATTATACAAAAGCTTGTTGATCCAAGTCTATTTATCCATAGGTTTACTGAACGTAAGTATTTTGTCCCAGTATTAGTTTCATTCAAGTCTGGTATGGTGGCAATTAGTTACCTGATAAAAGCTGATGGTTTTGTGAGCTGGGTTCAGGTAGCATAACTGACCTGGTAGTTCCACTGTCAGTTTGCATCATGTGTTTGATATGACCCGTTTCTGGTAATTTAAAAGGAGAAAGGGGACAATGGATGCTGTATGGGAGAAAATTGATGCCCATATCTTCCACTCAAATTTGAGAACGTAGTCAATTTTTTGCCGACTACTAACTTAGGAAACTTAAGTTAAATATTAGACCAAAAAGAGTCGGATATTGGTTGGTTGTCTTTGACCTGATGGCTGGTTATGCTATGTCTATCCCCGTGTTAGATAATAGTAAGAAAAATATCGGTCAACTGTCATAACCTGAACTCGTGCTACCCTCACAGTTAGTACAGTATGGTACTTCCAAGTGTATCTGGCCAATGTGGAACAACTTATATTATTTTATAATATCTGTAATTCAATAGACAATTTATTATGGTGAAGAGACGTGAAAAAAAGGTGGACTGGAAAATTACATATGTGGCTAGTGTATCTATCTGTGCTGGAAATAATTGTAAGAACATATATTTCAACTAAAATACTAACAGGTCTTTTCCAATTACTTATAGGTTTGTTGGGTAAAAAGAATAATGCAGTATCTGAGACTGCTCTAAGGATAGTAGCTAGCATGAAGCGTGACTGGATGCAGGTCAGTATTTTGCTTTCAATATTTCCATTTAGGTCCTGTTTGGAAGGAGGAAAAAACCAGAGTTAAGGGAGATAAATCAAGGTGGACCCTTATCACCAGTCCCAGCGGTGATAAGAAGTTATTTCCCAAGTTTGATTTTATCCCTGGATTTAACCCAGCGCCAAACAAGGCCTTAGGGATTTCATTGAAATTGATCTGATTTTTAGTCGATCTCCATATACTAACATCATGAACTGGCTTTTTAAAATTCTGCCTTTAAATATTCTTGTTTCCTACATGTAAACTGTTTAAGGACTACAGAAATTATAGCATTCATCTATGTGATAATGCTGCAATTTACTTCAATAATGCAAGACTTTAACATGCATCTCTTTTGCTGATTTTGTTGTTCAAATGCAGACGGGGAGGAAGCCAAGTGGGTTGTGTGGTGCTGCCTTGTATATTGCAGCTCTTTCTCATGGACTTGATTATTCAAAATCTGAAATTGTAAGTAATGTTGTTTTACAAGAGAAATAATATATTTTTGTAATGCAGATAATTCCAAACTAAGTCTATACATAATTTTGTTTGATCAGGTGAATGTGGTGCATGTATGTGAAGCAACACTGACAAAACGGCTCATTGAGTTTGAAAATACGGAGTCTGGTTGCTTAACGGTCTCTCTTTCTATCTCACTCTCCTTTTATAGTTGGTACCATATATAGTTGACCTTCATATACTTGTGGGCATGAATCGGCTTTGCTTGATATATTTCTTATTTCCATAAATCTTCTTTGTTGTTCTCTATGTTGCATTTCCTTTCTATTCTTTTTAAAAAATAAAAAATAAAAAATTTACATGTATAGCAGCATATCACAGTAATACTCATTTCTTTTGTTAAACTAATGTACAACTTCTAAAGCTGCGATAGCGGTAGATAATGGCAACCTGTCAACCTTGTGAGCTGAGGGGTTTTGAACTTAATGTTTTCTTTTTTGTATTCCTTGTTTTTAGATTGAAGAATTTACTGCTCGGGCTGATGAATTAGAGCAGGAGATGACTCAATCAATTTCAAAGCAATTGGCAGAAGATGGTGGACTGCTCTGCAAACACAAAGAACAAAAAGATGCTGTTCATTTTGCACATGGCCTTTGCAAGAAATGCTTTGAAAAGGTATTTGTTTGTTGGTTCAGTTTTAGTACTTTGAGAAGTTGAAAAGTTCTTAGAAATTTTTTATTTATATTTCTTTTGCATGAATTTGATGATTCAAGCTTATCCTTAATTTAAAAAGATAATAACCCACATCTTAACACACATACAGGCCAATATAGATAGGGAAACAAAAGATGTTATAACTATATTGATTGTTCTTATTTATGAATTTGCAATATGCACTATGAGTCTATAACAATATCAACTCATATACTTCCATTTTTGTGCATGATTGCATTAATAATTTAATATACAACTAATTTGTTTGGTTATTACAGGAAATTAACCCTAATTTTTTGTTTGACAGTTCATGAAAATATCAGGGGGATTAGATGGGGGTGCAGAGCCGCCAGCATTTCAGCAGGCTGAGAAGAAAAGAAAAAAAGCTGATGCTGAGATGGAAGAATCCTGTTCAAACTTTTCTGTCTTTGATGATGATGAGATTAGGCCCCCTATGCAAGTAAGATCTTATTGCATGGCTTTGTTTGATCCAATTTATTGTGGATAAGTCGTTAACCCTATGGTTGGCTTAATCATTAATGGGTCATATTTTAGGCTGTTTTAATTATTATTTGGCTTAAATTGAAGAGATGGATTAGGAAATGAGTTGATTATTTTAATTAAGAACCAAGGAACAGAGGAGCGAGGAGGTTGTAATACTGGCACAACTGAATCAAAATTGACAGTTTGGCAGCCTGGTCTGATTAGTTTGACCTGTTTTTGCCCAACATGTCAGTTTGTTTGTTTTGGTGACACACTAGTAGATAGGGTTGAGCTCACAAACTGATAAAATAGCGTATGGTTTTGGTTTCCACATGGAAAAGGAACGTTGGTTTTGTTCTCTTCAGTAAGTTTTTTTTATTTTATTTTATTTTTTGCTTAGGACAAGAACACTGGAGTAAGCTCTTCTCCAGATGAAATGCAAGATGAGACACAAGCATCTGGAGTTACTGATAAAGATGGTATTTGGACTTCTTGTAATCCTTAGTTAGTTGGCACTAGTTTTCTTCGTAATTTATTAATTTTGTGACTGTTTGACACAAAAACTTGTGTATTTTGGTATGCAACTAAAAAAATATTAAAATTTATCTTTTGAATTTTTTTTTGGAAGGCCTTGAGTCTGACGTGTTTCAAGATGAGGTCGATAAAGGGGATGATGAATCTGAGACCCTTTCCGATATTGACGATGCTGAGGTAATTAGTAATTTTACAGTTCCTATCTTTTCCTCTAACTATTTGATATTTGGTAAGTTTCTTAATCATCTCTCCTCCTTAGGTGAATGGGTACCTCCTACATGATGAAGAGGAGAAACACTACAAGAAAATAATATGGGAAGAAATGAACAAAGAATATCTTGAGGTTACTATATTACTAAATTCCTTGACCACAACTAATCATACCTCTCCTATTGTCATGGCCTTGTTGGTATTGAGGTGTTAATTCTTTACAATGTGTCAAAATTGTTAGGAGCTGGCATTGAAGGAAGCTGCAAAAAAGCAGGCTGAGGAGAGAGAACCTCGTAAGGTACCCGTTCATTTCCTAAACATCATGATTTGTTGTCTTCGATTGTATGTCTAACTCTAATTCTAACACAAATAATTTTGGGTTGAGTACCTGAAGCTCAAAGAAGCATTAGAAGGGATGATCTCCAATTTTTTAACTTATAATAAATAAAAATGGATTTTATTATTCTAATTGTAGGTTAGGAAGAGGAAAGCTGAAGACGATGAGAATACTGGCCCTGCCAAAACTCCCTTTGAGGCGACGTGTAATGTGCTCAAGAAGAAGGTACTACTAGTTTACTTTTTATCTGGATGGATAATTGAATTGTCTTTCTTATTTTGTATTGAGCTATCAGTATGAATACCAGAAATGTATTTACTATAGGAGACTATTATACTAACGTTAGTGCTCAAATTTTATATTATCGTGTCCGAAATTACGATTTATGGTGCTCAATAAATTCTTTATATGAAATTATTGGGGAAAATTTTTTTTTTTTTCATTTTTAGAGTTTTCTAAGTACTTTTTTTTTGTATTTTTGAAAACAGCATGTACAAACATCAATATTTTATTAATAGTTATGAGCTATTTTCTAAAATTCAAAACAAATACTTAGAAAACTCTAAAAATTAAAAATTTTTGTATTCCCCAATATTTTCATATAAAGAATTTATTGAGCACCATAAATCGTGATTTCGGATACGATAACATAAAATTTGAGGCGTTAGCCCGAAATGCTAACGTTAGTATAATAGTCTAACTCTTACTATAGTAAGGTCGATATATGCATCAACTTCAATTATTCTTCTCACTTGTGCTGTTACCATTTGTGAACACGGTTACTGTGCCCATTTTCATTTGTTCCATAAAAATATTCAATATATTCACTATATTATCTCTTTTTCATTTTTAGGGCCTTGCATCAAAAGTAAATCTGGATGTAGTCGGAAATTTGTACAATGTAAGTTATGTTCTATTGTCATACTTGTGCTGCTGTAATTAACAATTATGATACCATGCCAGTTCATTTCGGACTAGTGTTATTTTAAATTTATTTACTTGGTTGATGGAAGAAAGCAGACTTGTTAGAACCGGTATTATGACCTGATACGTCTGTATTATTGTGGTCCTAACTATTTTGGTATTGAGATAAAAAAACAGCCAAATCATTTGTGGCACGTGATATTTTATTCATCTTATTTTTACTGAGATTTTTACTTTTTCCGTTAGTCTGTAGCAGTTTTAAAAGTCTAGTTGGTAATCTAATTAGTCACTTACTATTTCAATGCAAAATAGATGGATGACACCGCATTTGAGAACGAGGAGGCAGGAAAAGAACAGAGATCACCTGATTATGTGGAAGAATTTGTTTTTGATTAGCTTCAAAAGGTCGATTAATACTAAATTCATGTATTATCTTACAATAATTGGTGTTGTTATTCATTATCAGTTATTTGTTAGAGGCAGTATTTAAATCTGTGAAAACAATCACATGATGTATGTATGTATGTAGTTTCATTAGAAATTTGTTGAAATAATGCGTATTTTCGCCTAAAGGTGAATCATTTTCTGTTTCTTTTTATAGCATCAAATGAAAACCAGGTTTATCTTTTCTAGCTAATTCAAGTACACCAAGTTATCATATCATCTGGATGGGAGCACATTTTTCATTTTTTTTTTTTCCTTATAAACGTAAGTCTAATTAACATATTGATTTAGCTTAGACCCATAATTTCATTTATTATACAGCCCTGCAATCGTTGCATACGAAGCTCCATTTTTGATATATAAATTTCATAATTTATAGCTGGAGTAGGACTACACTCATGGGCCCCAACAGCTCAAAAGAAAAAAGAAAGGAAAGCAAAATTAAAATTGCTTATCCATTTGTTCTCACATCGATCCTCTTCTTATTACGTCTTGCGAGAATGCGTTCTTCAATTTATTGTACAATTTATTCTTTTAAAAAAAAATTTGTCATGTAACAAACAAATAAATAAAATTTACTAACTAATATTTTTGGGCATTCAAATTATCGAAGTCACAACTCTTTAAAGAAACAAGCAATAGGCATGGTCGCTGAGCTGCCATGCTTCATTCAGTACCAAACTAACTATTTTTTTTATTTATTATGTTTCTCCATCGGTACTTAATTGATCTTTAAAAATATTTTGCAAGAACTAGAACTGCATGCCCATATGAGAATCGAGTTCCCAATGCGATTCAAGACATAGAAAAAATCGAAACCCAGTGTCACAACTCACAACTCACTATAGCAATGCCTCGCATTGCTTCGGCAATATTAATATCCATCCAATCTTGTCATCCGATGGTCATTATAACTTTAAGTCTCCTCCATTTGTTTTTCAAATGGAGAAATGTTGGGAGAGGTTGATTTTGTGTTGGTTACTATTAATTTTTCATCAAAATTGTGATTCTTCCTAATAAGCATTATTTATAAGTGTATTATTTTTATAAATAAGCTCAAAAATTTTTAATTTGCTCTTACATTGTTTTGGGACCAATTTTTTTTTTACTTTGGTATTTTCCCAAAATAAGTTAAAGATTGTGTTCTCAATTTTTCTTTTAATTGAAGTGAGAAAATTGATTTGATCATAGTATTTTATTGAACAAAATATTTTTATAGGATTATTTATCGAATAAGCTTAATATGGTTTAAATAATCAGAAGAAGGTAAAAAAAATTATGGGCATATCCTATAAATCGTAGGTTTACATTTCTTAAAAAGGTAAAAAAAAATCGGATTTATTTTTTGCCTGATTCTTCTAATTTATACATTTCTCCATTGGTCAGGTTTGTCTAGCACAATTAGTTTGCATATTTTATTGTAACCTATTGTTTATGTATTACATGCTTCCAATTATTTCGTCTCCAATCTCATTTGTTTTATCAATTATTTACTTTCCATATTGTCAAATAGTTTTAAACTAAATATTTAATCTTGATTGTGCAACATATCCTTACATCTTATCAATGTACAACTTAATTGCTTCTAGCTAAATAAATTTTACAGCTAAATTGTGAAGCACCTACAAATATACACTACCCCGCCGCGAAGTGCGAGGGTAAACCCTAGTTGAGATAACGTCTGAATGTTCAATCCAATTTGCTCAACGTGGTGATCACCGATATATAGATGTCAATGCAGACTAAATTTTATAATTTTTAATCTTTTTTAAACTATTTCTTTAGATAAGTAGAAAATGACTTGATGTAAACATTATCGACCATTTAAAAATATTTTTTTTATCTATCTAAAAAAATAGTTAAAAAATTCTAGAAAATATAAAATTTGGTTTAGAATAATTACCATATGGAGATCACACTGAGCGGTTTATATCGTCCATTTTAAACTTTAAAAGTGATAATATGAACCAGTAGTATGCGTAGACCCGTATTATTAATAGTATTGTAGCCTGACTCTTTGTATAATTATATATATGTTTCTAATATATTTGGAATGAAAATTATAATGTTAAAGTAACTACCAATACGAACAGTTTACTCATTTTTGTTAAAAAAAAAAAATTGCATTTTCAATTGATAACATTGGTGTTATTGTCCTTGTTGTCTTGCAGGAAGAATTCACCTGACTTTCTGCTTTTTACCATGGAGAACCAAAGGGATTTGGTCAAAGGGGTGCGTTGGGAACTGTCTATGTATGTCTAAATGCTTCTACAGAGTTGTTGACTGGTCTTTAATTCTTTTAATTATATATTTTTTTACTTTTTTACTGTAACTTTCACTGTAGATTTTACTGTAGAAAAAGTGCCTCCAAGATTAATATACTATAGTTAGGGATATCAGCAGAAGCAAGCTATCTAGACTTCTAGACCCAGAAGGCCAGAACTGATATAATAATAATATCCCATCATCCCATGTGAACCCATCATACCAAGCCCATAAATCAGCCCAAAATACTTTCATTCGGCCCAAAATACATTCATTAGGCCCAAAATACTTTCGTTAGGCCCAAAGTACTTTCATTAGGCCGAAATACTTTCTTTTAGGCCCAAAATACATATGTAGGCCCAAAATACATTCATTAGGCCCATTCATTAGGCCCAAAATACTTTCGTTAGGCCCAAAATACTTTCTTTTAGGCCCAAAATACTTTCTTTTAGGCCCAAAATACTTACGTAGGCCCAAAATACTTCCCATTATTATATTTCCATTTCCATTTCCAATTCAAAACAAAACCTCTTCGGGAACTATTTCCATCTCCTCTTCTTCAGTCTTCAGTCTTCACTCCCCTTCCCTCACTCCTTGCTCCGCCGGGGAAATTCCCGCCGTTGTTCTGACGCCATGGGCCCACCTCATCCACCTACCCCCGCGCTCGATTCGGTCAGCGCCGAGGCGTCCTCTCCTCCTCCTCCTCCTTGCATTCCCAAGGTCCTCTCTTTATCTATCCCTTTCTTTGTTCAACCCACTCCCTCCCAGGGTTAATTAACTTCTTGGTTCCAATTGATCAGAAGATAATTAAGACCAACAACCCAAAACCCAACATTTATTACTCTTCTACTAGTAATTGTTTGTCTTGTTATTGCTCGAACGTCCGCTGTTATCGGCCGTGAACACTATAAGGTGATATTTGTCCAACTAACTAATTTGCCTATTTAGGATAATTTTACTAAAATTGATCTTAGCTTCAATTGCTTTATTTTTTAAAGAATTCTCGCTGTTCAATTAAGCTTGGAATGTTACTGTTATGTTCTATCCATTAACTATATTATCCAAATTTAAGAGCCCATTGTCATGTGGTTGTACTAAGTACTATTACTATTTCATTTATCAATAAGTGATTTTTTCGTTACTGATTGCTGCTTAGAAAAATCAAGATCCTTTCTTGCTACGTTATAGCCTGGTGTTGCTACTTCAAGTTTGTGCAGTGTAGCATTGTTTTATTGTTTTTGCGTTGTAGTAATTTTGATCAATTTTTATTCATCGGCAGAAAGAGGAAACTGCATTTGGGCCTGTATTTGAAGAACTGACAAGGGGCCTTTCGCAAATTGGAGACCAAATTGAATTTTCTCTTCCTGATGATTTTTTTAGAGGAGGGGAGAGTTATATTGCTATTAAGCGCAGTATCCTTATTCAGTTTGTTAAAGAAAATATGCTTTCTTTTACAGATTAATTGTTATGGGTACTGTAGTGTTAATATCTTGTACCTTTGACTATAATATGAAATTGATTGATTTTCAAGTACCTCCCTTGTTAGATCCCCCTGTGTTTATAATTTGTAGGGGCATGTACCATTTTGTTTCAATTGCATTTTAACTTTTAGATTAGTCTTTTACTTTTCTTGGAAAGATGCCGTATTATAGTATGTTTTGCTTTTCTTATTTTGGATGAGATGTGAAACCAGTTAAACCTTGATATGTGAAAAGATATTTATTTGACTAAAAGGCGACCTGAAGACGACGGCATCTTTTGTGCATGTGAGCCTCTGAATGGATCTTCTACCCGTTGTGAGGGAGACTGTCATTGCACGTAAGCTTTCCTGTTGCAATTCACTTGTTTCTTTCATATTTTTCACATTTTCTTTTCGTGTTGGTTGGTTATTGATTGGCGCACCAAGAGAAGTTTCTTGGTTTCTTGTTAATGGGGGGATGAGTTTGTTACATAGGAGAGGAGTGCTTGTTTTTCAATATTTCTTATTATATTGTCGTTTGACTTTATGGCTATTCTGCCTGCTATTAGTGCTCTGGTATGAGTAGCATCTGGCTGAAATCAATGAGCAACGGTAGTTGTATTGGTAAAAAGGGAGTCTGGTACTGGTACAAAGCCCCACCATTGCAAAATGCATTGCAGTAAGAAAAAATAGTTCTCTGAACTTCATTTATTTTCAGTTAATTTAATTTTTGTTCATTTATTGACAGGATGTTATTCTCCTGTTGCTCGAGTAATTGCAAGTGCAGCAACACTTGTGCTAATAAACCCTTCCAGCTCAGGCCTGTTAAGAAATTGAAAGTGGTCAAGGTGTAATTTCTTACCCCCTTCTCTCTTCTGTGTAAGAAAGATAATATCTGTATAATTACTCTCTCCCTTTCAGACAGAAAAATGTGGGTTTGGCTTGGTAGCAGAAGAGGATATAAAGCAAGGCGAGTTTGTTATAGAGTATGTGGGAGAAGGTATGTGTTCTTCTTCATATAAAAAAAAATATATAAAAAAAGATATAGAGATAGGTGAATGAAGTCCAACTATCATGTACATTCTAACTTTAGTTGAGGTCTCTTTATAAAGTATTGGTCTCTATTACATGTATTATTGTAGAAACAATGCATAAAACGGTCTTTAGATAAGTGTAACTGTTGAACTTATTGTTTACTTGACAATTTGCTTTGCTTAAAGGTAGTTTCAATTTTGAAGTTATTATTGGTAATGAAAGGTTTCTGTAACTATTGCGCCGAAATTTTTTCCTCAAAATTTGTCTTATTTTGGACCAGTTATTGATGACAAAACATGTGAAGAGAGGCTATGGAAAATGAAGAGAAGAGGTGCTAAAAACTTTTATCTCTGCGAGGTTAACAGCAACATGGTAATTGATGCAACATATAAGGGGAATAAGTCTCGTTTTATTAACCATAGCTGTGATCCAAATACCGAAATGCAGAAATGGTACATTTATCTTATATACAATTTTTTTTATTGCACTTTCTATTCAAAATATTAGTTTGCCTTGTTTAGAAAAATTGAATATTGTTCTTTTTTAGCATAACTGCAAGTATCATCAGACTTCCATTTTGCGAAGTTGTCTATGATTTTTCGGGTCCATATCTGCTACCATAGAAAACTATGGCAGGATGCTGCCATAATTAATACATTCCGTAGGATTGATTTAAGAAGCTGGGATTTTAGAAAGAGGGGTGCATTTTTCATTGTGGTTCCCACCTGTCCATCTCTTATGACAGGTTCCTACTATTGTTTACTATGGCAGTGGATTTTTCTGATTTAACACCCAATTAAAATTAAGCTATAAATATAACCCTATGTTAAAGCTATGTTAAACCTAGTGCTCCTTGCAGTTGGAGGAAACTATATGATTATTTCAGATATATTTGCTAGCAGCTGTTGTAAGTATCTGTGAAGATGCCGTATCAGTTGCTAATATTAGAAATGGTCATGGAAGACCACTAGTTGTTTTATGGTTACTCAGGAAGTATGGTCAAGTATAATGTATTATTTGCAGGTTGCAGTTCAAGTTTTCATTGGTTTAATATAATTATTTTTTTTAATATTTTTTTTGTAGGAGGGTTGAGGGGGAAACTAGAGTAGGCATTTTTGCCCTGCGTGACATAAAGAAAGGAGAAGATGTGACTTATGATTACATGTTTGTTATCTTGCCTCTAATAATTACCTTTTAAAGATGTTGATAATTACATTCCTTTGTCATATTCTAAAATATGGACCAAAAATTCAGGTTTGTGCAATTTGGTGCTGATCAAGATTGTCACTGTGGTTCTCTCCATTGCAAAGAAAAACTTGGCAGTATGGTTTTCTTTATTTTTTTTTAATAAGCTATTTGAAAAATCAATAAGTTGGTTTCTAGTTTATAAAAACATGAGGCCCTGAATTATAGTTGCCCTTGTGCAAAATGTGCTCGATTTTGTTTAGTGCAAATAAGAGGCCCAATCTAAAAGGAATAGGCTCTAGAATTTTTTATTTTTTGTAAGGATCAAATCCACATTCGACAATTTTTGCATTGAGTCTCTGTGAAATTGTTCTAGAAGTCTCTTGAATCCACATTACTGTAGCAACAACTTTTATGGAAATAACATAAAATATGCTATTCATTTGCAAAAAGTATGATCAGTACTTTTTTTATCATAAATTAATTGAAATTGACTTATGATTTGACTTCTTTTTTTTTTTTTACAAAAAAATTAGGAGGGGGAGATTTGATGCTGCTTAAGAAAAAAGGAGCCTTGACCAAAGATTGTATACAATCCCTTGTGCGAGTCTGGCGACATAGCCATCAAATGTATATTTCTTTTTTCTGTATTTAATCCTTTCTATTTTATATTATTCCTTATTTTTGTTCCATCCAGGTTTTCCCTTCGTAATTGATGTGACTTCATTTTTTTCATAAAATGATTTTTGTAGGTGGGTGGAAGGATATATCTACAGTTATGATGATGAGAGACGCATGCATACTGTAAGTTATATTTAGTATTGTTTCATTTCTTTGCGTAGAGGCTAGAAGTTTTGCAATGGGACAATACCTAACTGGTTTTTAGTTGATGGACCTCACATTGTGATTAGAAGTTTGACATGTCCAGCCGCTTAATATAAGAAAGCTACGTTAAAAACTACAGAAGATGGATATATGATGATACTGGTACAAGTTTTTCTGGTATTGTCTGAGTTTGTAATCTACAAATATGGCAGATAATGTTTGGTGACGGAAGTCTGGAGGAATTAGATTTAGAAATTGAAGCGTGGAACTTCTTGCCCCAAATAAAGAAATTCCGAAGATAAGGTATACTTTGTTTAATTTGAAAGTGCTATTTATTTTGTTGGTATATTATAAATAGTTGTTTGCAAATGTAATTTGGTCATACCACTTTCTGCAGAAACCTGCTGATGGCTGTGCTCTTGTATTTTATTTATTTATTTTATTGTGAGAAAATTCTGGTTTTTGTGCTCTGTTAGCTACACTATTTTACTTAGAAATTATTTTTTACTTTTTTTTTTTTTTTTTTTTTTTTTTTTTGGTTCTTAGTTTTAGGACACTACATGTGGGCTGTATGCATTTTTCTGTTGAATAATGACCTTCAATTGTATAAATGTACTGTAGTCTGAGAGACCTGCATCTTTGTCTAGTGCTTGTATCCTAGATAGTTTGCATTGTATAGAGTAATGTTAGTTTTTGATGATTACAAACTGCATGACAAAATATGTCTGCCATGCCTATATGATTAAGAGGGGTTATATAGACCATGCTTATCTTGACAATTTTGCAATGAGATATTCCAAATTTTGAAAAAAAATAAAAATTCTCAAAAATAGAAAAAAAATTTACGGAAGTATTGATTAACTTATAGATTGATTATGTTTCTGATTATATTCAATTTAAACGACATTTGGCAGCTTTTTAAAGAACTGTTAAGGAGTATACAAAATTTTGATAAGCCATCAAACGATGTTGAAATTGATTGAAAAACTATCAATCTACAAATTAAGCAATACATTTATAAACTTTTTTTTTTTTTTTTTGAGATTTTTTATGATTTTTTACAAATTTTTAAATATCTCATTGTTGATATTGTCAAGACCTCAATAGATCCCTCTGATAGATAATTAATGTCAAAATTAAGAATTCCGGTCCGTCATGCAGATCTTGAGCGTTAATTTTATAATAAGAATTAGTTTATAACTTTATATAGCTAGGGGGACAATCTAGATCACATTACACCCAATTAGTATACATTAATTGAGCACTTTAAAAAGCTGATAAATAATGAGCATACATACATACATGCCAGAGATATATATAAATGGACCGTCTAATCCTCACACACGAGGGCTCCTTTCTTTGCTTAAAATGTCACAGTGATATATATATATATATATATATATGTTTGTACTGTTTGAGTGAGTGATAAAGCAGCAAGTAAATGTTCTCTAGTCTCTATAGCTCTGTTCCTGTAGGAATCAGTACTCCATCAACCCCAACCTCACAAAACCTATCCTTCCTAGTTTTCATCAGTTCTCACTTCTCAGTTGCTCAAGTTTCCTCAGAGTCTATAATTAACCATGCAGAATTAATAATGGTACGAATTGGTGATGCCCGGTATGGCAAAGAAAATTTAAGTTTGTGAAGGAATGAAGAAGGGAACTTGGCTGAAATCAGGCAAGGGTAATTAAAGGCAGCAGTGAAGTGAAGTGAAGTGAAGACATCCAGAAAAGGAAAACCCCATCAACCAACCAAAGAACAGACACATATCATACATCATACATCATATTCATATACAATAGAGAAACATGCAGAGTCCACCAGTCTCACAGTTCTGACACATCACGTGCACCAATGTGCAGAGGCGGACCTCTGTGGATGCCACCCGGGGCAGTGCCCCCCCCCCCCCCCCCCCCCCCCCCCCCCCGGCCAATATTTGAAATTTAGTAAAATGTACATGTAAATCAATGAATTATTACCCAATATTCAGAGTTTGCACCCCCCCTAATACTCGTAAATTATTAAAATTTGTTGATTAATGTATTTTGTTAACTCAATTAAATTTGGCCCCTCCTTAATTTCAGCTCAAGGTCCGCCACTGCCAATGTGCTTACCACAGTTACATAAATGTTCGCTGGAACTGTAGTATATCTGTTCATGGAAAATGATATCTATTAATTGGAAAGATATAAATGTTCACTGAAAAATAATATTTGTTCATTGAAAATACGGCGGACCGGTGGATAAGTAAAAAAGGTGGACGCTGCCTGCTACTCTATACTATACATGAAGGAAAACCATGCTTCATGCTCATGCATATGTGTGGCGGAGGGAGAACATGAACATGAAAGCTAAACAAACATAAATTGATCAACAGTACATTTTCACATTTTCTTTTGAGTGATACCTAGCATCCACAGAAAAACCATCCATAGCGTCCATAAGTTACATTTTGGGATGCATCTGTTACATTCCGGAGTGTGTATGTTACATTTTTTTCTTTTGAGTAATACCTAGCATCCATAGAAAAACTATCCATAACGTTCTTAGGTTACATCTCGGATGCATCTGTTACATTCTGTACACGTCTATATATAGACATATGGACGGTTTTTCAATAGACGCAGGATCGATGTTTCTCTTTCCTTCAGGCCTGTGCATGCATCGAAAGTCGTGCGGCTGCATGTCGTGGGCCCAGTTTCCAGAATTGGGTCCCACATACTTTCCTTTGCTGGGCTTGTGTCTGAGTGTCTCACTGTCTCCTCCCCCCATCACAACCCTCCAAAGAACCTTGATTTTAGGTTTAGCAGTTTAGCTTTGTGACTTATGTATATATGATCAATCCTTTGCATCTGGCTGGCATCCTATGTGAATGTGATGTGCTGGTTCTTTTGGAAATAAGCTCTCCAGCTTAATTAATTGTATATGAATTATTTCTATGCATACTTCCAATTGTAATTTTGAAAATAGATAAATAAATAATAATTGTAAATTGTAATCACTATATATATCCTGTTGAATTCAGTTACTTGGGGGTTCATCCTAATATTTATACATATATACTATAGTTTGGTCAATTTTAAACATAGTCCAAATTTAATTGATTCATCAGAAATGCGCCTACTTTTGGGACATTATTGTTGTACGTACGTTATATATACTTTTAACGAACACTTATATTGTGATTCAAGGGTTTATTTAATAAGAACTCAAATTAATTAATTACACAATAATTTTTTTATATGATTGCATACAATATATATGTACCTCACTTAATCGTACTTTCTCCTACTATATATTTTTTAAGTTATTCCATGTTTGATATCATCCAGACATGCACAAAGTAAATAAGGGAGACAACGCTATAATTAGTTTGTACAATGCCATATATATTCACGTATATCTGCAATGGTACTTTAATTTTTTCGAGTAAATTAAAATTCAACTAAACTTATAAGACTATTTGTTAGTCATATTAATGTTTTAACTATGATTAATTCTGTTAAATTGATAATTAATATGTAAATTGATCAGCTTGCTAGCTCCATATGTAATTCCTTGGACCAGAAATTATATAAAACATGCTTAATTGATGCATGATTTTTACGGTGGATCATCATATATTTATATATATACGTACAATACCTAATGAATCATGTTGGTAATTTAGTAACTAGCTAGACGATCAATAAATTAACTTGGATCCATGAGGTATATTTTAAATCAACATAATATATATATATATATATATACTCTCATATGACCCACAAAGCCACAAACCCATACTGGTATGTAAATATACCCATGCATTAATTTTCCTTTTCAGTTCCCCTTTTGATTTTACATTTTGGTTCATTTAATTTCACTTTCATCTAAATCCATACACCAATATTAATCATTGATTCATTAAGGAATCGGATTCCAAAGCCATTTGAACGGTCCAGAGGATTCGGAGAGCCGTACGGTCTAATTGTTAGTAATTAATCAACTGTGATTTAATCATATATATAGATGCTAAAAATAGTATGCTGGTTATATTTAAATGATGGGGTCACACGCTATCACTGTTAATAAACATATAAATTGAATCGAACGGCTTAGTCATACCTTTAAACAGAGACTGTCCAAATAGTTTTAGACAAAATTCTAGTCCATTGGTTTCACTCCCTCACTCCCTCACTTCTTCACTTTCCACATCTATATATAGAAACAAACCTTGCCCATCTATTTGGACACCTTCTCATCATCTCTCCTTTACTCATTTGCCCCAAAACTCCACAAACCCTAATTATCCTTCAAAGTTCAAACCTAATTAACAATGCACTTCCACAAGAATCATGAAGAGGAAGGAGGAGGAGAAGATCAGTCCATGCTTCTCCTCACTCTTTGGCCACCCGGCCACCAAAACCCTAATTCATCCTCTTACACCTCCTCCTGCTTCTCTTCTTCCAGTGCCTCCGCCTCGGTCTCGGCTTCTGCCGCCTTTTCGTTTCCTTCTGAGCCATCCAACCTGAAGATCGCACTGTCCATAGCACCGCCTGGCCTTGACTCTGCAAATGGCGAGAACCAACCGGCGGTTACTGCCGGGAACAGCAACCCTGTCCCGAGTCAGTACTGGATTCCGTCTCCTGCCGAGATCCTTGTCGGCACCACGCAGTTCTCGTGCACTGTGTGCAATAAGACCTTCAATCGCTTCAACAACATGCAGGTTTTTTTTTTTTTTTCCTCTCTTCACTGAATTGTATTAAAAAAATTGAATAACAGATGTTGGCATAATTAAACAAGATTTATTAATTTTAAGTTTTGAACTTTTCAATTTTCAACTCTCACATTAGGCTTTCATGTGTTTCTTTGTATATATTGTAATTAACTAATTATTATTGTACTTCCTAAAAAACTTCTTATTACCCTGTAAACTCCTTTCTTTTTATTTGATTTAATGAAAAAAAAAATGATAGTAGCTAGGCAATTTGCCTGCTACATCAAAAAAAAAAAAAAAAACTTTTCGATCTACAAATAGCTCGAGCACTATACATTGTTGTACTTGTTAATTTCATGAAGCTCCAGGTTGTTATATTTTATGAAACATATTCAAAGCACAATTAATTAAACAGGATGTATATTTAACTTTTCAATTTATTACAAATAGCTCAAGCACTATTGTTGTACTTGTATCATGAAGCTCCTTGTTATATTTTATGAAACAGTTTGAAAGGAATTATATATTGATTTTAATTTTTGAATATAGTTTTACATAGAGATAGTACATACATATATAACCATTTTTAATAACAGAATCAATCTATGCATTTAACATTTTAGATTTTTAGTGATGAAAATAAGTGAAAATATATGAACTATGAACATTTACCTTTTGCTATTGCAAATGCAGATGCACATGTGGGGGCATGGATCGCAATATCGTAAAGGCTCGGATTCACTACGAGGCCCGACGAGGCCAGGACCGGTCATCGCCCCTACCGCACTTTCGCCATCACTAATGCGGTTGCCATGTTATTGTTGTGCTGAGGGTTGCAGAAATAACATTGATCACCCCCGTGCCCGACCGCTCAAGGATTTCCGCACTCTTCAAACGCACTACAAGCGCAAGCATTGCCCTAGGCCTTTCGCATGCCGACGGTGCGGGAAGCCATTTGCAGTGCGGGGGGATTGGCGCACGCACGAGAAGAATTGTGGGCGTCTGTGGTTCTGCATCTGCGGTTCGGATTTCAGGCACAAGAGATCCTTAAAGGACCATGTCCGTTCGTTCGGGGATGGCCATGCGCCTCACATGATCGAGTCGATGATCGTGGGCGATAGCGTGATGCGAGATGATGTCGATTGCTATGGTGATGGCGACGGCGATGATGATGAGGATGATGGCGATGATGGCGATGTCGACGGCGCCAATAATGCAGACGACAATATCGATCATGACCATATGATATTTTAGATGTTATGCTGAGGACTAGCTAGCTAGTGATCAGTTTAACTAATTAATTAGCACAGGTAATTAATTAATTATATGCTCAACCCTGTTAATTAGATCTCTTATTGCAGTACTTATATATGCAATACAAAGATCATCAGATTGCTTATTTCTCCTTTGCATCTTATTTGAAATGGCAACTGAGAGGTATATAAATATATATGCATGGGAGAGACTTGAAGCATATAATTAAGATGATGATCAGTTATTTCCTCAAGCATGAAACTTGTATTAGGATATAATTAAACACAGACATTAATAGTTAGTTAGTAACTGCTTGTATTTCTGTTTGATGTAAGCATTTAGCTAATATAGCCTGGAATCATATCAGATTTGCTTTAATCCATATATACTGTATCACAAATTGGTTTGCATTCCTAGCTTGCTATATATATATATCCATGTTATCTAAAAAATTAAAATGTTATAGATCTTATCTATCATTATTTACTACATGAGAATAAGCAGCTTTGACTTCAGAAGTCAACATTTTTAATTAATTACCAGCTAATTGTAATGATTGCTTCCCTTGTGTTTTATGTTTTATATTTTGTATGTTTTTTTATTTTATTGATTACTGAATGATAAGCACTGTAATACTATACTGATTATTTGGATTTTCTAAATTACTCAATGCCCTGATATAAATACGTTTATATTATGGGTCAAAGTCAAATTCTATTTTTCTGTTCCGTTCCGTGAAAAGAAAAATGAAAAGGCTATATATATATATATGAAACAGACAATGTAGTTCTATAAATTAAACAGAACATGCAGTATATATATATATATATATATATGAGTTGATTCTAGTTCTTGTACTGCATAACATGATCAAGTTAAGCACTGTAATTCTTGCATCGCATGTTGTTTCCATTTTGCAATTAAAAGAGGACAGTGTTCTTGGTTCTCTACTTTTATCTCTGGATAAAGCGTACTGTAGCTGCAGTTCATTGTGTCCCGTGAGAGAGAGAGAGAGAGAGACAGTAAGAGGGTTTTGTGCTTGTGTGTAGCAAGAAAGGATCATCTTAATTGCTACTTTTTCTTGAAGCAGGAGCAGTTGTTGCCTCTTCTTATGCATGCCTTGTTCAAATATATATTGAATCAAATAATACATCATGTATTCATGTATATATATATATGTCTATATATATTGAATCAAAATATCAAATAACACACATGTGCAATTGATTTAACAAATATTAGGTATGATTCATATAAGTATATTTCATATATAAAAATAGGTATATAAGGATACTTTATATGCGTTGTCATACATGTTGAAGTAATTCTAAGAAAAGCTTAGTATATCTTACAACTTGGAAAATAACTATATATCACTGTTATAAATTGAGTCCAAATTAAATAAAAATAAAATTTAGAGATAAATCAAACGTCGGCTAATCTATTTGTTGTAGATATATATTTACCAATCGTCAAAAATTCAAGCGTACCCACAAACATTATAACTACTATATATTTTTGAAGAAGTATTCACCCCACACGATATAGTGTGTTTAATATATGTATATATTGATTTTACAATTCCAGTATTGTTAAGTTTTAGAACGTTGTTGGAAGTTTTTTTTTTAAAATGTAGAACTATATATGTAAGCAAATATCAAAGTATCTTGGGTCTAGGATGATTCTGAAAAGTAAGTTAGTAAGAGTATCTAAATGGTATGTTATGAGAGTTATATATAATAGGTCCAAAATCTTCTCAATTAATTAGGAGTAGCATATATAGGGGTGACATTCATATATGTTGTTTGTAGCATATATAAGAGAAAATAATAAACAAGAGAAATAATTGAAGGTTTTGTAGGGTAATTAACATGAGTTTTCCTTCCTCCACAAGATTAGCAAAATCACCAGAACCACCAATAAATAAATTAATCCTAAATCATTCAATTGAACTCCAAGAGTTTTTCTAACAGTAGTATTAAAAAAGAAAAATGTTATATATAGAGATACTAAAAATGATACCAAAATCGATACCGACTGTGTTAGTATTCATATTAAATGTTAAATTATTCAGGTTAATGACTTAACTATATATGCTAGTTGTTTTTTATACAGTGTGTATTTATTATATGAATAACTTGAATACTAAATGAGTTAATAAGAATACCAATACAGTCGGTATTGATTTTGGTTTCTTTTTATTTATGTATCAATCCAAATAATTATTACCAATTCTCCGTTGTACACTTTAATGTTCTTGTCAGTAAATAATTGAATTGGTAATGACTAACGGATGACAAGCCTCAAATATTCATTTCTAATTTAATCAAGGAAGTTACTATATGAAGTTATGTATATATCACCTTAATTTTAAATTTATTTCGAGAGGTAGATGATATTTAAACAAATCTTAAAGTATGTTAAATTAAAAGATTTCTAAAAACTACAATTACAACTTACAAATGAAATTTTTATTTAAAAAAAAAAACTTGATATATGACCTTAATTGATCAATTGTTAAGCTAGTTATAATTGGGCCCAATCAATTGTGCATATATGCATCTATTTTGTACATATATAATTGTGCTTCTATTACATGAAATAAAACAATTGATATTGTTAAGAATATTTTCTCAACAAACTAATGCAACCAATTATTTGCTCCTTTTTCCACGTACATATATTAATCTTGCCATTTTTTTTTTTTTGGGGGGGCTGTAGTGGCACTAATAACTGCGGAGCTAGATCATATATTATATCCCAAAATTAATTAAACTGAAGTGGGTCACATTGTGTGCTCCATACCATATATAATTTTGCAAGCTATAATTGGATAGCAGCAGCTTTTGGCTGCGGCACTACTTGGCGCTATACAACTTACTTCTTAGTTCTTACACAGAGAGAGAGAGAGAAGTAGAGTAGAGCTGACATTATCTAATGCTAGGTTTGGGAGAGCGGAGAGTACTGAAACATGGCCTGTCACTGCATGTGTCTCTATTTTTGCATTCCTCATTCATCATCTATCTCCTAGTTTTATTGCATTCCTTTCCTTCTTTTTTGTGCTCACTCTCCCTTCTCCATCTCCCCCCAGCAAGAGTGGCTTATAACGTAGAGTATTTGAGTAAGGCCTAGCTAGCGTTTATTGAAAAATCATTCATAGCATCTATATATATGTTATATTTCAGGATGGAAAATATCTTTCATCCATACATGGATTATCCATAAAGTCACATGTGTGACACAAGTTGTTACATTGGGGTCCACATGGATCCTATTTGTCATACAACTTTGTGACTTCTATGGATTTTCCATGTATAGACGGTAGGTATGACTCTTTCAGGATGCATATGTTACATTCCGTACACATCTCTGTGGATGTACGTATGGACGGTTTTACAACGGACACAAAGATGTTTCTCTTATATGTATCTCTCATTGAATTAAGATTATTAGAAGCGAGGAAATAATTAATTAATATTTTTGTATCCTAGGAGATTTTGATATAAATAATTTAATGAAAATCATAAACCAAAATTTCGTGATGATTTAATATAATTTTTGAGTTAGGAGTACGGGAGGCCCCTGTGCTCCTAAGAACACGGTAGTTTTACTCTCTCTCTCTCTCTCTCTCTCTCTCTTTATATATATATATATATAGTCCGGCTACAATAATATGCATATCACGATTTTATCGTGCTATGCGGTCCGTATCTCTGTTTTCGGTGTCCAAATAGTTGATCCGAACCGCTCAACGTAATCTCTACATCAAAATCTGCTAACAAACCAAATTTTATAATTTTTAGAATTTTTTTACTATTTTTAATGATGGGGAGAAAATGGCTAGATCCAAGGATTCTGGTTCATACAAAATAACGATTTTCTCCCCATCATTAAAAATAGCAAAAAATTTCTAAAAATTATAAAATTTGTTTCCTAGTATATTTTGATATAGAGATCACATTGAGTGGTTCGGATCGACTATTTGGACATCAAAAATGCAGGTACGGACCGCATAGCACGGTAAAACCGTGATATGCATATCACCGTAGCCTAATTCTATATGTGTGTGTATATATATACAGAGTAAAACTACCGCGCTCTTAAGCTCACGGGGGCCTCATGTGAGCTTAACACAAAAAACATATCAAACCATATTTAAATTTTGATTTATATGGCTCAATAAATTCTTTATATCAAATTCATGTGACGTGCAAAAAATTTTCATTCTTAGAGATTTTTAAGTATTTATTTCGGATTTTTTAAAAGTTACATATGAAACATTGATTATTTTATTAATATTGTATAGTTCCTCTTAAAAAATCCGAAATAAATACTTAAAAATCTCCAAAAATGAAAAATTTTTGCATTTAGCTATAAGATTTTTGATATAAAGAATTTTTTGAGCCATATAAATCAAAATTTTGATATAGTTTGATATGTTTTTAGTATTAAACTCATGGGAGGCCCCTGTGAGCTTAAGAGCACAGTAGTTTTACTCTATATATATACACACACAAATGGATTATAAGCTTATCAATCAAACTTCATTCCTGTAATATATATATATGTCCTTTCCAAACTTCCTTTCATGCATATATCAATCAATCAGTACAAATTCCTGGCTAGCTAGCTGGAGCAGATTTCGATCGCTCTAACTGTCATTTTTTGATTAAAGCTGAAACTTTTCATATCATATTAATGATATATCAGATTCAGATATATATGCACCACAAGGTTATAAACTGACTGACACTTTTGTTATACTCTCTCTAAAGACTAAACAACTTTTTGTTAATGTTTAAATTCAAAATTTTTTTTTTTTTGACAATTATATAATAAGGTCGACATATTTGTTATTGAATAGTTTTTTTAATAAATAATTTACCCAACACACAAGTAATGCCATATATATTATACAATTGGAAATTTCTAATTTGAAAATTGCAGATAGCAATTTATAGCGATAAAGCCTTATGCACAACGGTGTTAACGCAAAATGTTTGTCTTATGAAAAAAATTTTGATTTTTTTTTTTTTTTTTTTTTTTTGCATGTTATTAGCTAGGTATAAGTATTAAACAAAATCGAACAATTTGAAATGTAAATTAATTTATTCCTACCCAAATTATTTGATAATGAAGATAATTATTAAAATATTATTTATCCAACTAAAAAATTTTTTTAAAAAAATTTAAAAATAAATTGAACGAGAAACATTTTTTTTTAACTATTTTCGCAGTTAATATGTGGCTATCTAACTCATAGAGAACATATAGGTGTTGTGCTTAACATCAATCAGATGACACTTTAGTCGTCGATCGAATAAAGGTTGTATATTTTTTTACTTAATTAACATAACATGTACCATACTATATTAGGAGATTAATTGATAATTGAATCTCATTAAAGAATCCAAATTTATAAAATTATGTATAAGCATATGTTATTGGAATTAATTATTTTCATAAGATGAGCAAAATCTAATTAATTAACAGTGATGTTCTATTTGTTATTATATAACGGACAAACTGATAGCATCCTAGCGTTTTTCATCCAAAAACATTAAAGCATTGGCATTAATATTTTTTCTAAAGATATGACATTCATGTATATCCTTACTCCTAATAAAAGCATAAATAGATTTTTTGACATCAAAGACCTATCTTCCCCGAGGAATAAACCTCAGCCGTTGATTGTTTACTTGGATTGATCACCACCGTTGATGTACGTTCATGCCGGTTGACGTTCTCAGTCCATTATAATTTAAGGCTCATATAAATTATCTCAATTTAAGGCCCATTACATATTATATTAAAAGTTTATTATAAGAAATTATATCAATTCCAGCCCAAAGCAAGGCTTGAGCTTTTTACTAGTATACATAGAAGAGTTAACTTACTCGATCATTGCACATTTACCCTCCGTTTGGTAAGCGTAGTAAGTTAAAGCGGAGTAAAACACTAAATCATCTTAAAGCATGGGTGTTTGGTAGTAGTGAAGTAAATAGATGAAATAAATTTGATAAAATGTGTAAAAGATATAAAAAATTGGTGACTTAGTTTACTACACATATATAGCTACATTAACTTACTACACCTTAAATCACTTCCGTTTGGTAACTTAAAGCACTTTAACTCATCTTACAACACCTTACTACACTTACCAAACACAAGATTACACTGTAACTTATTAAACTTAAATTACTTATGCCACATGTATGCATTTTTGCCATTTTTCGTTTATCTGTCCCTCTCATTTTTTTTTCTCTTCAAAAAAACATCTCTCTTTTGTTTGCATGGTATGACGACATGTAGAAACTTTGTATAAATCCGTACATGTCAGGTCGTACGTACGGGACTACGTGGACCACGTCTATTCGATGCACTGTACACATATATATAGGGTGCTTTAATGCAAGAGTGCATCTATATGCATGCACACGGTGCACAGATAAGTGCAATGACATGTGGGACCCGCTTGATCAACTCATGCTACAAATGCTAGGGACTTTCTGAAGAGCGAAGAAACGACGACCATGCAAGGAAAAACTAGAAAGGTTTGGGGATGGATGAGCCTGCTCTGTTCCTTTTTGCTATGCTCCTCCACTTTCTTCCACAAAAGTGCCACACTCTTTTACTCATTACCAGAAATATCAATATATAAATAATTAAAAACAATATGCAAAGCCTAAAGATACATATATAATCAAATAATCAATAATGAAACTTTCTTTTGTTAGAAAGAATAGATAAGGAGCAAGTTTCTCAATAGCGCTTTGCAGCATTGTTATTGCATCGCTAGCTATAGCATTTTCAGACATCAAACACTACGTTATAGACCAACGCTAGCGCTAGTTGAGCTATTATCTCTATAGCCGCAATATATAGCGGACCGCTATCGCATATAGTGTGAAGCATCAACATAGCACGCTATAATATATAATACATTTCTTATGTCAAAGTGTTATTTTTTTGGACTTACTGACTTGAGATTTGTTATATCTTTGTTATGTTATTATATAAGGTATATTTTAAATGACATTTTGTACTTTGTAATGATTTAATACTAATATTATAGTTTTCCGATTAATTTTGTGCTATTTATTTGCTCTGTGGATAACTTTTGATAATGTTGAAATTAAATATAAAATTATAAATATAGAATATAAATCATAAAATTATTGAATAAGCTGTGTACGAATAACAATTAACAATTATGAAATTACTGTATTATGTAGAAATGTGAAGTAAAGCAATTGTTCCATAAAGATGTAATGACAATCATGATTACCACACTATTATAATGTATACCCCGATTCACACATAAAACTGTGATCTCAGTTCATGCTTCATCATTCATTTAACAGAGCACGTACATAACGTAACTGATTGATATTAGTAGCTATTGTTGCATGCATCTGTATATATATAAATATATGCAATAATTTGTTTTCCTATGATCACTGTCAGAGGAAAATACAAAAAAAAAAAAAATTATCATAAACAATTAAAAGTTCTCTCCTTTTATGTTTTAATTAATCTATTCATACGATAAACCCAAAAAAAAAAAAAAATCCACAAACAATTATATAGTGTTTGCATGTATAAAATAATTACTGCTCGTTTGTATATGAACTTTAAAAAATCGGAAATAAATACTTAAAAAACTCTCAAAATGAAAATTTTTTTTATCCGCAAGTATTTTCATATGATGAATTTAATGAGAACCATAAATCAAAATTTTCGATATGACAAAGTATAATTTGAGCCGTTAGTATTTCACTTAGAAATGCTAACGTTTACACAGTAATAGTTTTACTCTATATATATATATGCTGATATGCAATAACCGTTGTTTTCTATGACTGTCAGAGCTAAGGAAAAAAGAAAAAAAAACGTCATCCACAAACAATTAATTAAAAACTTCACTCCTGTTCATGTTTATCAATCCATCCATCCCAAGAACCAAAAAAAAAAAAAAAAAAAAAATAGAGAGAAAGGTTGCAGATGTGGCAGCAATTAATTGCAATAAGCAGAAGCAGGCTTTAATTGTTGAGCAGCAGATAGTGTCCATCCCTTTTACTTATCCACCGATCCACGGTATTTTCGATGAGTATATATTATTTTTCAGTAAACATTTATATCTTTCCAATTAATTAACAGATATTATTTTTCAATGAACAGATATACTACGATTTCCAGTGAATATTTATGTAACAGTTTTAAGCATATGAGTGTATGTGGTGTGTCAGAACTGTGAGAGGGGTGGATGGGTGGGTGCCTACTTGATAGGAGTGGACTGTACACGTTATTCTTAGAGAAACATCTTGCGTCCGTCGTCGAAAACCGTCCATACATCCAAAATGTAAAAGATATATCCCGAAATGTAACATATAGGCGCTATGGACAGTTTTTCTATGGACGCTAAGTGTTACGTACTGTTATTCTTAAGGAGGACAACCTACCGTCCATATTATGGACATCCATAAAATATTACAAACCCACTGATAAATGGGACCAAGTGGATCCCATTTGTAACCAAAGCGGGGACCTATTTGTAACAACACAGTCGCAAAAAAGTGTCTATGCACGTATGGATGGGAAACTCAATGGACGCAACATGTTTCCCTATTCTTAATCGTTAATTGGGGTGGAAAATGGGAGTGAATGAAGCAAAAAGAGAGACCGGACCCCATGGAGCTTTAGAAGGATCCATCATCCATCATCCATCATCCATCTCCATCCGTGTGTAAAGCGTGCCAAGGTCTCACGCGTGCGGGGCCCTCCCTAACCCTCCCTGCGGGCCCATGGGCCACGCCATATAACTCCAAGGCCCAACTCCCCATTCCCTTCCATCATCACTCCCTTTTTCTCAGACTTTGTATTCTTCTGTCCCTTCCCTTTCCTTTCCTCCCTCTTTCTTTCGGTGCTTCTTCTCTTCCTTCTCTTCTTCCCTCGCCTTCTTTCCACCAGTCGCACAGGGTCTTACGTGCTCTCAACTCTGTTGGGGTCTGTGTAATGGGTCATCTAATCATTTTACATAGGAATGGAATGTTAATAGAATGTCCCTTTCGCAGTGGTGGCTACATTGTAAGCGCCGTAGGATCGATATGGTGCGTTCTTTTTTTTTTTTTTTTTTTTTTTTTTTCCTTTGGACGGAAATTGATTGGGTGTACAAATGTACAGGCACTTTCTTAAAAGATCGAAATTTGTCATCTTGGCTTCCCCAAAATGTATGCGTGGAAATTGGAATGGTCGGTCTAAATGTAAATCAGTAAATGTAAATTATGTAATTCGGATAGAGAAACATCTTGCGTCCATTAAACATCTGTCCATACATTTATAGCTGTATATGGAATGTAACAAATATACATTTTAAAATGTAACAGATACATATCAGAACGTAACTTATAGATGCTAGAATGGTTTTTCTGTGAGTGTGAGTGAGAGTGAGAGTGTGAGGCTCCTGCATTGTTGTTGGGTTGGCTTGTCACTTGTCACGTCTCTAAAACGAACTACTATTACAACTATGTGACGTAAAAAGTTTAAAAAAAAAAAAGAAGGAATTGAAGGTAGATTCCTTGATGTGAAATTTCGATGGTCGTAGAAATCAACTCAACCAAACTGTCATGCATGTATTTATGTTCTTCTGATAAATCGAAAGTACTAAAGTGCCGCACTATTTCCATCAATTCTAGCTATCATCTTGCCATGAGTTTCATGGCCGAACCTAGCTCTTCTTCTAAAGCCATACACTCAAAAAGCGTTCTGCCGACCATTTTTTCTTAAAAATAAAAAAAATAAAAAAGTTCTTTGTTAGGAATAATTGCCGGTAGGTCAATCAAAAGTTCCAAACTTTCTAATTTTTCCATCTAAATTTGAAAATATCCAAATTCTTTGTTAAAATATGAATAATTTGCTTATCTCTTTATTGTCTAATTTGATATGTTATTAGCTTGTTAATAACAAAATTTTGATCATCTTGCCATCTATTTTAATTGGAGACTACATCATTAATCGGATGCCCTTCTCGTGGCTTCATTACAGAAAGTGCAATATGAGAGGTGAAGAATTTTTTTATGTGAATGCTCTAACAAGTGAGGGTTTTTGTGAGTAACAAGTTGAATGGAGAGTTTTGACTGGAATGAAGCATTGGTACAGATAATGACAATCAAATGAAATATTAATGGGTTGGATATTTTTCACATTTAGATGAAGAAATTGGAAAGTTCTAAAATTTTTTATGGGCATACCGGCAATTATTCATGTGGTATATGTTGTTTTTACTTGCTATGTATTAATTATGCACTAAATTGGTCCCCCTCAAACAAAAATAAAAAAAAGTACCAAATTTGTCCTTTATAATATTTGTTCAAGCTATGCTGATAAATTAATTAAAATAGAAAACAATCTTCAACAAATGTACATAGTGAACCATAATCTTCAAGTTTAATTAAATGGGTCGATAATTGGCATCAGCCCGAAAATTTTTGTATTTTATTAAAACGTTAATAAACGCATTTATCTTATATGGTCATTTTTAGTAATAAAAGATATTTAATTATTTTGGACTCCATATATATATAAAATACGAATTAGATTTGTATAAGAATGACCCGTCCGTAATTTAAAGATGGATCAAATTACCACATACAACTTTGAGTGACCCGTCCGTAACCACATAATTAAAACTCAAATTACTACCTACATTTTAAATTCTTAAATAAAAAAAAACTTATTGGCTAAATATTTTGTACATATCATGTTTTATGTGTACACAAAAATTATATCATTTTTTGATTTACATGTGCATCAAGCATTAAGAAAAATCAACGGTTCAAATTTTTTGATTTCTTCTCCTCTCTTGATGCCTATCGAAACAATACTAAATTTTTATCATTTTTTATGTATATGCTATTGAGATAATTTAGAATATATCTAACGGTTTAGATTTGTCAATTTATATATAAATATTAAATAATAATGTAGTCACCAAAGACATCAATTTTTTTGGTTATTAAGTGAATCCCTCCTTATTATAAATAAGAAGGGAGAAATATAATAATATGACTAATTCTGCTATGGATCATATGAAATATGGGCCGTTCATTTTTTATAATCGGATGGTCGCGATATGTCGTTAGATACAATTAAAGAGATATGTTGGATCATAACCATTTGATTCAAAATGAAAGGTTGCTTGACTAATCCATAAAAGAACCACTCTAATAATTAATATATATGAAAATTTGACAAATGAACCGTTAGGTATTAATTAGGAGAAAATAAATTATACAAAATGGTAGGAAGAAATTAATGGAAGCGGTTAATATATATTGAGGTTTGAAATGTCTGAGAGAACTCTCACTTTGATGCATGCCATGACAAGGACTTGACATGGGAGGAGTGTTTTAATTTTATTATGTTACGTTGTTATATAGGTTCCGACAGCATCTTCCTAATCATAACCTCTTTCTTTCTCTTTTCTTTTCTTTTCTTTCTTTCTGAGATCTCTCATGACATTAATTCTGACATATAATGCGTTCATATCATATCATATCATATCATAGCACCATATGATCATATGTATGCGGTCCAAGCTAGATGGTTGTTCCAAAGGGGGCTTCTTCTCATGTCAAATGGCTCTCCCTCGCAACATATGCATGCCATGCCATGCCATGCCATTCATTAACTTCCCCCTCCCTCTCTCTCTCTCTCGCTCAGTTTCTTTTTCTCTGATCCCTTTGTTATCTTGCTGTTTGAATGTCTTGTAAGCATGTGTTTGGCTCAGCTTCCTTTCCCTGCCCCTCTCTGTCTCTGCTCAAAATTAACACTGCTAACATATATATATACATACATATCGTACGGTATATGGAAGCTAGCTTGCTTTGGTTCTCATTACCATTTTGACGGAGTGTAGAAAGAGTAATACCTAGCAAGGGTCTATAGAATATCTTTCCATAACATCCATATGTTACAAAATATGATTATATCTGTTACAAAATATGATGTATTTGTTACATTTTAGGTGTGTCTATAGACATATGGATAGAATATCTGTCTATAGCATCTGTATGTTACAAAATCTGATATATCTGTTACAAATCTGATGTATTTGTTATATTTTAGGTGTGTCTATAGACATATGGATATATTATAGACATATAGATATATTTTCGATGGACACCGGATGTTTCTTTCTGTTTAATTGTGTTTGCAACTTTGCATATATCCATCCACATTTATAGTCAAAAGAAGCTTTTTACACGGAAAACAATGCTTCTGTACTGCTTGTCCTGCCATCATCTTTCTTTTTTTTTTTTGTTGAGAGAACTCCTGTCATCATCATCTGCCATCGCTTCACTTTGCAACGCTTAGCACTCCTCATAACAATTTGACGATTAGCACTTAACAATCAACACAATCAACAATCAAGCAACGTATATAGTACGTACTGCCTCTCTAGAATCTTGGCTAGCTGCTGCATGCCCCCCTTTTGGTTGCACTCCTATTAAATGTGGGTGCTCTTTTTTGTATATGGTGGCATGCATACAGCATACTGGCAACAGAGAATTGTTCTTAATTAATTAGAATTTGTAGAGTGGAACCCAATTTAAAATATAATAATATAACAGATGTGTGTGTAATAACAGTAATAATAACAATAGTTACAATAGTAATAATAATAATAATAATAATAATAATAATAATAATAATAATAATAATAATAATAATAATAATAATAATAATAATAATAATAATAATAATATATGTTATATACGTATGTATTCAATTAAGAGAGTAAATATACCGTGAGCTTATAACTCACAGAGCCCTTCCGTGAGCGCATCTCCAGAAACCTATCAAATGACGATAAATTCTTTATATCAAAATCTTACGGGATACAAACATTTTCCATTTTTAAAAATTTTTAAGTATTTATTTGAGATTTTTAAAAATGACTACACAATATTAATAAAATAATCAAGTTTTATGTATGACTTTTAAAAACTCTCAAACAAATACTTCAATTTTTTTAAAAATAGAAAATTTTTGTATCCGTAAGGTTTGATAGAAAGAATTTATTGGGCCATATAAATTGAAATTTGGAGGTGATTGGATATGTTTTTAGAGGTGTGCTCACGGAGCCCTGCCCACGGAAGGGCTCTGTGAGCTTAAGCTCATAGCGTAAGCTCCAATTAAGAGGGATCCATTCACAATTTCGACAATTATGTAATTTATCTAAAATTTGTAAAAAATTAAAAATGAAAAGGTTTATGATGTATTACTTAACTTGTTGATTGATAGTGTTTCAAATTTCAATCAATTTGAACATTGCTTGATGGATTATAAAAAATTTGTGCACTTTGTAACAATTGCAATTTAACGGACTATCTGAAAGCTATCAAACTTTACTTAAATTGAATATAATAGGAAAAATAATCAATCTATAAGTTAACCATTACTTTCGTATACCTTTTAATATTTTGTTAGAATTTTTTAATTGATTTTTTTTTTTCAAAATTTTGAGAAGACCTTTGATTAAGATTGTCAAGATAAGCATTGTCTTATAGACATTTAAATTTGAATGGCTTGGCCATCATCTTTATCTCAAAAAAAAAAAAAAAAATCTTACTAGTTCAATCAGAAGATACAAAATAGAAAATTTTTTACCTTGATCGACCCATGTATAACTTGATTAATTAGGAACTCAATAGCTATATATTTTGTTAATTTATGCAACCTAATTTCAATTGATATAAAATTAAATTAATATTAACTAAAATAAAAGTAAATCTAAATAATAATCAATCAGAATTAATCCATAAAAAACAGAGGGACCAATGCGTCAAACCAAATTAAATTTGAATTAAAGAGAGAGAGAGAGAGGTGTATATGTGTGTGGGGGAATTTATTATTTGTGAAGTAGAAGCCTGGGCCTAACAAGTAACAACAACATGTTACTATATTATAACGTAATTTAGGCCCAATAAAATGATCAGCAAGCCTCAAATTAAGCTTCTCACTTGAATTCGGACTGTTACGACCCATGCCCAATATGTTAAACCCGACCCGATAATGCTGCTCTTGTTTTCTTTTCTTTTAATGATTTAAGCCTATAAGCGAACAAGAAGCTGATATCCCACCAGCTGATTATACCCTTCATAAGTTGATATATTCCATACATGAATATTCAGAAGAAGGAAAGAATTTTACATGAATCTATATTTTGGCAATGTTACAATTAATTAAGATTTTTAAATTTAGTATATTTAATTTCTATCATAGATAAAACTTAATATATCGGTTGTTATATAGCATTTCATATTTCTATAAAATTTGAACATCGTTTGATAGCCCATCAATTTATAAATATTAAAATTTTAGTGCAATTTGTAAAGATTTCAATTTAATGGACTTAATTTGATGAGCTATCTAATTGACGGTACTTAAATTGTTTGAAATTTGAATATTAGCAATCTAGGCTTAATTAACGATATTTTTTTATATTTGTTGTTCTAGTTAATTTTATATTTTCAAAGTTTTAGAATTTATATGCAATATTTATGGTGTCAGGATTATCGATAAGCATTAATTTTCAAGTGATCCCTCCTAAATACATTGCAATAACATGCACCTCTGTGTAATATTACATGCCCATAATTAAATGAATCTATATTTTGGCAATACTACAAATGATAGTCTTATTACTGATAAGCTCCAAATTAAAATCCAAATATAAATATTTCACATCATCTGTGTGATGTTAATTAAGCCTCATTTATTCCAATTAATGTATATATTTATATTCCTTATTTTTCAAAAATAATATTATCAATCAAGCCAAGCTATCATTTCAATATTAATAATTAATTGTTGTACTATCCTTACTCCTAGTAAAAGGATATTGGATTTTTTGACATGAAAATTCTATCTTCTCTAAAGAATAAATCTCAGCTGTTGATTGTTTACTTAGATTGATCACCACCGTAGACGTACTTTAATGTCTCAACCATTAAAACTTAAGGCCTATATCAATTTTCTCAATTTAAATCCCATTACATATTATCTTAAAATTTTATTATAAGAAATAATAATTTTAGCCCAAAGCAAAGTTAATAATTAATTGTTGTACTATTTTAAAATGATAGAATTGTTGTGTTTTTTCTAGATAGTTTGATCCTCAATAAAAAATAATCAGTTAATAACTTTTAACATTTTTTTTTTGTAAAGATTGAACATCGATTAATATAATTACTCTGCGTTTTAGACTTGAAAAATCATTTTAAATAATTTTGGTAAATATTTCATCACCATTCTATATTATATCGTGAAAATGTTAAATTAAATATGACCTCTAAAGTTGATATGCATGCTAAATTAAATTTTTAACTAATTAATTGAGAACCTTGCTTTAGAATTAACCTACCAAATGCTTGCAAAACAATCAATTCCATTCATACATTTTCTTTTGAAAAAGTCTGATGAGACCAAAGCTAGGAATGGTCATTATATAGCTTCCTCCACAAATTCTACATATACACATCTTCACCATGCTAATTAATAAAGTCTCATTTTTTTTTAAATTGTGAAATGAAAAGACAATATATGATCATGTTGTCAATTTGTCATGCATCGACCCACCAAATTAAATAAAAAAAATATATATATATAACGAATTAATTGAGTTGTCTGCTGGCATGGCAGTGTTAAGGTTGTTAGAGAGGTCAGGATCAGGAGGTAGCTTGATATGTTGTCATGCAAATTAACACTAATTAATTAATTAATTAATTAATTAATGGAGGTACTTGTCATCAAGATGTGCATGCTGAAATTCTCTTATGCACTAACAAACTTTGATTTGTGACCTCCTTGTTGTATATAGTTTAATTCCTCCCTCAGCCATCCATCTCAAGTCCAAATTGATTAATTATAATTAATTATGATTAATTAGTTACAGGTGTTAAATTAATTGGGATGTTATCTCTCTCCAAAGTGCGCGCAACTCCAAGGTGTCTCCAATGAAACATCATAGAGGTGCACGTAAATTTAATAGACTAAATTTACTTAATTATATGTGAGTTTATGATCAGAAATGTGATGGGAGGGCGTTTAATTTGATTCTATTTTAACTGTCTGATTAAATCATTAAACCGAACAGATTGATCAGATCGATCGATATTCAAATATTAATAAGAGTCCCTTTTAAACCAAATTGCACCGATCACGTCTGTACATTTTTTGAATGATCATACGGTAAATTAATTTGCCGAACAGTGCATGTAAAACAGAATTCCATTAAATTAATTAATTTGCATTGTTTTCATATTAATAGATAGAAACAAAATTAGTTATATATATATCATTCACATGATTAATTAAGTTTTCAAATTAGGTACAGTTTGGCAATATATGTTGTTCAGGGAATTTGTACGTCCAACTATTTTATTAAATAAAAACAAGAACACATATATAATGGTCTCTCTCTTTCGGATACCTAAAATATTCATGCACGATCGCTCTGTTTTTATATATGCATCCCTTTTAAATTTCTTTTAGTAGTAAAGGACTCCGGCCTTCTTATGCATCAAAAACCATGTTATTGTTTTATGAGGAGGGTTCCAATGCCTTCATTTTTTGAACTCGGGATCTGCTGGCGCGTGTCCGGATCTGCAGCGCAGATCCGACGGTGCGCCAGACCTCGGGATCCATGAAAAGCAATGAATCCGGATCCCGAGGTTTGGTGCACCGTCGGATCTGCGCTGCAGATTCGGACACGCGCCAACAGATCCGGACTCCATTTTTTGTGCCTCCACCATGCCTCCACTTTTCAAATTTCAAATAACTCAAAATTTAAAAATAAATTTTGCAAACAAAACTGTTAGATTTGATCAATGTGATATTATCTACATGTACATAACAAAATTTTCCACTTTTTTATTTTATTTTATATAAAACAATGAGTTATAAAAATCAATATCCAGAATTTGTTCATATTAGTACATTTTCTTGAAGCCCTTGATGTCAAACAAAATAATATTTAAATTTGATGATTTTTTACATACATATAAATGAAATGATATAGATTAAATCCAATGGTTTTGTTTTGCAAAATTATTTTTAAATTTTGAGTTATTTGAAATTTATAAAGTTGAGGCATGATGGAGGCACAAAAAATGGAGACATTGTAACCCTCCTCTTGTTTTATATATATATAGGTTTCAATTTAAAACGGAATATATACTTGCGTTAGTCAATTGCGCCGGACAAGGTTTTCAAAACTGATAATTAATATGCATATAATTTACTTAAATTCAGCAATATAATCGAAACTTTTTTTTTCTTGAAAATCAAGTATCATTGTAAGTAACAAGTCAAAAATTATGCTACAAATATACACTAGCTAGTTAAAATCTTATGCATTACAAAAGCTCACTTGATGTCACAAAATTTTTGTTCTTTTTTTCTGATGTTAACTTGTTAACAGATCTATTCTCTGTTCCAAGCTTTTGCAATACGAAGCATCCTACAATAGATCATGACATGCATGACCTTCATTGAAATAACTTGCTTTATTCACATTCTGATCACAATTTAAATCCAATCATTTTTTTTTTGCAATTAATTAGGCAATAAGCTAATCTGAACTATTCTTTTGTTAAATTTCAAAATCTTAAAACCAGATAATCTAACAATTATACATCAACTAATGAGGCAATGCTCCAATTAATATGATGACAATATATATGTTTTTTCTTGTAGCTCTTTAACTCACAATTTTGCATGCATATAATGTATACTTATTAGTGATGTCAATATGTCATCAGTTAATGCACACACTTAGTTCTGTTAACATGGCAGTGTTCAGTCAGTTGGAGTGGTCGAGTAGTTCAGGGGTACCTTAAGTGCAAAGTTAATTTTCAATAACTAAATCTCATGTCACAAGTAATTTAAGCACTAATGAGGATTCCTAATTTCAGACTTCAAGTATATCAAATGCAAGTTTTTGTTTGCATATTTTCAAGTATATCACAAATTTACGAGAAGTTGTACATAATTCTAAGTTAACTTGTCCTCTTTGATGCAAGTTTGATTCAAAGCAATGGAGGCACTGATAAATTTACAACTGACATGTTGCTGGTACCAAAGAGATGATTGCAGAAAAAAAAAAAATGAGCATAATGCACTTAAATAGGCTACGTACAATCGGTGTAATTCTAGTTTCGATGTTTGCATATCCAAATTAATACCTCCAGGCATTCGTATTCTTATCGAGTTTTTCTACATATTGCAACTTTGCAAGTAACCAAAAAAAAACCAAGTTTTTTTCTCATTACTGCACTATATTCTTCTGTTAGCATGCCAGTGTTATGTTTGTTGGAGTGGTCAGTATCAAGGGGGTAGCTTCATCTGGTCATACAATGAATTGTTTATATATGCTCATATATATTACATGATTTGATCAAGCTCCTACCATAACAAACTGTGACAAGTGACCGCGTCAAGTCATCGACATCGCCCTCCTCGCGAGAGGAACTCCTGATGAGAAACCGGGCACAAGGCATGCATGCAAGGCCATGCCCATGCATGCAGCACAGCCTTACTTACTTCTCTGTCTGAAGTGAAGTCTGAACACAGATTTTGAAAGTGCTTGTGTTTGTTAGTGTGTAACAATTGATGTTTGGTAACACTACTTTAATTAACACTGATGATCAAGCAGTGTGATGACAAAAAAATATTGGGGTTGCTTCAAATGGATTAGAGAAAATGAAAAAAAAATGAGAAATATTATTATCTGGCTTTTTAGTCATATGGATTGGTTTATTATGCATCACTAAGTTAAATTGGGGTGATTAAAATAGTTTGAAGAACTTTTATTTCACTAATACTTTATTATTATTAGTGTACCATTTCTTAATTAGTGCACATAAAATTTGAAACTATCTAGAGATGAACTCACCAAATTAATTAAGGAGAATTAAGTAATTATTGGTAAGAGCGTGTATATATAGTTAAGTAACGAGAAAAACTTATCAGTTTAATGAGAAAATTAGGGTGAAACTTAATTAAATTAAACTAAAATTTTATATGTGTAACATATAATAATTAATTTTTTTCAAGATCCATTAGAATGAATTAGTTTATTCAGTTATTCATTGAGACATTCTGAAGAGTACGAAATTTCGACAAACGGAAGATCGAAATACATTAAGTTGCTATATATGTGATATGTAATGGTGTGGTAAGCTAGGTCTAGCTAGCAAAAAGGATTAGTCTTTGTAAATGGCTGGTGAAATGGCAAGATGCCATGAAAGGCACACACTAATAGAGCCTTGTTAAGTTGGAGTTGGCAGCTATAAATAGGGGTTGTAATAATAATGGAGATGTACTTACTCACTCACTCATATCATCATCTGATCTCACAACTTTAGTTACAAGATCATCAGAATGGTGGAAGAGATAATTACCAAGAATAATAATATGCTTCACTCACCACCAAAGGTAATTAGAATTAGAATGTAAAGCATGCAACTTTATATCTGTTGCACATGCTTCCTCACTTTCTTTAAAAGGTCCTTTGAATGATCTCTTACAGTAATTGCCAAATAAAACAAACTTTTGATTAATTGCAAACAGATTAAATGTACTTTGTTGAGATCTGGTACCATACCCCATGCAAGTGCACCTTTTTCTTTGCAATTTTTGGAAATTAAAGAGTTGCTAAAGTAGCTAAAGTGATATTATATAGATGCATTTTGCAATGCATCATATGGCAAAGAACATTATGCACTTTCAAGAAGATATATATACATCTCAATTTCACTTAGAGAACTAACTATTTGTAGCTTCTTAATTTATCCTAATAGAGGAATTTAGTTATGTATTGATTTAACCGGCGATACACTTTTGCATGCAGAGTCCGAAGCTGAGCCCTACGAGCCCCAGTACGAAGCGCCCGACGACGAAGAACACTCAACCTTTGTCTTCTAGAGTGAGCAATGCCAATCAAGTAATATATATGAGATATAATAATAAACAGTTTTAGAATATAGTTATGTATATATATATGCTTAATAGATAGCTTTAACTCCACTGTTAAGTTAATTCAGTGATAAGATACTATTTCTAATTAATTACTTGTCAATAATTGGAAAGTTGATGCTAATGATAACAACTTTCTGGTCACTTCAAATGTCCCTTTCTAACACAGATAAGGCCTATAATGATTTGCTTGCTTTTAGATGAAATCATCATTACCTACTTAAAAAGGTACCCAAGATTCAAAGAAGTAGATATGGATATATATATATATATTTTTTTATGAAGTTAGTACATATGGATATAACAGTAACAGATTAACTGTTATAAAAAGTTCACACAAAATAAAAAAAAAAAAAAATCAACAGTGCCAACATTCTGATTTTAATATATACTTACTTTCTATCATATATCAAAGAGTTAAAATTGATTATTTATTATGTATCCAATGTCATGCTCATTTTGGATTTGGTACAATTGCAAACGGAAACAGGGACAAAGAAAAGAGCAAAGTTTCACAAAAAGAGGACCAGGGTCACCGGAGAAAGAGCCGAAACATTACACTTATCGTGCACAAGGGTCACCGGAAAAAGAGCCGAAACATTACACTTATCGTGCTCAAGGGTCACCGGAAAAAGAGCCGAAACATTACACTTATCGTGCGCAAGGGTCACCGGAAAAAGAGCCAAAACATTACACGTATCATGCTCAAGGGTCACCACCAAAAGATGTGAAAACAAAGGTTCATCTAAGCATCTAAATCTATAATATTTTTTGATCTTATATTATGTTTATCAACACATAATATTTCCATTTCTCTTTTCTTACATCGCGTCGATATGACAATGCAGTATTCACCCAAGCCGGTACTGAAGGAGAAAACCACAAAGGCAGAGAAGATCTTTAGGCTTCATAGCGAAGAGAGAGCTGTACGGCGTGCGAGTTTCGATTCTATGGTACTTCGCAAATTAAACAAACAATGTTATATCATGAACACTAGGAATGAAAGTGCAACATATATACAACAAATTGATGTTCTTAGTTTGATGTTCTTAGTTTTAAATATACCTATAATTGTGAAATATAATGTTGTTTGATTTTAGATGGCAAGCAAAATAAACTCCTTGGAGATAATTAGAAGATTTGAGGAGAAGATCATGAAGGTACTCATAACTCAATCAATGGATCACTAATCTAAATTATATGACTTGCAAATTAATTAATAATGTTTTTATAAAAGTTTTTTGCTCAAAAGCAAAATGATCAGGCTATCAATCTGTTAAGTTTTTTCAGTTTTTACCGTTATAAGTACAAAGTGACACAGAAAAGGACCCAAATCTAACAGAAGATCTAGATTCTCTGTGACGACAACTAGGTCGACCTTCTGTATGGCATGTTACTGACATTTGCAAGAAAATTAATTAAATTGTAAAAATTCTATTTTAACTTGACAATAATAACTTAAAGGTTGTGTAAAAGATTTTTTTCTTTTGTGTAATTTTCAATACAAGAAAACTTGTATGCATGTAAAGGGATGAAGGCCAAATAAAATTAAAGATTTCAAAAACATATCTCAAAAACATTGGATGCCAAAATGACATCTTTATTAAATATTAATTGTAGGTTATAGAAGAAGAAGAGATAAAAGTTATGAGAAAAGAGATGGTCCCAAAGGCCCAACTCATGCCCTTTTTTGACAAACCATTTTCCCCTCAAAGGTAATAAGATACTTATTTTTCTTTCTTTCTATTTCAATATTTTTATTTAGTAATGATATTTTTTTGATGAATTTTGATTTTTTTGGTAATAATATTTTATTGGACAAGTAACAGCTATGTAGTGTTTTTTTTTTTTTTTTTTTTTGATGTATTGTACTATTAGAACTAAACATACAAATAAGAAATGAAAATTTCTGAAAATCCATTTGCAGATCTACCAGACCGTTGACAGTTCCGAAGGAGCCGAGTTTTCTCAAGCAGAAATGCTGTATCGGCGGAGAGTTCCACCGCCATTTCTGCTTCAACACAAAGGCAATCAGATAGTCCCGTCTCCCGTCGCATCTATCGCGACGTACTCATGCCCTGATATACATAATTTTCTTATGAATTGCCTGTACTGTAGTAGTTTCTTTTTTTATATCTTTTGCTACTTTTCTTCTTTCTTTTTGATGGGGTTGATAGTAGATATTATAGCAGCTATATATAATATACAAGTTTGCTTGTATATATGTTACATAGAGAAGTGGCTTTAATTAGGCAGTCATCTTTTGTAACTCTTTTTGAGCTGTTGTTGGAGTGGTTAACTATATAAAATAAAATGTTAATTACACATTTACACCCATGCTGGCAAAGTGTTTCACATTTTTTTTTTCAAGTTCTTTTTATATATACAAAACTAGAAAGTGCACCATGATGTGAAATTATATATATATATACATGGCAGCTAATTAAACAGTGGGACTCCTCCTACCTTTTCTTTTTTCTTCATTGTACCCTACAACCTTTACCAAGAAATTAATCTAAATGAAGCCCTAATGAGTTGATCACATTGATAGAATAGTCATGCATAGAAAAAAGATTGTGACTTGTGAGGATGGTATTTTATAATAAAAGCAGTATGGATGGCCAACTTGCCGTAGAGACTTATTTATATACTACATATATATATAGGTAGAATAAAGTAGTCTTTTGTATTTTGGGTGGAGCATTTATGCATAATCTTTTTTCAAGGTAATTAATAATTGTGAAATTGTTTGGACTTGACCCATTTTAAGTGTTGTCTTTTGGTAGTAAATTCCGTATGTATAGTTTTGTGTACCAAATAAATTCCCTTTCCTTTTGAAATTGAAGCTAGTAGTTAATTGTTAGCAGATACATTAATAATAACACACCAAAAGAGAAGAAAAAAATGGACCCATCTTGTGTTTGTCTCCTGAGGTCCAATACCATAAAAAAATTAAAAAACCTTCATTTTAAAAGATAGAATAAGGTTGGTTAGTTGCTTTAGACAAGATATAGCCCAAATTTAGTTTGGGCCTACACTGGTTGGCAGAATACAAAATTGAAGTGGAGAATTTAATAACCCAACATAACACCTCAATTAGACACAAGATAGTAATCGTTTTCAAATTCAACTGAATTTCAAGCTCAACCTGTATTGAATTCTATCAGATGCTAAGAGATAATTAATATGGAGAAAAATCAGAAAAGACCCACATGACATTAACCTGCTAGCACAACAGAGAACTTGTTCAGAACTATTAACAGTTTAACACAGAAGAAAAGGATAAAGATGGAATTGATATGACAATACCCAACATTCGGGAGCACCGACATTCATGAAGGTAGAAGGAAGAACTTTGCTATATTTACTAGTATAAAGTACAAAATTTTACAACATCTGTACAAAGTATAGTCATTATCTGAACAACCCCACCACCCAAAAAAAAAAAAAAGGAATCAGGGAGCTGTTTGTGAAACTAGACGGACTTCATACAAATCATTCTCGCCTTTTCCTACAATCATCAATGCAAACAATGTTAATTGTTTACTGCAAGAATCATGTACTCCGGATGAGCCTTATCAGTATGATAGTAGGCTTAATCTGTGTTCACTTTATTTGTTATACTTGTTCTTTGTTGTTTGATTATGAAAGAAAGAATCTCAAAAGTAGATTAAGCTTTGCTACAAAATTTAAGAAAGGTACAAAAAGAACTAACGGATTTCTGCATTGACGCCTGGTCCAAAGAAAGATGTGAACTTTGGCTAAAAAGAAAAATAATGATGTCAACAATTTGCAAGCACATTACTTTTCTTTTTGGACATTAATTGGTTTGCTAAGATATACCTAGTTAAAGATACACGTAATTAACTAATTCTGAAGCCAAAATGGAAGGAGCTTCACAAAGATACATGTAATTAATCTCTGTTCACTTTTTTTACAAATTATTTTATTTTTTTTTTTGTCACCAACATTTTGCTCCTAAAATGTAATAAAGATGAAATGAGAATATATCACATAAATTTTCTTCATTGTCTTTCACTATTTGCATATGACCTTGAAAATTAGATGGCTAACTTCTATTATGCTCCAAATTTTCATCAGAAGTACGGTTGAAGATAAAACTCACCTGTCTCTGCTCAAAATTAGATAGCTGCAATGCTTTTGCTTCAAAAACAAGCACCAACGCATATTTTCCCTCTTCAGTGACCTAAAAAAATGAAATTGAAGGGAACAAATGGTAAATTATCACCACTTGCTTAATCAATATTAGGAAAATGCTTCATATAAGTTTAGCATTTACTCTTCAAACATTTTTCAAAATTTATGAATCTATTCAATGTCTTTATATAGGTAAAAGCTTCTATTGTGCTGGTATTGTTATAAAACTCGTGTGCTCTCATCAATATTTTAATAATACATTCAATAGGAACTAATAACAAGAAAGTTGTAACTTACTTCTTCACGGATCATTTCTAGCCTAGGTGCACTGCGCCTTGAAATGCCGCCTCCCTATATTATTATAGATCAATATAAGAAAAAAAAAACAAACTTAATTATGATTTAACACTGATTTTCTATAATACATGAACTCAACTAAAGAAGTATAACTAAGAATGTTAGCTTTCCCATGGTCAGATAGGTGCTGAACCACACTGGATTGACATCATTACATAGTAAACTTCAAATCAGGAGCTCTTTAACAGGAAACTTGTGGACTTTTGCATTTACCCTGGTAAAAAACTGTATTTGCAAATACACCCCTTACCTTTCTAAAATTTGCTATTTAATATTTATCACCAGTACTAATATGGATAATGCAACATCCAAATCAAATGAGGCCTTAATCGAGCAAGAGGAAACTAACTAGCTGGCCCTAACTTTTCTATGCTGACCTAACAAGATCAGCAGGATACATATATATGTAATTCGATACGTACCATTCCATATTGAAAGATTCTTTTAAGGGCTTCATCCAAATGTTGCTCATCACCGTACCTGTACCGAATGACATCACTTCTTACCTGACAATTATAGAATGTAAACCTATGAAGTTCTATATCAACACAGTTTATAATAATAAAATATGAAAGAAGTAAATATATTCCTACCTGCTTAAGGATATCTGTAGCACATTTCTCTCTTAAGGCCTGAGCATCAGAGAAGGTTATGCAGGGTACTGGCTTTAATTCTGCATACTGTTTTTTTGAAAACAAAAGAGAAGAAAATCAATGACTAAATAAACAATGACAAACCGGAAGCATAAGTGCATCAATTTAAGTTCAAATCCACATCTTGTTCCCCTAAAGCCAAAATCAAAAATTAATTTACAGCTTTATAAAAGCAGCATTATTTTCATTATTTGGCACAAAATCAACAAATGTGTAAACATATATAAATCTATTATTGAACCTTGAGTGCCATGCCGATGATGGCAACAGGAAATCCATAAGTAAGCATTATAGCCGACCACTCGGAGCCAGGGAGTATACTGAAATAAGCTCCAAATCCATATCTATCCTCAAACATGCAAAGATGAACAGAAAATTGCAATTACGCATCCCTGAAAATCCTAGGAACATAAAAACAAAACCCAAAAAGAAATACACACATCTATACTATAAGTGCACATATTTGATAGAAAATTTTGCTTACGAGAGTAGTGAGCCTCCTACCGCCAAACCAATCGAACCAAATGATACCTACAATGGCAACCAAATATAAACATGGGTTTTATCTTTCTTTCTTACTCCTTCAACCCTTAAGGCTCTAACGGCACATTCAAATAAAAAATTACTCTAGTATCATTTGAACATTCCAATCAGACATCAGTATTTACATAAAAACCAAAAAGTACCTAACCCAACAATGCTAGTCAATTTGATTAGGAATTCCTTTCTTTGGAAATAGCTAAAATGTAAAAAATTGGTACCATACATATATCCAAGTGACCGGGTTGGGATTAAAAAAAAAAAATAAAGGAAAAGAAGGGAAATAAAGCACTTTATCGGCAATTAGGACAAAATTATATTTCACAACCAGTATGAACAGGAATTTGTTCTGGGCAGCTTCCATTTTACTTCGGAACAACTTTCTGTACCATATTGGACCAAATTATCCTTTTACAATATATACAGTGCCGACAATTTCAGGGGTAATTAATAATTTGATCTAATATGGCGTTAAAAGTTGTTCCAAAGCAAAATTGAAGCTGCCCAAATTAAGCACCAGTATGATGGATGGACAAGGCATCACTTGTAAAACAGTTCACAGGACAAAGAAAGTTCCCAACTTTATTATCAGGTAATAAATAAACCCTCGAAATCAAGAGGCTCACTTTCTGTACCATATCGTTCCAAATTATCCCTTCACAATATATACAGTGCTGACAATTTCAGGGGGTAATTAATAATTTGATCTAATATTATATGGCGTAAAAAGTTGTTCCAAATTAAAAAGTTGATCTAATTAGAGGCTCACTTTGGCGAGGGAGAACTCGTCGTCCGGCACGACGCTCTTATCACCAGCAGTCGTTGCAACGGAGGCGGGACTGGAGGTCGAGGACTCGGCAGCGCACGTGAGGACCGTGTGCCTGGGGGCGTGTCGGACACGCATCCCACCAGGCCGTGTCGGGGCTGTGAGAGCCATGCGCAAAGACAGCAGCGACATGGCCGGTGACGTGGTCGAACAGGCAGCCATGGTTGGGAGTTCTCGATCGCGTGGGCGCGCGCAGACCGCAGAGAGAATAGAAGCGCTTCTTCTGTGTCCGTCTGTGTTTGGTTAGTATTCGTTAGAAAGCAAATTCGTATCCTCTGCTGCGCAGTACTCTGGCTGTTGGATATGTTTGAGATTCGTGCGACTCAATCTCAAAAGACTCCCTATAATCCGCATCGTTGATTCACTGCGCAGTACAATACTACGAGTGCTTATCCTCTCTGCGCAGCGAATCAACGATGCTGATTATAGGGAGGATTTTTTGAGATTGAGCTGCACGAATCTTAAAGAAAATCCAACAGTTGAATCGCTGCGCAGTAACGTACTGCGCAGTAGAGGATGTGAATTGCAATACTACTGGGCTGTTGCTGATTTTATTGAATATTACTGGGCTGGGTTCATGGGCTGGCATGTGAGGAATGGTGGCATTTCTAGTTTGGGTCCTTCTATTGTTGTTTGCCCGTGGGCCGTTCGAAAACATTCATTCATATATCTCAACAAAATACATAAAAATCACATACATATGTCACTCATATAAAACAAAACAAATTAAAGTGGTAACTGATAACACGCCATCATAAAGTACTCCAAAATGAATCCTCATCACAACTTGTCAATTATCTCCAACCTGCAAGACCCACAAGCTAGGCCACATGCAATATAGAAACATATATAATAAGTGGCAAATAACTTAATTAGTGCGTTTTAGTTTCAGTGTTTGAAAAATTAGTCATATCAAATAAGAAACTAAATTCCATTTAGTTACTTAGTTTATTGCTTGCTTGATGTATTATAGAACTGCAATTAAATATGCATTATGTATATGTAATTTTACAACGGTCAGGAAGCAAAAAATAATTATTATATATTATTACGGAATATATAAGGAACGTACAAAGCAATATATATAAGAGGAACAACCTAAACATCAAAGTGGAGTGGACCTTGTAATTCATCATTTGCAAGAATCTCACTGGACTGGAGGATTGAAAACATTTGCATCTCCTGGAAATGTATACAAATCAAATTATATATATTTTTGTTACTTCTGAAATTTTAATTTTTTGTTCTCAATAAGATATTTCTATAAAAATATTAATTAATTTCGTGATACAAAACATTTCATATTGGTGATATTAAAAAATATTGCTAATTAAGCAAATTTATAATTTAACTTAAAATTAATGTGTTATATATTACAAATTTACAATCTTAATTATCTAGAGAAATCAAATCTAATTAGCAAGCCATATGTATATACCTGTGTGACAGGTGGGAGGGAAGAAGTCTCCTCCTCCTCCGGCGATCCCTCGGCGTCCACCGCAATGTTAGCGTCGACCTTGTCGGCTTTGTGCTCCGCTACCACCGGCGCCTCCAGATGTTCATGATCACCTGTGTTTACAGTAAGATAGTTATCAAGTGATCCTAATTAAGTTTTTAGTGGTATATATACCTAGCAATATTCATTTTAATTATAGACATAGATTTTATATATATTACGAATTTGATGTCCATATATATATATATATGATTTTATAGACAATTTTGCTAAATTGTTTGTTAAGGAAATAAAAACTCATTCGACCAAAAAAAATCACCCCGTCAGGAAGCGCGGGTGTCAAACCTAGTATATATAGAGGAGGGATCTATTGACAATGGATATTTTGACAATCTTGACAATGTTACCTTTAAAAAATTTATAAAAATTCATTAAAAATCTTAAAAATGAAAAAAGTTTTATGGATGCATTACTTAACTTATAGATTGATAGTGTATCAAATTTCAACCAATTTGAATATCATATGATGTCTTATCAAAATTTTGTACATTTTTTAACGGTTATAATTTAACGGACATTTAAAAAGCTATCAAATATCATTTAAATTGAATATAATCGGAAACATAATCGATCTATAAGTTAAATAATACTTCCGTAAACTTTTTTTCATTTTTAAGATTTTTAATGAATTTTTATAATTTTTTTAAAGATATCATTGTCAAGATTGTCAAAATATCTATTGTCAATAGATCCCTCCTCTATATATAATTGGTTGGGATACCATACATACCATGTTTCGTCTCCTCTTTGTTCTCCGAGTGCCCATTCTTGGCATTTGCTGCTGCGAGAACATCTTCAATCTCCATTGATCGGTCGTCTATCTTGTAGAGCGATGCACTCATCTTATAAGTAACTTTTCTTTATGCAATGTTATTGTATGAACAGCTTCTTGATGAATGAATACCCACAGCGACGCTGTTGCTTATATAGTACGTAGTAAAAATGTAGAATTAATTAATCAATGATGATTCATTTTTTTTATATTTAATAAGCTTATATATGTTGACTTCTATGATGACAGTGCTATGATCACATGTACAGGTTTTGTTTAATTTGAAAATATTATTCCTGGCGCACAATTAAATATTGTCCCGTTTACTTCTCAAAACAAAAAAAAAAAAAAAATTGACCCCTTTAAATTAAGTTTGAAAAAAAAATTAAATTGATAATGTGTTTATTATTATTATTTACAAAACAAAATTATATTTTTTTTCTCCTTTAAAAAATTGCAATCAACAAGACAAAAAAAATTACGAATTAATTTGTCTCAATAACTGCTTCTAATTAATTCGTGCGAAAATTATAATTGTTTGATATCATGTCGCATATACAAAAATTTGATAATATAAATTATAAACATGATTTTAGTATCTTACTCTATATATATAATGTATAAATGAACGCATGTTATACCCCAATAGATTATAAACTAAATGAAGGACTTCAACATGTTAGCCATGTCATTTTTTTTTTAATTTCCATATGCCCGAAGGCATTTGCCATGTGATGTGATTCGACTTCATGTTAGCCGATCTAAATCTAGTCATTTTTTATTTTGCAAATATATTCCCAAAAAAAAAAAAAAATCTTTTTCGAAAGTCCTATATTTGAATGCATATTACGCTATCGTGATGAACAACTATACGAGTCAATAAAGGACACCAAGCATTTAGGCCAATTAATGATTTGACTTTAATTAATGCATATCTCTTCTATTTTTCAGGACAATTTAGATAGTCTTTAGTCTTTTTTTTTTATTATTATTTTGCACATGCAATGGAAGTCAGAAATCTTCCTGTTGCTTACCATATAAAATTTAAGTCAACCAAGATTATATAGTCGGTGATTTAAAAGGGATAAATTTATGAGGGATCATTCACATTAATATTTATCTTGACCATCTTGACAATATCTTTTTTTTTTAAAAAAATTTATAAAAAATTATAAAAAATCTTAGATATAGAAAAAAATTTACGAAAGTATTGCTTAACTTACAGATTAATTATGTTTCTGATCATATTGAAGTCTTAGATTTTTGAAAGTTGTATAGAAAATGTACAGAAATTTGTATATAAAATAGGTCATCTTTCAAAAATTTAAAAAATAGTTAAAAGAACTCTAAAAATAGAAAAATTTGGTATAGTAAAGTTTGCCGGTGCACCCCGTGGTTTTTTATCCTCCAGGTTGAGAGGGTTTGGTGTCTTTTGTAATTGTGCTTGCTGTTTTTACTTTCTTAGTTTTGTATACTCGTTTGATACCAACTGGTATGGTATTCGGCAAAGCGAGTGAAGCCGAAGAAGCGCTTGTGTTTTAGTTGTGCAATTGTGCTCGGCTAGTATTCGTTAGGGAGCAACAAACGAACGACTGAGAATCGTGTACCGTTCCCAAAATTATACTGGGCTGGGCTCATGGGCTCGTTGTTGCCTATGTACAAACTTTGTTGTACCGTCCCGAAACATTTGAGAATTCACTCCAAAGAGCAAATTACAGATACAACAGCCAAACAATAGTTTATATTACTACGATTGATATACAACATGAGTTACAAAAGAATTTGTGAAACTTATTTTGCAACACGGTACCTGTACCTCGTCAAAAAGAATTTATGATGACAGAGGATGAGCTCTACAACAAACAACAGTATAATAGAAGGTACCAGGAAGTAATCAGCAATTCGGCATTGATCATATAGTATAGATAAACAACATCTATGACATCCATTTCCTGAAGATGACCTAATTAGATAACAGCATACATGCCACACTACTCCTATATCTGCTATAAAAATATGGCCTAACCATACTTTTCTTACCAAGCAACCCTTCTCTACAAAATAACCTTTACATGATAAATCAGAACCCTTCTTGGACTGTCAGAATTACATCTCAACCCCTCCATTCTATCTGCCAAAGAAAAGGAGGGAATGAAATGCAGTTAATAGTATGTCATATACTGCATTTTATTGCATAAATCCCCCTCCACCCATGGGTCCGGGAGGTTTCCCTTGGGTCATCATCTGCGGCCTCCCTTGCATGTACGATTGGCCCATCCCTGTGTTGATCATCTGCGGCTGCTGCTGTTGCTGCTGCTGTTGTTGCTGCATTTGCTGCTGTTGCATCTGCTGAGGCTGTAATTGTTGCTGCTGCATTTGTTGTTGCTGCTGTGGCTGCTGTTGCTGCTGTTGTTGTTGCTGCTGGGATGATACTTGGGGTTTGAACACCACCATGTCCTGAAAACCGAGAAGATTGGTCATACTGCATTCAGAAACCTACCGATATTTATCATAACTCCCCTCCATTTATTTTCTATTGCCGCTCGTAATAAAATACTGCAGATATAAAATTGCTATATACGCCAAAGTATGAGGGTCTTTTCAGTGTGCCTATAGATTATTCTAGGAATTAAGGGCCTACAGGAAATTATTTCCCTGAGTTTCTCTAACTATTTGGAATTTATTTCTCTAAAATATGCTTCTACAGTGAAAAGAAAATTAATTAGCTTGGAGTGGATTATTTTTTTCCTATTGACAATGAGCTCTTGCGTTGTCCACTCTACTCGAAAATGTCACCAACTTTTTTGTGCAAAAATAAAGCAGCAGAACAAGTTATGGTCAGTGTTCCAAATTAATCATCTCCCGGGATCTCCCCTTCTATGATCTCAAACCAACATGGCAGGTCCTGCTCTCACTCTCGCCTCTCATTTCTTTGATTTTATATGCTCACTATTTGGACACTGGTTGGGTACATTGGCACAGTACAAATTTTGAAAAAATTTTAGATTTTTGAAACTTGAGTAATATGTTTTGAGGATGCTGTTACACACTCTTGCAACTGCCAAAGAAGATGTAATTCAGATTTTCGTTAATTGAGCAAACATGATCACCTGAGGGCACTTTTGTATTTATCATGTGTGTTGCAGGGAAAGTTACCAAGTAAGAACTTATGCACATTGTCAATTTTAGATTGCAACCTTTGAACACAACTAATGAATTTTTCAGCACCCAAGTAGAAGAAACTCCATCTCCATGAGTTCCCCCAAATGATCAAATACCAATAGATACTCAAGTGCCCTCTTATGATAATGTTATAAGGGCAGAAAATAGAAACGCTATTGATAAATTTTATGATGAGTATTTTGGCATACAAAAGAGAGGAGACGAATCTGATTTGTGAAACACTAAAAAAGATACAGCGTAGATGAATGTCGAAGCATTGAAGGTGACTTCACAGATTACTGCATCGGCGAATGTTGAGCTTGATGTCGAGCATGTAGAAAACATTGCAATTCATGGAGCGAAGGAGGTCTCGCCACAGCTAGAAGGTTTTTTGAAAGATTATATTTTATGATTATCCAATAGAAGTTCATCAATGATGCCAGATTACAGGAGGCATTTCTTGGTTGTAGTGATACAAATAGAACAGGATTGATTCAGCAGATCATTAACACTTACAAAGGACATATGTAGGTTTATATGACAAATCAGTATATCACCATGGTGTATGGGCTTATAGTTGTGTTACTTTCTTAATAGACTTGATTACTGTTGTTTGTGGCTTCAAAGACTAAAACATAGTTTGTATTAATTTCAGAATTTATTTATTATTCGGTGCATAGATTTGGGCTTAGTTGTTGTTTTGTAATGTTTTTATTAGCAGCTAGTTATATAGGCCCCAGTACAGAATCTATGTCATATTTTTGGGAATTCTGTTCACTTATCTTAATAATTCAAGTATAGCTTTCATTGATGCATTGTTGATCTTTAGTTCAAAATTTTGCATTTAGGAAATGGTATTTTTTCACAAGTCAAAAATAACAATACTTATAAAAACGTGTGTCAGCTAGTTTAGTACCATGCAATATAAGTAGTTGTAAATTGTGATCGTCCGCGGTATGGAGTAATTCCTATAAATTTGTTTTTTTTCTTTTGGAGACCAGACCATCCATTATTTTGTATTCTTACAATATTCTGACCCAGTAGGCTTCCTCCAATTGTAAAATGAACTTCTATTCCTATAGAAAATGGTTTTCTCCATTCACAAACATTCCCTGATGATATAATAAGAATTAAGAAGGTTTATGAAAATTTACCCCAGGGAAGAGCATCCCAATTAGGCGGCCAGCCTTGTCAGAAACTGAGAGAAGCAGTGTCTGAGAAGGAAGCTGTATAACAGCGCACTGAAAGGAAAACAAGGTATCAAACATTGGAAGAGCTTCAATCTTTTGAATCCAAAAAAAAAAATAGGAAAATAAATTTGGGATATACTGACCAATTTTTTTTCTTGCAGTTGACCAAGGAACCCATGCTGATTTAAGGTTCGAAATACTAAGAAATCAGCCTTACCAACATATTGCCTACACAAAACATGTGAAACAAAAATAATTAAATATTGGAAACAAACAATCCAATACATGTCACTTCCTAAGAACATCTTAGTACATTGTATCCACAGATTACCTACATAACAGAAACCTAGATATATAATACCTAAAGAAAATTGTTTTTTTTTTTAAAAGCCAAAAAAAGTAGAGAGAAGAACAATTACTTGTTATTCATGTGCTCCTGGGCAATCAGCCGAACAATTTGCATAGTTGATGGCCAATCAGCTGCCAACCTGTACATAAAAAATTCAATAATTAAATAACTTTACTTCATGATTGTCAATCAATGAGCACTAGAAAATAAAGAAACAAAAACAAAAACATGACACTCACGTATCAGATGCAGAAGCACTTCTGTAACCCTAACAAGAAAAAGAAATGGTAGTTGAGTGAGAAAGAATAAACTTCTCAAAAATCTAGAAACAATCCAATTGTTGTGTTGATTATTGTCTTCCATGGATAACAATATAATCTGAAGCCAGACTGGGAATTACCAGTACTGTGGTTTTTCTGGTTCATTAACACTTCTTAGTAGGTGCTTACATTTAACCAGAAAATGCAGATAAAAACAATTCATCACCCATCAACTTACTTCAAGTTTACAAATGAATACTGGCTGCCCTTGCCTCTGTCCAGACAATGTTCCCTGACAAATTAATAAATGAAATAAGTAAACTAGTATATAAGAGCCTTGGATGCTATATACAATCTCATTGAACCAAAAACTACAATACAATTACAATAACAGAATTTTTTTTCTTAAAAAAAAAAATAGGGATCCCAAGAACCCCAGCATATATTAATTTTCAGCTATTCTCCAAACTTGTAACCTGTGTCTCCCTGTAGAGAGGCAAGCGCTATTATTCTATTACCAACTATGCTAGGTCTCTGGTGCTACCATAACAGAACATAAAGAATAGAAATAGTTTCATATGTTGGGTCTTAACAGAAGTTGAGAATACGCACTGCAAAAACACCAAAACTTTAGATATTTTAGTACTGCATCTTAAAAAGACTTCTGCAGGAAACAACAAAACTATCCTATATACTCTACATTCCTCTTAGCAAAGAAATATAATAGGGCAATTCCAGTCTTGAAGATTTTGCAGAACTAGAATACATGTCATTTCTTCAATGGTTCAGAAAGACAACAGAAACATCTCTCTCTTCATTGAGACCTCACAAAATCTATCGCATACCTTAATGTTTAATTATAAACTTATAAAGAAATAGAGTAATACTTTGAAACTTCTTGACAATTAGAGTAATATCAGAATACACACCTCCCATATTTTGACATATTTAGATTGTGACTGTTGTGCATTCTGCTGCTGGGTAAGAGGTATATTCATGCTTGAGTTGTTTCCCATCCCCATAGCATTCACACCTCCTGGCTGCTGAGCTATACCAGGTGCAGGCATCATATTACCAGGTCCAGATGCCATGCCAGGACCAGCCGATCCAATAACATTTCCCATCGTGGATTGGTTTGTGGCCATATTCCCACCACCTTGCCCCATTTGTGATCCCACGTTAGGTATTAATGTTCCCATACCTGTTCAAAAGTTGCAAATACAAAGACTTCAATTGGGTTTCCTTGAAGAAACATGTAAGCATGAAGAAGAAAGGAAATTTATCAAGAACATCAACAGGCACATGTGCCAACCAAAACATAAGAACCAAAAAGTACCCTTGAATATTACCTGAATTTCCTAAGGAGGCTGACATGTTGGAAGTGGGTGGGTTGAAGGATCCAAGGCCAGCATTCTGACCAACCTGCGTACCTGACCCAGCTATCATATTCGACATGTGCACTGCAATAGGAGTTCCTCCCATGTTGGGTAGACCGAGAGAGCTGGGCCCAGCCGCAAGAGAAGTTGACCTGACAGCTGTGCCCACTGCTAAGTTGTTGAGTATGTTCACATTGCCAGGGGCACCAGATCGGATTGATTGGTTTACAGGGTTTGATGCTAATGGTTTATGATCTTGCATGGGGTCCATATTACTTGTGGTGTTATTGTTATTCATCATAGTACTGTTTGTATTGTTTATAGTTGGCATTTCTTGTTGAATGGGGGAAGGAGAGGATGTTTGAAGCGTTGGCATTGGCTGAGAAGAGATACCAGGCGCAGGCCCCACATGATGAGAGAACCCCGTCCCAGGGCCAGTTACCATGGAAGATGCAGTGACCGGCTCCTGTAAAATAAGTAAAATTATTAATGGGTGAAGTTTTGGTATTCATACCAAAAAGGGCCAGTTCGAAACAGTCATTTCACCACTGTGAACAGCATTTTATGCACATTATGAAACCACTTTTCTAACGTTGGGGCAACTTCTGTATGATCTTGGGAGTAACTAAATTGAAAGAAAGAGATAGAACAGATGGAACAAAAGAGCTTACAACTTTAACGTTGGCAGTCGGCATATTACCGCCTGTCAAAGGCCGGTTTAGTAAGGACGACCCACCCACTAAGTTAAGAAAAAAAAATTATTAGTATGCGGCAATCTGATAGCAAATGAACAGTTAATCATTAATAAACTACAAAACATTGATACTCTAGGCTGGGACATAGTTTCAAGTATATCCAGATTTTTACCACAAAATTCACCCAAATATGACAATTCGCAACTAACACTATAAGGTAAATGCATCCTACGTATACAAGATTGCATATACCTTAAAAACAAAAAAGGTAAAAGTTACAGGGACAGAAATGAGGAAATGGCAAACACACCATTAAATTTTTGCAACGTATCACAAATGTGAAAACTTTAAAAGCAACGAGTTTATGCGTATTGTTCTAGTAAATATATAGTTCTATTTATCAAAGAAAATTATAGCCTTCTCAATTAAAAAATGTAACACTAACTCAAAATTGAATTAACCGAAGTAGCTGAAAAAAACAATTTGCTAATGGTTACAAAACAAATACATGACCTGATATATACTAAAATGTTATAGTGCATATGCAAGCTTTCAGATTACATAATCAAGTATTGACGGACTAGAATTTATATTAACAATTATCAGCCTGACTAAATTATTTAATCAAAACCATTTTAAAGATGAAATTAGTCCACTTAAACCTTCAAAGGAAATGATAACCAGAGCTCATCAAAGAAGTAGAAGGAATGGGAAGATGTCCTTAATTATAGCTCCTACATACTTTCTAACAGAGTATCAAGGGAATATTAATTCATACTGACAATAGTTAGCCTCACTAGGTTCAATTAAAAAAAAAACATCCTAAAAATTAGCTCATTCCATTCGGACTTTCAGAATAGGAAGCAATGACCAAATCTGACCAAGTCATTAAAACTAGCAATTACTGTTCAGAAGGAAACAGAAAATTTTCACCATTATAGCTTAAAGCCTAGCAATTATCATCATAACAAGAACTTGGCATGAAGTCATTAATCTTGATGGTAAGTTAAGAAAAGGTTATTTTCTTTATCTTCACTCTGATAGCATTAGTTTAATGAACTACCACCTGAGGAACTGGAGTTCTGAGGTGCGGGTCCCGGTACTGGTACCGAAACTGGAGCAGTGGGAGCTCCATCAAGCTTCCCAACAACAGAATTTGATATCAGGTGCGCACTTATCGGGCGATTCAAGGCCGCCCTTGCCTCCAAGAAACTGTCAGAGAGCAAGACAAGGTGTTGAGCATGCTTCACCTGGTCAACAGATGGGTCAGCAGGCCTAGCACCTCTCTTTCCCTATCAACATGAGGACAAATCTATACTTAATGGGTGCATTTCTCGTTGCTTCAAAAAAATTTTACCTTTTCCATTTTTAGTTTGTTATTTTATCCATCAATTCAACGATTAATTTTATGGTATTTCAGTATTATAATCATCTTGTATGCAATCACAGATAACATACTTTAACTAATGAAGTATGTGTGCATTGCACAAGGGATTTGTATCATTGGCATCTCTGTAATCTATTTTTAACCACTAGACATTGCCACAATTTGAAATAGTTTCTGAAAAACAAGTTTAACATATTGCATAGAACAATATTACATAATAAAGACACAAAAAATTAGGTTACCGCGTTGTAGATATCTCTCAATTTGGGCAGTTGTTTGGGTGAAATAACTGACAGAGAAATAGAGCACTGCACATATTCCAAGAGAAATCCTTGAGAAACAATACTAGTAATTTTTTATTGAACCTATACAATACAAGTGAAAGTTAAATAAACCTGTGAGAAGCATTTAGCTACAGCCTCAGCATCAGCCAGAAAAGAAGGCTGTATTGGCTCACCATTCTCACTTTTCTCAAAAGATGGCCTGTACACAGGAGTTGGAAGCACATATGGATTGCTAGCACAAGCCAGCACACAGTGCTTGTTTACCTCACTAGTGACAGTTGGACTAGATTCCGAATCATATAGCATCTACAAAAGACCAAATGACTTGATCACTGCTTAGTTTTATAATTTATTCACATAATGTACCTTTTTTCAGGCAGTAAACAAATGGCAGATTGAAATATCAGTGCATATTTTTTTGTTTTAGTAGTAATTAGGATATATATCAGTGCATATGCCCCTCAAGTAGGCCTTAGTGAAAGTGTCAAGATGCAATTTTGGGAGGATCTTGATGATATCGTGAGAAGTGTGCCTGCTGGTGAGAAACTTTTCATAGGAGGAGATCTCAATGGTCACATCGGTACAACTAATGAGGGGTTTGAGGAGGTGCATGGAGGTTTTGGATATGGCGATAGAAATCAAGAGGGGGAAGACATCTTGAACTTTGCTATAGCCTATGACCTAATGGTCGCTAACACCTGCTTTAGAAAGAGAGAGTCCCATTTAGTGACCTTCCATAGTGGTCAACACTCTAGCCAGATTGATTTTGTCCTTACTCGAAAGGCTGACAGACGAGCCTGTCTAGATTGTAAGGTAATACCGGGGGAGTGTATTGTTCCACAACATAGGCTAGTAGTGGCTGACTTTCGCTTTCGTATATGTGCGCACAAGAAGAAATGTGCTAACATCACGAGAACAAAGTGGTGGAAGCTTAAAGGAGCAGCATCACAGGTCTTTAGGGATAAATTGATTGAAGAAGGACCATGGACGGACGACGACGATGCAAATACCATGTGGAAGAAGATGTCAAAATGCATTCGGGATGTGGCTGCAAAGGTGTTTGGGGTGACTAAAGGAAACAAAAGGGAACCTAGAGACACTTGGTGGTGGACCGAAGAGGTGCAACAGGCGATCAAGGAGAAGAAAGAATGCTACAAGCAGTTACATCATGACAAAACAACTGAAAACGTGGAGAAGTACAAAGTAGCCAAGAAGAACGCGAAGCGAGCTGTGAGTGAAGCAAAGAGTCGAGCTTATGATGACATTTACCATAAGCTAGGTACGAAGGAAGGCGAAAAAGACATCTATAAGATGGCTAAAATTCATGAGAGGAAGACAAGGGATTTGAACCAAGTCAAATGTATCAAGGACGATACGGATCGACTTCTCGTGAAAGATGAGGAGGTCAAGATGAGGTGGAAGGAGTACTTCGACAACTTATTCAATGGCGACACTGAAAGTGCCACCATTGAGTTAGATGATTCCTTTGATGACGCCAACAGACGTTTTGTCCGGAGGATTCAGGAGTCCGAGGTAAAGGAGGCGTTAAAAAGGATGAAGGGAGGCAAAGCGATGGGACCTGACAATATCCCTATCGAGGTGTGGAGATGCCTTGGGGACGTAGCAATAGTATGGCTAACTAAGCTGTTCAACCACATTTTTCAGTCAAATGAGATGCCTGAAGAGTGGAGGAAAAGTATATTAGTACCAATCTGCAAGAATAAAGGAGATATTCAAAGTTGTACTAATTACAGAGGAATTAAGCTGATGAGTCATACAATGAAACTATGGGAGAGAGTGATTGAACATCGTCTAAGACGAATGACAAGCATCACAAAAAACCAATTTGGTTTTATGCCGGGGAGGTCGACTATGGAAGCGATTTTCCTGATACGACAACTTATGGAGCGATATAGGGAGCAGAAGAAGGATCTACACATGGTATTTATCGACATGGAGAAAGCATATGATAAAATACCAAGAAATGTCATGTGGTGGGCATTGGAGAAACAAAAAGTCCCAACAAAGTATGTTAACCTTATCAAGGATATGTACAATAATGTTGTGACTAGTGTCCGAACATGTGATGGGGAGACTGATGCTTTTCCCATTAAGATAGGACTACATCAAGGGTCAGCTTTGAGCCCATATATTTTTGCCTTAGTGATGGATGAGGTTACGAGGGATATACAAGGAGATGTCCCTTGGTGTATGCTTTTTGCTAATGATGTAGTGCTAATTGACGAGAGTAGGGCAGCTGTCGACACGAAACTGGAGTTGTGGAGAAAGACGCTGGAGACGAAAGGTTTTAGGCTTAGTAGGACTAAGACCGAGTATATGAGATGCGACTTCAGTGATGGGAGATCTGAGAATGGAGATGTTAGTCTAGATGGACTAACAGTGCCAAAGAAGGACACATTTCGATATCTGGGCTCCATGCTACAGAGTGATGGGAATATTGATGCAGATGTTGGCCATAGAATTAAGGCGGGTTGGATGAAATGGCGACAAGCATCTGGTGTTCTCTGTGACAGCAAGGTCCCACAAAGGTTGAAAGGTAAATTCTATAGAACAGCCATTAGACCTGCAATGTTGTATGGGGCAGAATGTTGGCCTAATAAAAGAAACCATATCCAGAAGATGAGTGTAGCGGAGATGCGTATGCTACGATGGATGTGTGGCCACACAAGAAAAGATCGTATCAGAAATGATGACATACGTGACAAAGTAGGGGTGGCTCCGATTGAAGAGAAGATAGTCCAACACCGATTGAGGTGGTTTGGACATGTTCAACGGAGACCTCCTGAAGCACCAGTACGTAGCGGTGTCCTAACCCGTACCGAAAACACGAAAAGGGGTAGAGGTCGGCCAAAACTGACATGGGAGGAGGCTGTAAAAAGAGACTTGAAGACATGGAGTATATCCGAAGAGCTGCTCTTGGATAGGGACGCGTGGAAGTTAGCAATCCACGTACCGGAACCATGACCAACAAATCAAACCCCTAGCGGCTACTATTATATTACTATTATTACTATGACTACTATTTCACTATTATTACTATTATTATTACTATTATTATTATTACTACTATTATTATTATTAGTATTATTACTACTACCACTATTACTACTATGTAGTATCATCATTATTATCATTCATATTAGTATTATGTAGTATCATACTCATCATCACTATCAGTCATATTAGGACTAGTTTTTCACTATTACCATTGTTATTACTGTTCTTTCTTTATTTATCTATTTTATCTTTCTTACGATCATGATCATCATTGGGTTTTACTTGGTTTCATTTCTAGCCTACCCCAACTTGTTTGGGACTAAAGGCTTGGTTGTTGTTGTTGTTGTTGTTGTTGTTGTTGTTGTTGTTGTTGTTGTAGTAATTAGGATATATCTTAGAATGCACCAAAACTATTCATAAGTTATCATTATGACTGCCCCTTTTTTAGCTTCATTAAAAATACAAAATAAAAACTGGGTAAATAATAAAAAGGGACACACCAATATAGCATCAGAGAGGCCTTCTGCAGTACAAGCGTCACCAAAACCCCCACCAGAAAAAGGGAGGCTTGCCAGCCATTGCATAAACCTTTCCGCGTCTCTTGTCCATCCAGTCCTTTGCACCTTAAAACCTATTATATTACAAACCCAAATCCAAAAACTTCAATGCGATCGGTTTACTAAAATTTCAACCCTTTAATAAGAACAGCAAACTCCCAGTTAAAAGTAATATAGATGTGTACAGCTATATGGTCCGTGTGCACTGAACATGACCAGAGCAAACTCCGGGATTGGTCCAGCCAATTTCTGCACGTTAAAAAAAAAATATATATAACACTTATCAAGAAATAAGTCCCTAGTAGTAGCAAATGTCTTCCTACAAAAATCAAGAAATGAAATATAAGAGAAAATTACCTGTCCGGTCACCTCATTTCCATTGAATGACCTGTAAAGTTATGGTAAAACATCAACATGCGAATAATCAAGCAGCATAAATGAAAGAAAAGTCTTGGTATATCATGTAGTATGAACTATGAAGTACCCAGATGCACCAAACGGATATCATACTAAGTGTAGCAGAATTACCAGTAGCAATAAGTAGAGCAAACAGTACAAGAAGAAGAGATGCAGTATTCAATGCAACTTAAGAATCTACTACACAGAAATTATAACAAAGATGAATTCCGAAATTCCTCTTTATGTTTCAACACTTTAGCCAATTTTAAGGATCAACATGAACAATCGGTCCTAAGAAACATAGAGGCAATAATTCGAAACCATCACAAAAGTAAATGTCATCCTGGTAGTAATAATGGTACTCATTTCCAATCAAAATCGTAATCAGATGGCAGATTCACACTCCAGACAGAACATGTCAAGGAATCCACATGTCGAGGAATAGTCCTCACCAATAACATCAACACGGTTCATTCATTCATTCAGTCAGATGCATTCCGGATTGCTCTAATGTTCAAACTTCTAACACTTGATCCAACTTTAAGGATCAACACGAACAATCCATTCACAGATGACCCCGGATTCACTAGGATTTCACTTCTCAACAGATGCGCGCGGCGTCCAGTAAAGAGAGAGAGAGAGGGAGAGAGAGCTACTACCTGATGATCTTCTCGAGGTAGTCGGAGAGGATGGTGGTCCAGAAGGGCCCCATGGCGGCCGTGGTCTCCACCACCACTATCAGCTGCTTGGCGTCCGCTCCCGCCGCCATACCTAATCCTTTTTCCTCTATTGTACTCTCTACTGTTTACTCGGTCGCCGCCCTCGCCCGCATCGATTCGGTTCGTTACTCGTTCGGCTCTCCGCAGCGAGGTTTTTTTGGAGCGGAGGAGTCGGTCGGTCCGGCGTGAATGTCCTCTACCGCGCAGTACGGTACGGCACGGACGGATGACTTTAGATTATAGGGGTTTTTTGAGATTGGAGTTAGCACGAATCTTAAAGCGATCGGACGGCTCACCTGCTGCGCCGTAAGGTACTGCGCTGTAGGTGATAGCAATTGGTCCGGCGGGCGCTCTCTTTCCTCCCTTCCTTCGTCCCCGGATTACTCTTATTATTGAATTCATATCCCTGCTGTACTGCATTACGCAGTTCACAACGTCAGCCGTTGGATTGTCTCGATTTCGTACCAGCGCGGATCTCAAGACGATCCAACGGCTGGTGTTGTGAATTGCACAATGCAGTAATCAGGGGATGAGCACTCTTTATTATTACCAGTTTACCACTAGCAAGAAACCCGTCCATTGGATGGCCTTTTAAACTAAAATCGAAACAATATTTTTTTTTAATAATATGCAGTATAAATAGAAAAATAGAATTATAAAATTGAGCGAAACGTTACGGACTCTCTATCTTAGGAAGGAGTGAGATTGAAACCTGTCGGGCAAGTACGCTAGACCAAGAGCAAAGTGTTACACTTTAATTTTTCATTTGGGGCGATGGATCAAAAATAAAAGTCATACCGAATTGCAAAAGAACAAAAATGAAAACTGAAAGCAATATTTTTTTTTCTTTCTTTCGATCACAATGAGAGAAAAAACGAAAAAGTAATAAAACTGAGAGAGACGACAGTGCGTTCAGAAGAAAAGATGTTAGGAGTGGAGAGACAAACAAATCGAAAAGTCATCGGTTCGATCTACGGGAGCATGGTAATATTTTTTCTCCATTCGAGAGATAGACTTGGAACAAATGGAGAGTTCAGTTATTACGTCTTTTTATAAGAGTATAGATATATATATCAAATCGTCCGCGTTTAAGGTAATGTGCAGCATAGAACGTGAACCGTTGGATCGTCTTGAGATCTGAGGTATGCACAAATTTGGAGATGATTGAACGGTCTACGTGCTGCGCTGCTCCGGACAGTCTAATTTATATATATTTTTTTTGCGTGATTATAGAGAAGATGTTGCTGCGGAAATAGAGCCTCAATTTTTTTAAATAAGCCTCAAAAAATACAAAATCACAAAATTCGGTCCCGTTGCACGCAATTTTGAATTTTAAGACTGACGCTGGCATCCAACAGGGACGCTACGGTACCGCAGCGTCCCTCAGCACAATTGGGATGCTGCTGTACCCCAGCGTCCTTGTCCACGTCCCTCATAAGCCCATCTGACCTGTCAAAGAGGAGGACGCTGCACTACTGAAGCATCCTTGTGCAAAGAGGGACGCCACGGTACCGTAGCGTCCACCCTAGGAGGGACGTTGGACTACCCCAGCGTCCTCCTTAGTCTACCCCAGCGTCCTCCCTATCAGTCTCATTATTTTCCACAGTTTCCCTGATCAATTCACACCTTTACAACTTGCCAGTTTAAACCGTTCAATATTGTCCCATTTAATTCTCTTCTCACTTTTCGATTGAAACAAAGACATTTTACTGCCTTACACTGATTCCACAGCAGAGAAGGTCAGAAAATAAATAAAATAATGGGTCACACGGTAAAAATCTTTTCAAAACTTGCTGGACTTCACGTCTCCTACCATTATCTTAATTTGTTTTTAACTATATGCACACATGCCCTTCTTTACATTAGTATTGATGAACTTGTTTGATGTTACCAATTATTACTTAAAACAAAAAAAATAAAAAAAAGCATAGATTCATAACGTTATTAAATATATTTAAAGTTTCAAATTTAAAATTATTATGATGCGTACAACCGAAAACAAAATTTATGTCAATCATAGCCTAATAAAAGTTCCAAAATATTGTTTTGCATTATTTTTTTTGATACATAAATAAAGAAGATTTAATACTTAATTAAGGGTTTACTCAAATTATTGGAATGACTTTTTAAATATCGATTTTCTTTGTAAGAAGGCATATTTTTAAAAAATCATACTACGATGCAAAATCATAAAATTAATGTAGCTTATTATTTTTTTTTCATTTATCAATATATTTCGTTCATTTTAGATACTCTTTCTTAATGACATAAAAACTTTTATAAACTTTGTCTTGATAAATTTCAGCATAATACTACAGTAAATTTAGTTATATAAATTTGTATAATCATGTAAGTTTCTTTTATGTACAAGTTCTAAAAATGTGTTTTGAAACCTAAAGAATATATAAGATATGTATGCATAATATTACTAGACATGACTTTATTACATTTTTCATGTGGGACCCAGGTTACTCTTTCTAACTTCATTACATTTTTTATGTGAGACTAACAGCTTGTCAGAAGTTGGGTTGGGGCCTCATTTAGCTGGGACGCTGCCACGCTGGGGTAGACCAAGGAGGACGCTGGGTAGTCCAGTGTCCCTCCTAGGGTGGACGCTACGATACCGTGACGTCACTTTTTGCACAAGGACGCTTCAGTAGTGCAGCGTCCTCCTCTTTGACAGATCAGATGGGCTTATGGGGGACGTGGACAGGGACGTTGGGGTACAGCAGCGTCTCAATTGCGCTGGGGGACGCTGCGGTACCGTAGCATCCCTGTTGGACGTCAGCGTCCGTCTTAAAATTCAAAATTCCGTGCAACGGAGCTGAATTTCATGATTTTGTATTTTTCGAGGCTTATTTAACAAAATTAAGGGAAATAGAGTCTATTGGTACTAACTTGATTTATTGACTTACTAGTATTTTGGATACCCAAATAGAGATGCATTTTACTTCTTAAAATTTTAAATTTATGTTTAATTTTAAATTCGGTACTTATTAAAACGCTCAATGGAGTGTATTGTCAAAAACTATTTAGCTTTTTTTTTTCTTTCATAAAATTATAAATATGAGAAGATGACACGCTTCATTAGAAAAGTGGAATATTACACAACAAACTAGAACAATTAACGCTCCCAAAAAAAAAAAAAATCAAATTCAGTTTAAATTCCTATTCAATTAATTAAGGTTCTATATATTCAATTAAATTCAATTTCAGCTTCCAGCCAACACAGAGCACAAAAATGATCCTTCAACAAGTTACATATTCCATCAAAAAAATCTTGATCCCCAGTTAGTTTTTTTGTCCTGTACCAAAAATCATTGCTTGCCTTGTTGGAGAGGATAATAAGGTCTGAAACTGATGAGAGCTGAACCAAATGTTGTGTTGCTGGGCAAGAAGTACTGGTTCAACTGGAACCTGTCATGGTCATGCTGCATAGCACTTGAGATGTCCAGATTAAACTGCTTCTGGAGCTGGTTTGTGTGGAGTGCTTATCCTCTGCTGCGCAGTATCTTACTGCGCAGCGAAGATACTGCGCAGCGAATCAACTGCGCAGATTATAGGGGGATTTTTTGCAATTGAGTTGCACGAATCTTAAAGCAGATCCAACAGTTGAATCGCTGCGCAGTAACGTACTGTGCAGTAGAGGATGTGAATTGGCTTGTGTGGGTCTCTTGATCTGATTGAAGTGGTTGTTGTTGATATTCATGTTCCTGCTGTTGTTGGGATGGAATTACTTGGGGTTTGGAATCCACCACATCCACAATGGCCTGAAAATATAGAACAACGTAATGAATTGAAGAGTAAGAGCCAGCGTCTGCCCTTTTTACTAATCCACCGGTCCACCGTATTTTTTCAGTGAACATTTATATCTTTCCGATCAATAGATATCTTTTTTCCAGTGAACAGATACACTACGGTTTCTAGTGAACATTTGACTGTAGTAAGCACGTGATGTGTCAGAACTGTGAGAGGGGTGAATGGGTGACCTACAAAGCAGGGGTGGACTCTGCGTGTTTTTCTAAATTGAATGATCACATTGCATAATGCATTCACATTTTCACAACCTAATTAAGCCCTTGCATGCATTAATCAGAAAACATGTACCCAAGGGAAGAGCAAGCCGTGTAGGAGCCCGGCCTTGCCAGAAGCTGAGAGGAGCAATGTCTGGGAAGGCAGCTGTATAACAGCACACTGAAAGAAACCAATTGGATTCAAGTACCGGCCGGGACATCAGAAAGTTCTCAATGTTTCAAGTGAACAAGATATAAAACAACATTATAAGTTTATAACAAGAGAAACATCTTGCGTCCATTGAAAAACCGTCCATACATCCATAGGCGTGTACGGAATGTAACAGATTACAGATACATTCCGAAATGTAACATATAGACGCTATGGATGATTTTTCTATGACGCTAAGTATTACTCTTTATAACAATAACATAGTGAGTAGTACTGACCAATCTTCTCATTTCAAGTTCCCAAAGGAATCCATGCCGATTCAAAGGAACCCGAAACTCCATCAGATCAGCGCTAACAGCGTGTTGCCTACACCCGACATGTAAAGAAAATCAAAGTATATTACATCACCAATTTCATACATAAAATTATCAGAAAGTTAAACATGAACTTAATCCCTATTGAGAATTGTGTTTTCCAAAAATGAAGTAGAGAGGAGATGAAAAACAACTTTTTAATCGTAATTTCTTCGGCGATGAGTCCGGCTATTTGCAGAGTTGATGGACAATCATCTGTGATCCTGCACACAAAAAGAATTTGAATATTTTAACAATGAGAATTCAATGTTCTTAAATGAAAGAAACTAAATTAAAAAAAAAAAAAAAAAACTCACGTTTCAGATGCAGCACCACGCCTGTAACCCTACGATAATTAACAAAAAAAAATGTTAATTGGTTTTCTAATTCAAGCATATAATTTTGTGATATGCTGTCATCAACTTACTTGCAGTTCAGAAATTAATACAGGATGCCCTTGCCACTGCCCATACAATGTTCCCTGCCACAAGTAAAAAGAAAATAAATAAGTGAATCAGTAAACAAGTAAACAGATGCCCTATATATATGATGTGTATAATATAATTAATGACATTTAATTGCAATTACAAAACTAATTAAATCTTTAAAACAAAATTTGGAATTAGAAAAAGGATCACTTGTGCACTGTAAACCGCACCAAACTTTCTGGTAAAATGTTTAATCCTGCATCTCAGAAGTGTTTTGCATTGAATTAATTAATGCCAAAAGTTCAAAACTAAATATACTCTTTTTGTCCCCTACATTTTTTTTGCAGCAAAGCAAGAGAACAGGGGCAGTTTCAGCCTTTTATGAATTTTATAGAAATAGAAACATGTCATTTCTTCAATAATTTCAGAAGACAACACAAAACCTATATATATATATAGAGTCACACTTTGAAACTTCGGACTCTAAAATGACGAAAATATCGCGAAACCCATCTCCCATACTTTGACATGATGTTGGGCATTATCATGTTGCTGAGTAAGAGGCAGACTCATGCTTGAACAGGCTGAACTGCTTCCTATCCCCATCGTACCAGCTGGTACCGGTACAGTTACCATACTATCAGTTCCAGATTGGTAGCTGACCGTGCTTCCACAACCTTGCCCCATTTCTGATCCGACGTTCGGCATTGATTGTCCCGTACCTATTCAAATGTTGCAAAGCCAAAGACTTTCGATTAAATGGGGATTTTTTATGGACACATGCAAGTCGCGAAGAAGGAAAAGAAAACAACTATGTATGTTTTCAACTTGTACATTGTAAGTATTGCATAACCAAGTATCAGTGGAATTTGCCAGTGTAAATCATCTTTTATTTTGGAAAAATGTGGGTGCAGTTTGAATCATAATTATATGAGTCCCAATTTTTTTTTAGTATGGAATCAGTACCAAATTATAGCTACTAAACCACATTTTTTGTTCCTTTTCAATTCTTCATTGATTTTGGTACCATTTGTGCCTTTGTGGTATGATGTATGAGATTTGATATCCTCCGTAGCGCTGCATGTGAAACATTAGATCATCTCGAGATCTGTGCCAGCTCGAATCTCGAGATGATCCAACGGTTTACATGCTGCGCTACACAATGTAGTGCTACAGAGGATAAGCACTCGATGTATGAGGTACCTGAAGAACCAGAATTCTGCTGTGCCAATGGCGCCGCAACTGGCGCCACAACTGGAGCATCGATCGGCCCTTCAAGTTCACTTATCGACCGGCTTTTTAAGGCCGACAGTATCTCTTCATAGAAGCATTCAGAGAGTTGCACCAGGTGCGGAGGGATCTCTACCATCCCCATTACTCTCTTGGCTCTTCAACAATTTGTTGAAAAATGAAAATTCTAATGTTTCTGACTTTTTGTTGGAAAGAAGGAGAACTTCGCTCCAGGATCTAAAAAAGAAGTTAACTTTTTATTGTTTAACTAGTAAAGAGCCAACCGTTGTTTGGGCTAAAATTGTTATTTCTTATTATAATAAATTTTTAAGATAATGTATAATGGGCCTTATGTTGAGGAAATTGATATGAGCCTTAAATTATAATGTATGAGACATTAACATCAACAGGTATTAACGTAAATCAACGGTTCTGATCTATCCAAAAAAATGATCAACGGCTCAGGTTTCTTATTTTGTATATAGTAAGGATTATGAAATTTTTTTTTTTTTTGCTGTTTTGACTTTGACATGGTCCGTACAGCGGTACAGGGTCTTCATGAAGGACAAATTAAGAATGAATTAAAATAACTTTCGACAAATTAATATATGCTGTCATGTTGAGTTGTTCTATTAATTTAATCACTGTAGCGCGTGTTAAAATTATAAATGATCACATTATATATGTTTACGATATGAAGATGCAGAATTATTTTTTAATCCACTCTTTCATATTAAAGCTACAAGTTAATTATACAACCAAATTAGTGAAGTTTTGATGTCTTCTTGGATCAAAATCTATATCGTAAGGTATTTATTATTAATAAATACATTATTATTATTAACTATAGTATTTATTATTATTGTTATTATTGTTCGTACAATTATCATTCATTACATACCAGTAGATACCACGCTGATCGATTTATTCCAAGGAAAAAGAAACATATATATTAACATGAACAAAAAGAAACACATAGATGATAGAGTAGATTATTTTATTACAGAAGATAAAGAAAAGCATTATGACACAACTAAGGTTAATCCCTCTCTCTACTTAGGTTAATTCTTCTCACTGCATGGTCTCAGCCCATTTTCATGATTGAGCCAGGCAGTATTAAACCTGAAATAGTTTGTAATAGAACAGCATTAGTTAAATAAATCTAAATAATTTTTATGACTGAGAAGTACTGACAGCCTAAAACCTGATAAAAAAATTAACATAATGCGGGTAAATTTGTAGCTTTTATATATTGCTGGAAGTATATGAACTGAAATAAGTCTGTTTTTGTTAGTTTAGTGAACTCGATCGGAGCAATGTTTTTGTAATTTCATTTTGTGTTCTTCCTTTCCACCTTAGGTGTAAACAGATCATAATTCAATGTTTAAATCGGATCCCCAATTGTATCTATCTGGATCAGGAGGCAAAAAGAAACAAAATTCAAGGCCGCTATCTGAGATGAGGACCCCCTAATTATCATTATTTTCACTACATGAAAAAACAATTTTGTGCGAATTGAAATTTTTCTGAATCTGTTTTAGTTTGTAACATAATTTAATTTGTATGAGAAAAACCTTACCCTGCGATATCTCCATTAAAATCTCAGTTTGGCTTTCTTCTCTTGTGTGTACAATCTCCACATATTTTGCACTTCCTAGATTTGTCTACTATCTTTCCTACAGAAAAGGAAAAAAAATAAAATGTCAAAAGCAGAAATTACTTGGAACTTAGCATTAACAGAAAGCAATTAATATGTAGTGAAATTATTGCTCACCTTGTTGGATCGGAGGAGGGTTGATACTGACAGCCTTCAACAAAGAACCAAATGCCGTGCTGCTGCGCAAGGGCTGATGATCCGACTGCAATGCATTCCGCTGCTGGCGCTGGCTTGGATAATTCTCTTCTATCTGTTGTGATTGTTGCTGTTGTTGTGGCAGCTGGGACGAGGCTTGGGGTTTGAACACCACCATGTCCTGAAAACAGCGAACAAGATGGACAAATTAACGGTTACATAGTTACACTGGCAAATGGCGTAGTAACTCAAGTGGTAGCTAATCAGGATGACTTCCAAGAGGTTATGGGTTCAATCCTTCATAGACACAAATAAAAAGTTTCAATAAAACTGGTGAAGTATTCCACTTTCTTAAAAAAAAAAAAAAAACAAAAAAAACAAAAAAAACATACTTACATTGCATCGACATCCCAATTATATCCTTGCAATTATCAGGAATTAAAAGTCCCCTTGCTGTTTTTCTGTTGTTGCCAATTTACATATGATGCAGTTTGGCACTTTAATTTGCTATTGTTAACACAATATAGTTGATAGGTAACATAATCAAACTGTTGCAAATGCATGTCAGTTATTTTCAGAAGTTGTGTCAGAAAACATTACCCCGGGGAAGACCATCCCAATTAGGCGATTAGCCTTGTCAGATACTGAGAGGAGCAATGTCTGAGTAGGCAGCTGTATAACAGCACACTGACAATGATAAAGGACAACACATCATAAAATTTTCAATTTTTTTTTTCAATTGAAAAAAAATATGTATATGATGAAAAAATAAGTTCATACTTACCAATTTTTTTTCTTGAAGTTGATTAAGGAACCCATGTTGATTCAAGGCTCGAAAGACCACGAAATCAGCTTTACCGACATATTGCCTACACAGGTTATGTGAGAAACAAAAAGAATTATATGATGGAAAGGAACAATATGTATGTAATTATGAGAAGAACATCATTGGTATACTACACCCCCCCACGCCCCCCCCCCCCCCCCCCCCCCCCCCCCCCCGGTTCCAAACATGAACAGAAATTTAGAAATGAAATCTGCCGAGAGAATTGTTTTCCAAATTAAAAGAGTAGCAAGAGATGATTGATAGATAACTTATTATGCATATGTTCCTCGGAAATGAGCCGAACTATTTGCATAGTTGACGGCCAATCAGCTGCCAGCCTGCAGTACATAAAACAATTAATAAACAGTACTTCAGTCATGTTTGTACGCGAACACAAGAAATAAAATGAAAAGGGAAAGGAAAAGGAAAACCCAAAACTCACATATCAGATGAACAAGCAGATCTGTAACTCTGTGATAAGAATAGTAGTAACAAAAACAAAGAAAAATAAGAAGGTAAGCGAAGAAGAACAAACATTTTCCGAAAGGCTACATTCGAATTTATTATTTTGTGTATATAATTTGGCGAGAGCGTTCATGGTCCCTTCTTTCTCTGTGATTGGTGATATATATAAATCTAACCAGAAAATTAATACTGACAAAATGATTTATCATATTTCAACTTACTTCCAGTTTACAAATGAATACCGGCTGCCCTTGCCTCTGTCCACACAATGTTCCCTACCAAAAATAAAGAAATAAGATAAGTAATCTACATAGGTATGCCCTGAATGCTATGTAAAACACAACATTACCATTCTGAACAACAAAGTTAAAATCTGCCAAACTGCAGAACTTTGAAAATTGACATAGTTTCAGATGTCATCCAGCAAAATCTTAGAAGTCAGAATGTTATTTGCCCTGCAAAATGTTTAATTCTGCGCGCATCTCGCAAGATTTCTACATGGAATGCCAAAACTACCCTTGTTGTCTGCATTCCTCTTAGCAAAGTAATGGAACATGGGGCAGTTTTAGACTTCTACTCTTTTATGAACATTACCAGTAACAAAATTCTCATCTTTTAGAAAATATTTTAGACTTCTACTCTTTTATGAACATTACCAGTAACAAAATTCTCATCTTTTAGAAAATGTTTTAGACTTCTACTCTTTTGGACAGCGTTGAAATTACTTTAGGAACAGATTTTTATCAAAACCTGACCAAAATGTCCCTACAGTTATATAGCCAGTGTATGATTCAGCAAGGATATTTTGGTCAGTTTTTGATAAGAAGTTGTTCCTAAAGTAATTTCAATGCTGTCCGGAGGATCTCCCAGATCGAATACAACCGCATACATTTATGTTTCATTACAGAGTCATACTTTAAAATTTCTTCACAATGAGGGTAATATATATCACAGAACCTACCTCCCACATTTTAACATAATTATCATGCTTCGCAGTATTATGTTGCTGAGCAAGAGGAACATTGTTGCCTGAACTGGTTCCCGTCTCCAGTGTGTTCAAACTGCTCGACTGCTGAGACATACCAGGTGCAAATGCAGACATCATCTTATTGTTATCAGGTACAGATGCCACGGATTGACCTACAGATCCAATGCCACTTCCCACCGCAGGTCGGTTCATGACCATGCTCCTACTACCTTCCCCCATTTGCGATCCCGCGTTATGCATTGATTGACCAGTACCTGTTCAAAACTTGCAAACCAAATACTTCAACCAGCTTACGGATACAAGCAATCATGAAAAAGAAGCCGAACTACATACTAATTGTTCCATAATATATATGACCATTCTAAAGGTTAAATCATTCCGCTTTCAGACCTTCAAACAAGAAGATATCACCAATACTGATCAAATAAGCAGAAAGAAAAGAATTTTTCCTCATTTGTAGTCCACACAATTTTTCAGAATCAGGTAGTGATGGAATTTATTTCATTTTAGCAATTATTGGCCGGAAAAGTTATTAGGTACCCAATCATTCTAAATTATTAGCTTATTCCATTCAGATCTTCAAACAGGAAAACAATCACCAAGTCGATCCAATTAGTAGGAAAAGCAAAGTATCCTCTATTGGCGCTAACATGCTATAGATTTACCACTAGCAAATTAATAATTAACACCATAATATTAAGAACTTGATGTTCTGAAATCTTGATTTCAATTTTCAAGTAAAGAAAAAATTTACTTTTTTCTCTATCAACATTAGAATTATCTTATTTATCCCCTGAATGTCCCAATTCCTTTTTTTTTTCAGTATTAGGTTTTAACTGTAATAGATTTAAAGTCAAACAGTTTATCCTTAACTGGGGCACAAAAAAAAATGGGGACTGAAAAACTGTTATTGCTCTTCTCCATTAGGATACTAACAATTTCATTTTGCTCCAATTTGTAACTCGATATGATTTTATTGCAACAGTTCTAACTTCTAACACTACTATCAAATTTTGATTGTTTGAATTTTTAATCAGTTGTTAAATAAGAAAGAGTTGTCAAGTTTGTATTGTTAATTTGTTAGAGGCTTCATCACTAGTTAAATAAGAAAGAACTATCAAGTTTTGATCCTTTGAATTGTAATTAAGGATTAAGAAAGAAATAATTGTCAAAACATATATGGGGTAAGTGAATAATGTATATTCAACTGTTTAATTAGGGATAAATAAGAAAGAAAAAGTATTTTACAATCAAATCAACCATTAATTTAAGAAATTAACTATCACCTGATTAACTCAGACTGCGCCTCCAGGAAACATTCAGAGAGGAACTGATCTGATCCAGGTGTTAAGGGAGCTTCATCATCATCACCAATTCACCAATAACTCTTAATTTGATCTTTGATTCTGTGATGCTTTTGGAAACAACAACAATGGAAGAGATATGGGGACTGCAGAGCCGGTTACCTTTTTTAATTCGCTTTACGATTTAATAAAGGAAAATAGTAGACTAACCAATGGAGCTGTAGTCTAATTTCGTATTAATTAGTCCTACCACTTGTAATTAAAGAACTGTATGATTGTAGATGTTGTTGCTGACGGGGAAATTGGAAAAAGTTTGAAACTTTTGATGGGTATACTGGCAATTAACCTTTAATTTAATTGTTAAACAATTTTGGGTGGTTGTTGGGTTGACTTTGACATGGTAAGAGTGTTAAGTCCTAATCTTGTAGATAGCTTCTAGCTAGTCTCCCCCCTTATAAAGAAAGAAAGAAGGAAAGTATCTACACATGCAATTATGCTTACATTACAAAAACAACTTTGTTTAGTTCATTCTTCAACTTTGTTTAGATCTTCCTGGGTCAAAATTATAATTTAAATTGTAGAGCCTTAATTAATTAATTAACTACAATAAAATTTAGCCACAACAGGGAAGGAACACTTTACCCTTGATGCTCAATTGCAGGATTTAGTGGGATCCAATGGGCAAAAATTATTTGTTTTTTACACGCACTGAGTCACTGATCGCTGATCACTCAATTGAGGGGTAAGTGTTTTGTTGGTAAGTTACTTTTTTTTTTCCCCTTATATAATGAGCAGGTGACCTGCTGCATTAGAAAAACGGAAGTGAACTTTTTTTAGTGGTACTTTCTTAAATAAATAGAGCAAGTTTATTTTATTTTATTTTTATAAACTTCTTGTAGGATATAATAGAGCAAGCTGAAACCAAATCGAACGGCTGACATGTCATACACCATTGTTTCCGCTAGAGAAACATCATACGTCCACTAAAAGCCGTCTATACGTTTATAGACGTACAAAGAATATAACGAATATATCTGATTTTGTAACGTATATTTCAAATTTGTAATCTACTACCAAGAAACCCGCTCATTGGGGAGTCTAGATCGTCTACCGCACTGTAAGTTCAGCAGCGCGGATTCGACAGTGTAGCTTACGTCGGGTCCGGACTCATTACTTTTCACGGATCCCGACGTAATCTGCACCGTCGGATCCGCGCTGCTGAATGTGCAGTGCGGTAGACGATCCCGAGTTCCCATTGGGTAGGTCTTTTAAACTAAAAAATTTGGAACAATGAATTATTTATTTTAGTAATATGCAATACAAATAGAAAGATAAAGCTATAAAATTGAGTGAAGCGTCATGAACTCTCCATATTAGGAACTAGCAAAGCCGAAGCCTATCAGTCAAGCACACTGGAGTACAAGCGAAGTGTTGCAGTTTCTTCATCTTCATCTTCATCTGAGATTATGGATCAAAGAGAAAAACCATTTTGAATCACAAAGAACAAAAGTAAAAATTGAAAACCAATGTTTTTTTTTATTTTAATTCGATCACAATAAGAAAAAATGGAACAATAATTGGATTGAGATAGATGACGGTGCGTTCGACAGAAAATGTGTTGGGAGTGATAAGACAGAAAAATTGAAAAGTCATCAGTTCCATCTATTGGAGCAGAGTAATAGTTTTTCTCCATTTTAAAAATAGACTTGGAAAAAAAAAAGAAAATCTATTTCTTACGTTATTTTTATAGGAGTATAGATATAGATATAGATAGACGTTGTGGACGTGTATTACGCAACTATGAACAAGAAAAATCTAGTTGTATATATTGGGTCCCAATTCAAAAGTGATATATGAGTTGGAATCTAAATCTAATTAGACGTACCCATGGCCTAAATATGGCCGGTCCACTAGCTGTTACCCAATTACCCAATTAGCATACAGCCCATTTGTCCATTGCTGTCCAAATTAATTGGACTTTTAGGAACTTAAGAAACTACTATTTCACGTTCCACAGAATTGAGATATTTCTACTTGTCACTGTAACAAAATTTCCCTCCGTTTATAGTGGAAAATTTATTACAGTGACAAGTAGAAATATTTCAAGTGGAAGTGGAACATGACATAAGATAAAGAGGTAATTACTGATATTACAATTTACATGATATATATTTCATGATCACTTATTTTCCATTCGCTACACATTTGGTAACAGTATGATCCGTGTGCTACTGAAGAAAAAGACGAAATGATACGACACCGAGTCATCAGATGACGATCGTTCATCTTGATAAAAAAAATTGACGCCTCAGATTACTCCTCAGTGACAGTGTACCACCCTTTCTAAAAGTGTACAGCAGATATGTATCAATCCAAGCGGTCCATTGACAATGCTTATAGCCTTGTATTGACAATCTTGACGACGGTTATTTTTAAAAATTTGTAAAAATTTATAAGAAAATCTTTAAAAATGAAAAAAATTTTTATAGATACATTACTTAACTTATAGATGGATAGTGTTTCAAATTTCATACAATTTTTACATCATTTGATATCTTATTAAAATTTTCTACATTTTTAACAATTATAATTTAAAGATTTTTAAAGAGCTATCAAGCATCACTTAAATTGAATATAACAAAAAACATAATCAATCTATATGTTAAGCAATACTTCCATAAATCTTTTTCTATTTTTAATTTTTTTATAAATTTTATAAATTTTTGAAAATTATCATTTTCAATGGATGCCTCTTCTTTGGTCGAGTCTAATGACAACAGCCATATTACTTGGGACAACAAAATCTCTGAATTATATGGAAGGAAATCTGAGAAAATTATATTGTAAATAAAAAAATCTTGATATCCCAAGCAATATCATTGCTGTTCTTAGTCCTGACCCTCCTCTTTTCGTAATTGATAACTTTACTATACAAAACTGCGTTCGTATCTGCTGAGTCCGGATCTCGAGGTCTCTGAGAACCGTCGGATCGGGATCTCAGGCTCCTGACATCCGATTTGAATGTCCGCTGATTTCAGCGCATACAAAACTTGACCACAAAAGAACCGAGCACACTATCCATCCAAATAACTAACTCCCTCCATGACCATTAATTCTTCACTTCACTTCCCTCTGGCACTTGAACCTCTGCAAGTGCAACCAAAGCCACCCACAGCCATGGCATTCACCCTTTCTCAGTGCAACCCAAGCACCATCTTCCCTCCCAGACCGACCAGGCGCAGACTCCGACCCGTTCGGACCGCCTGCACCATCCAGTCCAGGTCGTCGAACAACAACGCCTCCCCGCAACCGTCCATCGCGGACATCGAACGGGCAATCGGAATCGCGTCTGATCAGGGCAACAAGTCCAAGGTTAACATGAACATGTCCATCTTGGACATGATGGAGTCCACTCCCATTGGCAAGGAGGGGCCTGCCGAGAAGGCCCTCAGAGAGGCCGCCGAGAAGTTCACCGACCATGCCGAGGTGCACACGGCAAGCGGTATGGATGATATATTGATATACTATGTTGAATTGTATATATATAGTTCATGATTTGTTGTTGGTTGCTATATATGGGATTGGGTTATGGATTATTTGGCATCTCAATCCTCCACTTTCTGAAAAGAAAATCAGACCTTGCTTTTCTTGATCTGACGGTTGATAAACACCAAAGTACTTTGACGTGCGGCAAATACTGAAGTACTTTGAGATTGGTGCAGCAACCGATCCCGACCATCCGATCAGAAAAGCTGTTTCTCTGAAAAGAAAAGCAGCTGATTCGGATCCGATTATTGGTGCTTGAGTTTTGTTCCTGTACCGTTTCGATGAATTGGGTACTGAAAGTTCTGAGTTTTGACTTCATGAGCTATTGGGGAATGTTTAGGCTGGTATATATATTTTGATGTACTATGCTGTTCAGATTTTGGGTTGTCTATTGTTAAAGCAAAGGGGAACACAATGCTATGTATCAGAATAGGTGGAGACAACGGTAGATGATTGTGGGTACTGACGAATTTGATCGAAGAGTATATCTAGGCACCGGGCAGATCACTAAAAGATAGCAGTATATATGAATACTGGTACCAGTTGGGTAATCGAGGGGTGCATTTGGTACAATACCAGAACCAATCTAAAAATTAGACCCATATAAACTGACATATATTGAATGCTCAACTTCATCTGTATCTCAACAAAGGTTTCGATTTTGTTAATACCCTTTGAATTGATTCTTACTGTCATTTTTTTTTCTTTTTGCAGTGCACAGATTTGTTTTGGAGCTGTTCGTGAAGATACTACCTTTATGGTTACTCGTTGTGGCTGTAGCGTCCGGTTTAATCAAACTTCCATTTAGTGTTCCTTTCATCGACGATCTAATTATGTAGTTACAGACTTACATTGTACCGTGACTGACTGCATTCAGTAACTGGTACGATACATGTAAATCGCACACGAGTTGTATGAATTACGCAGATTCTTGATACTGAACATAACTATACAATAAATCCTGAAAATGCCGACCATACACTCTTGCTGATTTTTCTTTCGGATTACATAAAGTTATTAGTTATTATTATATGTGATTTAGGTTTTGTTGTTGATATTTTCTAGCTTATAAAACAGTAAATACCAGTACTTTTTTAGGATTGAAATCCTCCTGTACTTGCAAGATTCATGTAGGGTACAGTAAAACCAGAGTTTCTGGCTTCAAAATCATGCAAAATAATGTTGCTGGTTACATTTTAGCTCACAGGATACCAGCAAATTAAGGGACTGTAAACATAAGTCCTACCTAGCATGCAAAAACCTATACAAGGAAATGTATTAAATATTAATGTCTGATGGGGCAACGCTCTCCGTGTAGGAGGTCGCGGGTTCGAAACCCGGTTGGGGGGGCTTTTATAGACATTTAAATTTGAGTGGCTTAACCCTCATCTTTATCTCAGAAAAAATTAATGTCTGATGAGGAATTTGACAAAGTAACAGGTCTCAGAACCATGACAACTGAATCTGGATCATTACATCAGACATTCAGATGAGTGGGATATATAGAGAGTATATGCTATGTATCAAAGGATTGTATTTATGTTGTGTAATGTTTTACATTACAATACCAGTGTGGTTTGTAACTGATTATCTTTAGTTAATGGATTCCTTAGAGCTTTTAACTTAAAAAAATAACAGATAGAAAAATAACTAGACAAAATCTAAACAAATAAGAAATGTAATTGAGGAAATCTATATCAATACATAATTTCAATGAAAGTAGATGATGCTACACTGCATCAGAAGCGAATTATACGAGTATAGTTACAACATACAGGTTATACATGCCCCAAGTCGATGCCACAGTAAACTATTCACAATTCTATATTGAAGCAGGCAATGAAATTCCTTCAGAAAAACTGGCTCCCAATTACTCTGGGCCAAAAGCCCACGGACAAACAGACATGGGCCGAAAGTTATACGCTGTTCTCCCTATGATATCCACATCTTGCGCTGCACGGGCCCCCAATGGGCCGAACGTCATAGCCCTTCTCAGTTTACACTAACAGCCGTTCGTTATGAGAATAGCACGAATCTTGAATTAATCCAACGGTCCACGCCCTCCCTTATCCATCCAACTAATCGTTCGTTCAAACCCAATTTCAAATTAAAGTTACCGTTCGGACCCACTCACTGTATCCCTCCCTCCCTCACGATTTCACACAGTCACACTTCATAGTTTCATTCCATAGGAGGTGTTACTGAATGACTGAATCCTTTTGTGGGTCTTGGTTGTTGTAACTTGTAAGCTCTCGATCTCGATAATATTCTCATGGGGTGTTTCGTCTCGTGCTTCCGGACCAAAGACCAGGAGGGGCGGCCGAGAGTTCAGTGCTCCGACTTGGGTCCTCGCTACCACCAGGTTAATATTTAAATCCTCACTGGTTGATTTCATTTCACTTCTTTGATTTATTAGTGTCTATTTCATGACCAGTAAAGGAGAAAGATAAGATTGGATGTTTGTATTTGCAGAAGGGTTTAAAGGAGGAATCTGTCGTAAAGACCGGGTTTGCTTCTGTCTCTCGCAATGAACGAAAAGGTGGTTTCTTTAATTTGTCTTTGAAGTTACATTTAATTATGTATTTTGGGTGATTATACTTTTGTTGTATAAAGTTGCCTGTACAAAATTCTGATTATTATTGTTGTTTTCGTTGTAGAGGAGGCACTTGGTCGTCCATGTACATCGGATGAACAACTTACGCAAGAAGTATGTCTCAAATCTCCTAATTTGCAATTTTGTGAGGTAATGTTTTGATGGATTAAGATCTGTAAGTTAAATTGGACCAATTAATTAATGGCCTGGATTTGGAGTTCGATTTGCCATAATGGGAAAATGTCTAGCTTTACTGGAACGAATTCGAGAGAACTTAGTATTTATTTGTTAATGAACTCCGATGAATGTTCGTGTAATGAAGATATTCCAACCTGACAAGTGATGGCATAGAGATAAAAAAACATATTATTCAATAAGGCAGAAGGCTATCATTTACCAGTAAAAGTTTAATGAATTTCTACTGTATATTGGTATTAAGTCTCGTTGTCAAATTAAACAAGACAAAGAGAGTAACGAAATATATCTTATTTCTGTTAAAATAGACCAAGCAGTTGAAGCCAAGCAGTGTTATAAAGGAGAATCAAGTCGAAAATTTCCAATCTACAAAAAGAATAGCTCTTCAGGAGCTCAACGGGTCGGATCAGTGCTCAGAGTCTGGTCGTATCTTGTTCGGTCAGAAGAGTCAGTTGGCTGTACAGTCCAAACCAGAAGACAGCCCCGACCAAGCAATACCGAGTACGCCGATTCTGGAAAAGGAAAAACCAAATTCTAGTCAGATAACACCTGATACTGCAAGGTACGGATTTTGTTGATAACACATAATGAATGATGACTTGTATAATTTGGTACATATAGGTTTGCAACATTCCAGATTGGAGCACTGATAAATTGGTACTAAACCGTAATTTAGGTTTGATCAAAGTTAGAAAACTGGGTCGTTAGCATTCAGGTACTAACTCGCACAGTACTTTTTTAAATTAGAACAACCATGTTGTTATCAAGAATGAGAGAGGATTATGTCTGTTCGAATGATTTAATGAGAGGGCCTGCTATGGTTGAAATTTATATATTTTATGTTGAATTTGCAGATATGACGGTACAGAAGAGACCAGAGATTGTAAGTTGGATTTGGCACAGTCCAAAAATGGCGTAAGGTTTCCAGTTTCGGATCCCGATTCACCATGTCCGACTCCTATGATTTTGAATGCTGAAATGCAAACACCTGCAACTACATACCCGTTGCACAAGGGCACCACAATAACTGACAAGCAGGTCTATGCTACACTGAAACCAGCACACCAAGTGAAGATCTCCAATGACTCTGAGTCAGTTACATTGGAGAATAAAAATGAGGTGGCTCGAGAATGCTCTACCAAAATGTGTATAGAAGATACTCCTAAAGTTGTGGTTCAGGGCATCTCGCAGTGTCCGAACGGCATTCCGAATACTACGACCAAATATAAAGAGGTATTAAATATAATTCCAGAAAACATCTTTTGTACAAAGGATTTAATGGTATAGAATGACAGTATGAGATAGTAACTCAACATAGTGGGTTTTGGTACCATATGGGTTCGATTGGTACCAGTACACACAATTTGGAAACGAATTTCACAAATAGCGCAAACCTAACTGGTACAACTGGCCACAAGACATTATGTACCTATAATTATGCTCTATTTTCAATTCAACATATACTGTTTTTTGTTGTCGTTGTTATTAACTTTACATATGAAAATATATCAGGATCAGCGGGTTCAGTGGCATGCTACTCCATTTGAAGAGAGACTGGAAAGGATCTTATCTGATGAGGAAATGCCTCCTGCAAGGTTTTTGCTATCATATTTCTTCTGTTTAGTATTTTTATGCCTTTCAATTATTTCTATTCAGATATTGTACCTCGTTTGCCAACCTTGAATATTTTACACTGTTTGATAGGAAACTCATTTCGGGGAGGCTGATTCGGCTTGAGGAATAGACTGAAGAAATATGTGTCTGCCTGCTTTATGCTGATATGGATATATTGGGTTTTTTTTTTTATTTTTTACTTTTTACAATATATTGACATGCAAAATATGCTCTTTGCAGAAAAGTGGATCTTAATTAGTTGTGTAAATGTATTATTTATTCAGAAGTTGAGCTTATTTTAAAAGGAGATTTAACCTCATAATCTTAACATTGAGATTTGCGAATTTTATGATCATGCGGGGAGGAAAGTATTGTATCAGACTCAGTTGTAGTTTCTTCACTCCTATTCCATACTTATGTGCTGGTATTTGAACTGATACATAGATAATCACGTCATCAGATCGTCGCCGGTTCTCCTTCTTTATCCCCGTTTACTGGTAATTGTTTCTTGAACTTTCATTAAAACTAGTTTAAGAAACTATTACATTGCTTGAAACACTTACAGTAGACATTTGGTGGGTCCTTATGATTGAAGCAGATGAACTGACAAAATTCAGACTTAAATAGCCCCAATCTGGGGTGAGTAGATTATAACAAAATTGTTCATATATCGTGAATAAAAAAAATAGATGAGCTCAAAAAAATCATAATAAATGGCTGCTGTTGAGGAGGTACAAACAGGCAAGTGATTTCATTTTTGAAAATGAATCTTCATGTTTGAAAATCAATCTTCATGTTTGAAAATCAATCTTCATGTTGGGAACCATAAAATAGAAACGAGTATATGCAATTTTAATCAGAGTTCAGATAGATTAAAATGACAGTATACATACAATTGGAAAACTGTGACAATCAATTATAGCATCTCAAAGAAATGGAAAAAAAAAATTGAATATTGTACTTCTGTTCTTCGTCATTGTACATTCTATCCTACATCTTAGATGAGGAACAAAAAAAAAAAACACAAAAAAAAAAAGAAAAAATCAAAACTATCTAGGTTAGCATTATACTATGGTACAGCCCAGTCCTGCACAATGCTTTGTATACATTTGGCAGGGAAAAACTATGACAAAGGAAAACGTATAAAAAGGCGAAACGATTGCTGTATCTTTCCATCATGAATCAGTCGTGCGAGCAGAGAAGCATGACGACGCATCGCCGAATGATGTAAAGCTTCGATCTTTGCTCTCGCAACGCTCTGCTCACCCCCTTTCTTTGCTTCTGGAGAGCTCCCAGCTTCATATTTGAAACTGAAATTGAGCTGTTATTCCAAACAGGAGGAACTGAAGTAGAGAATATATGAACTGAGAGAACTTGTCTGGTTTGATTTGATTGAGTTTGTGTGGTGCTTTTATACACAGAAATAATTGAGAAGATGCAATGCACTTGAACTACCCTGTGATTTTACTTTATTATTGTTTGTTAAATATTTGACTTATAGATGTGGCTTGTTAATGCATTTATTAAGTCTAGATTTAATTCATCTTAAGTAGTAATGAGTGATCTCAAAGATATCAGGAGCATGTTACTCTTTCTTTCCTAATGTCAACCACATAGAAATAAAATAAACAAAGTCAAAATTCAAGCTCAGCTAAGTTTACCCAAATTGGTCCCTTGCTTACCATCATACTTTGTGTATATACTTCTGATAATTATGGATTTGATGTGTATTGATACAGTTCTGCATTGTCTTAATATAAACTAATAAACATGAAAAGGTGCTGCTCTATATATATGAATGGGAATTTATCATATGCATCTACTTATAATAAAACCTTTTTTTTTTTTTTTTGCCTTATTAGATATACTAGATACGTGCCTCTCGTTGCTTCGGAGGTAGATTAATATTTAAAAAAAAAAAACGAACTGAAATGTAATCCTAAATCTTAAAGAAGAGATAAAAACAAAAAAAAAGATGAACTATGAAGAAATAAATATAAATTATGAAGAAATTTTAATATTATATAAGTTACTATTTTCAGAGCTTATATTATCTTTCTTATAATGTACTTCACTTATATTTTTTAGAATTGAGATGGCACTAAAGTCATAAACCTCTCTAATAAAAATAATACAGATATTAAAAAGTAAAGGAGATCATAATAAACATAATTTCTTGAAATATTTTTATACAATTGTATTGTTTTTCTGAAATGTGAGTATTTTAAGACATAGTTGATTTGTTATAGATTTTTGTGATTTATTAATTTAATACTTTAAATATCTCCAACTTTCTTTTTATTATCGGATTTATAACTTTTCTTATTGGATATAAAATTTTTACCATTTAAAATTTTGTAAATATTTCTTTTCAATATTCTAAAATGACTGTAAATAATAATTTTAGAAGATATATATGGTTCGAAACTCATTAAATTTTCATTGTATGTACTTGTATCTTAAATTAGAATCTTGTTTCATGTCAATTTTTTATGAACTCCACAAACTTACACTTGTAATTTCTTTTATCCAAGATGTTGAATATCATAATATATTAGTTTTTTTCTAAAACGTAAATATTACTACTTTAGACATTTCTGCCTTTGGCAAATATTGTTGCTTAAGGATAAAAATTGTTTCCAACACATTCAATATTTTTGAAAACAATTATTGAAATTTACAAAAGAAAGTTTAAAGGGATAGTTGAAAAGAAGATCGGTTGATAATGATTAGCTTGACAAATTTGACAATAGAGCTTGGAAAAAAATTTAAAGTTTTGCTAAAAAAATCTTAAAAATGAAAAAAAAAATTATACATGTACTTTTAACCTTATAGATTGGCTATATTTTCAATTATATTTAGTTTAAGCGTATTTAATAGTCTATTGGTAATTCATTAATTTGCAATGGTTGAAAAATATATAAAATTTTGATGAGCTATCAAAGAGTAATTTATTGAAACTTGGGGTACTATCAATTTATAAGTCAAATAATATATATATTTGTACAATTTTTTCATATTTTTGAAAAAAAATCTATTATTAAGATTGTCAAGATAACTATGGTCAACCAATCTATTGTTTATTTACATTTCCAATATCAACAATAATACCTTCTAGATTATTCTTTTAAACTACTCGGTGAGATACTATTGATGTCTTGAAGGATCTTTCTATCAATGCATATTATGAAACATTCTTCTTTCTAAGAAAATTTATAACCATTAAATTTGGCTGCATATATAGCAATAACTAATTTTGAAAATAAAATAGCCATCAAGTTTTAACTTTCATTTGCTCAATTATCTTTCAAGCTGCATATGATATAAATTGTTTGTCTCTCATAACACTAATAAGGGGATGAACATGATTTGGCATACTGGGGTTTTATATAAGCATTATAATGACAATGCTTATAATGATAATCTTGACAATGAAGATTTTGAAAAATTTGTAAAAATAGTTAAAAATTCTAAAAAATAGAAAAAAGTTTATAGAGATATTGTTTAACTTATAGATTGATCATGTTTCAAATTATATTCAATTTAAATGATGTTTGATAGCTCTTTAAAGCTCGTTAAATTTCAATCATTAAAAAATGTATAAAATTTTGATAAACCATCAAACGATATTCAAATTGATTGAAATTTAAAAGACTATTAATCTATAAGTTAAAGAATGCATCCATAAAAGTTTTTTCATTTTTAAGATTTTTTTATGAATTATTATAAATTTTTTAAAATCTTCATTGTCAAGATTGTTATTATAAGCATTGTCAGTGGATCCCTCCTCTTTGTATAATCATGAAGAGCTTTAATCTTTAAAGAAAAAAAAACAAACCAATTTGAGTTCTCTCCCTTTCTATTGGTTTCAAACCCTTGACTTTACACTTATTTTTTTAATGGTCAAAGTTATTAATATTAGGCACTGATCTGCTCATCTGCAGGGGGGGGTTGACAGCTGATGAATGAATAATTATGTTATATATATTGTTGATTGTTTTATAAAAGTCAATTAGCTCCTGAAGAGAATTAATTAACACCCATCATAATGCAAGCACTTCTTCAAAATGTTTTGCTTGTTAGTTGTTACCAGATGTCCATGTGATTCTGACTAAACCTTACTTTAAAAGTGAATTTACAGCTAGCATTAACTAAGTCTAGCAAATTGTAATGAAAATATAGGTCCGAAGTTGCATTTTTTTTTTTCTTGAAAAACAAACAAAAAGAGCATAACAAATGTTTAAACCGTTGCTGATTTTTTTTTTCAACAACATGCTCAAGAATTCATGGGAAAATTGGCCCAAATAAATGGGATGTTGTATGTCAATTATATATTAGTGTATATATCGGAAACATCGTGCGTTTATTGATGAACGATCCATCGAAATTACATTGTGAGTGTAACTGTTACATTTTGACTTACATGAGGTTCATTTGTCATACCATTTGTTACTTCTATGGACCGTCCATCAATAGACGGCAGAGGTCTTACTCTACCTATATTGGCCTGATCTTCATTTTAATTCATTTTTGTTCATTTAATTTTCTTTTTCTATTTTTTCTTTTTTTATGTTTTATAAAGAAAAATACAAACAAAAATGTGCAAAATCATGCATGTGTTTGTGCTGTCCTAAAACTAGAAGAATATCATGTGTTATAATTAAACTTATAAAAATAATGTTTTTCAAGTACATGTTAATGATGATTTCTGTCAGCATACCAATCATGAGACCGTTACAAGCTAATTGGTACTTACTTTTTCTAGGGTCTATTTTTCTATGGTCTAGCCAGCTGTTAATGTAAATATAAAAAGCCCTAAAAAATCCACACTTTAGTGACTTTGTGATAAGATAAACACTGAAAATTAACAACAGAGATTGAGAGAATCATCAATCATGCATGACCTAGTTCTGCCAATTTATATATATATTTTTCTTCAAAGATCTGATACAGGAGGGGAAAAAATTAGCATCAAGATTATTCCAATAAATCTTGAAGTGGAATCATTCAGATTTTGGTTTGTGGTACAACTCAGAATTAATTTGCTAGGACCCAAGACCAGGAAATCATATATTCTTTCTTTGGCACAAAATCTCCAAACATAAGCGAATTTTTAAGAGGGTTTTCTCTTGCATGCATACAACGTGATATACCAAATTAATAAAGAGGGATTGATAAAAAAAATAAAAAAAGAGCGATACATTAACCATGCTTAATTATATTGACAATCTTGACAATATGACATTTTAAAAGTATGCAAAAATTTATAAAAAAATTTAAAAATAGAAAAAAGTTCACTGTATTATATAAATTGTGGATTGATAGTGTTTCAAATTCATAAGCAATATTTTTGTAATTTTTTTAGTAAAGTTTATCTTAGTAATTAGTGGGAACTGATACATAGATACTAAAAGATATCAAAACGATACTGACTATGTTAGTATTTATGTTAAGTGTGTAGAGATATTCCAGTTAACTCATTAAAGTGTTAAACTTATTTGAATAATATATCTCAACACAATGTATAAGTTAAATAGTGAAACCAATAACTTGAATACATACTTATTTAATATGAAGGTATCGATTTTGATATTTTGTATCATAACTAATTCATAAGACAATACATATAATATGTGTAGGAAGTTGCATTTTCGAGACTTATTTTATGAAACTAATTTGACGTATACCGTTTTAAATATAGCACAATATCTCAAGAGGAATTAACAATTAGACATATCATATATCATGACGCACTTTTTTTTTTTTTTTTTTTGTGGGAACTAATATAGCATGACAATATCACAAGTGGAAGAATCTAATTGATCTTAGACATGAGATCTTAATTATATATATATATGTTGGAGAATCTTGGACCGGATTGCTAAGATTTTTGTCATCCAAGTTGCCACGTTTTCACAAATTTTAACATATTATGCTGGACAAGAACAAGATGGACATAACTTCTATGTATAACATTATATCATAAATGATAAATCTTTCATTTAGTTCACACAGAACTGCAAAAAGAAGAGAGAGATGTGATATTTATCTAAAAAAAAAAATTGGATATTATTTATGGAATAATAATAAGATATATAGTTCTTCTGAGATCAATAATGAACTTACCAAATTTAGATTATATATTTCCAATTAACCCATTAGTAGTTGGAATAAATCATTCCTGTGGACTTCAAGAGATAAATTAAATTAATCTTATTGATTATATAGTATATCATATAGAGAACAAAAGTTGGTTGCATTCAAATTTTATTCGGCATATCTGATCTTGTAATTAATTAGTTGATATTGCAAACCTGTTTACTTAATTAATTGATTTGGAAAATGTTGTGGTGATACTTGGGAATGTCTTTGGGATACATATATATAGTTTGTCTTGGAATTATTGATATAATTATTCAACTTATAAGTTGAATAGTTAATTAGCATGTTAATTAAGTTGAATATTTAGTATGTTAAGTTGAATAATTAGTTCGTTTGACCAGGTTAAGTTAAACTATATAGTATCCAAATGGATATCACCATACTTAGACCCCAATTGATTTACATATCGCCAACCATGTAAGTAGGTATATAACATCAATCGAAGTATTGAAAAGAAAGAAAGAAAGAAATAAATAAATAAATAAATAAAACTAAAGTAGTAATTTGAACCGTTTCCAAATTAAAGTAGTATATACCGAATATTAATAGCTCTAATTACTACTGAACTAGCTAGCTAGTAATTTCAAATGTACAACTACCATACATCATCATATCGATCTCTCGATCGCTAAATTAGAGCTTTCACTCGACAATGAAAAATTAAGAAAAGATTAAAAAAAAAAAAGCAAAAAAGTATATACAAATTAAGCATGCAAATATATATAGAAATTAATTAACATGATCATCAAATTCATCAGTCATGCCAACACAAAAGCATAACCACACATCTGCGGATGATATAAAGCTTGCTCCTTTGCTCTTTCAGGGTTCGGTTTAAACACCCACACCCTCTTCTTTTCTGGTTTCCTTCACAGCTGATACCTCGCTTTAAATTGCTATCCATGGAGTATATATAGAAACTCAATATAATTAAGCTCCTGCTCAAAAATGGCAGAGAGTATATATACTACTTGTGTTGTTTTATGTCTTGGTTTTTGTCCTAGTTGTGTAGTAGGCCATGAGCAGCTTTTATAGAGAAGATTAATTTCTTTAGTTAATTGTTTACTGTCTGTAACATAATATATTGTTACCACATGTGGAATGACATTACATATATATATGCAAAAGTTTGCTTCAATTTAAAAGAACATTAATTGTTTGAGGGACTCTTAATTGTAATTAGTTAGTTTAATTAATCATGTTGTAATTTAATTAATTAAAAAAGCCAAAAAATGGAAAACGTATAGGCAATTAATTAATGTTAGAATTGGAGAAGTCAATCCGCTAGAATGCTAGATCTTCGGGTTTGTTCATGCATGTCAACCAAATTAGTACCTAAAAGGAGATTTAAACCTAGCTTTAAGACAACTTCAAATTCAAATAGTATGCAAATGCAAGACAACTTCATTGAAAAAGGTGCATTATTTTATGTTTAGGTTTTAGCTAGCTTCTTAATTTTCAACATTATACAAATACAACGGAAAAAGAAGTGTCAACTTGTGTCACCAATTACATGTTGAAACGGGGACAAAAATTATGGATTTTACTGTATATGTTGATCCAGAGGGAAAGGTGTGCAAATTTCACTTAATTTGTAAATTGACCACTGTTATAACTTTAACAGCATATATGTATTTCATATATTTTATGGGAATAGGCAAAAATAAATATATTTATGTAGTGTACTGAATTCATAATTTTATAGAATTTAAGGAAACAGACATGTCAAACGTTGATCATCTTTAGTATAAGAAAAGAGTTAGTTAGCTAATTCAATCAAACGCATTAATAAGAATATAAGATTAACTGGTTTTGAAGAGTAAATATAAATATTTTAGCCCTTTTGATTTTTGACCATACTACAAATGATTGAAATAAAATAAATTAATAACTAAGGAAATAAAATATTAATTCATGAACCAAACATTAGAGGCACTCCTAGTAATTAATAATTTAATCAAATTTAAATATTTAATTAAAAGTTCAAAATTAGATAGGATATGAAACAAGAAAAGGATAAGAAAAGTGTAGCGTTAATTATATTGAAAATATAAAGTCAATTAATTCATGTGCTAGATCTGCGGGTTTGTTCATGCATGCATGTCAAACAAATTACTTCTTTAAATTAAATGAAATTTAAACCTAGCTTTAAGACAACTTTTCAAATAGTATCCAAGACAATGTCATTGAAAAGGGAGCATTATAATTTTATGTCGTACTGTACTTGCATAATTAATTAATTAGGGTTTATAATTTCGATATTGCAGATGCTAAATACAGTGTTTCACTGCCATATATATATTGGAAAAAAAATATCATTATCAGTTGTTATTGTTAAACACAATTGGTCTATTGATGCAAACATTTTATAGACCATTAAATTATAATAAAGTCAATTACATATATCCATCTGAATTTTTTAAAACGTAATTCATAAATCATAAAGCAGAGGTGAAGCTATGGAAATTTCAGCTTGCAGCTCAAATAATTATACCATTTTATTTTAATGGCATGCATTTCAATTTATTTGACAAATAATTTAGTACGAAAATAGAAATGTCAACCCTAAACTGATTAATAAAATAAGAGTGTAGATAATTCAAGTCAAATGTATAAACAAGATTACCCTTGATCAAAGCGATTTAATTTAGTTTAAAAACTAAGCATACATATTTTATAAGCCCTTTTGACCTTCTTACAATAATGGCAAGATTATTACTAATTAAGTAAACAAATTAAGTATTCATGATCTAAACATACTTTTATCCCCTTTGACCTTATTAATTAGGTGAATTGGAAAATAAAAATACTTGACAATTATATCATTGGAGAAATGTAACAATTTATACTCAACCTAAAATCAAATCAACCAGGAATTTGCTTACATAGTTAATTACATCTTAATTACTTGTATAATCATGACAGGTGGCGAATCGCTTATTCCTTTTATCCGTGTATGAGAAGAAAACAATAGAGAATTTCCTCAAAAAAAAAAAAAAAAACAAAACAAAACAAAAATGAAAACAATAAAGAGATTAATTTGAATTGAAGGTAACTCTTAGATTGTGTTCATGTCCAGCTCATTTAATTTAAGCAGTACATTATACCTTATTAATTAGAAGAGAGTTTAGGTTGTCGTAACACAGAAATTAATTATCCCTTTCAAGACAATAGAAGGTGTGTGTTGCTTATAACTTGCAAGAGTACCCCAATTCACAATTGAAATAATACCTGTCATGCATTGATATTAGTTATTACTTGCTTATATATATATATATAATGACATGATTTATAATAATAACTCCTACATTGGGAAGAACCGATCTTTAATTTTTTATATTTTTTTTGGTGATAATGCACAACTTTAATTGATGTGCATGCTTTTTTAGATAAAGATGATATATATATTTTTATACTAAAGGACTGTAGGCAACTAATTCATTCACTTAAAAAGATTACATTCACAAGAAAAATAAAGTCATTTCTCAATCTAAATCCAAATGACGCAAAATATCAACCAAACCTTCTACAACAATAATCTAACTAATTTTGTCCCGATAAACTAACAAAGAGAGACAAATTTTGAAGAAGCACACAATTTGTTTTTGAAGTTACTGTTTTGGTTGTGATGAGTTCATCGTCTTTGGAACGATTCACAAATCTTCGTTTCTTCAAGCAGCATTTCAATTTGTTGAAACGGGAGCAAAATATATTCTCAAGTGATGATATAACCTTCTTTAATGAAAAACAACGAAAAGACCCTTCTTAGAATAAAAAGGACGAAAAAAAGACGGACGAAGAAACAGACGAAGAGTTGACAAACAAACAAAACTTAAAAGCAATCAACAAAAAAGAATTAGAATAGAAAATGGGTGGCGGGGGTGCCTCTCCGCACCAAAAGATTTGCTTGCAGAGGCGGCTAGGTTCCAAGAGGTGGCTAGCAGTTTAATTAAGGTAAAAAATGTTAATCGAGTATTTAACTTGTTCTTCTCACATAAAATGAGCATGGTGTCAGTCACTAGATATCAAATACATACTTCCAGTCTTAATAAGTTTTGAATTTATTTGTATGGTTTTTAAATTTTTATTAAAAATAAAATCATTAGCTGGTGAGATTAACTATATCAAATCTAAGTAATGCTCAAGTAGGTCTATCTGGACTTAATTTTACACTAAAGGGGGAATCAAATCTCACCAGCTATTATCGTCTGGTTGTGAAATATCAAGTAGCTAGCTAGAATGATTTAATCTGTAAAAAATAAAAAACAAAAAGATCCTCTGGGTAAAAAAAAAAAAAAAAAAAAACAAACGATAACAAGAAGAATAAGAAGAAATAATTAAAGAAACCAACATCACAACTGATGATAAGATTGTTGACACCATGTGAACAACAAACAAACGGAGTTTTCAAATTTTCAAAATTTTAAATTTCCCAGTGGCCTGACCAATTTGTGCTAAATTAATTGATTTGAACATCCATTATATAATACCTGACAAGCCTGAGACTGTTTCCTGTCACCCGAGCAGCACTTGGATGCCCCGGGCAAGTTGCACCGCATGCAATTCCGCTTGCTGCATGCAAGTGCAAGTGCAAATCCAGCTAGCTGCAGCTACAGCTACAGGACAAATCCAATCCAATCCAATCCGTCCGACATTTGATAACTTGATATTATATTTTGGGTGTAACCTACTGTATATATGGATTTGATCTATAGAGTTTGACAACATTCACTGACAAGTGGACTACATAGATCCTATTTGTAACAACGTGTGAGTGTGGATGTGTCCACTCTGTACGTGGACGCAACATGTTTCCCTTATATTTTTATCAAGAAAACAAATGATCTAGTAGTTCAAATGGTAGCTAACTAGGATGACTTTCAAGAAGTCATGGATTCAATCCTCCATATATATGTATACATTTTTTTTTATCAGAAAAAAATTTCTTTGAACTTTTGTCAAGATATATGATTGGAAAAAAAAAAAAACGTTGAAAATGGATCTCAAGATTCTGAGATCTCACTATGGACGGTTGAGATTATTTCAAAAAACTTCTTAAAATTACATCCGTCGGATCGTGATTGCAGGATCATGAGATCATTTTGGATCGCAGTAGATAGGACTCAAAAAAAAAAAAAAAACAATGTAATTTGACCCGTGCATGTAAAGCTTGACGGCATGTTCTGTTTCTGTTTTTTTTTTTTTTTTAATTTCCTAATTTATTTCTTTTACATTGTATATATCATATAGGGGAGTGATCCAGACCCAAATTCATATCCCCTGCTGTAATGCATTGTGCAGTTCACAATGTCAGCCGTTGGATTATCTCAAGATTCTTGCCAGCACGGATCTTGAGATGATCCAACGGCCGACGTTGTGAACTGCACAATGCAGTAAGTTAGGGGATGAACACTCGTCCAGACCCAAGACCCTTAAAATGCTTTTGGTTTTAACTGGTAAAGAGCCCACGCGTTGCTTTTGGCTGAAATTGTTATTTCTTATAATAAAATTTAAGACAATATGTAATGTGCCTTATATTGAGGAAAATTGATATGGGCTTAAATTTTAATGGGCTGATACATTAACATTAACGGGCATTAACGTAAATCAACGGTTCTGATCTATATATTCAAAAAAATGATCAATAGCTCAGCTCAGGTTTCATATTTGAGGAAGATAACCCTTTCCTGTTATTTTTTCTAATATACTTTTATATATAAGTAAGAATATATTAGCCTTTGACCTTTTAATTTAGCCGAACGCCTTCTAACGTTTGGGTCAATTAATTCCCCTACATTCTATTGATCCGGCCCATAGTTTGTATAGGCAATATGAGTGTTTTGACAATTAATAATAAGGTCGATAATATGGTGTGTTTTTGGTTGTTTAGAAGTTTCTAATGATTTATTGCTTATGGGTACTTAAGTTAATTAGGGATCAAATTAATTTTAAAAGAGTAAATGTACAATTCATAACTGATATGTATATAGATATAACTCTTTTGTAGTTATCTTAGATGCGTTTAAGACTATTCACGTTGAAAAAAGAGTATGACTTAGGTGCTACGTATAGTTAGTACAATATTTTGCTACGGACTTTTGAACTGTTTGATCATTTTAAGATCGGTGCACCGTGCAGGTGAGGTACTTGTTCACTAAAAAACAAGACTAAGATCGAGTAAGTGCGCAATGCAATTAAGTTACTATATTTGTGTTTTTAATCAATTATAGGATATTTCGGTACAACATAATGTTGAATCAAGTCTATAATGATTTTATTATGCCTCCGACGGGCTAAAGTACTTAATTATCTATCTACAATAAATATACTAATATGTCCATAACAGTCAAAATAACATAAAATTGCTCATCGAATAGTATGAGCATTTGTATTTATTTTCTAGTTTAACAAAAAAATTAATACAAGGGTGTGCACTCGTGGAGGCAGGGGCGAACCTTTGTTGGTGCACCCCCCCCCCCCCCCCCCAAATATTTGAAATTTTGTAAAATGCACATGTAAATCAATGAATTATTCTTAATATTTAAAATTTGTCCCCCTAAATTTAATTATTACCTATAAATCATTAAAATTTGTTGGTTAATGTATCTTGTAAACTCAACTAAATTTGATTGACCCCTCCTTAATTTCGGCTCAAGGTCCGCCACTGCGTGGAGGCACATATATAATTAAATCGTGGAACAATGCTGACTGCAATGGTGAATGTTTTTTTCCTCCTTGGCACAAACTTTCTTCCTTTGTTAAAAATTTAAACCGACAATGAAACATTTTCATATTGCTTCTTTGAATCTTTGTAGATGGTCTATGTTCATACTGCTCTGTTTTTCTTTTTTGTTTTTTTAATCGAACATTTAACGAGCCATTAATTTATTTTGTATGTCAAATATTTTTTATCCGATTCTATGCACAGATGTTAGTGAACAATGAGACAATAATGCTTAGCAATCATTAAATCATGAATTAAATTGAATACCCATTTCCAAGTCCAAAAAAAAAAAAAAAATTGAAAAGGCAGAGAGAATTATAACCATTACTATTAACTAACAAGTTAATATTATTAACTCATATAAGATAATAAGATATATATACAATTATTAGCTACTTCAACCTAAATTAAAAATCTAGCCATCTCTAAGTTAACCAGCATTACATCCCAAAAGTAGAAAGATAGAACAAAAATGGAAAAAAAAAAATTAAGAAGGCAAAATTTAATTATGCTCAAGATAATTAATTAGTCATGCCAGCATAGAAGCATGACAACACATTGCCGGATTATGTACAACTTGGCTTTCTGCTCTCTCAAGTTCTTGCCTAACAATTTTGCTTTCTCTTGGCACCTTAGCTTCATCATATATACTTAATTTCTGAAAAGAGAAATAGAAAGAGAGGGAGAGGAAGATAGTTTAGTTAATTTGGGTGTATGTTTGATTTGAAATTTGAACTTGGTGTATATATATATATATATAATAGATGGTGATTGGGGAAGATATATAAAATAATAAATGATGAATGTATATGATATATATGATATATATGATATGTATGAAACATGGTCACATGACATGTCTAGGGGTTGCACGCAGCCATACAAACATGCTACACCAAATTTAGGTGGGTGTCTAATTAGTGCTTTGCCTAGCTCTTTGACCATATATATATTAGTGGGGCGAGTGTTGTGTTTTTATCTTTTAAAATGTAAGCAAAAATATTTATTAATTGCCAATGTAGGTATTTTTTTTATTAGAATTATGCGGCGCCCGAAATATTAATTACCACATAATTAATTAATACGAAGCACAATGAAGGGGTAGTTCAATGGCAAACTAATTAATGTCAACAGTGAAAAGTAGAAATTAGTATAATTTAATACGTTCCATTTATTATTAATTTATTGTATAATAATAATTTAGTTCATTATGTCCTAAAAGGAAAAACATATATTTCATATACTCCACCCGAGGTAGATGTTAAAATTAGGAATTGCATTTTGTCGATAAAATTAATCTTTTATTAAGCTTTGATTTTATTTAATGAAATTGGTCGGTTGGTAAAACAAAAATATAACCATACATATACATATATATGTCAGCCATGTTCAGTTCTGAAAATATACCTAATTCTGACTGGTAATATATATTTCTATCATACTGAGGCAGTATTTTCTCTCTTAATTTGTCGCTTCTTCTTGTTCAAAGATTCCTGTTACAAGAATATATATATAACGTTCAAAGATATGAGTCATATGACAATGCAAGATTCTGATTGCCAAAATCTAAGTGTTGCAATCTCAGTTAAAAGCATATATATTATTCTATCTAATACAAAGTGATTAAAGTGCATATATTCATGATTCATTCATTCACATGACAGGAATTTTAAATGCAATGTTGAATAATTAATGTCCCCTTGCAGATTATATAAATCAGTGATTGAATTAACCAACTCCCAACAAAGATAATGATGCCCAAACCAGAATCATCTGTTTCAACCAACTCCACTGTTCACAGAATTAAATTCACTGTACACAAAAATGCCATGGATGGATGGATGGATGTAATCATGTTAATTAACTAGCTATATACAATTAAGCAAAACACGTAGAGTTTATATAGGTTGATCACCTATCCACCTTCTCACAATCTGACACACCCACGTGCATTTATATGCTTATCATAGTTGCATAAATGTTCACTAGAAACTGTAATGTATCTGCTTAGTTACTAAGAAATGATATATGTTGATCGGAAAGACATAAATGTTCACTGGATAATGATATTTGTTAATTACAAATACGGTAGACCTGTAGAATGATAAAATGGGTAGTAACTAGCTATTACTCTACAATTAAATTAATCATTTGGATTGGACCAAGAACAAAGAAAGAGGGTCAAGGTAGACCAGATTTCAAAATCAGGCAAAGCAAAGTGTAGCAATCAAATCACACACACATGTGGGTAGCTGAACTGTCTTCTGTCTTTGCATGCTCAGCGAATATTGTTTTTATCGCTCCCACACACACATTCATGCACTGGCTTTGTGTACTTTTGCACTAATTTTCATGGTTGATTGAACCCAAACAGCTAGTGTGTGTACTATGTTTGTCCACGGTCATACCATATACAGTAACTTTAGCTTTCTTCAATCAATCAATTATCCTTAATCCTTACTAATAATAAAAGCATATTGAAAAAAATAACGTGAAAGGGTTATCCTCACATCTGAGTCGTTGATCATTTTCTTCGATAGATCAGAACCGTTGATGTTCGTTAATGCCCATTGGCCTTCTCAACCCAATAAAATTAAAGGCCCATATAAATTATCTCAATTTAAGACCCAATACATATTATTTTAAAAATTTATTATAAGAAATAACAATTTCAGCCCAAAGCATGGCGTGTGCTTTTCACTAGTAACAACAAAAGCATTTATAGTAAAGCCTATGGGCCTTTCCTAAAAAAAAAAAAAAGCATTTATAGTAGAGGAGTGCATGCTGGGACGGATTTGTACACAAGCAAGTCCGTCAAGTGTCCAGACTTGATTTTTTAAAGCTATTACATATATAGTATACTATGAAAATTTTTAAAGCTATTGCATATATAGTATACTTTCATAGGATATATTGAAAATACTAAGTAAATATCATGGACCTTAGATTGATTAACAAATTATGCATACATATGAAAATTCAAGTGTGTCCTAGCTTGCTCAAGAGTTTGGCTCCGCCCTTGAGGAGATGCACAATGCACAAAGTAATTGATGCATTAGTTATGTTTTATAATTAACAAACATCGATTTATATGGCTCAATAAATTTTTTATATAGGTATCTTATAGGATGCAAAATTTTTCTATTTTTTCAAAAATTTTAATTATTTGTTTGATATTTTGAATGCACGATATTAATAAAATAATCAATGTTATGTGTCACTTTTAAAAATCTCAAACAAATACTTAATTTTTTTAAAAAATAAAAATTTTTTTGGTATAAATAAATTATTGAGTCATATAAATCGAAATTTGGATATTATTTGATACGTTTTTGAAGTTGTCCTCATGGAACGGCTATGTGAGCTTTACTTTGAATAATAAATTTCTCCTAATAAATGTTAATTATACATTACTAAACTAGCGGTATAAATACATACAAGATAAGCACGAGTATCCTATTGTACAATTAGAATTGTATTACACCCAAAAAGTTATGAGCAATACTTAGGCTATGCTCTAGAAGAGGGTAAAGAGAGGGAGGGAAGGGGAGGGGAGGGGTGACCGGATTGTCCAAATTTGTTAGTTTACTTCATAACATCAAATTTTGGATGGCTAAAGAGGGAAAGAGAGGGGAGAGGAGGTGAAGTCCTCTATTTAAATTATACCATTTTATTACCCTCCAATTTGGGGGATAAAATTTCATCTCCTTTTTTGCTTCAATCCTTTCCCTTTCCCCTCCCCTAACTGTATTGGAGCACACCATTAGTGTCCATAGCAAAACTGTCTATAATGTCTATATGTTACATTCTAGAATGTATTTGTTACATTTTGAAACGTATCTGTTACATTCCGTACATATTTATGGATATGTGGACGGTTTTTCAATGGACGCAAGATGTTTCTCAAAAGTTATTATACTCTTTTGATAGCTTTTTGGACTTTCAAATAAGTTTAACAAATATAAGGGTTGAATCCTTATTTTATATATATAAAAGCATATTGGAAAAAATGACATAAAAACGTTATCTTTCTCAAATAAGAAACCTGGGCAATTAATTATTTTTTTGGATAGATCAGAATCGTTGATTTACGTTAATGCCCGTTGACATTAATGTCTCAGTCCATTACAATTTAAAGCCCATATCAATTTCCTCAATATAAAATCTATTACATATTATCTTAAAAATTTATTATAAGAAATAACAATTTCCGCCGAAAAAACGCGTGGAAGTCTTTAATTACTAGTTGCAATGAAACACATCATGATATTAGTCCCCCACGTACTCTGACTCGACCCATTCCGCCTTGCCGATTCCCCACTTAACTTCCACTCCGAACGTGTGCACTCTCTTATCTTATCCAATGATTGTACCTTCATTGGACGTGCATTCTGCAATTATTTCAACATTTTTCTATATTTCAAAAAAATTTGCAAAATAAATTATTTTTGTGTAAATATTTACAAATATTAAATAGTGGCATACCATAGTATACATCTTAAAAAACATTTCAAAATTAAAACGAAAACAAGAAAGCAAAAAATAATTTAAATTAGCATGAGGGAAACGAAGGCAAGGATTAAGAATATATGTACAAGAACATCATTTTATTTAAAATTTTGAATTGAGAAGCAAGTTGTTTATAGATTCTTTTTCAAAGAAGAGGAAAATTTGAACCTACAATTTTCTAAAGATGGGAATTAATTTAACTTAGGAGAAAAGTCTTTTCATAACAAAAGGAAAAAAAGGGGGAGCAAGAAGGAGACTGACTAGGAGAGGGGAAGCGGATTTTGCTGGCTGAACTAAGCCCTTCTATTTTTTTTTATTTTATTTTTTTGGTTAATACGATTAGCGAGTACTATTTTAACTTCTCTCTCTGTTTTTTTTTTTTCTTTTTTTTGGTGAAGTAAACTAGAAATGATCGATATAGAGAGACTAATATACTGAAAAATAAGACAGAGAAATTTGCAATGCTAGGAACAAAAATAACATATGCTTCGATATTGAGTACTTAATTTTCGTAAAATATAATAGCAAACTAAATAAAAATTATCAGTGATTCAAACTCAACAAAGAGGATTTAGATCCAAATATTAAATTCAAAAAGGAATTTTAAGTCTTGTTTTATCAGTGATGAAAAGAGAAGGATTAATTCAAAGTGAAAAATATAAAATACACAAAAAATAAAATTAATTGATTATAAGACTGATTAGATGTGTGAATAACCTTATAAGCAATAACAAAAGGCCAAGGAAATTCAATGAGACATGAACACAATAATGAGATTAAAATTGTTCTTCCAATTCCATCAATCAACTCTACATAATTACATCTCATCAAAACTATTAATCATCCTTGCTTATATTCTCGTAAGAAAATAGAAGGGATATATTCCTATATTGCATTTACAGAAACTAAATTAATTTGCAGAAAAATTAACCTACACTACAAAAGAAAAAAAAAAAAAAACCAAAATTAAAAATATCGACTATTTAGCCGATTAATCGATCGATTGATCACTCGTCGGATTTGAGAAGCATAAGGATGCAACGGCGGATTATGTAGAGCTTGGCTCTCTTCTCCTTCAAAGATCTGCTCATTGATCTTGTTCTTCCTTGGCTCATTAGCTTCACCATTTTTTCCCTAATTTAAGAAGCTTTGAAATAGAGGGTAATTGAGGTATATAGGAAATTGGGTATGCTAGTTTCTTGTGCCCTTTGTTGGTTTGAACTTTGAGGTGTTGTGGCTATACAAGGGGGGCTTGATGGGTATATTTATATGCATTATGAGATGGAGTAGGATATGTTTTTTATTATTATTATAATACTTATTAATTAAACTAATTAATTATTAGGTTATTACAGAAGAGAGTTGACAAGCAACCATTATGGGTCTGTCCAGAAATTGTTCCCCATTAATTATGGCCCCAATCAGTGGCTTATTGGTGCATTGTTTATTTCACAGTCAATTAAAGGAATTGATATTTCTTTTTCCTTGTCCCTGGTCCCCTATAGGGGCAGAGAGAGACTTTTCTTCTCATCAGAAAATCTGTCTGCTCATGATAATTATATAATATCTTCTCCCTTTCAACAACTTTCATTAAAAGTTATTTTTTTTAATTATACAATCAATTTTAGCTAACGGTTGAATTCATTCTTGTTGCAAAAAAACACAAACTTCTTTAGCCTTTTAGAAAGCAAATAATTAAGCACAAAAAAAAAAAAAAAGTCAGCCAGGAAACCAAGGAAAGTTAACTAATTTCATATGTACACAGGTACTCTATTATTTAGATTTGCATCCGTTATAGAGTTCTATATTAAGGAACATGTTGCACACATAATGGAGGATTCAGGATTGATATGAAAGGGGTCCCGAGGGATAATTTACGGTTCTAACTTTCTAAAGATTGATCCAAAAGAGATTTATAGGCATCACTTCATGTTTCAAAAGATTAAAAAACAATTATTATAATATGCAACTTTTATATGTATTCAACAAAGTAAATATCGGAGTAAGAGTTAATTGCATACTTAAGTAACAAAATATTTAATTAATTAATCATTGTTTATGTTTTGATTAAAAAAATAAAATAAAATTTACTATCAAATTAACAAAAATAACATCAAATATGAACTCAAGTAACACAATAATTTCTAAGGGGGGGCGCCCCCGGCACCCCTTAGATCCACCCCCGTGCACACAGTCATTGATAGGGACGCCGATATACGGATTAATTATGGGATTAATTATGCCGGTAAAATTAGTTTGTATATATACAAATTTTATTTTGTACATAATTTTGTGTTGTTAATATGTCACATAATTATACATGTTAAATAAGTTATTATAACTGTATTATGCAACTTATTGCGTACACATTTATATTAGGGGAGGGATCCATTGACAATGCTTATCTTGACAATTTTGAAATGAGATACTTTAAAAATTTGTAAAACTTCATTAAAAAATCTTAAAAATAGAAAAAAGTTTATGAAAGTATTTCTTAACTTATAGATTGATTATTTTTCCAATTATATTCAATTTAAGCAATATTTGATAGCTCTTTAAAGATCCGTTAAATTACAACAATTAAAAAGTATACAAAATTTTGATGCCATCAAACAATATTCAAATTGATTGAAATTAGAAAAACTATTAATCTACAAGTTAAATAATGCATCCATAAAACTTTTTCAATTTTTAAAATTTTTTATGAATTTTTGAAATATCCCATTGTGAATATTGTTAAAAAAAAAAAAAAAAAACCATTGTCAGCCGATCCCTCCCCTTTATATTAATTGTTTAATGTATTGTTGTCAATATATATATAGAGAGAGAGTAAAACTACGGTGCTCCTAGGAGTACGGAGGCCTCCCGTGCTCCTAACTCAAAAATCATACTTAACCATCTCAAAATTTTGATTTAAGTTCTCATTAAATTCTTTATATGAAAATATCATACGATACAAAAATTTTCCATTTTTTGAGTATTTTAAGTATTTGTTTTGGATTTTGTAAAGATAACATAGTTTATACATTATTTTATTATTATTTTTAAGCTATCCTAAAAAAATCTAAAAGAAGTACTTAAAAATCTCAAAAATTAAAATTTTTTGCATCATATGATATTTTCATATAAAGAATTTAATGAGACCCCTAAATTGAAATTTCGAAATGGTTAAGTATGATTTTGAGTTAGGGGCACAGGAAGTCTCCGTGATCCTAGGAGCACCGTAGTTTTACTCTGTATATATATACTATCAACAGACATAATAAATAACTCATTTGGTTTACATACTGAAGCATCATATCTACAAGATTGAATAATAGAGGTGTATAAAACGAGTTGCATAATAATTAAAGACAATAGTTTATTTAATTAACTCATGTTGTGTGCATGCTAATTAAACCGTGTATTTACGCCAATATCAACAAACTTATTGGTACATCAGGACCCCTATTTTTTTATCTGTGAGATTTAAAGATTTTGGTACAGATGGTGAAGCACTACAAACATAATTCCTGTTTCTCTTCTCCCTAATAAAATAGAATTAGAAGGTCTCTCTTTTTTATTATATTGAATGTTGGTTATTAGTTGAGTGGAGGTTACATTACATATGCTTGCAACGTTAACGCATACAAAAATATTTCGGCTGACTAAAATTGGGCTCATAATGTAATCATATATAACATTATATTATATTGGTGGTTAATTTGTTCATCAAATTTTTATATTACTTGACAGAAGTAGTTAGCTAGCTACTTAGCTGGACATTGACTAAACCGCATCTATAATTACAGTAAACGTTTTATAATTTATATTGTTCAGAGCTTCAGGTCAGGGAAGAAGCCAAATTGCAATAACGTCCTCCTGGTCTGATAAAATAACACAACATCTCTGCTAGTTAATTTTTAAAGATGGAGGGGTACTGCCGCAAAAAGTTCAAAGAAAAGGGGAAGAACTAAATTGTGGTTCTTTCAATGCCATAATTAGCTGAGAAATTGAAATAATTTCATTCATATTTATATTTTTAATTAATGAGTTTTTTCACATTTAATCACTTTCTTAAGAATTAGAAACTTGTATAAATTACAACTTGTAAAAATTAATTAATTATCCAAGCGGAACTGATAGATCCAATTGATAAAAAGGTGATAATGGCAAAGCAAAATTAGGATAAATTGATCAGAAATGTTCCTTGCATTGTATTCCACAAAAATTGATCATGAAATGGAAAAACCACATACAAGTTGCAAAACCTTGTCTATCCCAAATTAACCAATCTAAGAAAAATCACTACAAAATCATAACTATATTGTATATCTCAGCACTCTATATACAGTTCGATCCTCCTCAGTCACCACAGAGAAATTAAGAACCAATCTAAAAGAAAAAAAAAAAAAACCTAAATTTAACTACATTCTGTGGTTCTCTTGGTTAATTCCAGGGGAGGAGCAGGACGATGCACCGTCGGATGATGTACAGCTTCGCTCGCTGCTCTTTCAGTGTCCGGCCGAGCCCTGAAGCTCTCTCCTTCCTCATTCTGTTCTGGCCTCCAAGCTTCATTCTTAATTGCTAACGTGTATGCTTCTCAAATTATGCTACAAAGATGTAACTAGTGAAATGTGGAAAATGGAGTGTAGGTTAATGACTTGTTCTTGGTTGGTTTGTTTGGTTTGAGAGAGGAGCCTTGTTGAAGGGCATATTTATATATACAACAAAGCCCTAGTTATGGCCTTATGGGTCTATGGCAACATACCATAAAAAACTAAAATATATGAAATATGTATGAAATGAGGACAATTTAATTAGGTAAAGTGTCATGGAAGCCCTCGTGTGATGTCTGGCATGTGTCCCCCAACAGACAATGTTAGAGGTCTCTTTGGTTGATTTTGTGTCCCCCCCCATTTGATTCCTTTGACTAATCATCATGCATGTATGGGGCCATGGGGGCCATCATGTGCATGTGTAATTCGGATCCTAATCTGCTGCTTTTCTTCTCACTGCATCTCCGATCGGATGGTCGGGACCGGTTGCTGCACCGATCGCAAAGTACTTCGGTGTCTCGCAACCGTCGGATCAAGAAAAGCAGCAGATTCGGATCCGTGTAATTCATATCATTTGTAGTCATTGGTTTAACTGGCAATGATTAGAAAATATGTACATGGCTTTAAATAGTGCTCGCGTGCAATGAGCCCCCAATTATTTTTAGGGTTATTTTTATCTGTATAGTAAATTGGATAGGATAAGCTGAGCTGGTGCCGAGATGTATATAAAAAAAATAATAAGGAATTATGCAATTAGGACCTGACTCTTGGGTGCCACCAAATGTTGAGCAATTAATTAATTGAGGACACAACTGTTGGATGCCTTCAAGTGTCTTGACAATTTGACATGCATATTGACCTCTAATTATTTGGGTTAATTTGTCTACTATTTGGAACATAATATATACAAAAAAATAAGATATTATAAGTTACATATGGTTGAAGCACAGAATTAAATTTATGTAAGGTTTTGAGTATTGACACTAGGGCTGTCAACGAATCGAATCAAATCGAATTGGATCTAAACCGAACTCGAACCGAATCGAACTGGAGCTAAACCGAACTCGAACTGAAATTGAACCGAACTAAACCGAATCGAACTAGCTCGAACTCAAATCGAGCTCCGAGCTCCATACGAGCTCAATTATTATAATTTTATATTTATTTTTTGTATTACCATAGATAATTAGAACTAAAATAAGTATATTTTGTTAATTAAATAATAAAATAGGTATATTATTATAAATAATTTTGACAAAATAGTTCATAAATGTAAAAATTACTGTATATCGAGCTATTACGAATCGAATCAAGAAAAAATCGAGCTGAACTCAGACCGAATCGAGCTGATAAAAAATTGAATCGAGGTTAGATCGAATTGAGCTCAGACTGAGTCGAACTCGAGCGAATTACGGGCTACGAACTTTTTTTCCAGCCCTAGTTGACACTAATGAGTTGATTTTATATATAAACTTAAATCAATGCACTTTGTTCTTATGTAGAAAAATACAAAGGGAAATGGGGTCTTTTTTTTACATTGTTAATTAATATACTTCAAATGATATTACTTACAGTGAACATTTCTTTTGTCACACTTATGTACATTTACAAGCTACATAGTGCTTCAAAGTCAAATTAAAGATCAACCCATATTTTTTTTTTTGGGATATAATTGAAAATAGAAAGTCAATAAGAAAAAAACAACGGCTGACTTGCCATACATATATACATGCATATCAGCATATGATTAGCTTGTCAACGCTTTACTTTGATTTTAATATGCACAATTTTAATGGTCAAATTTATGAAGATACACAGTTGGATACTTAATATATAAGAGCTGATCACAAGTCCAAGTAACTTTACAATCTAACTTCAACTTGAGATTAGTAGATAATATGCATGCATACATGCATGCCACCCAAAACATGTTCTGTTCCTTGTTTTTTTTTTTTTTTTACCAAATATAGACATGTATTAGACATTTTTACAGGCGGACTTCGTCAGCACAAATTGCAAGGTTTTAGGTTTCATTACTTAGATCAATTGTATTGATTGGCTGAATGAATATATTGGATTGTGTGTAATTTTGTCTGTCAATAATATATGTTATATATGTGGTGGTTAACAATGAAAGAAAGATTTAATATTTTTTTTTTCGGGGTCCAAGAATTAAAAAAAAAAAAGAGTTGGCTTTCTTCTATATGTATGTATTAAGACGATATATATATATGTGCATGCATATATATAAGTAGCTTGTCAGTACGCTTTCCCCTTTGTCATAATATCCACATTAATTTAAGAGTTAAAAGTAGGACCGTCATTATTGTAATTAATCAATCAAAGCTTAATTTTGAACTTCAATAAACTTTTGGTTTGTCGAGTGATTGTGAAGAGGGCAAAAGACAGGGAGATCAAGAGTAATTTGTTGTATTATATATAACTATTATGAAACTCTACTGTTTTATATATGATTAATTCCGTATAGTATATAACGTTTTTAGTTCTAAAATAAGAGGATAGGAGAGAATGGGCTTTTCCATAAGTGGGCCAATGATGAACTGTCAAAGACTTTGAAGCCCATTATATATGCTCAACTTACAATTTTTCTTTTCTAAAAGCAAACCCTCCAAGTTTGGGTTGTAGAAAATCAAGCATATCTAACTCTCGTATTCTCTTCGAATGCTCTTGGTTCAAGTCTAGAAATCATGCATTAATGCATCCTCTAAGAATTTTTGCTTCAATGCTTCCATCAAAGGGTGCCGAGTTCTTCTGATTAATTGTAATGTCTTTTGAAGTTTGAACGAATATAATGACATTTGATCTTAATAAAGAATTCCATATATATATATTTGAGGCAACGTGTCTTGTTTCGTTTTATATATGGCTTTGAATATTGCTGGTTTATTTAATTATATGAGCTTTGTATCTTTATGTGGTGGTTCTCTATGAATTCAAGGTTCTACATAGATTGGGTTCAACAAAACACAATAAGAAAGTCAGAAAGGAAAACAAAATTTACTTGTGATAAGTGATATAACTGATATAATCATATATGTAATATATGCATGCATAATTGCATACAGCTACATATTTAAATGTTTGTGAGACTGTGTATCGAACCCCTTATAATTAATTAATAGCTAATTAAACTTCAAGAATTTTTTTAAAGCATGCTCCCTATATATAACATGTGTGTCTGTTTAATTACTTGAATCCTTAAAGGGATTCCTAGTGGAACTTGAATAAATTATGAATGCATGTTCCCCAAACACATGTTTTGCTTCCTTTGATGCCTTGTGAATTAGTAACCTATACTAGACAATATGACATAGAGACATATGCTCTGGAGCACTTCTCCATAGGTTGTTTTGTTTGGTATTAGGGGTTTCTTTCTGCTAATTAAACATTTGAACTTTGTTTTTTTTTAAAAAAAAAAAAAAACAAGGATCTTGACACAATCGTCAAGTTCAGCATATTTTAATATGAATTATTACTAAATAAATAATAAAAGAAGGCAAAAATATAGAAAGGGAGTACAAAATGTATGTTTTGTATGGTACCATTTTAGTATATTGAAGAGAGAAAAACTCGCAATTAATTATTTTCATACATTGTATTTGTATCATTGTTAAAATGATAATTAATTCTAATGGAGTTCATGATATAAGCCTACAAATATGAAAAATAATTATTACGGTTGAACATAAATTAAAATAAGAAAAAAATATATAAATAATTAAATAGCGATATTTTATATACATGAACCAAAGGGCCTCAAGCAGATGATTTCTCCAATTTTTCCATTAAATGTTTGACAATTTTCTGATATATAATGTCATCTCAAATTCTCAATGCTGCAGCTCATATATTTTAGAGAAACATCTTGCGTCTATTGAAAAATCATCCATACATTCATAAACATGTACTGAATGTAACACATACATCTCGAAATGTAATAGATACATCCGGAATATAACCTATGAACGACGCTATAGACGGTTTTTATATGGAGACTAGGTATTACTCTAGATTTTATACCCTCAATTCAACAGTCAAGAGCATAGATGCATCAAGCATTGACCATGGAATCTAAAGCATACAAGTGACTAATGAACTTAAAAAAAAAATTAATAATCCATGGTATTGTCCCTGTACATGTGTTGCCTTTAAGTTAATTACCCAGACATTATTTTATTTTATTTTTTTATAGCATTGATACAAGATTGTCTTTTTTAATTTTTAGTGAGCATGAAATTGGCAGACATTGTGACATGAAGACATGCACACACTTCAGCACAAAATGCTGGTGGTTTGTTTGCTGTTTGGCTAGATTATGTATGCTGTGTCATATATATTTGGTTAAGATTAAATGTTCATAAATTGATTTATAATACAATTTGTCAGTTGGTTTTTAATATTGTATTATAAAATTGCTAAAAAGTTTAGATTATAGACATGATTTAAAATCAATTTTATTGAAATATTAATTGTACTAACTTTCATTTGTAAGACAACACCAAAATTATTTTACTAAGTGATACCATGTATCTTTAATTTTATCTATCTTTGCAGCTACTTATAATTCATCCTAACTTCGCCATTAATTATAAAGTTAAGATCGGCCGCTCAAATCATAAAATAATTAAGATGTTGATTAACAAATTAGTGCTTAACCAAATGTGACCAAACATAATCTAGCAAAATAGCAAACAAAACAGAGCAATTTATGCTGAGTGGGGTGTCTTAATGTCACAATAATGTCTGCCCAATTCCTGCTAAAAAGACAATCTTGAACTCATACTTAAAAAAAAAAGTTTTATGTCTGGCTAATTTACTGGGAGGCAGCAGGACAACACATGTCACCCGGAGCATAATATGGATTATTAAATTTTAGTTAATTAATTAGTCCTCATTTGCATCTTTTAGATTCCATAGTCAATGCTTGTATATTTTTTTTTATCTATACTTAATTTAACTGGTGAGTTATTTGAGGATATGGAATCAATGGGCTAGAGCATTGACATATCAGAAGTAAACTTATTGGGTACATAAATTAATTAACGTCTGTCAAAATATAGTGGATTTAAGTAAGAGGAGGGATCGGTTGACAATATCAAATTTGACAATCTTGACAATATTAATTTTCAAAGAATTGAAAAGGTATTTAAAATATAATAAAAATGGAAAATCTTTTATATGAATGTTGTGAAACTTGTAGATTGATTATGTTTTAAATTTCAAGCAATTTGAGGTATATTTGATATTCCATTAAAGATTGTTTAAATTCGAACCGTTAAAATTGACACAAATTTTAGATGAGCAATCAAACGACTTTCAAATTGAATGAAATTTGAAACACTTCCAATCTATAAGTTCAAGAATGCATCTATAACTTTTTTTCTATTTTTAAGATTTTATTTAAATTTTTTTTGAATTTCAATTGTCAAGATTATCAAGTTTTTGCATTGTCAAACTTATCTCTCCTCGAATAATGCCATCGACATCCTTAATGTTGTAAAAAAAGAAAATTAGCAAGTCTCCGAGAAATTTCCATTTAAAAAAGGGTTTGTTTTGCTTATCTTTATATGAAAAAAGAAGAACAAAAGTTATATGGTGTACCGCGAATTACAAACTCTCAACAGTTTGTTTTGATTTCATTTCAGAACAATGTTTTTTTTTTTTTTTTTTAATTACCAAAACCCTTGGTAAGTTTATTGTAAAGGTCTTTAGCTTCTATTTTTCAGAAAAAAGAATAACTTACCAAAACCCTTGGTAAGTTATTCTTTTTTCTGTGCACTTTTGGCTGGCAAATAACAGATAATTTGGGCCCTCGCTGAAATACCAAAACACAGAAATTGCAACTAAAAAGGAACCTGAGTTATCAACATGGGTCTCATGTTTTAAGAACTCTTATTCAAATTTTAGTATAGGGTTTAGGGTTTATAGACATTTAAATTTGAATGGTTTGACCCTCATCTCTATCTCAAAAAATATTTAGTATAATTTTTTTTGAAGTGGTAGGCAAAATGCTAACCATTTAATTCTATTAAAACCCAAAAAATATTTACATAGGTACATATATTTACATTATTTTTTTCCTCCCTCTGAAGCTAAGTTTGTGTTACAGTATGTGCCCCTGTACAATATTGATCCCATGATTCCCTATCCTCTCAGTATTGTGTCCTAATTATGGAGTTGCACCGTTGTCCGAAGATTCGGTTGTTGCGTTCCTTCCAGATGCTCCAAGTTGTTGCAGCAAATAGCGTGTCCCGTGTTCTTTTATCTTGAGGCGGTGTTGAGCCTGTGATTCCTCCAGAAAGACAGTATGTCTTGAGCAGATGAGATTGCCGATATGCGGCTGTGGGTTGTAGCACTAACCAGATGTCTCGGGCAAAAGGACACGAGATGAAGAAAAGAACAGAACCAAATCAAATAGAAAATAACCAATCAAAATTTTAGTTTAATTTAGGTTTAATAAGGTAATGGTAGTGCAATTGAATAAGAAAATAACAAAACCATATCTCCAATAAGAAAAGAACAGAACCGAATCAAATACAAGCATCCCCTATTGAAAAAATAGGAGATTTGCAGTTACTGATAGTAAAATAACAAACTTATAGAACGGAGAAAATGTGTTCAGAAGACTCTCAGGGGATTAACAAAATGTCAAACACAGGGTTCTCTGGAGCCCAAATATAAATGTCAATGGATTTCACACAACTTAGCCAACATAACACTAACACTTAATACCTTCTTGCCCGAAAGCGAGAGAGACAGAGACAGAGACAGAGAGCACATGAGAATGTGGCCATACAAGCACCAACATACCTGATGCCATTAGGAGTCCGTATCTGCTATTATTCTTAGGAATAACAGGATCCTGTTATCCCATTCTGGACCGTCAGATCAAAATGAACGGTTCAGATTGTGAAGGGAGCAAGAAATTTTGTGAACGAATCTGATTCGTCCGTTCTGATCCAACGGCCACGATTATAATAATAGGGCCCTGTTATCCAAAATCTATACTCCATAAAGAGTGGTAGGCCACATCATCAATGTTCTCTAAAAGAGAGCATACAGTATGGATAACAGGTGAAGCCCGAGTTACAGCTCAAAATAGTCTGCAATTAAGAGTGAAGCCCGAGTTACAGCTCTAGTATGGATAACAGGTGATATGATTCCATGCCATTTGAACTCTGCAATTAAGAGTGCTTGGATAGTAGAGTAATACGATGGGTACTTTGTGGAAGTCTATATTCACACCTCACAGAGTGCTGGCTTCCATTATGAAAAAAACCATTGACATTCTTACCGGGCTCCAACAGAGAAACCTTTTTAGTATTCAATCTGTTCATACCCCGGTTACATCATCATTGAGCCTTCTGAAAGAGAACTCGCAGTATTTTACCAGGAAAAAAGAAACAAAAAGGTTCCCGAGGAAAGATATTTCATAAATAGTCTTAAACAAGTTCACAAAAGTGTTGAATCACACTCAAAAAACTCTGAACTGAAGCTCCAAAAATTATTATAAAATAGAAACTCTGCATCACATAGACACAGTTTTGTTAGCAAACTAAATTCGAAATGCACAAGCTTCGTCAATGGGAAAGCCATATCAGTTCAACTTTTATATGAACAATGAATGCCAATATTTCAATATAAAAAGGAAATTAAGTACCAGAAACAATGATTATTTTGTAATTATCTACAATTAAATAACACCAAAGAAAGTTTTGAGGGACATAATAGAAACACCATTATAAGAAAGTGCACAAACAAAAATCAAAATTCCAAGGACATATATGGCACTAAGGATTTATATGGAAGAAAAACAACTTTCAGCTTCAGATTGTTCATTAATGTTAATATTAGTAATTCACTTCAACATGCCAAGTCCCTGGAGCCCAAATAAATAGTGTAAACCAAGTCAGAAAATACTGATTGTTGAAAGAAGCCTCTATAAGAGCAGCAGCAGCAGCAAGCAAGCAAGCAACAACAAAAGCAAACCTTTAGTCTCACAAAAATTGGGGTAGGCTACAGATGAAAGAATTGAAATCCTATGGGGTATTCCACACAGGAATGGTCACCCCCCCCCCCCCCCCCCCCCCCCAAAAAAAAAAAAAAAAAAAGGCTACTGTGCGCGGTTTTAAAAGCTGCCGGCTACAATAATACATATTATCTCCAATACCATTTCTGACCACTCCATGATTTGAGGTAATCTGACCATTCCAGCCGATGTGCACTCTGGATGAAATCCATCCGGAGTGGTTAAAAGGAGCCTCTCTAGTGTTTAAAAAATAGGGCTACCTCAAAGTTTTGAAGTGGCCTTTTGATGATTTTCCCATTTATATTTGGTTTTTGTTCTTTCTAATCCATTGTCAAGATAGTGAAAATAACAACTGTCAACTGATTCTCCCTAAAATATAGTCAGTAAATATAACGAGTACAAATCTGTCTCACTCACTCTAACAACACTATATACAGGGCTTCAACAGGGATGGAATTCAAGATATCCTTTTACCATATCTTGTCATCACAAGGCCAGAAATTTAGATTAGAGGAATGACAAAAAATTGAAAACATTAACTTGCCATCAAAAGTAGTGACAATAAAATGTAGCGTAACCAAGCAGAAACAAAAAGAAAATCAATGGATACAAAGAAAAGTGAAATTGCAACTACAAAATCAATTCTATAATGCAGTGTAAGACCCTCAGTAAATGTTGTAATGGATTATCCTACACACTGTTCTCTGGAGCCCATATAAGAATGTGCAGTGCTCAAATTCATTGAGGACAAGTTATGACAACTTTTATGGGAATTCATATTCCTGAAATTCTTATAAAAGCAGGCATAGACTACAAATTCATATTTTTTTTGGGCATAGACCAAAAAAAAATTCGTTTTCTCTTCAGACACACATATATATACACATGCCCATACAAAGAGAAAGTAGAGGAGGAGAGGAGAGGAGAGGAGGAGGTTGATGCAGGGATATACATGTTGCAATCCCTTTATCCAAAAAACTTAAGCCGATGTACCTGTACATTTTTATTGGGCTTCAACGGAGAACATTAAATTTTCAGATCTCCGTTCTTATACTTATCACATCATCAGGTCTCACCACAATAAATATTAATCTAACACAGCAGAAGCCATCGGAACTCAGCAATTAAGAGTGCTTGGGAAGTAGAGCACTAAGATGGGTGACTTTGCAGAAATTCATTCACATCGCCTCAAAGAGAGAGCATACAAAAGGAAAAGCCAGGAATTAACTGGAGGAAGATCATATATAGTGTTTCCATACAAGAAACCACTGACATTCTTATCAGGCTCTAACAAAGAAACCTTTTGTTTTCAATATGCAATATTATACATTGGTCATATCATCATTGAGCATTTAGAAAGAAAACTTGGAAAATTTTTTATTGAGAAGCAAAAAGGAGTTCTGAGGAAAATTACTTCATAACTGTCTTAAATAAGTTCTCAGAGGTATCAAGTCACACTCAAATCAATCCAAAATGAAGCTCCAACAATTTTTAGAAAAGAATAACTTTGCATCATACAAGCACATTTGAGTTAGCAAAATAATTTCGGCATTCACAAGCTTGGTTCATAAAAAAGACATGTCAGTGCTCTATTTTTATGTGTGCTCTATTTTTATGTGAACATTGACTGCTAGCATTTCACTCTTAAAAAGGAAGTTAATAACAGAAATGATGGTTCATTATTTGATAACTATCTAAAATGGCTAACATCAATAAAAACTTCCAGGGACACGAAAAAACACTATCATGGAAGTGCTCAAACACGTACCAAAATTGAAGGGCAAATAGGTTGCAAGAATTTATACGAAAAAAAATACTTTTGGCCTTCAGATTTATCATTAATGTTAATATTAATAATTAAATTCAACATGCCAAGTCTGCGGAGCCCAAGTATATAGTGTAAACCAAAGTCAGAAAACATCCGCAAGCAGCAGAAATAAATGAAATGAGTATTTTGTTGTGGCGACCCTCAGTTCTCATGTTGTAATTTGTATGACATCAAAATGTTCTCTGGAGCCCATATGAAAATGTACATGTTTCCCGACATATCCTTATTGAGAATTCACGACAAGATCCTTCCATAGTTAATACAACCTATCGGATTGATTTGAACAGCTGAGGATTTAGAAAGAATGCTATAGAGATACCAAAAATGATCTGCGTATAAGATCCCATTTAGAAATAGGGGTGTCTTGATTGTTGGTTCCACCTGTCAGTTTCTTATGGCAGGTTCCTACTAGAGGTGGCAAAATCTGACCTGACCTGACCCTGACCCTGACCCTGACCCGACCCGAGTTTCAGGGAAATTAGGTTTATGTGTTGTGTTGTGTGTGAAACTTGTAAAATTTTACTCCAATACTCCAACCAAAAAAATTTTCTTTTCATCTGACGCATGGAAGTAACGTCCAAACTTGTAATGAAATCAAGAGGAATAGAAAATTTCCAGCAGTCATTCGTTCTTCTTCCTCCTCTTGCTCTTTTCCACTAAAACAAATATAGGTGGGCTGCTCAAGAAACGGGGTCATGAGCCTGATTTCTTTTTCTTTTCTTTTCTTTCCATTCCATTCCCTTCCCTTCCTCATATTATTGTGTAACATTGTAGAAACAATTAGTGTACATTTTCATCGGGCTTCAACAAAGAACATTTTTTTTTTTTAATTTACACTGTTATACCAAATACATCATCATCATCGGGTCTTCGCAACGAGAAAAAAATTAAAAAAAAAAACAAAACAAAACAAAACAACCCAAGAAAAATGGTACAGAAAAAAGATGTTAAATCCAACAAAAATTAAAACTTTCATAAGCTGATGAAAACCCAGATATTAAAAAAGAGGGTAACAATTTGGGTGTTTTGCATCTTCAAACTACCCGATTCACTTGCATTACACCCATCAAATAAACTCACCAGGGTTTATTTATGCCCTCAAAATCAGCATGATAAGGAATCCGACAAGAGGGTAATTAAGGAATGTCACAGTGTGAGCGGTACAAAAGAACATAACTTTACAATACAATGCAATGCAATTGGTACAAGAAAAGAAAGCAATCACATTTGAGTTAAATCCAAGAACAACCCAAGAAAAATGGTACAGAAAAAAGCTGTTCAAATCAACAAAAATTAAAACTTTAGCAAGCTGATGAAAACCCACATATTCAAAAAGAGGGAAACAATTTGGGTGTTTCGCACCTTTAAACTACTTGATTTCACTTGCAATACACCCATAAAACAAAACCCGCCAGGGTTTATTTATGCCCCCAAAATCAGCAAAAGAACAGGCAGCTGAGGAAGGAAACGCCTCAGTACAGTGTAAGCGGTACAAAAGAAGGTAACTTTACAATACAAGCCAATACAATACAATACAATACAATTGGTATAAGAAAAGAAAGCAAAAGACAGAGGGAGATGGTATGAAGAAGCTAATACTTGAGAGTTGAGACTCGGCTGCGCCGGCGGCGGCGGAGATGTCGAAGTCCCAACCCAACTATCGACCCACTTCGTAGCAAGCAAAGGAGTGGAAAGTGAATGGAACAGGAAACTCGAGAGTTGGTAACTGCGCAGCGAATCAACGATGTGGATTATAGGGGGAGCTCTTTGAGATTGGGTGGCACGAATCTTAAAGCAGATCTAGTGGTTGGAGTACTGCGCAGTAGAGGATATGAATTGGTGCCGACTGCGCAGTCTCCCCGATCTTTGTTAACACAGAGATAGAGAGAGTGAGGTTTCTGTTCTGGGCCTTGCGATAGAACTAACTTGCCTCTCTCAGTGGGTCATTGCTGATTTGGTTTGGTAAGGGATAAAAAGGGAAAAGCCTGGGCCTGGCCTGCTTTCGGAAACACTATTGTTATATAGACTCGGCCCGTTTGTGAAGGCATTCTAATCGAGTTAGAGCATCTCCAATTCTTAGAGGTGGCAAATCGGATGGGCGGGTCGGGTTTGGGTTCGGGTCGGACGGGTCGGGTCAGTTTGACTTTCTAGAATATCTCGGGTCAGGTCAGGTCGGGTGATGCGCGGGTCAGGTCGGGTCAATTTTAATATCTACTTTTTTTGGATCGTATGTTGATTTGAGTTGGATTAGATGTTATTTGATCTCGGGTCGGGTCGGGTTCGGATCAGGTCGGGTCGAGTTGGGTCAGTTTGACTATCTGAAAAATCTCGGGTCGGGTCGGGTTCGAGTCGGGTCGGGTCGGGCGGGTTTCTCGGGTCGGGTCGGGTTCTGCCACCTGTACCAATTCTCCATCCATCCGGAGTGCTTAACGGAGTTGTAACTGAGGGTTAAGTTGTAGGTAGGGATGGAGCAATGTTTTTACAGAGAGCATACCGGGTGCTTATTTTGCTCACGTTCTTAGCAAGATCCGTGGTCCAAGCCCAAAAATCGCAAGTTGGGAGATGGTTTGGGATGAAGCGGTTTTTCTGTTTGGACTTGTGAGGGGCTTAAACTTTTAATTTATTCCACCGCTACCCTTAAGCACTTTTGGATTGAGTTCAAAGATGGAGATGCTATAATGTTTGCCATTTATGAGGTTTATTTTTCTTTTGTTTCATGTTGATCCTGATTACCAGGCAGTCAGGCACGTGAGTCCCAAAATTCAATAATCTTTATGAAATTAGATCAACTAATATTTACCAATTTTTGACACAATATTTTACGCGTTGAATGAACCACAAAATTGACAGCATCAACATATACCATTGTCCAATTCTTAAATCTTTTATTATGAGCTTGATATTTTTCATTTTTTACTTGCTGCGTTAAAAGGACATAAATTTCAAGCTTCTGATTTTATTTATTTTTTTGTTTAAAAAGCAGCAGTTTTGGTGGGAGTATTTGCTACAAAAGTTACAGGCTACAAGATATTGAATTCTCTAGGCACAGCCTATGAGATATGATCCTAAATACAATATAACTATGTTCAAAGCAAAGCAACTTTAAAAATACTCCACACCTACCAAAAGTATCAAGTCAAAATGAGGACAACAGTGGGATACAGACTTGTGTTGTTAACAATCTTTCTTGTTGTCAGCTGCAATATAATTCATCCGGCTAACGCTGAACCTGCTACTGTATATGACACAGCAAAATCAACAACCGGTGGGTAAACTTTCATACCTCTCATTTTCCACTGCTTCATTTCATGAATTTGTTTTAATTTCTTAGTTTGTTAAATATCCAATGATCATTTTTAACTAATTTTAGGAAACAAGCTGAGTGGCATCAGCAGTGACAAGGAAGAGAAGGTGTTAATTGCGATGCCGAGAACAGTGTTCATTCCACCTGGTCTTCCCCCATATCCATGGAATTAGAATTCTGTACAAAAGCAATTGGTGTATACGGAAAAAAAGTTGCAGAAAAATGAGCATTGAAAACTTGTTTCCTCTAGTTCCAGTTTGCGGTCATTTGTAATAAAAAATATGATCTTATTTGTGAGAGCAATCCATTACAGTTTATTCAAAAGAATACTACTGAAATTGAAAGGCTTCAATTTCTATCCTTGTTGTCGACTTAGCTGTTTTTATTTTGTGATGCATGATTACTTCCTATAATTAGAGCACAGGAACTTCTGCATAAAAGAGAGAAGACCTTGACTTTTTTTTTCCTAATTGAGGACTATTACACATACCGGATATTGCAAAAATCCTTCTATTGTTCATTGCCACAAACATTAGCATCGGTGATCCATTTTCTTCTTGCCCCACATTGCCAAGCTCCAATTTCCACGTAGGTTTATTTGCTCTATCCTGTATTCATGTTATTTAGTTGAAATCGTTTATTCAATAAAATCAGCCAATGACATTGATACATAACCCTACCATCATTTGACAATTAAGCTCTATTGTGAGTTTAAATTTAACCAAAGTACGCTATTGGGTTGTACCAATGAAATTGGTGCCATGGTAGGGTTTCTATTGTAATTTTGATGGTGCATTTAAATGGAGAATTCGCAATTAAATATTCTGATATTATGCAATTGATAACTTTGCCAGAAAAAGAGAAATATGTCAGGAACACATACAATTGACATAGAGCAATTGGTCAAATCTATGACTACTGAACAGGAACATGGTTGGTTATCAAGAAGTGAATGTGCCGACTCCAGAATTGGGAGACCTTTAATTTATAGAACCAACGAAAACCTTCGTAACAAACACAAGAATGCGTATGAGCCAATCATGTTCTTCTTGGGACCATACAACCATGGAACTCCAGCGGCTCATGCTAGGCAAGTGAGGAAGTACAAGCTTCTGGAGCTCTTTCTTGATTTGAACCATGAAAAAACCTTATCAGATTACTTGGAAGCAATGAGGCAGCTCGAGAAGCCAGCAAAATGCTGTTATGCAAATGATTTTAATCTGGACAGGAACTACTTTGTTAAAATGCTTTTGCTCGATGGATGCTTCGTGCTGATGTCTCTCCTTGGTACAGAATGGTACACACAAAATCAGCAAGAATCTGAAAGCTCGACTGGAAGACAAAACATTAGTGGGCACCTGGTCAATTCAAATTCGGTTTTAAATGAAAAGGTTGATCAAGATGTAGGGAAGTTAGAAACCATTCAAAGTGACATTGTGTCAGAAGATATCCCTCCCATGAACCAACTATATAGCCTAGATTTCTGGCATGATACTCTTCTCCTTGAGAACCAAATCCCCTTCTTCGTTATATCAAAGTTGTACGAATTGGTTCTAGGAGAAAGCAGCACAACTACATCAAATTTGACTGAAAAGATTGTTGAATTTGTGGAAGATTCACTTAACTGTTACCCAAAAGCAATTCAAAAGCATAACCGGCCAAAAGAGTTTTTTCATTTGCTTCATCTATGTCACTTGTACTTCAGACCTTCCATTGCAGCAGCCCAAGACCATGAAAACCAAGCAAAATCCTCCCTGTTTCATAATTTCTTTCAGTTAGGAGGCAATCTTTTTAGTAAATACAAGGAAAGATCATTTCACGAAAATCAGCAAGCCATTCCATCGCGTCGGGCTACTGATTACCATCAAGTGGGTATTGACTTTAAGAAAAGGAAGTATTGTTCTGAAGATCCACATTCCCTCCTCGACGTTGTATTTTGCAATGGCGTACTAGAGGTTCCTGGGTTGACTATTGACCCAAACACACAAAGCCTGTTCTGCAATTTACTCGCATTCGAGCAAACCTGTCCTCAATTTGGAAACTATTTCACTGCCTACATTACATTTTTCTGCAGTTTGATTAAAATGCCAGATGACGTAGCGCTACTTACCAAGAGAGGTATCATTGTGCACCAGCTTAACAGTGATGCTGAGGTGCGCGACCTTTTCAGGATGATCATGGAATGTGCCATCTCCAGCTCCGGATCCGCTGGCTGCAATTACCTCAAATCTCTTTGTAGCAAAATGGAAGAACACTACCAAAATAAGAGACCTGTGTGGAAAGGGTTGCTTAGTTCAATCACATCAAGAGTTCATAGCAGTACCAAAAGAAATGAATCGCCTGAATCACTGATGACCACATCTCAAGAGATACCGGTATAACTAAGTTTATAGATATTATGGAGCAGCACGCTTCGTGCATAAAGATTCTTCAGACACTACTAGTTGAAGATTTAAATACTTTTCCTAATTGAGTTCATTACATAATGTTAAAATTAATACAGTTAACTTCTATTTTGTGGGACTTCAATGTATTTTTGTAAATAAGATTTTCACAGCACTTGTACTTTTTTTTTTTTGGTAGAGTCCAAATGCAGATGTTGTTGACTGTGAGGATATTTTGTTTCGGTTGCTCTTCCATTAGTTTTAGTTTTTGTTCATAACAAGTTTTCAAATTTTTTTGTTTGCCCTTTAGAAACAACAGAACCAACAGCATATTTGTAAACAAAGAGAATTGTACCTTTTGTTTTTCCTTGGCTCACTCAATTCAACAAAGAGAACTGCCCTCTTAAGATTACTTCATGTCAATGTTAACTTCTAGCATTTCACTGTTGACAGAAATAATAACATGTTACCATGTAATTCCCCACAAAAAGCATCACAAAACTACAAAAAAAATCACAAAATCTACAAAAACGATCATTATAATAATAGGGTAGTATTGAAGTACTAGAAAATATCCAAGGACCACAGTCGAAAACTATCATCAGAAAGTGCACAAAAACAAACCAAAAGTCAAAGGACAAGTATGCCACTGAGGAAATAAAAACAGCCCCAGTGACAGTTCGCTTGCCGAATGCACTGTAGACTCAACAGTAGCAAAGAGTAATCCTTCTTTAGGAAAAAGATAGTAAGAGTGAGTGAGAGAGAAAGAGAGAGAGGGCACAAGAGAATGCCACTAAAAGCCATCAGAACTCAGGAATAAAGAGTAAAAGTACAGTACTAAGATGGGTGACTTTGTAGATATTCATTCACATCTCCTCAAAGAGAGCGTACAATAAGAAAAGCCAGGAAGCAACTGGAGACAGACACAGGATTTCCATATGAGAAACCACTGCATCTTTATCAGGCTCCGACAAAAGAAACCTTTTCTTTTTTTTTCAATATTCGATCTTACTCCAGTCACATTATCATTGAGCCTTCAGAAAAAAAAAAAAAAATTGAAATTTTCTTATTGAGAAACAAAGAGAAGGAAAAGTACTTCATAACCATCTTAAATAAGTTTTCAGGAGTATCAATTCACACCCAAATTACTCCAAAATGAAGCTCCAAAAGTTTTAGAAAAGAAAAACTTTGCATCACTCATCACATTTGAGTTAGCAAACTAAATTCAGAAGCTCGGTTCAATAAAAATACAAATCAATGTTCAACTGTTATGTGAAAATTGGCTGCTAGCATTTCACTCTTTAGAAAAAAAAAAAAAAATCAATAACAGAAATGTTGATACGTTATTTGATAACTATCAGGAATTAGTTAAGACCAAAGAAAATTTTGAGTGACATGGAAAAACACTATCATGAAAGTGTACAAACATGCATAAGAGCCAAAGGGCAAATAGGTCACAAAGATTTATACTTAAAATACTTTTGGCCTTCAGATTTTTCATTAACATTAATGTTAATAATTCATTTCAACATGCCAAGTCCCTGGAGCCCAAATATATAGTGTAAACCAAAGTCACAAATATCTTCCCTATTAAGGGTAAAACTACGGCTGCCAATGAATCCTTTTTTCTGTTAAATCTATTTGTATCGTACCCATTGACACCACTAGGAGTGACTTGTTAAAAAGAACCTTCACAGCAGCAACAACAACAACAACAACAACAACAAAGCCTTTAGTCTCAAACAAGTTGAGATATGCTAGATATGAAACCCAACCAGACTTGAAAAGGGAGCTTCCAATATTAGGCTACCTCAATTCACTTCCTTTTCAAATTTTATTCCACAGTTAAGATTGCCAAATTAACTATTGTCAAGTGAACCTCCCAAAAAATTTACCAGTAAATGTAATAATTACAAATATCTTTCTTGCTTTCTTTCTACCTTTTTTTCATTCTAGTTAACGACACTATATATAGGCTTCAACAGTGAAATGGAATTTGAGATATTCTTTAATCACATCTTCTCATCACTAGGCCAGTGATCATAAAAATTGACATCAACAAGAAAAGAATAGAAGAAAAACATCATCGACATAGATCAATTTCAACTAAAAAGGCACTAGGAACAAACGAAACGAGTATGTACTTTGTTTTGACGACCCTCAGTTCTCATGTTGTAATTTGTATGACATCCAAGTGTTCTCTGGAGCCCATATGAAAATGTACATGGTCCTAAACATATTTTTATTGAGAATTTATAGAACAGTTTTTCTATGGACGCAAGATGTTTCTATTTTGAGAAGAGCATGAACCCAATGCCTTGATATACGAATTCATATCCCTTGTTGTACTGCATTGTGCAGTTCACAACGTCAGCCGTTGATATACAACACCATTATAGGGAGTGCTTATCCTCTACCCATGTGCTTCATCGCATTTTACCTTAAGGCAGAGGATGTGAAATCCATTCTAGGTCAGTTGTTCAAGAAACAAGGTCATGACCCTGATTTCTTTTTCTTCCTTTGTGTGCTCATCCTCTGCTGCGCAGTATTTAAATCAACGATGCGGATAAGAGGGGGGGTTTTTTGAGATTGAGTTGCACGAATCACAAAGCATATCCAACGGTTGGAGCACTACGCAGTAATTTCCCGTGCAGAAGAGGATATGAATTGGATTATAGGTGGGCTATACAAACAATTAGTGTACATTCTCATCGGGCTTCAACAGAGAACAACTCATTTATGAAATCTCCATTGTTATACCAATTTTTATACATCATCATCAGGTCTTCACAACAATATAAACTGAACAAACAAGAGAAACGGTTAAAAAAAAAAATGTGTTGAATCCATCAGAAAATAAAACTTGAGAAAGCTGATCAAAACAATTCGAGTGTTTTTGCCCTAGAATTAATTAATAAATTCACTTGGATAACCTTATCAAAGAATATCTCCTGAGTTTATTCATGCACGCAAAATCAGTAAAAGAACAGACAGAGAGACAGACAGCTGAGGAAGGAAACACATCAGTACAGTAAAAGAGTACTGAACCTTGCCATTACCAGCTGAAGAAGGGTAGGCAGCAGTATTATTATTATTATAGGCAAAACGCTGATGAAAGAAAAAAATAGCATAGAAGAAGAAGAAACAAGGAATTTGACAGTGGGAGTGCTACAAAAGAAGGTAACAATACAACACAGTACAATTGGTATAAGAAAATAAAGCAAAAGAAAGAGAGAGAGATGGAATGAAGAAGCGAATACTTGAGACTCGGCTGCGCCGGCAGCGGAGATGTCGAAGTCCCAACCCAACTATCGAGTCGTAGTTTGAAGCAAAGGAGTGGAAAGTGGAACTGGAAACTCAAGAAGCGGGCGGTGCCCACTACGCACTGCCACTGCCTTGTTAGTGCACAGTTGTTGATGTTTCTGTTCTGGGCCTTGCTATACAAATCAATAACAAAAATGATGATACGTTAATTGATAACTATCTAGAATTAGTTAAGACCAAAGAAAATTTTGAGTGACATGGAAAACCACCATCATGAAAGTGTACAAACATGTATCAAAATCAAAGGGCAAATGGGTCACAAAGATTAATACTTAAAATACTTTTGGCCTTCAGATTTTACATTAACGTTAATGCTAATAATTCATTTCAACATGCCAAGTCCCTGGAGCCCAAATATATAGTGTAAACCAAAGTCACAAAATATATATTCCTACTAAGGGTAAAACTAGGGCTGCCAATGAATCCTTTTTTCTGTTAACTCTATTTGTAGTGTACCCATTGACATGGATCAGAATCCGCTGCTTTTCTGAAAAGCAAGGTCTGCTTTTCCGATCGGACGGTCGGGATCGGTTGCTACACCGATCTCAAAGTACTTTGGTATTTGCTGATCTCAACGTACTTTGGTGTTTCTCAACCGTCAGATCAAGAAAAGCAAGGCCTGCTAAATAACCTTTGCAACGACAACAACAACAACAAAGCCTTTAGTCTCAAACAAGTTCGGATATGCTAGATATGAAACCCAACTTGAAAAGGGAGCCTCCAATATAAGGGCTACCTCAATTCACTTCCTTTTCAAATTATGTTTCTGTTCTTTTTATTCCACTGTTAAGATTGCCAAATTAACCATTGTCAAGTGAACCTCCCAAAAAATTTACCGTAAATGTAATAATTACAAATATCTTTCTTTCTTTCTTTCTACCTTTTTTCATTCTAGTTAACAACACTATATATAGGCTTCAACAGTGAAATGGAATTTGAGATATTCTTTAATCATATCTTATCATCACTAGGCCAGTAATCATAAAAATCGACATCAACAAGAAAAAAAAAAAAAAAAGAAAACATCATCAGATATAGATAAATTTTCAAATAACAAAGCACTAGGAACAAACGAAACGAGTATGTACTTTGTTGTGACGACCCTCAGTTCTCATGTTGTAATTTGTATGACATCCAAGTGTTCTCTGGAGCCCATATGAAAATGTACATGTTCCTAAACATATTTTTATTGAGAATTTATAAAACAGTTTTTCAATGGACGCTTGATAGTTTTTTCCAATATGCTTTTATATATAGTAAGGATATACAACACCATTATAGGTGGGCTGTTCAAGAAACAAGGTCATGACCCTAATTTCTTTTTCTTCCTTTGAGTGCTCATCCTCTGCTGCGTAGTAAAATACTGCGCAACGAATCAACGATGCGGATTTGTGAGAGGGGGGGGGGGGGGGGGGGGGTTTGAGATTGAGTTGCAGGAGTCACAAAGCATATCCTATACAGACAGGTGTAGGAGGAATTCATATCCCCTGCTATACACGAATCTCAAGACGATCCAATGGCTGACGCTTTGAACTACACAATGCACCAAGTCAGGAATCATATCACCTGTTATCCAAATATGTTATCCAATATTTGGATAACAGGGCCCACTATCCTAATCGTGGTCGTTGGATCATAATGGACGGATCAGATTCATGCACAAAAAATTTTGCTCCCTTCAAAAACTGTATTTTGGTATGAATCTGAACCGTTTATTTTGATTTGACGGTCTAGATTTGGATAACAGGGTCCTGTTATCCCTAAGAATAACAGCAGATAAGGACTTGGGGATGAACACTCGTGTAGGAGAACCTCATAGAAACAGTTAGTGTACATTCTCATCGGGCTTCAACAGAGAACAGCTCCTTTTTTATGAAATCTCCATTGTTATATCAGTTTTTATACATCATCATCATCATCAGGTCTTCACAACAATATAAACAGAATAACCAAGAGAAACGGTAAAAAAAAAACAAAAAATGTGTTGAATCCAACAGAAAATAGAACCTGAAAAGGCTGATCAAAACAATTCGAGTGTGTTTTGCCTTTTTAGTTAGTTAATAAATTCACTTGGATAACCTTATCAGCAAAAGAACAGACAGACAGCTGAGGAAGGAAACGCATCATCAGTACGGGAAAAGAGTCCCGAACCTTCCGATTCCGAGCTGAAGAAGAGCAAGCAGCAGCAGTAGTATTAGCATAGGCAAAAGGCTGATGAAAGAAACGAGCATAGAAGAAGAAGAAGAAGAAACAAGGAATCTGTCCGACAGTGGCATAGTGCGAGCGGTACAAAAGAGGGTAAGAATACAATACAAATACAATACAATTGGTATAAGAGAAGAAAGCAAAAGAAAGAGAGAGAGATGTAACGAACAAGCTAATACTTGAGACTCGGCGGCGGCGGCGGCGGCGGGACGGTGAAGTCCCAATTTAACCATCGAGACGAAGAAAAGGAGCGGAGAGGAAAGTGGAAGCTGAAGAGACGGTGGCGGTGGTGCCACTGCCCTGCCCAGTGCTCAGTGCTCACTAGTCCACTTACTGCAGTGCTTATCCTCAGAATCAACGACGTAGATTATGGGAGAGTTGTTTGAGATTGAGTTGCACGAATCTTAAAGCAGATCCAACGGATGGATTTCTGCGGTGCTTGCATTGTCATGTTATTGTGGTTCCGGGCCTTACTATACAACGAGCTTGCCTCACAATGGATCATCAACATTGATCATTAATATTGATGTTCACGCATAGATATTGATGTTGTGGTTTTGGGCCTTACTATACAACCAAAACCAATTTGCCTCTCAGTGGGTCATTGGTTATTTGGTAAGGGATAAAAAGGAAAAGCCTAGGCCTGCTTTTTTTGGAGCACTATTGTTAGACTCGGCCCGTTTGGAAAGGCGCATTCTATTCGAGTGGGTGTGTCGGCTCGGCTCTAACACAATGAAACAACATTTTTTTGGAATATGGTTGGGGGGTTAAAGAACTAATTACTAGTCCGCGCATGAGTTGCAATGATAATAATCTTGTATAAACAGTCGACCAAGGCCAATTGATATTGTACAAAAACTTGAAAGATCATGTAGTAAATTAGAGCAAATATACCGTGAGCTTAACCTCCAAAAACCTATCAAATCAACTCCAAATTTCGATTTATATGGCTCAATAAATTCTTTATATCAAAACCTTACGGGATACAAAAATTTTCCATTTTTAAAAATTTTTAAGTATTTGTTTAAAATTTTTTAAAAGTGATACATAAAACTTGATTATTTTATTAATATTGTATAGTCATTTTTAAAAAATCTCAAACAAATACTTAAAAATTTTCAAAAATGGAAAAATTTAGTATCTCATAAGGTTTTGATATAGAAAATTTATTGAGCCATATAAATTGAAATTTGGAAGTGATTTGATAGGGTTTTGGAGGTTAAGCTCACGGAAGGCTCCGTGAGTTTAAGCTCACCGTATATTTGCTCAGTAAATTATACTACTGCAATTCTTCTTTCAAGCAAAGTAGATCATCTTAAGTTTATTGCAAGACTATGCGAATGCCACATCCTCACATGCTCACTTTAAAGTATCCAATCCTCCTTTTATTAACTTATTCACTTTATTTATCAATTATTATGATGTAGATGTTTATCAGACTTTGCAACGGGAGTTACAGCTACAAGATACTGGCTTTCTTTAGGCACAGCCTATGAGATATTTATGATCTTGAAATACAATATATGCTCAAGGCAAAAAGGTGCTGAATATATTCCAAAACATACCAAACGACCAAGCTAAAATGGGAGCAATAATGGGACACAAAGGGTTTGTGATGCTAACAATCTTCCTACTTGTTATCAGGTATACAACTCCACTGGCAAAAGCACAAGATGTTATATCTGATGCTGGATCAGCAACTGTACAAGCAAAATCAACAACCGGTGAACAATGTTTACAAATGGTTCAATTTATGAACATGTTGTGTTTCTTTGTGATTAATCAATACTCATTTTTTTTTACCAAATTTCAGGGAGCATGAATAGTGGATTTAACAGAGATCAGGAAGAGAAGGTGTTAATTGCGATGCCGAGGACAGTGTATATCTCATCTGGCTTTCCACCATTACCACCGTATATTCGTACATAGATTAAGGATTTTCCACAAAAGTAAATGTAATAAGGGGTACCATACTTGACTGCTTGTTCTCAAAGATATGTATTGAGGATCATGTTTCCTCAATTTCTGGTTCCTGTTCATTCATAATAAAAGGATGACATGAATTGGTTTGTGCAAACAGTCTGTTACAGTTTGTACGTACCATTGAAAATGAAAGGCTTCAAATTATCCCAGTTTTCTTAGCTGTTTCTATTTTGTGATGCGTGATTATGTCCTATAAATAGAACACAACAACTTGTCCTAATAAAAAGAAGATATAAAACACCAGCTTTAATAGTAGACGCTCGAAACTATTATTCTAAACTAAATAAAAGACAACGGCGAGAGAACTTGTATCCAGGATATAATAGAAAACTTTTTAATTGTTCATTGCCACAAACATTAACAAGGCGTGATCCATTTTCTACTAGTCCCAAATTGCAAAGCTCCATTACCATGTAGCAGGTTTGTTTCATCCATCCCCTTATTTAGCCAATTAACATTTATAACCCTACAAAAGAAATTGGTTGGGAACAGAAATGTATGTCATGGTAGGGTTTGTACTATAATTTTGGCATGCATTGATAGTTGGAAAATGTAATTATAATTAAAAATTCTAAATCTTATGCAGTTATTTATCTCGGGACAAACAAACTATGGCCGGAGCACATATAATTGACATTGAGCAATTGATCAAATCTGTGACAACAGAACATGATCATGGTTGCTCAACAAGTGAAGGTGGTGACTTCAGAATGGGTAGACCTCTAATTTATAGAATCAATGAAAATCTCCGAAGTAAAAATAAAAGTTCCTATGAGCCAATAATGCTTTCCATTGGACCATACAACCATGGAACTCCAAGGACTCATGCTAAGCAAGTGAAAAAATACGAGCTTTTGGTTCGCATTCTCAATTTGAACCATGAAAGTACCTTATCGGATTACTTGGAAGCAATGAGGCAGCTCGAGAAACCAGCGAAATGTTGGTATGCAAATGAGTTCAATCTGGACAGGGACATCTTCGTTAAAATGCTTTTGCTCGATGGATGCTTTGTGCTGATGTCTCTCCTCGGGACAGAATGGTACACACCAAATCAGCAAAAACCTGAAAAGTCAAGCATTAGTGAGCACAAGATCAATTCAGATTCAGTTTTGAATGAAAACCTTGATCAAGATGAAGTGAAAACAGAAAGCATTCAAAGTGACATTGTGTCAGAAGATATCCCTCCCATGGACCAACTATATAATCTAGATTTCTGGCATGATGTTCTACTCCTTGAAAACCAAATCCCCTTCTTTGTTACATCGAAACTGTATGAATTAGCTGTAGGTGAAAGCAGCATGACCATGGCAATTTTGACTGAAAAGATCATTGAATTTGTGGAAGATTCCCTTCACTGTTACCCAAAAGCAATTCAAAAGCATAACCGGCCAAAGGAATTTTTTCATTTGCTTCATCTATGTCACATGTACTTCAGACCTTGCATTGCAGCAGCTGAAAGCTATGAAAACCAAGCAAACCCCTCCCTATCTAATAATCTTGCATTTCATGATGGTCACCAAGTAACACAGCAAGCCATTCCATCACGTAGGGCAACAGAGTACCGGCAAGCAGGTATTGACATTAAGAAAAGGAAGTATTCTTCTGAAGATCCGCATTCCCTCCTCGACATAGTATTTTGCAATGGCCTACTAGAGATTCCTGGGTTTACCATTGACCCAAACACACAAAGTCTGTTCTGCAATTTACTTGCATTTGAGCAAACGTGTCCGCAATTTGGAAACCATTTTACCACTTACATAACATTTTTCTGGGGTTTGATTAGAATGCCAGATGATGTGTCGCTACTTACTAAGAGAGGTATCATCGTGCACCAGCTGAACAGTGACGCTGAGGTCTGCGACCTTTTTAGGATGATCATGGAATGTGCCGTCTCTGTCTCCGTCTCTGGATTCAATGGTGGCAATTACCTCAAACCTCTTTGTAGCAAAATTGAAACATACTACCAAAACCGAAAACCAGTGTTGAGAGAATTGCTTAGCTCAATTACATCAAAAGTCCATGGCTGGACCCAAGAAAGTCAATCCTCTGAATCGCTGATTACCACATCTGAAGAAGTACCAGTATAAGTATATATTACTGAAAAGCTCGTTTTATGCATAAAGAATCTGAAAATCGAAAATGCACGTGCGAGAAACTTTTGAATATTTTTTCCTAGTTAATTTCACATTATGTTGAAATTTGTATAGTTTACTTTTCGTTTGTGGGTCTTAATGTTTCTCTGTAAATATGATTTTCACATTAATTTTTTTTATTTTTTTTAATCGAATCCATATGCAAATGTTGTTAGGACCTGTGAGACAATATTGTTTGGGCCTTACTATACAACTAACTTGTTTCTCAATGGATTATTATTGATTTGGTAAGAACTAAAAAGGCGCATTCTATTTGAGAGTGTGTCGGCTTTAACACAATGAAAGAAAGAACAAATTTTGGGTGAGAAATGTATAATTTCTAGTCGGTCACCATTCATGAATAACTTCTTTTTGTTGGGATATGAATATTGGAGCAGATCTAAGTACTAGTCCAACGAGGCAGTTCCAATAATAAATAATTATATCGTATATATAAACAGACTAAGACCATCTAATGTTTCACAAAATTTCTGAACAAAAACTTGAAAGGTCATGTAGTAATTCATACTATTGGTAATCCTTCTTTCATGAAAAGTAGATCATCTTACATATGTTGGAAGACTTTGCCAACGCCACATCCTCACATATTCACTTTTTAAATTTCCAATCCCTTTTTTATTTTATTATTTATTTATTTGTTTATAGAAGCTGATGAGTGATGACGTGTTGCTGCAATGGTTGCAAGCTACAAGATATTTGGTTCTCTAGGCACAGCCTATGATCAGATATTAATTCTCATAATCATGATCTCATTTATACTATAAATTGATTCAAGCAATGACGCTGAATATACTCCATACATACCTGCAGTATCAAGTCAAAATGAAGACACTAGGGGATTGCAAAGGGCTTGTGATGTTAACAATCTTCCTTGTTGTCATAGGCAACATAACGCCCCCGGCAGAAGCACACAATAGTGTATCTAATGCAGAAGCAGCCTCTGTACAAGCCAAGATGGGTGGCATTAACAGAGATCAGGAAGAGAAGGTACTAATTGCAATGCCAAGGATAGTGTATATCCCATCTCACCTTCCCCCTTTGCCGCCATATCCGTAGTTAATAATTTCCCACAATTGCTATTGCATGTTCTCAAGATGTGTATTGAGGAACTTGTTCCCTTTGTAATAATAACAAAAAGGACATAATTAGTTTATGAGAACAATCTATTACAAGTTTTTCCTATGTATCTTAGTGACAATTGCCAATACTTGGTATTTATACATCCTTGACAGCCTCTGTCAAACTTCCAAAAAAAAAAAAAGAGTATCAAAATTTAAAGGCTTCAATTTCTCTACCTGTTGTCTTAGCTGTTTTTGCTTGTGATGCATAATTATGTCCTATAAATAGAGCACTGGCTTATGAGGGAAAGACCTTGAATTTTTTCTAATTAAATGAGAACGATCATTTTTTTCGAACTAATTGAGAAAGATTACATTTCCTGGATTTACAAGAAAATCCTTCAATTTTCAATTGCCACAAACGTTAGCATCTCGTCATCCATTTGTCTTACCCGTGTTGCGAAGCTCAAGTTCCATGCAGCAGGTTTCTTTTCTCAATCCCATTTGTTGATTTTTATGGATTTTGATCAAGCAACATTAATTTCCAACACCATTATTTAGTCGAGATGGTGCATTCAATAAATTAAGCCAATTACATGTGTGACCCCCACAATCATTTGACTATTAAGCTCTTTTATATGTTTAAATTAAATTAAGTATGATATTGTAAAGTTTGGGGATTGGGATGGGTGGTAGGGAATTGAGTTATAGTCTTAAATTGTACCCATAACAATTAGTGTCATGTTAGGTTTCCATTGTAACTTTGACACTGCATTGATTAAAGAATGTAAGAAAAATTAAATATTCTAATATGCATCATGCAGCTGATAGCTTTATCAAAGAACGAGAAATATGGCCGGAGCACATACAATTGACATAGAGCAGTTGGTCAAATCTATGACATCCCAACAGGATCATGGCTGGTCATCAAGAGGTGAATGTGGTGAATCCAGAATTAAGGGACCTCTAATTTATAGAATCAACGAAAGTTTTCGTAGTAAACACAAGAATGCTTATGAGCCAATCATGTTTTCTATTGGACCATACAACCATGGAACACCAAGAACTCATGCTATGCAAGTGACTAAGTACGAGTTTTTGGAGCTCATTCTTAATTTGAACCGCAGAAAAACCTTACCAGATTACTTGGAAGCAATGGGGCAGCTGGAGAAACTAGCAAAAAGTTGTTATGCTGATAAGATTAATCTAAGCAGGGCCAACTTTGTTAAAATGCTATTGCTCGATGGGTGCTTTGTGCTGGTGTCTCTTCTTGGTACGGAATGGTACACACCAGATCAGCAAGAACCTGAAAACTCGATGTCAATACAAGATATTAGCAGACACAACATCAATTCAGATTCAGTTTTGAATGAAAAATATGGCCAAGATGAAGCGAAGTTAGAAACCATTCAAAGTGACATAGTGCGAGAAGATACCTGTCCCTTAGAACAGCTATATAGTCTAGATCTCTGGCATGATGTTCTACTCCTTGAGAACCAAATTCCTTTCTTTGTTATATTGAAACTCTATGAATTGGTTGGTGGAAGCAGCACTACTACAGCAATCCTGACTGAAAAGATGGTTGAATTTGTCGAAAATTCACTTCACTGTTACCCAAAAGCAATTCGAAAGCATAACCGGCCAAAAGATTTTTTTCATTTGCTTCATCTATGTCACTTGTACCTCAGACCTTCCATTGCAGCAGCTGAAGGCTCTGAAAACCAAGCAAACCCCTCCCTATCTAATAATCTTCTTCAGTTCGGAAGCAACATTTTTGGCAATTACAAGGCAAGATCATTTCCTGACGGTCACCAAGTAACACGGCAAGCCATTCCATCACGTAGGGCAACAGAGTACCGGCAAGCAGGTATTGACATTAAGAAAAGGAAGTATTCTTTTGATGATCCGCATTCCCTCCTCGACATAGTATTTTGCAATGGCATACTAGAGATCCCTGGGTTTACCATTGACCCAAACACACAAAGTCTGTTCTGCAATTTACTTGCATTTGAGCAAACGTGTCCGCAATTTGGAAACCATTTTACCACTTACATAACGTTTTTCTGCGGTTTGATTAGAATGCCAGATGATGTGTCGCTACTTACTAAGAGAGGTATCATCGTGCACCAGCTGAACAGTGACGCTGAGGTCTGCGACCTTTTTAGGATGATCATGGAATGTGCCGTCTCTGTCTCCGTCTCCGTATTCAATGGTGGCAATTACCTCAAACCTCTTTGTAGCAAAATTGAAAAACACTACCAAAACCGAAAACCAGTGTTGAGAGAATTGCTTAGCTCAATTACATCAAAAGTCCATAGCTGGACCCAAGAAAGTGAACCCTCTGAATCACTGATGACCACATCTGAAGAAGTACCAGTATAAGTATATATTACTGAATAGCTCGTTTCATGCATAAAGAATCTTACAAATGCAAGTGCAAGAAAGTTTTGGATATGTTTTTTCACATTATGTAGAAATTTGTACAGTTTACTTTTCCTTTGCGGGTCTTAATGTATCTCTGTAAATATGATTTTCACATCAATTTTTTTATATTTTTTTAATCAAATCCATATGCAAATGTTGTTAGGACCTGTGAGGCAATATTGTTTGGACCTTACTATACAACTAACTTGCTTCTCAATGGATTATTATTGATTTGGTAAGAACTAAAAAGGTGCATTCTATTTGAGAGTGTGTCGGCTTTAACACAATGAAAGAAAGAACAATTTTTTGGGTGAGAAATGTATTTAATTTCTAGTCGGTCGCCATTCATGAATAACTTATTTTTGTTGGGATATGAATATTGGGGCAGATCTTAGTACTAATCCAATGTTCCACAAAACTTCTGAACAAAAACTTGAAAGCTCATGTAGTAATTTATGCTATTGTAATCCTTCTTTCATGAAAAGTAGATCATCTTACATATGTTGGAAGACTTTGCCAACGCAACATCCACACATATTCACTTTTTATATTTCCAATCCCTTTTTATTTTATTATTTATTTATTTGTTTATAGAAGATGACGTGTTGCTGCAATGGTTGCAGGCTACAAGATATTTGGTTCTCTAGGCACAGCCTATGACCAGATATTAATTCTCATAATCATGATCTCATTTACACTATAAATTCAGTCAAGCAATGACGCTAAATATACTCCACACATACCTGCAGTAGTATCAAGTCAAAATGAAGACATTAGGGGGATGCAAAGGGCTTGTGATGTTAACAATCTTCCTTGTTGTCATAGGCAATATAACTCCCCCGGCAGAAGCAGATGGTAGTGTATCTAGTGCAGAAGCGGCCCCTGTACATGCCCAGATAGGTGGCATCAACAGAGATCAGGAAGAGAAGGTATTAATTGCAATGCCGAGGACAGTGTTTAACCCGTCACACTTTCCCCCATTGCCACCATATATGCGTGGATAGGTCAAGGATTTCCCACAATTTCAACTGTTACAAGGGGTGGCATTTGTATTCTCAAAGATACACATTGAGGATCTAATCTTTCCTCAGATTTCTAATTTGCGTTCCTCGGTAATAAAAAAAGAATGATATTATTAGTTGGGATAATGTCTTCACACTACTCTATTTTTTTTTTCACTTGTGATTAGTTCTCTCAAACTTTATATATTTTGACAAACACCTCTCTGACCTATATAATTTGTGGCAATCACACATCTAACAACTAATTCACTTTTAATAATCCATATTAAGATATTGAAAGACAATATATCTTTGTATAAATATATCATAAAAATTATTTTATAACTTTTAAATTATTATTTTATAATAACAGGCGGCAACTCAAGTGAAAGTTTGGAAGGTGCAAGCATTATCCCCAATTAGTTTATGCGAACAGTCCGTTACAGCATATACAAAAGATTACCGTTGAAATTCTCCATGTTGTCTTAGCTGTTTCCATTTTGTGATGCATGTTTATGTCCTATAAATAGATCACATCAACTCCTGCTTAAGAGAGAATAAGAAAAAACAAAAGGACTTCAAGTTCAAAAATTGAGCAGATATCAATTTCCTAACAAGAAACGGAAAGAGAGAATCCGTATCGTGGATATTACAGAAATCCTTTAATTGTTCATTGCCATAAAAACTAATTAACATCTCGTGAGAGTGATCCATTTTGTTCTTGCCCCATGCATATTGCCAAAAGCTTCATCTCCATGTAGCAGGTTTTTCTTTTCTCCACCCCATTATTTAGTTAAAATGGTGTATTCAGAAATTCAGCCAATTAACATTGGTAATTATACAAGTAATTGACTTATGCTCTTTTATGCGTTTAAATTAAATGAATGTAAGCTGTTTGTAAAGTTAACGGATTGGGAAAGGGTATAGTTGATGGAAAATTGAGCTGTACCCATGACTTTTTTTATTGTAATTTTGACATTGCATGGATTGGAGAATGTAAGAAAAATTAATTATTTTAATATCATGCAGTTGAAAGTTTTACCAGAAAGACACAAGCATGGCTGGCAGTCATACAATTGACATAGAGCAATTGGTCAGATTGATGACTACAGAACAGATCCATGGCTGGTCATCAAGAAGTGAATGTGCTGAATGTAAAATTGGTAGACCTGTAATTCATAGAACCAACAAAAATCTCCGTAATAAATATAAGAATGTTTATGGGCCAATCATGTTCTCCGTTGGACCATACAACCATGGAACTCCAAGTACTCATGCCATGCAATTGAAGAAGTACCAGCTTTTGGCTTACATTCTTAATTTGAACCATGAAAAAACCTTATTGGATTATTTGGAAGCAATGAGACAGCTCGAGAAACCAGCGAGATGTTGTTATGCAAATGAGTTTAATCTGGACAGGAACAACTTCGCCAAAATGCTTTTGCTCAATGGATGTTTCATGCTGATGTCCCTCCTTGGTACGGAATGGTACACACCACATCAGCAGAATCCTGAAAATTCAACTGGAAGACACAATATTAGCGAGCATAAGATCAGTTTAAATCCAGTTTTGAATGAAAGACTAGATCAAGATGAAGGGAAATTAGAAACCATTCAATGTGACATTGTGTCAGAAGATATCCATCCCATAGACCAACTCTATAGTCTGGATTTCTGGCACGATGTTCTACTCCTTGAGAACCAAATCCCCTTCTTCATTATATCGGAGCTGTATGAATTAGTTGAGGGTGGAAGTAGCACGGCTACAGAAATTTTGAGTGAAAAGGTCAATGAAATTGTGGAAGGTTCACTTTACTGTTACCCGAAAGCAGTTCAAAAGCATAGCCGGCCAAAAGAGTTTTTTCATTTGCTTCATCTATGTCACTTGTACTTCAGACCTCGCGTCGTAGCAGCCGAAGGCCGTGAAAACCATACTAACCCCTCCCTACTACATAATCTTCTTCAATTAGGAAGCAATGCTTTTAGTAAATACGAGGCAAGATCAATTCGTGAAGGTCAGCAAGCTACACAACAAACAATTCCATCACGTCGGGCAACAGAATACCAGCAAGCAGGTATTGACATTAAGAAAAGGAAGTATTCTTCTGAAGATCCACATTCCCTCCTCGACATAGTATTTTGCAATGGCATACTAGAGATCCCTGGATTTACCATTAACCCAAACACACAGTCTGTTCTCCAATTTACTTGTCTTTGAGCAAACCTGCCCTCAATTTGGAAACTATTTTACTGCATACATTCTATTTTTCTGCAGTTTGATTAAATTGCCAGATGATGTAGCACTACTTACCAAGAGAGGTATCATTGTGCACCAGCTGAACAGTGATGCTGAGGTGTGCGACCTTTTCAGGATGATCATGGAATGTGCGGTATCCTTCTCCGAATTCAATGGTGGCAATTACCTCAGACCTCTTTGTAGCAAAATTGAAACACACTACCAAAACCGAAAACCAGTGTTGAGAGAATTTTTCTTACCTCAATTACATCAAAAGTCCATGGCTGGACCCAAGAAAGTGAATCCTCCGAATCGCTGATAACCACATCTGAAGACATACCAGTATAAGTATATATTACTGAAAAGCTCGTTTCATGCATAAAGAATCTTACAAATGCAAGTGCTAGAAAGTTTTGAATATGTTTTCCTAGTTAATTTCACATAATGTTGAAATTTCTACAGTTTACTTTTCCTTTGTGGGTCTTAATGTATTTCTGTAAATACCATTTTCACATCAAATTTTTTTTATCTTTTTATTCTTCTTATTATTATTTTCAATTGAGTCCATATGCAAATGTTGTTAGGACCTGTGAGGCTATTTTGTTCGCTTGCTCTTCAATTTGTTTTTAACTTTTGCTTATATGCTCTTCAGAAATAAACAACTGAACCAACAGCATATTTGCAAGCACACGACCTTATAAAATGATTTCTTTCTCTTCCTCCTAACCAGCTACTAGCCTACTATCCTGGGGGATTACAAAAATTTTGGTGTTTCACTCAAGATGGTAAGTTGGTAACAGATCTGTGTTAGATCACTCTAACGCCGCGATTGGCAGATATTATGTTTCATACAAATGCTTTAGTACCCAGTAATATTTCAAAGGCAAGGTACCAATCACTGACCTTAAATATTAGGATACGAAGTTATGTCACTAGCAAAGGTAAATAATCAGCTTCATGTGAAAATGCTAAAAAATATTATTCTGGAGATGAGAGATTTACTCTTGGTACCAAACACCATGTCTCTTTTTTTTTTTTTCTCCAATATGAAGAGAGCACAAATTATTCTGACAAATGGACAATCAGAGGTACGTACAAATGCAGTAAAATTAGCCAACATTAGCACAGTTATGGGTCAACTGAGACTTAATCAGTACTTAATCACCCGGGAGAGTTAACTCCCAACTGAATTTCGATCTGTCAAGAAATTGGAAGTGATGTACCAAACTTAAAAATAAATACTGTCATGAATAGAATCGGTAGTACTGGAGCCTATTTTTTTCCAAAAAAAAAAAATACTGTCATAGAAGTAAAATTTAGCACCGTCATATGTGTACAAGGAAAGCTATGAGCCTGTGACCAACTTGAATCAAACAATCTGCTGGGTCGAACCCCAGACTTGGTGAAATCCCTTTTTTTGTTAAAATTTGATAAAATTGAAAGGCTAGCTCTTTTGCATACTGATCTCAAGTATGGAGAGAGAAGGGAAAAAAATTTAGAAATGTAAACAAAGAGAATTGTACCTTCTGTTTTCCCTTGGTTCACTCAATTCAGCAAAGAGAAGTGCCCTCTTAAAATTACTTTATATCAATGTTAACTTCTAGCATTTCACTATTGGCAGAAATTCATGACAGAAATGATAGCATGTTACCATGTAATTCCCCACAAAAAGCATCACAAAACTACAAAAATATCACAACATCTACAAAACAAATATTATAATAGGGATATATCAAAGTCCCAGAAAATTTCCAAGGACCACAGTTGAAAACTGTCTTTAGAAGGTGCACAAAAACAAACCAAAAGTCAAAGGACAATTATGTCACTGAGGAAATATAAAAAAATAAATATTTTGGCCTTCAGATTGTTCATTAGTGATACGGTTAATACATGCATATCGACATGCCAAGTCTCCTGGAGCCCAGATATATAATGCATATATATAGGAACAAGAACATATATTCACTATTGAGGGGAATGGCTTTCTAAAAGGAGCCCCTCCTATGTTAAAATTAAGGCTACCTCGATGCACTTTTCAATTGATTGGTAAAAGACTTTACTGGGGCTGGTACTGGTAATGGTGGTGGTGGTGGTGTTGTTGTTGTTATGTCATTGTCAAAAATAAACATTGTCAAGTGATCCCTTCCTCAACAATAATTTGTCAATGTATTAATTACATCTCGCTCTTTCTCTTTTTCTTTTCCTTCTATCAAACAACATTATATATTGGGCTACAACAGTGACATGGAATTTAAGAAATTCTTATATCATAGCTTGTCATCACCAGGCCAGCAATTTGGAAAAGGAGCATAACAAAATTTTGGAAATGCAAAAGATTTACAACGGCTTATTATCAAAATTAGCAAACAAAATCAGTCAAATTTCAAAGATTGTAGGGCCTTTAGTATATATCTTGTTGTTATAAGCAAATAAACAACATCTCAAAACATTAGACATAAATTTTACTATAGCAGAAGCAAAAAGATTCTTTAAAGGACATCAGTGAAACGGATAAACTATCATAACCAGTGCACAAGCTCACACCAAGATTCAACAGATATGTATATCACTAAGAAAATATAAGAAAACCAAATCTGCTAGGGCCATCAGACTATTCATTAATGTTACTGTTACTACTTTCTGTTTCAACATGTGAAGATCTTTTAATGGCAATAATAAATTGAAATCATCATTGTGCTGTCTGATAGTCATTTATTGGCAAGGGCCAAGTTTCACAAACAGCAAATAAATAATTTTCAAACGGAACAGAAAAAAATCCAATAAATATAATAAACTATAAAATGAAATTTGCGGCTACAAAAATCGATATGCAACACCAATGAGCTATAAAGCCGCTGTCAACCCTTCAAAAAAAAAAATCACCAATGAGCTATAAAATGTGAAGACCCTCAGTAAAATGCGGTAAGTCTAACTTTCAACATTATTCTCTGGGGCCCATATAAGAATGTACATGACTCACATTTACTGAGCAGCAAGCTGCTACAAGGGTCAGAATCTGCTGCCACAACTGTGATGGCAGCATCCTGCAGTAGTTCATCTAGGCGATTAAGATCAATCTGGACAGATGAGGTTTTTAGATAATAGGGGAGTGCTATTTTTTGGGTCCCATCTGTCATGGAAACTATGGCAGCGGATAAAAATCCACAACTTTAATGCTTTAATGCATTCCATACATACATACATACACACACAGAAAAGGAGAAGTGAAGAGAGGAGAAAAAGAACAGAACTGGTGTAGCGATAAAGGTGTTAAACCCTTAACCCCAATAATTCATATCCCCTGCTGTACTGCATTGTGCAGTTCACAACGACAACCGTTAGATTATCTCGAGATTCCTGTCAGCGTTGATCGCTTAACCCAAGACCCTAAAGCCGAAGTCCACATACATTCTTATCAGGCCTCGTCAGAAAATTTTTCAGATCTCCATTCATAAACGTATCACATCATCAGGTCTTCATCATTATAAATGAATGCAAACAGTGAATAATTGAAAGCAAATGATGCACAAAAAACATGCAATAAACACAGATTAAAGACTTCATGAACTGGTTGAAAAATGAACAAGAAAAAAATTCCAACTAATCTTCATGCAGGCAAAAAAGAAATACCTAATAGAACTGGGCATAAGTGGAATATAGTAAATCCTTGCAAATGAAATGATCACAAAAGGCAACACTAACATCAAAAATAGAATGGATTTCAATATACATGAATCAAATTTTATTTCACAAAGCCCCAAGAAAGATAAACAGGTACAAACTTAACTGTGGAAAGTGATAACCATGAGTTAATCTGATAATTGTATTGTATTGTACCAAACTGCTCTACTGTGTTCATATAAAAATGTACATACTTCCCAAAAATATCCTTGTTGACAACTAACAACCCCAGTGATAGTTCACTTGTAAATTGTAATTAAACAAACATCAAAAGAAAACAATTGAAAGGGAAGAGATGTAGAAAGCGCAAAAGCGAGAGCATAGCTGGATGACATCATTTTTCTGGAGGACAGAATCCCGATTTCACTCCCTCTCTTCCCCTCCTCACATTATCATGTGTATACAAATCAGGAGCAAGTATAATTGTACATTATCATCATCACTCATCGGGCTTCAACAAGGGAAATTAACAATTGATTTCAAAATCTGCACTTTTATACCACCGCAAACATATTTTATTATACAAAACAAAAGATCAAAATTATACATAAGCAAATTGGGCGAGTAACAATGCTCATCACTTGCATTAGCAAGAAATAGACGCAGGCCACTGTAGTCCTGTCCACCGTATCATATTATGTAGATAGATCATATATAGATGGTGTACACTGTACAGTAACATGAAAAGAGCAAAACAAATTAAGAAATAATAATGTTGTACAGTAACCTGAGGCTGAGACCGATCGGCCGCGGCGGGAGTTTTAGCAGCTGACATTTTTCCATTCGTTAGGTTAATTAGGGTTCCCTCTGGCCCTCTCCTTCCGGAGAACCCAGAGAAAGAAAGAATTGGGGTCGAGAGCGGAGACTGCAAGGCGGAAGGAAGGAAGGAAAGCGAAGAGGCGAGGGGCGAGGCGGTCTTGTTCAGTTGCTCTTCACACTTCACTTCACACAGACGATTCCATATCCTCTGTAGCGCTGCATTGTGTAGCACAGAATGTAAACCGTTAGATCGTTTTGAGTCTGTGCTGGCTCGAATCTTGAGATGATCTAACGGTTCAAATTACGGGCTACACAGTGCAGCGCTACAGAGGATGAGCACTCCACACAGACACACACCCAAGTGATTTTGGGCCGAAGCTACACGACTTCACTTGATCCGCACTCGGTAAATTTCAACGAAACAAGTTTTTGAAACAGCAAGTTCCAAAGCCCGTTTTGAGTTGAGTGCTCATCCTCTGTAGCGCTGCATTGTGTAGCGCAGGATGTGAACCGTTGGATTACCTCGGAATTCGAACAAGCACAGATCTCGGGATGATCTAACGGTTCATATCCTGCGCTACACAATGCAGCGCTACAGAGGATATGGAGTCGTTTGGGTTATGCTACGGACGTTGCCGACTGATGGTTGGGCCTCATCACTTTCGTCTGTGAAGCTTTATACTCGGTCCAGAATCCAGAACCGATTCTACTGCGCAGTACAGTGGCCGTTGAATTTGCTTTAAAATTCGTGCAATTCAATCTCAGAAAACCCTTCTATAATCCACATCGTTGATTTGCTGCGCAGTTAACATACGAGAGAATCATCATATAATGAAAACCTGTCAGTTTGTCTTTCTCACTCACAATTTAAAAATTATAAATAGAAAAATTCCATTTGCCCTTTCCCCTTTTGTTTGCTTGATTTAAATATTTAATCGAATTTTCAATTTTCACTCTGAAAAGAAGGAAGCAAGAAACAAACAAACAAACGGTCGCTCTCCTGTAGTCATCTCCCAATCCATCCATGGCGAAGTTCTCCGTGGACGACGGCGAGGACGAGGCCGCCGCGGTGGCCAAGCGGAGGAGGACTCAATTCGAAGGCCGACAAGGAGAGGCTTCCAACCCTCCCCGACAGAAAGAGACTGCTGCGGAGGAGATCGGGGTGACGCTCGACCCCGACCTCCTCGACTGCTCCATCTGCTTCGATCCCCTTTCCCCCCCGCTCTACCAGGTTAAACCCTTTCCTCAGTCCCTGCCTCCTTCCCTGCCAGAATTGGGAATGATCACTGTCGAATGATATCAACTGCATTTGTTGCTTTCTAATTGATGGCCACTGTATTGGGATGGTTTTGTCTTCACTGTAGAGTACTTGTTAGATGGAATTGCATGGTTCGTTCAATGTTAACCCCCTACTGTTACTCACTTATTCTTGAATTGTTTTGATGAACTTACATATCAATGTAATGCAACTGGATAGAACTCCTGTTGATCACTTTTACCTTCCCTTTTAAAATAAATTTTTTGTTTTCTCATTCGAGACTTGGATCCTTTTCCTGAAACTTTGATGGCATTTGTGATCAGCTCAAAGAATGTATTCTCCTTTCAATCTATTTTGTTTCACTTATTTCTAAGATAGGATGAGAAATGTTTATCTGGAAAAACAAGTTTGAATTACAGACAAATGTATGAGATTAGCGGTTGAGAATGTTAATTTGCATGTTCCATTTGTAATCCAGTAAGTGTAAGACAACCTTAATCCACAAGCAACAATTGTGGATGAATTGTTTAGTTAAATTTGGTACCATCTAAAATATTTTTTGTTTGCCTTACATTGCAAAAGTGAAAACTGAGCATATTTATGTGCTCTTGGTAGTGTATGAATGGTCATGTGGCATGTCCCTCATGCTGGTCAAAACTGCACGACAAGTGCCACACCTGCGCTCTACCTGTGTTGTCTCGTAATATTGCACTTGAGAAGGTTTTAGAATCAGTACGTCTCCCTTGCAATTATGCCCCCTTGGGCTGCCACACGTCAGTTTCGTACTCACAAAGACAAGTGCATGCTGATACATGCAAGTTTGGCCCATCCTCCTGTGCCATTCCAGGCTGTACTCATAAGGCATTTTCAGGTGCGCTTCTTTTGATCGGTAAATAATTTGTATTGTACTGCTATTACTACTGTGGAATTACAAGGTTGTCAGTGTCATTTACTTGTTGGGCATGGTTTTATGTTTTCAACCTCTGAAATTTGCAAACTCCATCTCTAAATAAAGATGTGATCAGTTTTATTTTTTATTTTTTCCGGAAAGCTCCCTCAAAATGGTTGAACTGACGGTTGGAACTCATATCTACCTTAGCCACTGAATAGTAACATCTTCCTTAAAGCAATTTCTGGTGCAAATATGCAGACCTTAATGGTTAATCTCGGATCCTTGATTTCTCTTATGAAAAATTGATAATCAAAATCAGACCTAATAATTATGATCTTTATTTAGAAGTGGAGTCAAATTTGCAGCCTTTATTCATTAGTGATTTTTATTTGTTTATTAAAAATATTGTAGGAGAATGGCCAGGACATTTTCTGGAAGACCACAGGTTTCCTCGCAGTCACTTCATATATGATGAATCCTGCACCATAATGTTTGAGCAAGGGAATCCATTTTATACCTTATCTGGACCTGATAAGAATCTGCTCCTGCTTGTTAATGAACCCTTTCTGAATATTGGGAATGCTCTCTCCTTGTATTGCATCGACCAGCCTCATCTCTGCGAGAATGTTTTGTCATATGAACTTAAGGTAGGTACTGAGTCTGATACGAGTTCAGTGCAGTTAAAATCGCTAGTAGGTTCTATTCAGGAGTGGAAGAAAGGTGAATTGAGTGGTTCTTTTCTTGTGGTGCCATTGGGGTTTTGGGTGTCAGGTCAGATGGAGATGCATGTTTTAATTAAAAAAAGGGATGTAACCTCGTTACAATGAAGAAGATGGTTTCTAGGATGATTTTGTAAATCTGTATATATAACTCATGTCAGTAATTTCCTTGTTTTGAAACTCTGATCAAATTAATGACTCTTGTTAAAATATTTCAAAGTTAGTTATGTAGTAACTATTGCCGTCTTGAAATCAATTATCCTTTCCATTAGATATTAGTGATTCTTCTAAACCAGGAAACACATTTGAGGATAAAAAAATAGACTCCTTCAGAACGAGATTGCTTCCCTCTTCGTCGAATCTCTAAAATGCAATTTCAGCATTCTTGGATAACTTGGGGAACCACTTGAGCATCTCAAAAATCACCAATGCATGTCTCAATGCATGGAACTTGAGTCTATCCAACGCAGGGGCAGTGCTTAGCACAAGCCTTGCGAAATCTAGCACATACTTGGTGAACTTCAAGGAAAAATTGTTGTCATGAAACCGGTACCAAATGTCCACGACTTTGAGGTTCATGAACAGTTGGTTTTGAGTTGCTTTTGAATCCCAAGTAGCTTCATCATTTGGTTCATCACTAGTTGTTATAAACTGAAAATTGGACAGGAAAGAAACATTGTCAGTTGTTTCATTAGATATATAGAAAGAACATGTTAGCATTGTTGATGCAATTCTAGCGCTGGCAATTTGTAAAGCATAGTGCATGGCCCTGCCGGGCGACTCGTATCTCCATTTCTGTGTTTAAATAGTTGATTTAAGGCACTCAAAATATTTTCATATCAAAATCTACTAAAAACCAAATTTTTGTAAGTTTTAATTTTTTTTTTTGTTATCTTTTATGATAGGAAAAAAAAAAACGTTGTTTTGTATGAATTAGAATCCTTTGATCTAGCCATTTTTTTTGTCATAAAAAAATTGCAAAAATGTTTCTACAAATCATAAAATTTTGTTCCTAAAAGATTCTGATATTAAGATTATGTTTAGCGGTACGGTTAGGATCGACAATAAAAACACCAAAAGCGGAGTTACGAGTCACATAGCAAGGTCAAACCTACATTTTTTTTTGTTTTGTTTTGTTTGATGTAGAAGGCAATTTGCCTACTACCGGTTTTCATTAAATCAAATATTTACATGGTAAGCAGGTGTGTAGGAATGAACAGAAATAATTACAAACTTTACAATATTTACAAGAAATAATTACAAACTTTACAATATTTACAAACCTACATGTTAGTCAAAATGATCAACAATTAAATAGGCGTTTAATTAATTTAACACAAGAAGCAAAGAAGTAACATCTAATTCTACAGAAAGTTTACCTGTATAAGAAGGGTTTTCAAGTTGGGTGCATTTTGAAACATGCAAAGAGTAGCAGAAATCTCATTTGGCTTAGCATAGAAATCCACACTGATATATGTCAAATGGTTGAAGATAGGTAGAAGATTCCCCAGAATAGGTCCAATGGCCAAGTACTTGCAAAAAAAAAAAAAAAAAAAATGAAGGTATAACACAATTTTTTTTTTTTTTTTTTTTTGAGATAAAGATGAGGGTCAAGCTACTCAAATTTAAATGTTTATAAAAGACTCCCCATCCAGGTTTCAAACCTGCAACCTCCCACACAAAGAGTGTTGCTCTTATAGCGAATCAACGATGTGGATTGGGGGGGGTTGAGATTGAATTGCACGAATCCTAAAGCTAATCTAATGGGCAGAGTACTGCGCAGTAGAGGATATGAATTGCAATTATGTGTTGGTCAGATTGGTATCACCGTATCATTGCAATAGCGAAGTTTGAGGCTCAATTAAATAAAATTCAGCCTCTCTATGCTCAAGTTCAAAAATATAAGATTATCTTCGATAGGCATATGCTAATACATATATCATTGTTTAAAATTTGAATATATAAATCTTACTTGAATGAATTGGCCCTGTAAATTCAGTGTTTGAATGTTCAAAAGGCGACCAAAAAAACACGTACGATGAAGCTTTCCGTATCATCTCTTTCTACACCAAGCTGCATCTCTTGATTTCCAGCAACGGCGGGGACGAAATAAATGCGCGCTGAAGCCAATTTCGGGGTCTCCAAACAAATGTCAAAACATTTATCGACAATGTCCAAGCCAGTGAGGTTTGGTGCTCGGATACAAAGGCGACCTGGCCGGACAGTGTACAGCGCCAAGTAGTCTAGCAGCGGGCAACTCGAAATCATCATTTCCAAACTAATCCCCGATAGCTTGCAATGCGTTAGCGTAAGGGTGCGTAGCTGCTTGAATCCTTGAAAAAATGCGGGGATGTTGATCCTGCAAGAGCCCAGACATAACTGTTCGAGTTCTGTGCAACCGATGAGGAGCCAGGGAATCTCCAACAACACATTTCTACGCAAACATCGAATCCGTAGATCCTTGATACCGTTTCTGGACAAGACGAGCAACCAACGCCCGATTGCCTCGTTGCAATTTTGGCGACAGAAAATATCAAATTTTTGAATTGGACCCTGATGCACCAGTAATACGCTGTCGACCCTCTTAATAAGCTCCGATTCAGCACATTGTTCCCTAAATACTAAGTTTGGAATCGAAAGCCACGCATCGGCCCACTTCCTCGAGAGGATGCTTGTCCTGACGGCCTCTTTGATCGGTAGTTTCAGTAGAATTTTCTCTTTGACATTTACTGGTAAGTTGGTGATATGATCATGAGTTGAATCAGTATCAATTTTGATACTTTGGGGCCGAGGTGCATCCATGATAACTCAAAGTCACTTAATTAGTTTCAACCTGAAAGTAGCATTAAGAAAAAACATTTATTGTTCTTGAACTCTTAAGAACAAAATGGTTAATCATGACAGTATCAAAGTAAGCAACTGTTAATCAATAGCAATAGTTAACAACTTAACATAGTAATATTAATTTATAGCCACCATTTTTTTTGTAATTTAACTAAACTTATTTCTCTATTTATGTCAAAATACAATATGCGACTTGTGCATTTCAACATTCATCAAGAGTTCATTAAACTGAACGTTTTTAATGGTAGAAATTTTGATCGACGAATACAATTGAATGGAATTAAATTATGGAAGATAAATGGGAACCAATATCACCATTTAACATATTAAACATGACTAGATGACAGTATATATGAATAAATTGAAGGTTTCAATAAGATTTTCGATTTCAAAGCAAGATATATGCAATGTTTTGGATAACCAAACTCAATGGAATGCATTGCAATTCAAAACAGATTTTTTTATTTGCAATTCAACGATGAAGCAATCAAGAGAATATGAATGAATCGAAATATATTGTCCAAAAAAGAAATTAACGCACTGTTAAATTATGGGATAAAAAAAGAAACTCCGACTCCGTTTTGTGTCATCTCAACAGCCGCCGGAGTGCTCGGCGGCTCCTCTTTTTTCTCCGCACCTGCAAGACCGACTGACCTCGGTCCCGACTTCACTCCTTCATAGTACTCAAAATCCCTCTCACTGTTTCGTGTTTTTTTGCGCAAAGGGAGAAGACGACGATGACGTGGTGGTTATTTCAATGGTGTGCTGGGTAGGGTTCTTGTTATTGAAATTGAACAGATGTAATATTAGTTATGGTATCTAACTGAAATGATGTAATTAGGGTTTACATCTCTATTTGCGCAAATATAATTTCTTAACATATATGTTTTATTTATCTGATGTATCATGTATGTATTACATAAATATGATATACTAAGAGATACACAAAATTTTACAAATGTCATATTTATTTTTAGTATTTGTAATTGCCTATTATATGTACTATATCTATATATACTATATATTCTATTTGGAGGGATCCATTGAGTCATTGACAATGTTTATTTTGACAATCTTGATAATGGTTTATTTTAAAAATTTGTAAGAATTTATAAAAAATCTTAAAAATTGAAAAAAAATTTATGGATGCATTACTTAACTTATAGATTGACGGTGTTTCAAATTTCAACCAATTTGAACATCATTTGATGCTTTATCAAAATTTTGTACATTTGTTAATGGTTGTAATTTAAAGATTTTTAAAAAGCTATCAAATATCGCTTAAATTGAATATAATTGGAAACATAATCAATCTATAAGTTAAATAATACTTCCATAAACTTTTTTCTATTTATAAGATTTTTTATGAATTTTTAAAAAATTTTAAAATTACTATTGTCAAGATTGTTAAGATAAGTATTGTCATTGGATCCCTCCTCTGTATTGTTATACACTTATACTATATTACAACAGTTATAGACATACTATATTCGATTCTCATCTTCTCATGATCTATATTTCATTCTTTCCACCCAAACAAATTGTTTCCATGTTAAATATGGCAAACAAAACAACAAGAACATGGAAAATAGGAATTCATCTTCTTTTGAATTATCTTCATATGTTTGGGATTAAGATTAGGTGGCACATTGTCGGGTCAGGTCGGGTTCGGGTTGGTTCAGTTTGATCAAATGAAAATGTCGGGTAGGGCGGAATCAAGGGGGGACAGGCAGGGGCCAAGCACCCCCCAATATTTCCAAATGTCTATACAAAGAGTATAATTTACGGTATATTTTACATTGTGCTTTATAATTGGCCCCCCCTATTATTTATCCATGTTAATTCTTTTAGAATTGGATGTCTCAGAGTTAAATATATTTATGGACTAGCTGCTCACCTCTGAAATGAATAGGCCGCAAACTGCTTAAAAATAGATGGCCCAGCACCTCTCATATCCATTTAGGCTAATTTATATTTAAAATAAGCAATTTTCTTGATTAAATAGTTTTTACTCTCTTCAATGAGAATCCTAAACATCAATACGCCAAAAAGAAAGCCTATTAACTTGACTCATTTCTTAATTTCATTGTTCAAGAAATATTTTTATTTAATAATTTGAAATCAAAGAAAAAAAATATATGGTATACAATTTTTTTTGGGATATAGATGAGGGTTAAGCCACTCAAACTTAAATGTCTATAAAATCCCCCATCCAGATTTCGAACTCGTGACCTTCCACACGGACAGCGTTGCCAATTGAATGCAACTGCTTCTTATTTGTTGCTGATTTCGTCATTAAACTCTGAATTCTCGCACCTCGCCAAGCTCGACATCAAACTCTAGTTGCTTGGTGCCTCACTGGCCTCAGCACCATGTTTCGGGTGCTGGCCGTTTCTTCACTAAAGCTTCGGCCGCTCACTTTCTCGCTAGACTTCGGCCCCCCCTATGTCAAAATCCTGGTTCCGCCCCTGAGGGCCGGGTATCGAGTTGACGTCTGCCAACATTCTTTTTGGGTCGGGTCGAGCGGGTTTTTGGGTCTGGTAAGATTTTGTACCTCTATTCCCAGGTTATCTCGGGTTTCGGGTCGGGTTCGGGTCAGTCTGACTTTCCCTGAAACACGGGTCGGGTCGGGTTTGGGTTCAAGTTCAGTTCGGGTCAATTTGAAGTTCCCTAAAACTCGGGTCAGGCAAGTTTTTCAGGTCGGATCATATTTTGTCACCTCTAATTAAGATGCACCTTCAAGGACAACAAAGCAACTTGGGTTAGACACAGAGTTGTAATTCCTCGAGTTGCCAAAGTTAAATACCAATTTAAGCTAATATGCTATTAATACTTGATTCCCTTCATATTCAAACATGAAATTTGATTCTTTACTGGTAAGGTTACTGAAGAACCAAAGTAAAGCATATAACACAAAACTTCAGCTTATTGGAAGCATAAGTTTCACTCAGACATCCAAATATAAAGGTGAGATTACCAGGATAAAAATAAATAAAAAATCTTCAGCAGAAATTTTAATAAAAATTAATAACTTTTGCTTCTCATTATATACCGTCAATGCCCAATTAAAACACAATTTATTTGTAATAGAAAGATTCAGTAAGATTGCCCTGATTTTAACAGATTCCAAACAGTTGACTTCAAAGGCGGATTCCAACCAAAAAAACAGTTCAGCGGCGCCATTCATGAAAAGAAAAAAGTTTAAAGATATATCCATACTTACCAAGTCACCATAGGATCAGGTCTTTTCATCAACCTCAGATCGTTTGGCCTTTGCAAGCTAATTGCTCATCTGTTAATTGTCGTGAAGGAGCCCCATTCCATGCATGTGCGTGATCCTGACTCCGCGCTGCCACCCCTTCTGCCTCATACTCTTTGTTCACACTGAACATCAAACCCAATCAGCAACCACACTGATTTCTTCATCTTCGATGTCTCCTATTGTCTTCCCATTTCCATGGTCTTCCCATCGCTCTCCCGTTATCGTTGGCTTGGCTCAAACTCACCACATTCAGGGAAGGAGAAAATGAGAGGAAGAAAATAAGAGCACATGGGCCTCGCCAACAATAAGTAATTATATACAGTACAAATATAATATCTTCTGCAAAGGCCAAGTGGCTTACAAAATTGAAAAAAAAAAAAAAAAAAAACTTTAAACAGATCATGATTACAACAAGATGAGTTTAGACTTTAGAATAAGAGCTACAAGTTCCAAGAGTAACCTTTTACATGTCAGACACTTAAGCTACATTAGTATAATATTCAACAGCCAATTTGAATTTATTCGGACCAGAATTAATCACATCTTGCAAGCCCGTGATAATTGTGTTAGAAATTTTGCTCTCTCTTGGAAACTTCAGAACAACCTCATTGAGACTTTGGAGGTGTTTTATACCATGTAGATCAAGAGGTTTGGGTCTCTTTTCCTTGAAACCCAATGCAAGCTTTTGTAGTTTGGGTGCTGCCCCTTCTATGAATTTTAATGCCGGCATCTTCCTTAAGGACTCCTCAAATGTGAAAACTCTAAGAGATGGAAATCCTTTCTCAATAAAAACAAACTCATTTACATTGTTGTAGACACGTCCATGATGGTGGAGAATAATGAGGTTGGGAAGCTCTTGAAGAACCTGAAAATCGCTCTCATTCAACATTCCGAACAGAAGCTTTAGTTTTGTGAGATTCCTCAGAGAGGGGAACCAACGAGGCAAGTTCTCCAGGTTGCAATTTAATTGCAAGCTCTTGAGAAGTGTTGGAGGGGATTCTAATGAGTCAAGAAATGACGTCAAAGAGACAAATCCATAATTCTCTGTTATTGATAGAGAGCGCAGGGACATGCTTAACTTATCAAGAGCGGATAAGAACGATTTGATTCTCAAAATTGTATCATCAGCATTAAAATGAATTCCAGTATTAAAAATAACTCCCAATTTTTTTATCTGTGATAGCTCTCCTATTTCGTTCATCATAGAAGAATAGATTAATGTTAATGTCTGAATGCTTTTCATGTTTCGAACTCCTCGAGGAATTATTAAGGGATTGCGGATTGTTACATTAAAAAATGAGAACTTATATCCAAAACCAGCATAAACATATGATAACTTCTGCAATTTTACGATGCCAGGTGGTAACTTCTCTATATTCGTGTTTCTTACATCTAGTGTCTCCAAGTTTTGCAACTTTTTTATTTTGGAAGGAAGTCGGTAAATTCTAGTTCCTCTGAGGCTCAAGTTCTTGAGTTGGAACATCTTACACAGATACTTTAGGTGACCATTTTCTAACCCCTGGGACCCTTCTAAGTCAATACTCTTACTAGCCTCAGTTGTTTTGATTTAACACACCCCGTCAAATTTCCAAAAATAGTTAATGAACGGGTATGTGCTAAGTTCATGTTCATGCTCGACTCAAGATTATTTTGTCCAGTAGAATGAACTGATAATCTCCTAATCTTATCATAGGTCAAATTGTATTGGTCGCCTACAAGAGACACAAAGTTCTCCTCGAGCGACTTTGACACAATGATCTCTAGCATCATGTCATGGACACGAATACTTTTTATTTCACCACTAAGACTGATATCTATCGGTATGACCATATTTCTATTAACAAGCTCATAAAAATAACTCCCTGCTACTTCCTCTGCTCTCAAACCACGTTTGCTACTGACAAACCCTTCATGTATCCATCGTGTCGTCAGACCTTTTCTCCCAATCTCATAGTCTTCAGGGTAGATACTTAGGTATAAGAAGCAAGTTTTCAGATAATGAGGCAAATTCTGATAACTCAAGAATAGAATTTTCCTCATTCCTTCGAGAGTGGGATTCGTTTCTAGCTCTGAACCTAACGAATTGAGTATTGTTTTCCACTGATCGGATTGCTTTGGTTTGCTAGCCAATAAACCGGCTACACTAATAATAGCCAAAGGCATGCCTCCACATTTTTTCAAAATGTCGTCTGAAACTTGCTCTAGCTCACCACTTGGAGAATGGTCATCACTACCGAATATTCTCCTATAGAACAACATTTTGGACGTGTTTGGGTCTAAAGGCACCATTTTAAAAACACAAGGCTCTTGATCCCTTGAACATTCATTGGCAACAGATTCAATTCTTGTGGTCACTATTATTCTACTACCGTTTGTGCAATAGGGGAAAGCAATTTTGAAATTCTCCCAGGCCGATGCAGTCCATATGTCATCAAGAATGATAACGTACCTCTTATTGTTCAAGTATTCTTGTAACTTGCTGACGTACTTGTGTTGATTCCAATGTTCTATATTTTCGTAGAACTTCCTTGCAGCCTTTTCCGCATCCTTTTGCTCCTCTGTTTCTTGATCATTTGTTTGTGATGCAGACCCTTTATTTGAAAACTGCTGACACATATCAAAGTTACCTAATCAAAAAATAATTCATAAGAGAGAAAAACGTGGTAAAAAAAATCCATAATATCTTAATAAAAGACTTACTGGATAGATTTGTTGGAGTATATCTGCTAAAAGCAGCTTAATGTCAAACCGTTGGGAAATTGCTATGAATGCTCGGCATTGAAAGTTTGCGGCCTTGATCGTAGAACTTTCGTAAGCCATTTTTGCAAGTGTTGTCTTGCCCAAACCACCAAATCCGACAATAGAGATGACCGTAAGTTGAGGTCGGTTCTTATCCATCAACCAGCCAATGATTTGATCTCTATGCCCATCAAAACCGACAGGATGGACCTGTTCAGGATATAGGGCAGAGAGCTGATGATATGGGATCAGTGAATCACTTGCATGGGAGGTGATCCTGGATGTATCACTGGCAGGTGCATGATACCGCAGTTGCCTCTCACTCACCTCGCGGGTAAGCCTTTTTAAATCTTGGATCTCGGTGGCAAGTTGGTGGCGTGCTTTCAGTGTGCGTAGCACAAGAGCGCTCTTCTGGATAATGCCAGAAAGACCTTTCTTACAGGGCTTATCAATGTGATACCTATTAATTAGAAAATAAAAACTTTTTTTTTTTAATACAACTAGATAAAGTTTAGAATAATCAAATAATGATCGGAAGAACTTTCATCAATTAATTTTTTTTCCTTTTGTGGCACTGCATGAGATTGTCGATCTATATATATTATTATATTATAAAAGAAAAATCAAATATATATACCCATGAAAATGAAAATTACGTAAATGGTATTGAAAATATTAAATTAAGTTTGATTGAAATTTGATACAGTGCAGCGTACGTGCCTGAACTTGTCGATGCAGTCCTCAGCGTCGTAAGCCATCTCCCGCACTTGCTTCATCCAAACCTTGACCAGACGGTTGCAATCCTCCTCCTGTTCTGCCTGCACAATGAGAAAAGCAGTCATGCTCTCGAGCTCGTTTTTGATGTATCGGATCTCTGCCCTCACACCTCCAAGTAGCAGGGCTTCATCAGCCAGAACAAAACCCAGCTTCCCTATAAGGCCTTTCACAGCACCCTCAGCATAGCCAACGACAGCTGTCTCCATCGCTCCGTCTATACTTCGATTACTAGGATTACAGGCCAGACAGTTTTGATTTGATATGTTAGATATGATCTCTTTGCTCACAAGATATATATATAAACTTGTAACAGCTAGCTCATGCATATGTTATATATGATCTGCTTTTTTCTTTTTTTAATTTCTTTTTAGTCGAATATAATTAGTGGCGTGTGGTCATTTCCTTTCATTGACGAAAGCAATTAGTACTAATCGTGGCATTCAGTACTTCAAGACTAATAGAAAGCAGATTCTATTTTTCTTTTTCTTTTTCTTCTGTATGCTTTGCTCAAAGGTGCGGCCACAATATTGGTTTTTTAGATGCTTGCTTGTGGCCGTTTGAAACAGCATCCCACCAAAACGGAATATATATGAGCTTTGCTTTAGTTGCAGAATATTGCATTATACAGATCATGTTGTTACATATTTATATCGTATGATTCTAATTTATTCGATTGAAACGTTTGGTTCATGTCATGTGTTTGTTTATGTTTTATATAGCAGTTTGGGGGAAAATAACTGCACACCATATTCTGCACACCGAAACTGCACACCACTAAATCCAAGGTGGTTATTTGTTATAATTGTGTGGTCTTTTGTGTGCAAACTTTTACTCATCCAAACGGGTTCCAACAAGGCCTGACGACCACTCGTCTCTGCGCCTATCTATGGCCTGGTCTGGTCTTTTATTTCAGTCTGAACATTTATTTACCAACAATTATATGTTCGAAATTTCATATCTCAATATTCAGGTTTCAGATAAACAGGCAAACAATATCAGCAAATGAACTAGTTTTGGACAACACAGATGAACAATATCAACAATTTTGGTATAACATTTCCTTTCCTACTACCTAGAACAAAAAATTTAGAAAGCCATAATCTTTACTAACCAAATAATCTAGCTCTGATACCAGTAAGAAAACGCCCGTTCTTAGGATCTCAACTTCAAAACTTCGTTGCTAAAAGATACTAGACTAGAAGTTTAAGAGAAAAGAAATTTTATTGAGTAGTAGATATCTTACAGAGAGAGAAGTAAGACTTGCTGGAACTCAGCTGTGTCTTGCAACTCTGAGAAAACACATTTATATAGACTTGGGAATGAAATCTCAATTATCACACCGGGTGCTCATTGGGCCCCATCGTCATGTGAATAAAGGGATTTCCACAATCCTTTGTCTCCTACTCAGTACACCCACTATCCAAAAGTTAGGTGCACTGATTGAAGAAAAAGAGAGATAGTACAACCACTCCACCGAAAGTGGATCGCACTAACTCAAAAGCACACTACTGGCCAAAACAGGTAGGCCAAAAATTTTAAAAAGAAAAGATGCTCAAATAATTGAGCATAAAAGCATACTACTGGCCAAAACAGGTAGGCCAAAAATTTCAAAAGAAAAGATGCTCAAATAATTGAGCACAAAAGCACACAAAGCAAATAGTGGTTTTCCATAGATCACCACCAGATTATTCATCTTAATTATTAGATAGTTGTGAAGGACAGTAGTTGGGTCCATCACGCTCCTCTATCCCCATCTGACAAACTGTGTAATTAGGTTGTCAAGGTCCCTCTCAATTTTCTTAATTTTGGGAATTTGTTCTTCAAGTAGTTGGCAGGTATCACCCATTACGCAGTCAGCATTCTTGTATAGACGGGCATACTCATACTCACGTTCAAGCATGGTCTTCAATACATTGATTTGTGCAAAGGCCATCCTTGCTTGAAGTTCTTTGACTTCTTGCATGACACCTTTGTGGATAATGGCATTTGTGAGTGATCCACCATTACGTTCCCTATGGTAGTGTATGCCATGGATGTCTGCGGTTGTGTACAGGGGAACACTGTCTGAATACGAGTGCATAGAAGCATAGTGCTGGCGTCGTTCAGCATTCCAGTCTGAATTTCCTCTAGAACTGGCTCCAACATGGAAAGGAACGCGGTTTGCTCTGGGGTGAGACATCCTGTTGTGCAGTAGGTAGTCAATCGCGATAGCGTATCTGCAAGAGTGTTCTGCCTCCCGTCAATATGCTCAAAGTTGATATGCACACCTGTTCCTGTCACAAAATCAGTAAATTTAATCCACCTAACCTGAGAGGGTTTATTGTTAGCGGTTTTATTATAAAAGCTAATAATCGCTTGACAATCTGTCCTAAGCGTTATTTCACTTTTATCTAAATAGTGGATTTTCATGGCCGTTAAAGTTTCCATGCAGGCGTGAATTTCTGCATCTATCGTCGATTTTATGATGGAAATTTGCCACTTGCGTATGCACACACTTTCTCAGTTGAGCGAGGGTCCGCCTTCTTTGGCTTCCATTTGCAAACGCCTCCCCAGCCTTCCATACATCCATCAGTTTCAAGGATAATATAGGCATTTTTCGGGGGAAACTCCAAGTCTGGAAGATTTTGAACCTCACTTTGGATTTGTCTGATTAGGTTGATGTCAGACGGTTTCAGCCTCTTGTCACCATGAGGAGAAGTTTTAGAATACAATGGACCAAGTTTGGTACCCAGTTTTGGAATATACGCCCTTGCATAGTTAAGAATACCCAGAAAGGAGCGAAACCCTTTCTTTTCCTTCAAAGACTCCATATCAAAGTTGATAATCTTCTTAATTATATGCTCTTAGAGTTTAATCTTTCCCCGATTAATAGTTGCACCAAGAAATTCCACCTCAGGTACAGCTATTTTGAACTTTGTGGGTGACAACACAAGTCCATTCTTCTCACAAATAGAAAGCATTACCTCCAAATGCTTTGCGTGTATACTGCTATGAATGCTTCTGTTCCTCTGAAGCAGTCATCCATCTTTCTTTGGAACACAGCAGGTGCATTTTATAATCCGAATGGCATGACTAACCACTCATATAATCCTCCAGGGACTATGAAAGCAGTCCATGGTATAGATGCTGGATCCATAGCGACTTGATGAAAGCCGCTCTTCAGATCAAATTTCGAAAAGATCTTGCTGTTACTGATCTTTTTCAAAATTGTATTGATACCTGGCAGAGAGTATTGGTCTTTGTAGGTGTTGTCATTGAGGGTTCTATAGTTGAGAACCATCCTCTCCTTGCCTTTTATCTCCTTCCCAGTTTTTGGATCAATTGAAGTCCCGGAATTGACCATAAATGCCATTGTTCGGTGTCTGCTTGTGCTTGGCCTGATTACACCAATTTCGAGTAAGGCTTTAGTATGATGGTCAAATTGTTCCTTCATGGCCGGAGTTACGTGTTTGAGCGGTTTATCTTCAATTGTAAGGTCCGGATTGATGATCTCCGGTTTGCAAACAACCTTGTTTTTGGCCCAATGTTGAAATGGGTTGCTCCCAATATAGCCTTGGTCTTTTAGACGGGCTAATAGTGGACTAAACCTTTTTTCAAAGGTTTTGTTGGTAATCGGGTTTTGGTAAAAGACAGCTTCTTGGATTAGTCGGTATTCATGCTCTTCTAGATCCAATTCTTGTATAGCAGCTGGAACTGCTATTGTTTCTGTTGTGGTATGGATCTCTGTTACATTCTTCTAGAATGTAAGCACTTTGCCTTCAATTCTTAATCCTCCTGCCATCAATCTTATAAAATTACACCCAAGGAGCATCTGTATCCCTTCACGCATGCCCATTAGAAAGCAATAGGTGAATGGAATACGAAACTTGTTTTCTCCAATCACGAGTTGTCCTTGTTTGAGTTTTGTATTGACAACTTGCCGTGAATTTACTCCTGTGATTTGGACTGGGTATAATGTTTTCTCTTGTGCCTCATTTGGTATGGTTGTCTGGCATATACAACAGGTTGATGCACCAGTGTCGAGGATTGCTCGGATATCAAATCTTTTGACTCCAGGGATTTCAATGGATACTATCAGGTTATACAGCCTATTATCAATCTTTTTGTGCTATCTAGGCTGTTGAATTTGTGTTAGAACCTCTGCTTTATATGCTGCATAGTCAATGAAGACTACGAGTGCAGCTTCACCATCTTCATCATCTTCCTCCATTATTGGTTCTTCTGGGTAGGTTACTTTCTTCTTTCCTTTATCAGAGATTGCCAGTTCTCTGAATTCTTCTGCCAATTCCTCTTCAAGGATTTTTATCTGGTTTTCTTGTAGAGGTTTTTGTTCTGCCAACTCTTCTTCGGGAGTTTGTATCTGGGTTTCTTGTAGAAGTTTTTGCAATCGTTCATTTTCAGCTTCTAGGAACTCAACATATTTTATGAGCTCTTTTATAAGGGTATCTTTATTGGAGTATTGTCTGGGCTCGAGTTGAGTTTTTGGTTGTATTTCTTTTCCCAGATAGAATGGTGAGCACATGGCACAGGCTAAAATTTTGCAATCTTCACAGCCTATTCTGTAGTTTTTATTTGTTTCAATTTTACAAAAACTACAGTTACCATTGATTTGGGCTTCAGTGCTGAACTGGTGTTGGCACTGTTCTTGCTTTTCTGGAAGCTGAACTTTACTTCTCCAACCATAATGCTCAATTTGCAGCATCATAGCGCCTTCCCAGGGGATTTCTTCAATCGCAGTTCGCACATGGACCTCCGTGTTACCAGCTTCTCCTTCTGAGAGACTACATATGGCATCACTGTCAGGTTCATTTAGATCCACTGACACCACATCTATGTCATCTGGTAGGTCCAAATTATCCAACACCGCTGCTCTTGCGATGTTCCCTCTATTCCTCTTGCATTCTCGTGCAAAATGGTCTTTTTCTCCGCATATAAAGCACTTGCATTTGAGGACTCGGTCAGCATGTTTTCGCTTGAACACTCACACATGTGAGTCATGTGGCTTTCCTTTGTAGGTCTTGGCTTTTCTAAGACCATACTTCTTTCGGTTGTTATGGTATTCTCCTGGTATGGGTATACGGCTGCATATGGTTAAGTCTTTAAGGCTTCGTTGCATTGCCGCCTTCTTGCACATCTCTGCCAAATACTGGTAAGAGAAGTGTATTCTGGGCATGACACCAATTGTATTACCAGGAAACTTTCTCTGGAATGCCTCTTCAAGTTCATTGCCAATAAGAGGGGACATTTTTCTGAAAAACTTTGCTGAGAGTTCTTCATTTACATACATCCTCCCAGATTTTGCTGCTAGAACTTTGTAATCATTCATGTAAGAGAAGAGATCTCTCACATTGTTGCAGCTCAATCTTTCAAGATCATGGTATGCACGATCTTGCTCATCTGTTGTTCCTTGGTAGGGATCTTCCAACAGCATTACTCTTCGGATTTGTGATATAACATTTTGGGGATCATCAGCAATGTTTGTGAGTATAGCATATTGTTCTTTGAACACCATTCGCCATTGGATCCAAATCTTCTTTTCAATTTCACCAAGAAGGTTCTCAATGAACATCATCTTGGCCTTGTTGTCATCAAAGGTTCTTTCACTCAAGAGATTTAGAGTGATTGATTCCCATCTTGATATGGTATCATTATAGAGACCAATATCTTCGGGTAATACCAGCAAAGTGCCTTGTTGTTGCATTGCTGCTGGTAAATTCCACATTTCATTATGGTGATGACCAACTCCTCCTGGTAAACTCAAGTTTTTAGGTCTTTGCCAGCTTGATGAAGGTTGAGAGGTTGATGCTCCATCATGTTTAGCTTCAAGCCTAACTGGTGTATAGGACACTTGTCCCATAAGAGGCTCTGGAGGTGGATGATAAACACCGGATGTTGCACTAGAGAAAGCTCTTTCTTGTAAAAACTGTTTCAGTTTTGGGTATTCTGTTTCTTCTTCTTCTTGATCATGCATCATGAAAACAGTTTCGGTTTGTTTTTGTTCCTTCCCACCACCTTCCACAGAAAATGGATTGATAAAATCCATTTCTGCTTCTTCTTCATTATAACTATCCCAGATAGGACAGTTATCTTGTGGACCTTCTATCAGCTGTGCGGTGACAGATAGGGCTCCCCAGAAAATGTCATCTTCTGTTTCATCCTCATTGTCAGATTCTTCTTCTGCATCATAACAAAGGACCATAGCTATGATTTCTTCTTCTAATTGTTCTTCATCAAATTCACCTCTTGGTTGTTCTTGAGGTGGCGGCGTTGCACCATAATTTGTGAATCTAAGCAGTAGTGAGCCATCGGTTCGCATTTGTGTAATTGCTCTTTGAGGATGTTGAGCTTCAGGCTGTTGCATTGGCCTGAGTACCCACTGCCTTCCTCTTAATTCTGCAGTGGTATGCCTTTGCCCTGGGATAGCTTGAACTCCATGACTTGTGAGATAATCAGAAACATTGTTGATGTTGTATCTGAATCCCGTAAAGTTAGTGTTTGAAAGCCTCCCAACGAGTGATCTTGTCAGCAGCAGGTTGCTTTCACCAGCTCGCCATGTGTCATATCCATGAGTTTCAATCACCAGCTGGATATGATTATAGAAATCTCTTATGGATAGCATCATATTTGGGGCAATATAGGCCAATTGAGACCCATGAGTTAGATCCATTTCCATAGTGCCAATTATGGATCTGTCATCAGACCATCTTGTATCCTGGATTACCACAAGGGCATTGACCCCTGCAGCTACTCTGTGAAGAGTAAAGAGACGAATCATGATCAGGCCCATGTGGAGATGATGTAGGTCTTCTCTTTGCAGTCTCTCAAATCCTTGTTGTGTAATAAATGGTAATTCCAGTTGCTGGTTGTCTACAACTGAAATTCTCTGGTCTGAATAGTGTTGATAAACCTGATGCTGGGTTTGGAAAAGACTCCCTGCTTGGTAAAGTACTTCAGCAGGAACATTTTGTGCTCTTCTAAATTGTGACAGGTTGAGCTCCGCATCTGGATTCATCTGGGACTCGAGTGTTCTTTGATACCCTTGTTGTCTCCTGGGCATCATACGGCTTAATGAGTGCCATGCTCGCTGTCCAAGTCTGTAGCCTCTTATTTGGTCTTCTACTGTGGGGGTCTGTTCTCGGTTTTGATTTTGTTGGTCATGGTTGCTTATAGATGGTCGTGACGCCATCTCTGTTTGGGTTTGAGTTCTGCTCATTTTGAAACTTTACGCTTCTCTTCTTCAAAGACCTTTTGTGGGTCCTTAAAGACGTAGAAAGGTGCAGGCTTTGGTTTTGGCTTACGAATCGGTTCTCCGAGACTGAGTTTTTGGAGGTTCTTCTCCAGATCTTCAATAGTTTTTGCGGAGATATCAGAAGACGTCCCAGCTGATTTCTCAGCTACGACCTTCTTAATATCTTTGATTGTTTCTAAACAGTCGTCGAGGTTTTCGCTTATCTTGACCAGCAGTTGGATAATTGTGTTGTTCTGCTTAATCAAGGCTGTGGTGGCCTTCTGGCTGACTTCTGTTGGTTTGACAAAGCCTTCAGGGGGTCCTTCGATAGATTCGGTTGCCTTTAGTGCTTATTTATAAATTTCAGTTCTCTTGGTGATAAGCCAGTCGTTCATATGTAATTTCAATTAAAAGTGATTAAAAATGTTACTGAGCAAAATTATTAATTACAATTGCTAAATTACGTTTAGTAAGATTGGTAGCTTCTAGATTCAAATATTCTAGGTTGGCAGTCCAGGAATGATTACACCGAATTTGTAAATTTTGTTCAAATTATTGTGACATAACTAGACCATTTACTTAGTTTTTCAGTTTACCGTTACACGAATACTACATAATTCATAACCACACTTGATCCTAGACAGCGGTGTGCAGGAGTGGTGTGCTGATTGAGGGTGCAATAAGATTTTCTCTTAATTAAAGGATGTTGAAATCCGATCTGTACATGCATTTAAATAATGTAATAATTAATAGTACCTCTTACCATCTTTAGAATAATTTGAGGCCTCATTTCGATATTCATCATTATATGCTGATCAATAATTTATATTCAGTACTCGGTAGATATATAGGCGCGCGTTTGATATGGTGACAATATTTGAAGTAGAGGTTATTAAAGTGTGTGCGTGCATGCAAATGACAATATTAATTGTTTGTTTTATTTATTTGCATCCCTCCAAAGTCCAAACTGCGTATAAAAGATTTTGAAAATTTGGCATGAATAACGAGTATGACAAGTATAATATTTGCCTCCCTCAGGCTCTCTAAGATGCGAGCCTAAAAGGGTAGGAAAGGAAAGGGGGATTGGGCTGTAAGTTGTAAGCAACTGATCAAGTGATCAGTGGCAGTGGAGATAGATGTAGTTAGTTAGTTAGGCAACTATCAAAGAGGTACTGAGGTTGCACCCCCCGGCTCATTGCTAATCCCTTGAGAGCTACCTCAAGACACTACCATCAGAGGCTGCTGCATTCCGCGAGGGGCCCATGTACTGGTCAATGCGTGGGGCATAGGACGGGACCCGAAAGTTTGGGACGACCCAGATGAATTCATGCCAGAGAGGTTTGTCGGTAACCCCGTGGATTTTACAGGGCAAGATTTTGAGTTCATCCCGTTCGGAGTAGGCAGGAGGATTTGCCCCGGGATGAGCTACACGGTGGCGATAATAGAGCTCGCAGTAGCGAATCTGGTGTTCGCGTTTGATTGGTCGATACCGGACGGGGGCAAGGCTGAGGAGATGACTATGGAAGAGGTGTTTGGAATGTCTGTTAGAAAGAAGACTAGGTTGTATGCTGTTGCTACACCTCATTATTAGCATTGTTGCTGTTAATGCTGGTCCTATGTTGTTCTCCATTGTTATACTGGATTTGGACCTGTCAGATATATATTAAGGCTCCTTATATTTAGACAAGTGTTGCTGTTTACTTGTTATATGTATGAATAATGTCTCAAAACTCAAAAGAGTAATTATCTATATTATAATGTAAAATATCTAAGAATTGTAATCACATCCTGTTCTTGTTCTTAATTTATATATACAACTTTTCTTGTACCAATTAATATCTATACTATTATTTATACTATTTTCTTATACCAATTAATTCCTGATTAATCTTACTAATTTTCTTAACCACCTTCACAGTCACAACTCGTCTTGTATATTATCTAGTTCCTCATAAATTGCTACCTTCCTAACTGAAATACTGAACTGAATCCCGGTTTTTTTATAAATAAGCCCTTGTGGGACCAAAGTTTGAAGAATAAGCTCTATATTCCATTTTTTTGAAAAATAAGCTGGACTCTACACTACCCTAGCGTCCCAGTCATTTAGTATGGACACTACACTATCACAGCCTCCCTGTTATGTATAGTCTAATAGAGAGATTTGTTCAAACAGTGGGACTCTGTGGTAGCGCAGAGTCCAGAAAAACTCGGGACGCTATGGTACCTCAGCGTCCAGCTTATTTTTCAAAAACACATGATATGAGGCTTATTCTTCAAACTTGGATTCCATAGGGGCTTGTTAATAAAAATTTCGGAATTGAATCGAGAACTAAACAAAAGGTTCATTGCCAGACAAGTTTAGCCTATAAGCAGCTTTCAACTTCCAAACAAAGGTATGAATAGAGGTGACAAAACCCGACCCGACCCGACTCGATCCGATCCAACTCGAACCAGACCCGACCCAGAATTTTCAGATAGTCAAACTGACCCGACTCGACCCGACCTGATCCGAACCCGACCCGACCCGACCCGAGATCAAATAGCATCTAACCCAACGCAAATCAACATACGATCCAAAAAAATAGATATTAAAATTGACTCACCCATCACCCGACCCGACCTGAATAGAGATATTTTAGAAAGTCAAACTGACCCAAATCCGAACCCGACCCGCCTGCCCGATTTGCCACCTCTTGGTATGATCGTGGTGCTGCTGCCTGCCTTCACACACATGATTTTGGGCCGAAGCTACACGACTTGACTGGATCCGCACTCGCTGAATTTCAACGAAACAAGTTTTTGAATCAGGCAAGTTACATACAGAGCCCGTTTGTGTTATGCTACGGACTTTGCCGAGTGATGTTGGGCCCTATCCATTTTGTCTCTAAAGCTTAATACTCGGTCCAGAATCCAGATTCCGGAACCAATTTTCTTCATAAACAACATCAATCAGTCAAGAGAATCAAATAATGAAAGCGAGGGTCGGGTCGGGTTGCCCAAATGAAAATGTCGGGTTGGGTCGGGTATTAGATTGACAATTGCTAGTATTTTTTGAGTCGGGTTCTGCTTCGGGTCGGACATCGGGTTGACGTCTGCCGGGGTCTGGTCAAATTTTGCACCTCTATTCTCGGGTCGTCTCGGATTTCGGGTCATTCGGGTTAGGGTCGGATCGGATCCGGGTCAGTCTAACTTTTCTTGAAACACAAGTCGGTTCGGATCAGTTTGACTTTTCTTGAAACTCAAGTCGGGTCGGGCATATTTTTCGGTCGAGTCAGATTTTGCCAACTCTACTCAAAATTTAAAAATTATAAATAGAAAAATTCCGTTCCCCTTCCCCTTTTGTTTGCTTGATCTAATTGAATTTTCAATTCTCACTCTGAAAGGAAGCAAGAAACAAACAAACGGTCGCTCTCCATCCATGGCGAAGTTCTCCTTGGACGACGGCGAGGACGAGGCCGCCGCAGTGGCCAAGCGGAGGAGGACTCAATCCGAAGGCCGACAAGGAGAGGCTTCCAACCCTCCCCGACAGAAAGAGACTGCTGCGGAGGAGATCGGGGTGACGATCGACCCCGACCTCCTCGACTGCTCCATCTGCTTCGATCCCCTTTCCCCCCCGCTCTACCAGGTTCCCCTTCCCTTTCCTCAGTCCCTGCCTGCTTCCCTGTCAGAATTGGGAATGATCACTGTTGAATGATATGAACTGCATTTGTTAGATGGAATTGCATCGAAATGATTTTGTCTTCCCTGTAGAATACTTGTTAGATGGAATCGGATGGTTCGTTTAGTGTTAATCCCCCACTGTTACTAGAAGAAGAAATGTTTGCATTATGCATGGAATTTATCAACAAAATATCGGCTCTAGTACTGTCAAGTGGCTTTATTTGTGTGCTAAATTTAAATTTTGTGTTTGCACTTTGAACATTAGTTGGCTGGTAACAATTTGACAAATTATTTGTTTACTCATCCGAGACTTTGATTCTTTTCCTGAAACTTTGATGTCATTCGCAATCAGTTTAAAGAACGTAATCTCCTTTCTATCTATTGTGTTTCACTTATTTCTAAGATAGGATGAGAGACATTTATCTAGAAAAAATGATTGAATGACAGACAAATGTATCAGATTAGCGGTTGAGAATGTTAATATGCATGTTCTATTTGTAATCTAGTAAATGTAAGACAAGCTTAATTCACAAGCAACAATTGTGGTATAAAATACTTTTTGTTTGCCTTACATTGCAAAAGTGAAAACTGAGCATATTTATGTGCTCTTGGTAGTGTATGAATGGTCATGTGGCATGTCCCTCATGTTGGTCAAAACTGCACGACAAGTGCCACACCTGCGCTCTACCTGTGTTGTCTCGTAATATTGCACTTGAGAAGGTTTTAGAATCAGTACGTCTCCCTTGCACTTATGCCCACTTGGGTTGCCGCATGTCAGTATCATACTCGCAAAGACAAGTGCATGCTGATACATGCAAGTTTGGCCCATCCTCTTGTGCCATTCCAGGCTGTACTCATAAGGCATTTTCAGGTCTGTTTCTTTTGCTTGGCAAATAGTTTGTATTATCCTGCTATTACTACTGTGGAATTACAAGGTTGTCAGTGTCATTTACTTGTTGGGCATGGTTTTATGTTTTCAACCTCTGAAATTTGCAAACTCCATCTCTAAATAAAGATGTGATCAGTTTTATTTTTTATTTTTTCCGGAAAGCTCCCTGAAAATGGTTGAACTGACGGTTGGAACTCATATCTACCTTAGCCAATGTATAGTAACATCTTCCTAAAAGCAATTTCTGGTGCAAATATGCAGACCTTAATAGTTAATCTTGGATCCTTTGATTTCTCTGATGAAAAGTTGATAATCAATATCAAACCTAATCATTATGATCTTTATTTAGAAGGCGAGTCAAATTTGCAGCCTTTAATCATTAGTGATCTTTATTTTTTTATGAAAAATATTGTAGGAGGATGGCCTGGACATTTTCTGGAAGATCATAGGTTTCCTCTCAGTCACTTCCTATATGATGAATCCTGCACCATAATGTTTGAGCAAGGGAATCCATTTTATACCTTATCTGGACCTGATAAGAATCTGCTCCTGCTTGTTAATGAACCCTTTCTGAATATTGGGAATGCTCTCTCCTTGTATTGCATCGACCAGCCTTGTCTCTGCGAGAATGTTTTGTCATATGAACTTAAGGTAGGTACAGAGTCTGGTACGAGTACAGTGCAGTTGAAATCGCTAGTAGGTTCTATTAAGGAGTGGAAGAAAGGCGAATTGATTGGCTCTTTTCTTGTGGTGCCATTGGGATTTTGGGTGTCAGGTCAGTTGGAGATGCATGTTTTAATTAGAAAAAGGGATGTAAATTCCTTAGAGTGAAGAAGATGGTTTCTAGGATGATTTTGTAAATCTGTATATATAACTCATGTCAGTAATTTCCTTCTTTTGGAAGTCTGATCAATTTAATGACTAATCTTGTTAAAATCTTTCAAAGTTAGCTATGGAGTAACTATTGCTGTCTTGAAATCAATTATCCTTTCCATTAGATAAAAGTGATTCTTCTAAACCAGGAAACACATCTGAGGAGGATATCCAACAACTAGGTCTCTGGAACAAATTGACAACCATTTGGAATCCAACTATTTAGAGGGCCCTGGAGCTCAATTTAATTTAATTTGGTGGTTAAAAAGATCACATATCGAATTTGGTATTTGGAGTTTGATTGTTTTTCTTTTAATACCTCTTTTTTCGGATCTATATTAGGACCGTTTTCATAATCTAACTATCTAAGAGAGTAACTATGTGAAATATTGCCAACATATATACAAATCAAAGGGCCGGGTTGCTATGGTTCCTAGTAGTTGGCATATGACATATGACATACCTCAAAAAAATATATATGTTAGTAAAGATAAAAAAAATAAATATAAATAGACTCCTTCGGAACGAGATTGTTAGATTGCTTCCCTCTTCTGTCAGATTGCTTCCCTCTTCGTCGAATCTCTAAAATGCAATTTCAGCATTCTTGGATAACTTGGGGAACCACTTGAGCATCTCAAAAATCACCAATGCATCTCTCAATGCATGGAACTTGAGTCTATCCAACGCAGGTGCAGTGCTTAGCACAAGCCTTGCGAAATCTAGCACATACTTGGTGAACTTCAAGGAAAAATTGTTGCCATGAAACCGGTACCAAATGTCCACGACTTTGAGGTTCATGAACAATTGGTTTTGAGTTGCTTTTGAATCCCAAGTAGCTTCATCATTTGGTTCACCACTAGTTGTTATAAACTGAAAATTGGACAGGAAAGAAACCTTGTCAGTTGTTTCATTAGATAGGATGAACATGTTAGCGTCGTTGATGCAATCCTAGTACCGGCAATTGGTATACCACAATACTTGGCCGTACCAGGCGACTTGCATCTCCATTTTTTGTGTTTAGATAGTCAATCTGAGCCACTCAAAGTAATCTTCATTTCAAAATCTACTAAAAACAAAATTTTTGTTATTTTTTCTGATGGGAAAAAAATCGTTGTTGTGTATGAATCAGAATTCTCGGATCTAACTATTTTCTTTGTCATAAAAAATAGCAAAAAAGTTTCTACAAATCATAAATTTTTGTTTCTAATATATTTTGATATGAAGAATACGTTTAGCAGTACGGTTAGGATCGACAATAAAAACACCAAAAGCGGAGTTACGAGTCACATAGCAAGGTCAAACCTACATTTTTTTTTTTTTTTTTTTTTTTGATGTAGAAGGCAATTTGCCTACTACCGGTTTTCATTAAATCAAATATTTACATGGTAAGCAGGTGTGTAGGAATGTACAGAAATAATTACAAACTTTACAATATTTACAAGAAATGATTACAAACTTTACAATATTTACAAACCTACATGTTAGTCAAAATGATCTACAATTAAATAGGCGTTTAATTAATTTAACACAAGAAGCAAAGAAGTAACATCCAATTCTACAGAAGTTTACCTGTATAAGAAGGGTTTTCAAGTTGGGTGCATTTTGAAACATGCAAAGAGTAGCAGAAATCTCATTTGGCTTAGCATAGAAATCCACACTGATATATGTCAAATGGTTGAAGATAGGTAGAAGATTCCCCAGAATAGGTCCAATGGCCAAGTACTTGCAAAAAAAACAATGAAGGTATCACACAATTTTTTTTTTTTTTATTTGAAGTAAAGATGAGGGTCAAGTCACTTAAATTTAAATGTCTATAAAAGACATATCATCCGGGTTTCGAACCCACGACCTCTCACACGGAGAGCGTTACTGTTAGCCACTAGACCAAAGGTATCACACAATTATGTGTTGGTCAGATACTCAGATTGGTACCACAGTATCATTGCAATAGCGAAGTTTGAGGCTCAATTAAATAGATTTCAGCCTCTCTGTACACAAGTTCAAAAATATAGGATTATCATTGTTTAAAATTTGAATATATAAATCTTACTTGAATGAATTGACCCTGTAAATTCAGTGTTTGAATGTTCAACAGGCGACCAAAAACACGTACGATGTTGCTTTCCGTATCATCTCTTTCGACACCAAGCTGCATTTCTTGATTTCCAGCAACGGCGGGGACGAAATTAATGCGCGCTGAAGCCAATTTCGGGGTCTCCAAACAAATGTCAAAACATTTATCCACAATATCCAAGCCAGTGAGGTTTGGTGCTCGGATACGGAGGCTACCGGGCCTGACAGTGTACAGCGCCAAGTATTCTAGCAGCGGGCAACTCGAAATCATCTTTTCCAAACTAATCCCCGATAGCTTGCAATGCGTTAGCGTAAGGGTGCCTGCTTGAATCCTTGAAAAAATGCGGGGATGTTGATCCTGCAAGAGCCCAGACATAACTGTTCGAGTTCTGTGCAACCGATGAGGCGCCAGGGAATCTCCAACAACACATTTCTATGCAAACATCGAAGCCGTAGATCCTTGATACAGTTTCTGGACAAGACGAGCAACCAACGCCCGATTGCCTCGTTCCAGTTTTGGCGACAGAAAATATCAAATTTTTGAATTGGACCCTGATGCACCAGTAATACGCTGTCGACCCTCTTAATAAGCTCCGATTCAGCACATTGTTCCCTAAATACTACGTTTGGAATCGAAAGCCACGCATCGGCCCACTTCCTCGAGAGGATGCTTGTTCAGACGGCCTCTTTGATCGGTAGTTTCAGTAGAATTTCCTCTTTGACATTTACTGGTAAGTTGGTGATATGATCATGAGTTGAATCAGTATCAATTTTGATCCTTTGGGGCTGAGGTGCATCCATGATAACTCAAAGTCACTTAATTACTTTCAACCTGAAAGTAGCATTAAGAAAAAACATTTATTGTTCTTGAACTCTTAAGAACAAAATGCTTAATCATGACAGTATTAAAGTAAGCAACTGTTAATTAATAGCAATAGTTCACAACTTAACATAGTAATATTAATTTATAGCCACCATTTTTTTTGTAATTTAACTAAACTTATTTCTCTATTTATGTCGAAATACAATATGCGACTTGTACAATTCAGCATACATCAAGAGTTCATTAAACTGAACGATTTTAATGGTAGAAATTTTGATCGGCGAATCCAATTGAATGGGATTAATTTATGGAAGATTAAATCTCCATAATTTAATATTAAACACGACCAGTTGACAGTATATATGAATCAATTGAAGGTTTCAATAAGATTTTCGATTTCAAAGCAAGATGTATGCAATGTTTCGCATAACCAAACTCAATGGAATGCATTGCAATTCAAAACAGATTTTTCATTTGCAATTCAACGATGAAGCAATATATCAACAGAATATGAACCAAAATATATTCTCCAAGAAAGAAATTAACGCACTGTTAAATTATCGGATCAAAAGGAGATTACGACGACTACGTTTTGTGTCGTCTCAACAGCCGCCGGAGTGCTCCTCGGGGCTCGTCTTTTTTCTCCACAGATGTGCAAGACCGACGACTGTTTTCGGTCCTGACTTCACTTCATAATACTCAAAATCTCTCTCACTGTTTCGTGATTTTTGCGCAATTAAAGGGAGAAAACGATGAGGTGGTGGTTATATCAATGGTGTGCTGGGTAGGGTTCTTGTTATTGAAATTGAACAGATGCAATATGAGTTATAATATCTAATTGAAATGATGTAATTAGGGTTTACATAAATAGGATATACTAAGAGAGATACAAAATTTTACAAATGTCATATTTATTTTTAGTATTAGTAATTAATTGCCTATTATATGTACTATATCTATACTATATATTCTATATTGTTGTACTATATTACAACAGTTGTAGACATACTATATTCAATTCTCATCTTCCCATCTATATTTCATTCTTTCCACCTAAACAAATTGTTTCCATGTTAAATATGGCAAACAAAACAACAAGAACATGGAAAATAGGAATTCATCTTCTTTTCAGTTATCTTCATATGTTTGGGATTAAGATTAGAGGTGGGCAGATTGTCGGGTCGGTTCGGGTTCGGGTATCAGGTTGACGATTGTCGGCATTTTTCGGGTCGGGTATCGGGTTGACGTCTGCTAGCATTTTTTTCGGGTCAGATCGGGTTCGAGTCAGGTCGGGCAGGTTTTTCGGGTCTGGTCAGATTTTGCACCTCTATTCCCAGGTTATCTTGGGTTTTGGGTTGGGACGGGTTCGGGTCAGTCTGACTTTCTCTGAAACACAGGTCGGGTTCGGGTCAATTTGAATTTTCCTGAAACTCAGGTCGGGTCGGACGGGTTTTTTGGATGAGGTCAAATTTTGCCACCTCTAATAAAGATGCACCTTCAAGGACAACAAAGTAACTTGGGTTAGACACAGAATTGTAATTCCACGAGTTGCCAAAGTTCAAAACCAATTTAAGCTAATATACTATTGCTTGATTCCCTTCATAACAAAACATGAAATTTGATTATTGAGTACTAATAAGTTTACTGAAGAACCAAAGTAAACCATATAACACAAAACTTTAGCTTACTGGAAGCATAAATTTCACTCAGACACCCAAATATAAGGTGAGATTACCGGGATAAAAAAAAAAAAAAAAAAAAGTCAGCAGAAATTTTAATAAAAATTAATAACTTTTGTTTCACATTAATTATAGTCATAGACCGTCAATGCCCAATTAAAACACAATTCATTTGTAATAGAAAGATTCAGTAAGATTGCCCTGATTTTAACTAATTCCAAACAGTTGACTTCAAAGGCAGATTCCAACCAAAAAACAGTTCAGAGCCATTCATGAAAAGAAAAAAGTTTAAAGATATATCCATACTTACCAAGTCGCCATAAAATCAGGTCTTTTCATCAACCTCAGATTGACCTTCGCAAGCAAATTGCTCATCTGTTAATTGTCGTGAAGGAGCCCCGTTCCATGCATGCGCGTGATCCTGGTTCCGGTGCTGCCGCCCCTTCTGGCGCATAATACTCTTTGTCCACACTGAACTTCGATGCCTCCGATAGTCTTCCCATTTCCACGGTCTTCCCATCGCTCTGCCGTTATCGTTGGCTTGGCTCGAACTCACCACATTCAGGGAAGAAGAAAACAAGAGAGGAAGAAAATAAGAGCACATGGACCTCGCCAACAATAAGTAATTAAATACAGTACAAATATAATGTCTTCTGCAAAGGCCAAGTGGCTTACAAATTAAATTGAAAAAAAGAAAAAATTAAACAGAGCAGGATTACAACAAGAAGAGTTTAGAATAAGAGCTACAAGTTCCAAGAGTAACCTTTTTACATGCCAACACTTAAGCTACCAAACATTATATTCAACTGTCAGTTTGAATTTATTCGGACCAGAATTAATCACATCTTGCAAGCCCGTGATAATTGTGTCAGAATTGCTCTCTTTTCGAAACTTCAAAACAACTTCATTGAGACTTTGGAGTTGTTTTATACCATGTAAACCAAGAGGTTCGGGGTATGTATCCCAGAAACCCAGTGCAAGCTTTTGTAGTTTGGGTGCAGCCCCTTCTCTGAACTTTAATACTGGCATCTCTGCTGCCTCATATGTGAAAACTCTAAGAGATGGAAATCCTTTCTCAATAAAAACAAGCTCATTTACATTGCTGTAGACAGCTCTATAATGGTGGAGAATAATGAGGTTGGGAAGCTCTTGAAGGACCTGAAAATCTTTGTCATTTAACATTCTGCTGTACAAAAGCTTTAGTTTTGTGAGATTGCTCAGGGAGTTGAACCAACGAGGCAAGTTCTCCAGTGTGCAATTTAATTGCAAGCTCTTGAGAAGTGTTGGAGGGGATTCTAATGAGTCAAGAAATGATGTCAGAGATAACCTTCCAGGATATTCTGTTATTGCTAGAGAGCGCAGGGACAAGCTCAACTTATCAAGAGCGGAGAAGAATTGTTTGATTTTCTCATGTGTATCATCATCAAAACAAACTCCCAATTTTTTTATCCGTGATAGCTCCCCTAGTTTGTTCATCTTGGAACAACTGATTAATGTTAATGTCTGAATGTTTTTCATGTTTTGGACCCCTCGAGGCATTATTAAGGGATCGTGGACTGTTACATTAAAAAATGAGCACTTAACCCTTGAACCAGCATTAACATGTGACAAGTTCTGCAATTTGGTGATGCCAGGTGGTAACTTCTCTATATTCGTGTTTCTTACATCTAATGTCTCCAAATTTTGTAACTTTTTTATTTCGGAAGGGAGTATGGAAATTTTGGTTCTTCTAAGGCTCAAGTACCTTAGTTGGAACATATTACACAGATACTTTAGGTGACCATTTTCTAACCCCCGGTTCCCTTCTAAATCTAATACTCTTACTAGTGTCAGTTGTTTAGATTTTACCAAATCCGTTGAATTTCCGAAAATAGTTAATGAACGAGTATGTGTTAAGTTCATATTCATGCTCGACTCAAGATTATTTTGTCCAACAGAATGAACTGATAATCTTCGAATCTTATCATAGGTCAAATCGTATTCGTCGCCTACAAGAGATACAAAGTTCTCCTCGAGCGACTTTGACACAATGATCTCTAGCATCATGTCATGGACACGAATACTTTTTATTTCACCATTGGCACTGATATCTATCGGTATGACCATATTTCTATTAACAAGCTCAAAAAAATAACTCTCTGCCACTTCCTCTGCTCTCAGGCCACGTTTGCTACTGACAAACCCTTCATGTATCCATCGTGTCATCAAACCTTTTCTCCTAATCTCATAGTCTTCAGGGTAGATACTTAGGTATAAGAAACAAGTTTTCAGATAATGAGGCAAATTTTGATAACTCAAGGAAAGAATTTTTCTCATTCCTTCGAGAGTGGGATTCGTTTCTAGCTCTGAACCTAACGAATTGAGTAGTGTTTTCCACTGATCAGGTTGCTTTGGTTTGCTAGCCAATAAACCGGCTACACTATTAATTGCCAAAGGCATGCCTCCACATTTTTTCAGAATGTCAACTGATACTTGCTCTAACTCAGCACTTGGTAAATGGTCATCAACACCGAATATTCTCTTATAGAACAACATTTTGGACGTTTCTGGATCTAAAGGTTTCATATTGAAAACATGAGGTTCTTCATCCCTTGAACATTCGTTGGCAACAGATTCAATTCTTGTGGTCACAATTATTCTACTACCGTTTCTGCAATTGGGAAGAGCAATTTTGAATTGCTCCCATGCGGATGTGGCCCATATGTCATCAAGAATGATAACGTACCTCTTATCGTTCAAGTATTCTTGTAACTTGCTGACGTACTTGTGTTGTTTCCAATGTTCTATATTTTCATAGAACTTCCTTGCAGCCTTTTGCTCCTCTGTTTCTTGATCATTTGTTTGTGATGCAGACCCTTTATTTGAAAGCTGTTGATAGAATTAAAAGTTGCCTGATCAAAAAATAATTCACAAGAGATTAAAAAGTGGTATAAATGCATAATCGCTCCATAAATTACTTACTGGATAGATTTGTTGGAGTATATCAGCTAAAAGCAGCTTAATGTCGAACCGTTGAGAAACTGCTACGAATGCTCGGCATTGAAAGTTTGCGGCCTTGACCGCAGAACTTTCGTAAGCCATTTTTGCAAGTGTTGTCTTGCCCAAACCACCAAATCCGACAATAGAGATGACTGTAAGTCGAGGTCGGTTCTCATCCATCAACCAGCCAATGATTTGATCTCTATGCCCATCAAAACCGACAGGATGGACCTGTTCAGGATATAGGGCAGAGAGCTGAGGATATGGGATCAGTGAATCACTGGCATGGGAGGTGATCCTGGATGTATCACCGGAAAGTGCATGATACCGCAGTTGCCTCTTACTCACCTCGCGGGTACGCCTCTTTAAATCTTGGATCTCGGTGGCAAGTTGGTGGCGTGCTTTCAGTGTGCGTAGCACATGAGCACTTTTTTGGATAATGCCACGAATACCTTTCTCACATGGCTTATCGACACGACACCGGAACTTGTCGATGCAGTCCTCGGCGTCGTAAGCCATCTCACGGACTTGCTTCATCCAGATCTTGACCTGATCGTCAGGATCCTCTTGTCGTGCCTGCACAATGAGGAAAGCAGTCATGCTCTCGAGCTCGTCTTTGATGTACTGGATCTCTCCCCTCACACCTCCAAGTAGCAGGGCTTCATCAGCCAGAACAGAACCCAGCTTCCCTATAAGGCCTTTCACAGCACCCTCGGCATAGCCAACAACAGCTTTCTCCATCGCTCCGTCTATACTTCGATTACTAGGATTACAGACCAGACAGTTTTGATTTGATATGCTATATATGATCTCTTTGCTCACAAGATATACATAAACTTGTAACAGCTAGCTCATGCATATGTTATATATGATCTGCCTTTTTTCTTTTTTTAATATCTTCTTAGTCGAATATAATTGGCGTGTGGTCATTAATTTCCTTTCATTGACGAAAGCAATTAGTACTAATCGTGGCATTCACTTCAAGACTAACAGAAAGCAGATTCTATTATTCTTTTTCTTTTCCTTCTTTATACATTGCTCAAAAGTGTGGCCAAATTGGTTTTTTACATGCTTTGCTTGTGGCTGTTTGAAACAGCATCCCACCAAAACGGAATATGAGCTTAATTTGCTGTAGTTGCAGAATATTCGTTATACAGATTATGTTGTTACATATATATATAGAGTGAGGCTGTTGCGTTTTGCAAAGCACAGTGAGGTAATTCGTTTCGGTCAATTATTGTAAAACCGTAGCTCAAATGGTCAATCCAAGTTGCTCAATTTTAGTTGTGGCTCTATATCTGCCATGTATCATTGTAGTGAGATACTGAAATTGTAATAAACAATCATTTAAAGAAAGTAGCAGGTTTTATATTTGCATATTATATATGTGTCAACTGCCATGAATGAGAACAAAGAGTAAAAGTTCTCATGAATAAATAATATTTACTTCCTCTATGAAGTAATTGATTTTTAGCTGACAAATTCGAACATCAAATGAACTAACAACAAAACATTCTCATTTGCAAGAAAAACAATATCATTGCGGCGAAAAGGCCCAAAATATAAAAATAACAAAACCAAAAGCTTCGGAGAAATTGCCAGTCCATTTCAGGTAGAGCCGTAGAGGTGATACAATTGTTGGCGTGCAAAATATGTTGTTGGTTTATTTGTGTTTAAACTGCAAATGAAAAACACTCGGTCAATAGTAGTGTGCAAAAGGAAAAGGGCTCGAGCGCTCCATCTCGTTTAGTTGGGTTCTAACTTCTAACTCGGGCGTAGCGATGAGTTAGGCCTAAAAAGGCCGTAACTACAAGGCCCAAAAGAATTCATATCCCCTAACGTACTGCACTATGCAGTTCACGACGTCAACCGTTAGATTGTCTTACAATTCATGCCAGCGCAGATCTCGAGATGATCTAACGATTGATATTGTGAACTGCACAACACAGTACGTTGGAGGATGAGGATGAGTACTCGGCCCAAAAAGGCCCAATATCAGTAACCCTGTCATGTGCATTGCGCAAATAAAAGAACCCGCAAGCATCACCGCATCAGTCAGTCAGTCCACCGCGCCACCTTCGTCCGTCTCTTGCGTTCGCTGGCCGCTGGGCGCGCGCAATAAAGGGCCGGCGGAGAAACCCTAACTCTTCCTTCAAGGTACTACTACCAAATCTCCCGCTCACACAAGAATAGTGCACATTTATCTGCTCATTGTGACAATTTGTCTCTTCGTCTTCTAGTTGGGAGATCGTGTTGTCCGTTTGTTCTGATTGGGATTTGTAATTGATTACTCGCTGTCTCTTTTCTCTTTGGTTCAATTTCGATTTCTCTACATTTGGAGCTGATGAGTACATGCGCCTTTTGATTTATTTTTATTTGAAAAGGAAATACGTGCAGTTTTAGTTTTCAGTTCAAGTGCCTCTGTTGATCAAGTTTCTGAAGTCATTATGGTTGGTTTTTGTGGAAATCAGTTGCTTGAGCTTCAAATTTCATTAGTTGTTAACTACTTTCTGCTATGGTGTTCTCTTCTTGTGTAATCATATGCATAGATTCTGGTGAAATTTGTATAAAAAGTTAAAAACTGATATGTATAAGGAAACAAAAAAAAAAAAAATGTTCTCGGTTGAAGCCCGATAAAATTTACAACAACTATTTATCCAGGGTTACTTGCAACTTGCTTGTATTGAAGAAATGAGAAGTGATGGAATGGAAATTTCACATTTTTCGTGTCCTTCACATATATCATGGTATCCTACATATTCTTAGCCTTCTCAAAATCACCTTTCTTTCACAACCCGTCAATAAATGTAATGTAAGTCACTATATTGGGCTCAATTGTTTTATGGGATACTTAATGGAAGGGGAATGAGGAAACTTCACCATGCTGATATTCTCATTTTATGGCAGGGAAATAGTGGCCACGCGTGTGAATTCTCAAGAAGGGTGCCTTGGGGAATATGTATGTTTTCGTATGGGCCCCAGAGAACAGCTTTATGGATATAATCATGAGATTTTGTGAAGGTCTTCATGGCAAAGTCTGTATGTGTTTTCTTTGTTTCTGAGACTATTTAAAATTACAGTTATGTCTATTCAGATCCTTCTTTCTTTGTTTGGTGTTTGCATGCAAATTCTAAATTCCCTGTTCTCTAAATTTAACCCTGTCGTGCAGATGATGTACTAATTTGGAAGTACCTATTAGAAAGTAGTATGGTAATTTAACTTCTGTGCTATAATATGTCTACCTGCTCCTAGATAATCTCGGTCCGGAGCCTCGGTACTAGTTACTGATAATTCTTCTTTAATATCTTGCCTAGATAGAATGTCCTTTTGTTTCATGTTGATTTACCATCTATTTGTAGTAAAACATTTTGATCTGATGTTTGTTGCACGTTTTTTTGGTGTTTGTTTTTATCTAAATATGTTGTATTTACTGTGGTGAGTCCCTGATGATGTGATGAGTATAAGAATGGGGCTCTAAAAGAGGCATGTTCTCTGTTGAAGCCCGATAAAAATGTACAAGATCATTGGCTTTGGGGTTTTGGTTAAGGATTTGTAACACGTTGATCCTGCACTGCTTGTCTTGGTTATCTTCTTCATTCTTCTTCTTCTTCTCTTCTCTTCTCTTCTCCTCAGCCTCACCTCAGTCTTTTCGGGTTATATATAATACTAGTAAAGAGCCCACGCCTTGCTTTGGGCTGACCGAAAGCTCATCCCTTGTGAGGAAATTGATATGGGCCGGGACATTAATGTATGTAAACGGTGGTGATCAATCCAAGTAAACAATCAACGGCTGAGATTTCTTCTTTGGGGAAGATAGAACTTTCATGTCAAAAAATCCAATCTCCTTTTATTAGGAGTAAGGATATATCCATTGACATCCCTATATGTGTGTGTGGGGAGAAAACACTCGGTCAGTGCACATCTGTTGTCATAGAAGTTTTGTTGCTTGGTGCCTGGCTTGTTTAACCATTGTACATTTTTATATGGGCCCAGAGAACAGTGTTGAAGTAACACTTGCAGTACTTACTGAGGGACTCACAGTGTATTTTGGACTTGATATTTTACTGCCTGCTGCTTTCGTAGATGCAATTTAACTTCTCACTGATTTTCTTTCTGGTTCGCTTGTCGACACATCATTTCATTGTTCACTACTTTTGATAACAAACATTTTAATCAGCTGTTGGTTGCTTTTTTTTTTTATTCTAAATGTGTTGTATTTATTGTGGTGAGGACCTGATGATGTGATGAGAATAAGAACGGAGCTCTGAAAGAAGCATGTTCTCTGTTGAAGTCCGATAAAAGTGTACAATAACATTGGCATTAGGGGTTAAGGGTTTGCATCCTGTGAAATAAAAATCGTACGATTCATGATTAGATACGATTCGGAAGGGTTACTATGCGAACCAGCAGTATGAAAGAAAATCCTTTTAATTATTGCAAATTGATAGTGTTAATATGATATGTATTACATTTACAATACAAAATGATTTGCGATAGTTCAATCGGGTTCATTTTGTTATTGCCCATAAAATTAAGGCTTAATTTTTGCTATACCCATCAAAACTTGCTAAATAGCCAATATCCCCATCAATCCCCTCTAATAGCCCATATCGAAAAAGAAGACATCCATGCAGAAAGCCTTAGCCAGCAGCAGCAAAACTCTGTTAGTTTTTAGTGATTGGGGAGAGAGAACTCTCCTGGCTGGTGGCTTTTGGCCATTGGAATGAGAATAGACTCAGTTGATTTATGTTAGGAGAGGGAATAGCAATATTTCCTCGCATAGAACCTGAACTCTGCTGGCTATTATGCAAAATATGTTGACATTTATATTTGGGCTCCAGAGAAGCATGTGTTGAAATTTTATCTCCTGAGGGTCTTCATGGCATATGTTCTCTGTTTCTTATATTTTTGTGATTATGTGATATTTTGATTTTTCATATAATTATCAAACACAATATTAATCCTTCTTTGATTTTGAAACACTGATACTACTTGTGTGTTTATATCTATCTTTTACTTTTTGCACTGTTGCATCCTTTTGTTGTTGGCTTGAAGCTGTACATCCATTTCTTTTTCGTAAAAATAAGTTATTGTTTTATTTCAAATTTCTGGCCTAGTGATGACAAGATGTACTGAAAGAACATCTTAAATGCTATGTCACTGTTGTAGCCCAATATATAATGTCATTAGATAGATAGATCGATAGATGGAGAAGAGGGAGGAGAGATTTGTAATTGCTAGAATAGATTATTTTAGAAGACGGATCACTTGACAATGCTTATCTAAAAAATCTTAACAAAGGATTTGAAAAATAAATCCAAATGTAAAAATACGAAGTGAATTGAGTTAGCCCTTATGTTAACACTGAAGAGGTTCTAGCAAGCCACTTCCCCTCCATAGGGAATATGTTGTGGCTCCTTGTGAATTTTTTTCTGACTTAGATTACACTTTACATTATATATTTGGGCTCCAGTGGCTTGGTATGTTGAAACAGAAGTGTTTACCAGTACTGTTAATGACAATCTGAAGGCTGAACATATTTCTTTTTTTTTTTTTATATATTTGCTTAGTGATATTCTTGTTCTTTGACTTGTATTGGTTGATTTTTTTTTTTTTGAACTTTTGCTATTTTATGTTTTGTGTTGGTACTTCTATGAAATTCTAGCAGTCAATGTTCATATAAAGTAATTAATGAACCAACTCATCCAGTGAAACTATCTTTCACTGAACAATATAATTGAATGTCAGGCTTTTGCATTGACCAACCTTGTGAATTTGTTAAATGATATGATGCAGGTTTTGACTTCCGTAAACTTTTTCGGATCTTGATTTTCAAATGATTCAAGTGTGCTTAACATTTTAAATTTGAAGCTTGTTGTTAATGCCTGTTACAGAGTACTGTGTGGTATTTCCTTTTTTTTTTGTTTCTCAGTGCATACAATTTCCTTATTATTGGAAGGCTCAATGATGATATAATAACCAAGATAAATAGATATCTTGAAAAAAAAAAATGGTTTCTCTGTTGGAGCCTGATAAGAATGTCAGTGGTTTATCACATGAACATGCCTCTGTGATCTGGAGTTTGGCTCCTTTGTAGATATATGGATTTGAGAAATATCTAGCGTCCATTGAATAACCATATATTATGAGTGCTCATCCCCTGTAGTGCTGCATGTGACAGTTCATGATATGTTAACTATTATGCCATTGATCTGAGGATCTGGTGCTTTAGTTTGGTACAATCACATTGTACTCTGCTCTCGCTATCTCTCTCTCTCTCTCTTTCTCAAAAAAAAAAAAAAAAACACAACAAGAAGAAGAAGAAAAGAAAAGGATGTTGTTATTGGCTAGGTTGTGTGAAAGTCATTGACATTTATATTTGGGCTCCAGAGAACCATGTGTTAAAATTTTCTTGACCGACTGAGGGCCTTCACAATATATGTTCATTGTTTCTTATATTTTTATGAACTTTTTTTTATCATTATCCTGCAAACCTGCTATTTTGCTAAGGGGAGCACTTCTATTGTGATTTGGGTTTTGCTTTTATCTGAGCAGATATCTGGTTTTGTTCAAAAATTGCCTTTTTGAGATTATGGCTCTTTATTTATGCCAAATCATTCGTTTCTCGTCTTTGAAATTTGATTTTAAGAGCATAATATTTTTCTTAGTTGTTATATTTTAGCTACATTATTATTTATTGGTACCAGAATAATGTTATGATGTGTTCGGGTTGGTGCTCACTGGTCACCTGCTGGCAGTAGTTGCACGTTGTGTACCGACTGCTGCTCGAGATCCAAGTTGTTTGATCTAATCCTGTGAAGATCTAAAACTTGTTCTGGAAGATGTCACAACAAATCGCATATCTCAGATGGATTGATACTCGCATCATAATTATAGTCGGTACATTGTTTTTGTACTGAAGGTATCTATGATCTGGCCTGTGGTAATTTCTTCTTAGCTGGATTTTTGTACAAAGATTCTATCTTGTATCCTCCCAATTTTATTTTTCTTTTATGCACTTTTATTGCTTTCATAGTGGTCATCCAGGTGAGTTTTAATTCAGTTCTCGTCATGAGCAGGCCGCATCTGCTATTGGAACTGATTTGATAAATAGGTACTGATATCTATAGATGTTAGTATCACTGTTATTTTTGCTTCCATTTTCATAGCAATTGGATTTCCTGTTATTCAACTTCGCATTAATTAACTTTGGTAATCTCATAGTACAAACTCATATACAGTGGGTCAAATTAATCTGTTTGAAGTTGAAAGTCTTTATGGGCAGAGTTGATAACAAAAAGGCTTTCTTTGGTTTAGTTTTGTGGGCATTTGCACCCAGTTTTAACTCGGGTATTCAACAATATTTGGCTAGCTTGATACTTCACAAAATTTACAAATGGTTTATGACACAGAAAGCAATAGAGAAAGTTGCTAAAATAAATGGTACAAACATAATGCGGAAAGCACAATTATCATTTCGTGTTTGAAGATTTTGAGTTGGATTTTTGGTTTAATTGAAGTATGTTAGCCTTTATTGTATATTGGGCCTGGTCTGTCTCTCTTTTAGTATTTTATAATTATGGAAGTCAATATTTAGGACCTAAATAACTTTCTTTAAGAAAAAATAAAAGTTGCTTTAAAAAAGATTAAGTGAGCTGTAAACCTCTTACAAGTAACAAGGCAAATAATTATTACTTAATCTCACAATAAGTCATATTAACAATTGCAGTGGATGGAAAAAGAGGACCAGCTACATATTACAATATCTTTTAGGGGAGGAGCTAAGTGGTGTTTATTTTTTATATATAATAAAGGTACAATCTTATTATGATGGGCTGAGAACTTCATAAATGAACTCTAAAATCAAAATCAAATACAGAGTGGGACAGATTTTATTTTGAAGAAGCAAAGAAAACCTGAGTACCTCACAGGAGAATACTATTATAGGGAAGCTCAGGCATCAAGTGATCATGTGGGTTTTGTACCTGGGTACCTCACATGAGCCCCACAATTCCATTCAGCAGCAACGAGCTCCTTAAAATAAAGGGGTAATGACCCCGGACCCCCCCGAACTTTCGGGTTTTGACAACTTGGCCCCCGAACTTTTATTTTGGACAAATGCCCCCCCGAACTACCGATTTGTGACAAATTGCCCCCCGGTTGTTAATTAGCCATCTAATACTCCATTTACAAGTATGAAAAGACCAAAATACCCTTATGTATATATAAATATCATGTATATAAAACGTTTTCTGACTTTACCGATTTGTTAACTTCAAATTGGATTGAAAATTTTAAATCATTTAAAATGTAAAATTTTTTTTCCATAAAAATTAGTTACATGAATATAAATATTATGTTCATAAAATAAAATAATAAAAAGTAAACGATAAATATTCTGTATTACAAATTTTGTATTTGCAAAATATTTAATAACTTTTTATATATTTTTAATATATAATGGTTTTTAATTAAATATTTTTTTAAACTTATTTATATTTAAAATATTTTTTTGAACTCTCCGATTTGTATGAAAAGACCAAGAAAAAATTATTTACGTTTTAAATGATTTAAAATTTTAAAATATCATGCATATATACATAAGGGTATTTTGGTCTTTTCATACTTGTAAATGGAGTATTAGATGGCTAATTAACAGTCCGGGGGGCAATTTGTCACAAATTGGTAGTTCGGGGGGGCATTTGTCCAAATTAAAAGTTCGGGGGCCAAGTTGTCAAAACCCGAAAGTTCGGGGGGGTCTGGGGTCATTACCCCTAAAATAAAATATCTCATTTTCTCTGTGGCCCTTTTCTGTGTGTTGGTTTGTGGATGTGGTCAGAGAGTGGGGGCACAAGAGATCTGCTACACTGATTGTCACATTTGTACTGGTGCAGGATAATTAGTTTGTAATCTAATGCAGTGGAGGCATTTAAAAACCCAATGAGAACATTTGCCACCTTCTGTTTGTCTCTCTTGAGCAATCATTATTTTACTCTCTAACTCAACATTTTATATATTATCAAATCCACTGCTCTCAGCCACCTTAGACGTGGTGTCGAGGTGAATAATCATTTTGATGTTTTTCTCTTATAATAATGAAACTGGACTGGAAACAATTTTAAGATACTTAAATTTAATACTTGAGTAAATATGTGATGTTTTTAAGCTCACAGAGGTTTTTCATGATCTTAACTTTAAAAAAGTATTAAATCATATCTAAATTATGCGGCATGCAAAAAATTTCTATTTTTAGAGATTTTTAAGTATTTATTTCGAAATTTTAAGATGTTATATATGAAAATTTGATTATTTTATTAATATTGTACAGTTGCTATTAAAAAATCCAAACTAGATATTTAAAATCTCTAAAAATGGAAAATTTTTACATGCCACAAGATTTTAATATAAGAAACGTATTAAGCCATACAAATCAAAATTTAGAGATGATTTGATATGTTTTTTATATTAAGCTCAAATAAAACCACCCCGAGCTTCAAAACACCGTAGTTTTTTACACTCTTCAACAGTTTATAACATGTTTGAGGCAACAAACCTAGTAAATGGATGTCTCCAGTGTGACAAGACACAGAGAGGAGTGAGTGAGTCCGAGGTCAAAGGAATGGAACTTGAGAATATAAAATTATATATTTTTTTTTTCCCAATCAAAGCATATTCCAATTAATATATTTTATGATTGCTCTGCCCAAGATCGTACGGACTTTTGTTCCTAGTTAGTTAACGACCTCTATAAAAGTGCCACTAACACTAACTCGAAGAAATCAAAGCTTGTTAATTTCAAAGCGGATGAAATAGTTAAAAATGAAAATTACACATTAGTGGGCTGACTAACAACAGTGAGGAAAACAATTCTGTCATGGATAAAATTGCTAGAGATATCATACAGCAGTCCACTGTTCCAGTTGTATATATCTTTACTCTTAATAAATAAAAGGATATTAAATTTTTTGATACGATTGTTTACTTAGATAGATCATCAAAAAATAAATCTCAGCCATTGATTGTTTACTTAGATGGATCATCACCGTTGACGTACATTAATGTCTTGGCCCATTAAAATTTAAGGTCCATATCAGTTTCCTTACAAAAGATGAGTTCTCGACACTTTATTATAAGAAATAATAATTTCAGTCCAAAGCAACGCGTGAGCTATTTACCAGTATAAATGCTAATGTTATATCATTTTTTTTAATTTTGGATAGATAAATTTTCCAGACGTTTCCAAGCAAAAAGGGGCCAAGTGATGGCATTTAATATTGGGCACATTGAATGCTAATTGTACGAACACTACTGGTAATACTGCTGGTACATGTCTGAATGATAAATGCCATTCAAAAATTGCAGTCAGAACAGCTAATAGTTGCTTGAAATTGTACAGCATTTTAATCAAAAAAAAAAAAAAATTGTACAGCATTTTCTGACAGTGTTATCTTAAGTTCATGTTGTTTATGCAAGCATCATCAAACAAGTTCTTACAAGATCAGTATCCATACAAAATCAGGAACAAAATACATAACTGTTGTTTGTAATTTTGCATCCATAACTGATTGCAAACTTCATAGACCATTTTAAAACGTGTGTTGTGAGGAGTCCGTATCTGCTACGATCCAAATCGGATTGGAGGAACCAACAATCCTGATCAGACGATTGTGGATTTTAGGAGAGATTTTTTTAAATAATTTCAACCGTTTAGGGCGTGTTCGGATGTCATGGGATTATGCGGGATGAGATTTGGCGGGTACGGGAACCCACAAAATCATTTTGAGGAACCCACGCCCATGGATATGCAGTGGGGAAATATTAAATTAGGTGTTCGGTTGTATCATGGGAATTCTTAGTTGATTTGTTTTTCAAATATACATATATATTAATTTAAATTGCTTTTCCTATTTAAAGTCTAATTAAAACTTTTTGACTGCATTAAATTTTTTCTTTGCTATTATAAATATTCAATTTGATAACTGCTGTTAATTAGCATTTATTAGCTAGCTAAGTTTTGTACGTATATAATTAGTGAATGCCATGTATAATTTGTTAGTCACTATTACCATTTAAGTAGAGATAAAAAAGCTTCTAATTGTTATTGATTAGGATATTTTTCTTTCTATATTTCTACTTTATTATTATTATTATTATTATTATTATTATTATTATTATTATTATTATTTTGATAAATTTTACACAAGAAATAATTTCAATGACTATTTTCATAAATGCATATATGTGAAATGGATATAAAGTACAAATAGGCAAGTAACCAATGTTGTTGGGAAACAAATAAGTAGATATCTAGATTATTTTGTACCCACTATGTTGCACTTGGATGGGAAAAAATGATGGAAAGTATAGCTCATCCCATTTCCCATGAAATGGCCCCTGAATAGGTGAAGGGAAACATTTCCCATTGGGCTTGTTCGGCATGGCAAATTAAGAGACACTGGCTTAAGAAAATAATCTTCATAAAGGAACACCTGTTTGGCAATGTGATTGTAAGGATTAACAATGGTCTGTCTAGGGTTGCGTGCATACTAAATATAAAATGATAAAAAAGTACATGACCTCAACTTTTTGATGGCAATCTTGTAATAAAAGAGGAGCTAAGGAGGCTCCTTACAGACAAATCTGCTAAGGAAGCGGATGTGCTTCTTTAAGAAATTAAGCAAAGGAGAGTCATTAATCCAACCAAAGGAACCAATGTTTGGCAATTTTTAGCATGACTTAGACTTTAAGGAGCTCCTTTAAGTCTTAAGGAAGCTGTGCAACAACAGCACCATTGAGTCTAAAATCTTACTTGTTCCCACAAAAAATAGGTCATCCGAACACGGCCTTAAAGTGGAATTGGAGGTTCTCCGATCCAAATTAGCATATTTCAGCGCGTGTTGTGAGTATTGTTATCAATTTTATGTTAGATTTATTTTTATTTTTTGAAGATGCTTGTGCTGTTCTGTAGTCCTGATAACAGCAGAGTTCTTAGCTCACCAGCGTCATTTCAATGGGAATAACAGCTATATTCTATGTAGTATGTACTCTCACAGCTCGATTTACAATGTTCCATGTACATAATAAATATTTCAAGGGTTACCATTAATTCATCATATGAACATAGTTGCAGATACAAGAACTTCCATTTTATAAGATGAATATACTTGCAGATACAGAAGCTTCCATTTTTAGAGAGCTTTCAAGTATTTATTTCAGATTTTTTTTTTTTTTAAGTTCATGTACAGAGAAACACTATTTTATAAAATATTTTAGAGTCATTTTAAAAAATCCAAAACAAATACTTAAAAGCTCCAGAAATAGAAACTTTTGTATCCCTTATATTTTTATATATTATAGATCAAAATTTTTACCGTGACAACGAATAATTTAAGTCGTTTTCATGTTAGTCTAACTAGGTTACCAAACAATGAAACTATTTATACCAGCTAACCCATACTGGTAAATTAGTAATACTACATGATCATTTTTTTTTTGAATGGTCAAATATACATGTATAGTAAGCCTATAAACTACAAAGACAGGTTTCCATTCTAGCACTCCCTGAGTTCATGTAAGCAAGAGCATCAGCAAAATTGAATTCATAATTTTTTTAGCTAAATTGGGATTGTATAATATAAATAGGCTAATTTTGTTATGGGTCAAATAAAATATGGGCAGTTTATTTTTCATACTCGGATGATCATGATATATCTTTTATATACAATTAAATATAAATGTTTGATAAGAACTGCTCAATTTAAAATAAAAGGTTGCTTGGCCAATCTATAGCAGAATCACTCGTATAAATATCTCAGCTCAACAGATTAATGGGATTTGAACCTAAATAAGCATCTATATGGAATCATTCAATTTGTTTCAGGTGCACATCTGGATCTCATTTATACCATATGGTACCGTACCTGGTTTTCTCAGTTCATCACAGAGCAAACACCATTTGTGAGTTAACTCTTATCTACTGAACTAACCATCAATTCATTCTGTCTGCTGCAGTTTTGCAAGCATTAGCTAATTGCAGCTTTTATTCACACTCACATATTGGTTGTTCTACTTATTTGTTATTTATTAGACAGTTGTGATGATAGTTAAGATTTCTTAAGAAAAAAATGGACCCAACATTGAAAAACTTGAACCAAGGAGAAACAGTTGTTGGGTACCAAAAAACTGACCCTGATATGACTTTAGCAAGCACTCTTTTACCTTGTAAATTAATGAAAATTCAAAATATTTCATTGAAGGAACCATCACTTGAAGCTGATTGTTAATGCCATTTACCTATTTGCTAGTGACAGCATCACAACACTGTACATGCTAATTTTTTAGGTCAGTAGTCAGTACATACAATGCCTTTATGAGCCAGGCTACAATTCAGATTTGTCTTTGATTTAGAGAAACAACTTGCAACTACTGAAAAACCGTCCATACATCCATAAACACGTACTAAATATAACATATTCACTCTGAAATGTAACTTAGGGACGCTATGGACGGGTTCTTTATGGACGCTAGGTATCACACTTTGATTTACCTTTTCTTTCCTAATCCTCAACAGTTCATGGGCATGATGTACACAGATTTTCTTACTAAAATTTGGCATGATAGTGAGATGAAACATGTAATAAGCATTATTAATAAGGATGTTTCTATCAGATTTAACAGGATGGTACACTTGAGAAAGCTGTTATAAGATAGAAACAGGTCAATTCAAATTCGGCGGTGTACAACAGATCTTGCAATTGGAAGAACTCTTAAATGCTACAATCACCTTTTATGGTGCAAATTAATTTTTCTATCTCGACATCTATTAGTGCTGTACATTTAAGTAAGCAGTAGTTATTGATAACTTACAGAGGGATCCATTGACAATGTCTATCTTGACAACCTTGGCAATACCAATTTTCAAAAATTTGAAAAAAATAGTTAGAAATTCTCAAAAATAGAAAAAAGTATACGGAACTATTGTTTAAGTTATAGATTGATTATGTTTCCGATTATATATAATTAAAGTGATGTTTGATAGCTTTTCAAAGATCTGTTAAATTACAACCGTTAAAAAATGAGTAAAATTTTGATAAACCATCAAACAATGTCTAAATTGATTGAAATTTGAAACACTATCAATCCATTAGTTAAATAATACATCCATCAACTTTTTTTCATTTTTAAAAAATTATATGATTTTATTTAAATTTTTGAAAATTTGTATTGTCAAGATAGATATTGTCAATGGATCCCTCCTCTAACTTATCCCCCCGTTTGGCAAGTGTAGTAAGTTAAAGCAGAGTAAAACGTTAAATCACTTTAAATCAGTGGTGTTTGGTGGTAGCGAAGTAAAATAGATGAAGTAAAGTTGATGTTATGTGTAAAAGATGTGAAATGTTGGTGATTTAGTTTACTACACCTATATAGCTGCGTTAACTTACCATACCTTAAATCACTTCCGTTTGGTGACTTAAAATTGATTTAAGAGCTTAAATCAATTTTAAGTCAGTTACCAAACGCAGGGTATAAGAGGTAATTATCTTATAATTATTCTATGTCCCATTTTTACAAATTGAATTCTTATTTTACATGTGTATATTTCTTTTTCAAACTTCTTGGTCAGTTGCTGATCTTGATAACATATAAAACAACCAGTTTCTAACTTCTCATTGAATACAATAAAGACCATTTTGTAAGTTGTAACCCCTCTTGGAAAGAAAGAAAGAATGTATAATTAAGGCAAAGTAAAAATAACTCACATAATTTCTTTTCTAAGCACTAAACCTCAAACTTCAGCTCAGCACACACTTTAAACCATTTCATTTGCTAATCATATCATATATATTGCCTATATGCAAATCCTAAGAAGGATCAAACGGCTGTTAGTGAGCCACATCAACATCAACATCAATTATTATAATTAGAGAATATCATCAATCAATTAATTAATGTGAGTATTCTTTTGATCTTTGCCTCAAAAAGGTGGTAACTTTAATCACCCCCCACCCCCCAAAATCTCCAAAAAATTACACGTTCAAATTGAAGTTACCGCATCACCAACCAACTTCCTTAAATTTTTCTCTTCCAAATAATAAACAAATACCCCCCTCAAGTTCATAAAAATTAAAACCCATAACTCAAAACAAAAAAAGAAAAAGAAAAAAAAAAAGATTGAAAATTTCTTGACAAAATGAAGTAAAACATAGAAAAAGAATCCAATACCACCCCGTCAGGTTCACGACTCCGAATGCGGCCCCGGCGGCTGCTCCGGTTCCTTCTCCTCAGCAGCCTCTGCCGGGGACGGCTGAGGCTGAGGAGATGTCACGACAGGCGGTGGTGGCGGTGCTTCAGTCTGTACCACCACATGATGCCGAGGTCTGGGCAGAGCAACGTCCATCCTTCCATCCACACAAGACGCGCACTTGGTCTCGACCCAGGCCTCCAAATCGTACCGCCCGTACCCGAAGACGGTCCGCCGGCCGAAACAGACCCGGCCCATTAGCACCGCCAGGGCCCCGAGGACCGTGATGACCGCCAGGGCCACTATCAGCGGCCCGAAGGACGCCCCCCCGCCGCCGTGGTACCGGTGGACTGCGACCGCTGGCTGCGCTGGAGGGGGCGGTGCCGCTGCTGCTGCTGTACCGCCGGTTGTAGTCGCGTCCATTGATTTGCAGGCAGTGTGATGTTGGGTGTGTGTGTGGGAGTGAGGAGAAGAGCAGAGGAGAGAAAAAGTTTGGGGCTTTTTGAATAAAGTGTGGGCCTGGGGTTAGAGAGGTAAAGAGAGGGACTGAGAGAGGGGGAGGGAGGTAAATAAATAAAAAGGTAAAAATTTTACTGTAATACTTCCAACAAAAAATTTTATTTTCGATCTGACGATTATAAATAAGGATGTTAGAGCATCTCCAAGAGATGTCGTAAAAATGGATTTCAATATATCTATATTGAGTGTCATTCTAAATTTTTTGGTAGCAAATTTCACCTCAATCTCCAACAGATTTCCAAAATATGGATCCCAATACATTTAAACTGCGCCAAAATATGGATCCCAATGAACGGTCTGGATTTGGCTCTGGTTTTGGGAAGTCATATTGGGAGTGCTAAAAACTGGGCCAAAATAGCTCGATTTGGCTCTGGTTTTGGGAGTGCCAAAAATAGGGATAGCTGTTTGGGTATTTCTTGGAGACGGTTTTCTCTCCTTAATTCCCAATTTTTAGTTTTAGGAGTGTTTTACGATGTCTTTTGGAGATGCTCTTACTTCCATGTTCACACTCAGATAATTTTATCGGTTACAGATGAATCTCATAATGAATAATATTTATTTATAATCGTCAGATCGAAAATAAATTTTTTTTTGTGGGAGTATTGGAGTAAATTTCTATAAGTAAATGAATAGTACTTGTTAGAAGATTTATTGGTAATCGATAAAATTATCTCGGTGTGAGTACGAGAGTAACGTCCAGTAAGAAGTTACTTCTACTTCTACTACTTGGGTTGGGTGCTGTACTGGGACTGGGGTACTCGTACCGGTATTGTGTTTTTAGCAGCGTTTATTTCAATTTTTTTTAACACCTTCGGTTTGGTTACTGAGTCCTTATCTGCTGTTATTATTCTAGAAGGAATAATAGACACTGCTTTTTCATTGGAATCGTTGGATTAAATCGGACGGTTCAGATCAATCCGATTTAGATTTTAAGAGATCTTTTTATAATCAGTCTGAACCGTCCGATTTAATTCAGCAGTTCTTAATGAAAAAACAGGACCTGTTATTTCATTTAGTTTAAGAGCTGATATGAATTCTTGGTTACTAACTTACTATGGCAATGTGACGGATTCATATCACCTACTGCGCAGTACCGTACTGCACAACAGATGAGCCATCCGATTGCTTTAAGATTCGTGCTAGCTTCAATCTCAAAAACCCCCTATTGATCTAAAGGTCATTGCTGTGCAGTACAGTCCAAATGCTTTAAGATTCGTGCTAGCTTCAATCTCAAAAACCCTCCTATTGATTTAAAGGTCAATGCTGCGCAGTAGAGGACAATCACGCCAATGTGACTAATCTACCTTTGTAACTTGTTAGATTTTATAATTGGGGAATTTTTCAAATTTTTCGTGTACATGCCAATTTTGTCAACGGGAAAGTGACTTTTTAATTTTATTATCTTTCAAAAGCACAAAACTTTCTACTTGTCACTGTGCCACATCAATTGCTCCCACGTGTCTTTCTTTATGTATGGTCAAATTTTGATTATGTAGAGTCCAATTTTTCCCTACAAACTTTGCTTTTGAATGAATTCCAAAAGTTGGTATTATTAAAATCTTTTGGGGGAAATTACATGAGAGAGAGAGAGAGAAGGAGAGGAAAGTGTGAAGGGCTAAAAATGAGAAAAGAGTTGGGTTATTTGATTTCGGTTATGGAAGTGAGAATGGTGTGTTCTTTTGTTTGTTTGTTTGTTGGTTGGAAATTAGAGAGAGAAAGAAAGGGTTCAATTGAGATTAGGGTTTAACTGTTTAAAAATGGGGTGTGCGTGAGGAATTCATATCCCCTGCTGTACTGCATTATGCAGCTCACAGCCTCAGCCGTTGGATCGTCTCGAGATTCGTGCAAGAGTGGATCTCGAGACGATCCAACGGCTGAGGCTGTGAACTGCACAATGCAGTAAGTCAGGCAGGGGATGAACACTCGTGACGTGAGTGAGAGTGAGAGTGTGACTGCGTGGGTGGGAAAACAAAAATGACAACTCTTTTGCTTATTTTAATTTGGTAACAGGGAAATTTGTCTGAGAATGGATTTTGGAAGGGACTGCGAGGAAGGTAGTGAGAGAGGTGGGAGCTGATATACAGCTCCCCCATTTGTGCTTCCATTTAGATCATTGTCATGTCATCCAATATATGACTGTTGAAAACTTATCAGGGCTACCTAGCATTTATAGAATGGATATCCATCGGTTTTATAGGTTACAAGTTTGAGATATGAGTTACAAAATTGATATAACTATTATAAAATTGATATATTTGTGAACGTTATAGACAATTATTCTTTGGACATAAGATGTTTCTTAAAACTTGTACATATACAAATATATCAAAATTTCAGAAGATTGGTACCTGAAAATAATTGGAATACATTAAAATAGCTAATTTATTTATTACTAATGTGTCAATTATAGTATTATTCATTATAGTTTTCAATCAGTATTTTGATTTTGTAAGATTGTATTAATAATAAGAGGGATGCTAACTGTCCCCCACAAAAAATCCCCCTTAAATGTCCCCCGCGAGCATACTCTCGTCCACGTCAACTATGAACACCGAAGACCATTGGATGTGAACACCCGCCAATAAGCAGTATGAACATCCGAGCGTGCTCCAATTTTCATCACGTATTGAAATTGAATTAAGCACGTGCTTAATTTATTTTTGCACGTGGAAAATATGCCAACTCCTGTCCACGTCAACTATGAACACCAAAGACCATTTGATATGTACACCCGCCAATAAGCAATATGAACACCCGCGCGCGCTCCGATTTTCATCACGTGCTGAAATTGAATTAAGCACGTGCTTAATTTATTTTTGCACATGGAAAATATGCCAAAAAAATTTTTTCTCCCAATTTGCATTGTTCATAGAGCTCTCAGAGGGTGTTCATACTGAATGTATCATGGTGTTCATACCACTTGCCAACTGGTATTCATACCGGTTCCAGCAGAAACAGATGGGGGACGTTTAAAGGGGACAAATGATGAGGGACAAAGAGATTATCTCTAATAATAATGGACGGATGCAAATAGTTTTTTAAACAAATTTGTTATATATAAACATCTATGTATAATGTAAATATCGCGAAAGTGATTTATTGTACTTTTCTAATTTTGAAGTATTGTTTTCTTTTGTATGGTGTCTTTTGACTATTTATATATTTTAAACAATCTGCACTTTTTAATTACCAAAAGGTTTAACTATATTAAATATTTTTTTCAAATATATATTGTTGTTGAGATTAGATAATGACTATTACTTAATAGATTAAAATTATTGATCATATATTAAATAGTGGTGAAATTCAGCTCAATGATAAGTATTAAAATGATTGGATGTGTCAAACTAATAGCTGATCGGTGATCTCTAACAACTTTGATTTTAAGGAGAAAGGATATGTATAAAGTTCATGAGCTAATCAAATAAGTTGCAAAACGTATTCGGAATAAATTTGGTTTATATAGCTAAAACATATGTGAGGTGATAATTATTCCCCTTAAAAAATCTCTTTATCTATTTATCAATATATTTTTAATTAAAAGTTCTTTTCGACATGCAACAAGTATTTTTAACATTCATAATGCATGCATGTTCTAAACTATGCAAAAGACTCATACATGTACTATGAAAGAGAAAAGAGTGAAAAAAAATTCACTCATTTTGAGAGAGCATGAGAAAGAGAATATTAACCAATTTAATTTGGGGAATTGACAGGGGGAAAGTTAATTAGATAACAATAAGCAATATTTCAATGAAACGCAATTATGTGACAATTTGCTAGCATGCATGGATTTTGTTCTTCTTTCAAAGAATCACTATTGTGAAGTGAAGATTAAATACTGTAGACAGATAGCAATTCCTTCATTAAACAACTATAGGAAGATGTACTATTGTTCGCCTTAGTTTGAAAAGGGTCCCCAAAAATGAGCAGACATAGATCTTCAGTACCCTTTCAATCTATACCAATCCATGTAAATGCATGCCATATATTCATATTCAAAGTTAATTAATTTTCACACAAGTCCATCTCTTGATTAGTGTATAATATATTGTTCCTTTTTTTGTATACTAGTGAAAAGCCTACGCCTTGTTATAGGCTGAAATTGTTATTTTTTATAATATACTTTTAAGATAATATATAATGGGTCTTAAATTGGGGTTAGAATTTAGTCCAAAGCCATTTGGACGGTCTCCGTCCAAAGCTATAACTAAACCGTTCGATTCAATTTATATGTTAATCAACGGTGATAACATGTGAACCCATCATTCTAAATATAAACACATCTGTATTTTGTTCCTATTTTTGGCACCTATGTGATCAAATCACGGTTGATCAATTACCAACAATTGGATCGTACGGCTCTCCGAATCCTTTGGACGGTCCAAAGCCATTTGGACAATATCCGATCCCCTTAAATTGAGATAATTTATATGGGCTGAGAACGTCAATGGACATTAACGTACATCAACGGTTCTGATCTATCTAAGAAAATGATCAACGGCACATATTTCTTATTTGAGGAAGATAGCTCTTTTATGTCATTTTTTCCAATATACTTTTATATAATAGTAAGGATAAGGATTGATAATATTATTGGCATAACTCATATTTGCAGGAAAATTACAAAACAGTTTTCTGCAGGAGATCCCGGAGAGGAATAAAGTTGGTTGGTGGTTTTTAAAAGAGTATACTGGATATTGTCCTAAAAGGATGTCGAAATCTTTGCAATTTTATAAGGAGATATATCCCGGGATATGTGCTAAATTTGAATAGTGGTAAAGCATGTTGGCATTAGTGCATAATCATGAAGAGGCTCTACTGAAATGTAATTTATGGAACTTTCGCATAGAGACCCAGTTTTATGTTGTATTTGCAGAAAAGTTTGTAGAATTTAGAGTTGGCAAAATCTGACCCGACCCGAACTCCGAGATGACCCGTGAATAGAGGTACAAAATCTGAGCAGATCCGAAAAACCCGCCCGACCTGAAAAAATGCCGGCAGACGACAACCTGATACTCGACCCGACCCGACCTGAACCTGACCCGACCTGAACCTAATCCGACCCGACCTGAACCTGACCCGACCCAAAAAAATGCCAACAGTCGTCAACCTGATAGCCGACCCGACAATCTACCACCTCTATTAGAATTATTTCTGTTATATATTTTCTTATATAATTGGAAGTGCAGCTAAAAATTAGTGGACGACTTATTCGTTGAAGAAGTAACAAAACAATAAAGAAGAAAAAATTCCGGATTCATCAAGTACATTTTGATGCTGCGCAGAAAGAATAATAAGCGTAATGATTTTATGAGCACTGTCTTGTTATCTTCAAAAAAAGTGTCATGAATTAATTAAGCAAATCATATAAGTACTATCTTCTTATCCGGACTGATCAAGACATCAAGTACATTTTTTTTCTTGGAGATAAAAGATGAGGGTCAAGTTGGGTTACTCAAATTTAAACTTGTATATAGAGGACCTCCAATCTTATTTTCACAATTCAATTATTCAAAGATCTTTTCGTTGGACTTATATACAGATAATAATAATAATAAAGATATGTCTTTTTTTTGGAAAGTTGTACATATAAATAATTTATTGGCTACCCAACTCAAGACGAAAAAATTGAAATTGATTTATACATATATTTTTTTTTTCTTCTTTTTATTATGTTTGGAAACAAAGTGTTCGGTGTTCCTATGGTGCGGTGTGTTTGAATTTTTTTATTTACCTACTTAATGGGCCGCATGCATAAGAGGTACTTACAACTAAGACAAACAGACGACAACAAAAACAGTAGAAGGGTCACAGAACAAGCCAGCATGAATCAAAACATCCATGAAGAAGGAAAATAAAATAAATGATCGAGAAGTCTGGACAACTCTCTCCGGACCGGAAGCTAAAGAAGAATATATAAATTTGTTTGGCCCAAAAAAAAAAAAAAGAATATATGTACGAATTTGCAAATTTGCATGCATAAGACTTGAATTTTTTACTATTGGCATTTGGCAGCTATAGCTAAAGCCCTTTAATTTAAGCCCATATGTTGGAATTTGGATCCTCAGTACTCAGTAGACATAGCATCGCACTCATCCTCTGATCCTGTCAAGTGTAAAACAGTGTCATGCATATTATATACCAAGTCTCCTAATTTGAGCCTGTAATAATAATGGGCCTGTATCCAATCCAATACATAGCCGATGGTCATTGGTCATTGGTCACTTGATCACTTTTACTCACTTTGACTGACCTCAGCTTGCCGTGGACTCTGGTCAAACTTTCTACAGTTGGAATTCGGAAACGTTCCCCTCGGGGAATTCGTATCCCCTGCTGCATTGCATCGTGCAGTTCATAACGTCAGCCGTTGGATCGTCTCGAGATCTTTATTGGCACAATCTCGAGACGATCCAACGGCTGAAATTGTGAATTGCGCAATGCAGTGCGGCAGGGGATATGGGGGGATGGGAGGAACAAGAAAAATCGCCCACTCGAACCCGATCGGGCAATTTTACAAATTACCCTTCCTTGCAAAAATTTGAAACACTTTGCCCCTCCTCAAAATTTTTTCAACAAAATACCCTTATTGGCCCCATTTTCTCCTTCCTTCCCCTTCATACCATCCTATTTTTCTATAAGTAAAGGTAATAGTGAAATAAGAATATATAAATTATGACCATACACTAGTACCTCTAAAATATGCATAACTGAAACACTCTGCCCCTCCTCAAAATTTTTTCAACAAAATGCCCTTATTGGCCCCATTTTCCCCTTCCTTCCCCTTCATACCATCCTATTTTTCTATAAGTAAAGGTAATAGTGAAATAAGAATATATAAATTATGACCATACACTAGTACCTCTAAAATATGCATAACAATTTTTTATTAAATTCCAACTTTTATTTTTTTATGACCTTTTATTTTAATGAACATTCATGAATTTTAAAATGAATAAAAATAAAAAAATTATTGAATATTTTCATATGGACAAAAATTTTAAAAATTCAAAAAATAATTAGAAAACTCCATAACTGAAATTTTAATATATTTCGGACACGATAACACATATTTTGAAGTGTCTGCATTATAAAAAATATATATACGTATTAATTTAAATTGAAATTAAAGAATAAATATACCAAAAAATCTATATACAAAATATATATACGTTCTTTATATATGTAAGAAAAAGTTGCTTAAAGAAATAATTGATTTTCAATATATAATGATGCTTGTATAAAAGATTCACGTTGGTTAGTTCAGATAAAAATTATAAAAGATAAACTTCACAAACTGTAGAAAATCATATGCATATTTTAGAAGTATTTGTCATGGTTATAATTTAGTTTAATATACTAAGTAACACGTTATAATAATCGCAAATCAACATACAACAAGATGTCTGTGCAATGTAATTTTTTTCTAAATTATATAGTAATATTATTAGTCTTTTAATATTTAATTTTTCTGTATTTAGAAATATATATGTATAGTCCTTAATTTTGTTATGTTATTGGTAGAGTATTATATATTCTTATTTCACTATTACCTTCACTTATAGGAAAATAGGATGAGATGAAGGGGAGAGAAGGGAAAATGAGGTCCACAAGGGTATTTTGTTGAAAAAATTTGGAGGAGGTGCAAAGTGTTTCAAATTTTCACAAAGAAGGGCACTTTGTGAAATTGCCCAACCCGATCGCCTTTCACACAGCTCAACAACTACTCAAGTCCTCAGTACTCCTACTTCCACTCGTATTCATTCATTCCTCTCTCAATTACCAAATCCCTAATAACCGCGATTTGGTAATTTGTCTTTCTTTAGCGATCGCCGCAGATCGATCGAGCAGTAGCCGCGGGAAAGCTATTCTGGTAAATCTAATTTATACCCATTATTATGTAAATAGCTAATTAAGATGAGATGTTACTTGCAACCAAAAGTTGATCGGACGGAAGCAAAGTACAAAAGCGCATAATTTGTTCTTTTTGTGCGGCGTGTCGATCAATGCCCTTTTCTTTGCTTCCTTATTTACTGTTAGGATGATTATTCATGTGCCCTTTTTAGAAATAAATGGAACCGTTACTTACTTATCTTGGCATAAATAGTTATTTTTTTAGTAAAGAATTATCAGGAAATGCATATATTTTATAATGCGAGTTAACTTTCAGTAAGAGTGATATTTGTTTATCTACTAGAAGGTTTAGTCAGTAATGAATATTCTTACAAGCTTTAATTTCTTGCAGGAACCACCAGTACGAGGTTTTGCACCCACGTCAGCCAACCATGGGGGGAATTACAATGTTCGTTCCCACATTGGAAGGATTGTGCTATCTTCTCGGCGAAGTGATATTTTATTTAATGACAACAATTGACCCACCGGATGCATCACTTCTCATATCGAGTGTATTCTATATGACAATGCCAGTTTGGTTCGTATACTGTTTAAAAAATAGTGCACGGAATAGGGAATATAAATATTTTACCCCTCTGGACTTCATAGCTAAATGTGCCATTGGTGTCAAAGCACCAAAGTCATCACCGACAGAACTAATACTGTATTTGATCCTCCTTTCAGCAATTGGGCTCTTTGGCTGTATTATTCTCCTCAGTCCAGACTATTTTCTCTTGAATGTCTTTCATAAAGCAGAAGGAGTGTATGATTACTTCTCTGAGGATGGCTTTAGTGTGGTTAGATATGGAACGAGGCTGATAAACAATGTTCGTCAATTAATTCGGACAGTGTGTTCTGCTCCTGCATCTGTTTTCTGGCAAATTGTAAAATATTTAAGTGGCACCAGTTTTAATGGAAAGAGGAAGATTGTCTCCTGGAAGTTGGGCGATGAGCTCGGTAGGGGTGCCTATGGTACAGTATACAAGGCTACTGACCAGTAAGTTAATTTGATATATATTATTCAAATTTAAACAAACTGGATTTGATTTGCACAAAAGTTTGTTAGAAAACAGGTGCCATCCGACATATAACAACGATCAATAAGTTTGGGGAAATTTTGTCTGCTCTGATATTGATGCTTGCTTATTTGAAGTTGTATTTGCTAATGAGGAATGTTTCAATGCCACAAGCTTTATGCAGTAATACTGTATAAAGCTTAGAAAATAATAATAATCTTCTCCTGTTTAGGATGCCATCGTGTGCAACTTTTACTAGAATTAGTTCTTCGTGGTGGATCCGTCAAGAATTAATATTTATTAGATCTTGAAAATCTTTTTGTTTTCTTCAGAGATGGACGATTGTTTGCCATCAAGATAATATGTACTGAGGACAGAGCCAATGCAGCACAATCTGATATTATGAATGTAAGACATATATATACTCAATTCTGCTATTGTGTTACTCTGAATGTAAGGCAGTACTTTTCATGTCCTACCACTAAAATAAAAAAATGTGTTACAGGAGGTCTCCCTAATGCTTGGCCTGAAGCATCAAAATATAGTTCAATATTATGGAACAGACAGAGTAAGATGCTCTCTCTTTTTTCCTAATTAATGCAGCTAATTAGATACTTTTAGTTTTTAACACGTAAGCTTCAGTAGGACGTACCTTAAGCAACATTGATTCCTATTTTGTGTTATGACAGAGAGACAACAAATTGTACATATTCCTTGAACTAGTTGTGCCAGGTTCCTTGGAAAAACTTTACCGGATGAGGCAATTGCAAGATCCAGAAGTCTCATGGTATACAGTGCAGATATTATATGGGCTGATTTACCTACATGGTCATAACATCTTGCACAGGTTATCCTTTTTGCCCTTTCTGCAAATAGATTATCCTTGTTTTTTTTGAGTAAACGATGAGGGTCTAGCCCCCAAATTTCATTAATTAAAAGTAAAGGTCATAGCACAAGAGTTAAGAAACAAAGGAAAGAAAAAAAAGACAATAGATAATGAAGAAAAATTGTAACAAAGACAATCTGCTATCCAGGAAATGTGATATTCATTGCTGCATCAGCGATCATGGATTATCCTTGTTAACTAGAGAAGTCCATTGTCGTTACAGCGTATTATATGTATTATATCCTCTGTCATGTTTTCAATCGGAGAATAATAGTCATGACTCGTGAGGCTCTTTCCAATATAATAATAGGTGATATATACAAACATTTTCTTACTAGTATTATAGTATATATATTTTGGGTTGGGAGTTCCAATATCAGTGATCGATACAAATGGTATTGGGCAAAGACAGTATAAACAAGTGGATGGCCTTCTGATGTACGTATATATACCGTCTCTAGCTAACATTATTGATAATAAAATCGAGATCATTATTTTACAAGGTGCATGAGATGGGATGAAATTTGATAACTACATTTCCACTTCAGGTTCTTTTGGATAGATGTTTTTTTTTCCTTTCCTTTCCTCCTTTCCTTTCCTTTCCTTTCTGAGTCATGATGAAAAGTAATTAATGTATGAGTTTTGACTTTAGGGTAAAATTTTCGTCTTATTATTTTTAATTTCTCTCTTTGCAGGGACCTCAAATGTGCAAACATACTGTTCGATGCAAGACATAGATGTGTAAAATTAGCAGACTTTGGGATAGCCAAAAAGGCATGCCTATTTTGTTGCCTTATTAATAATAGTATTTAACTATTTATGTATATATCATGAATATGTGTACAACTGTATATATAGAGCTGAATTGAGTTACGGTGAGTTGCAAAGTAAAATGGCATTTTATTTTGCGGTAGTATCTCAAGAACTGTTACTCAAATAGCCGATCCGGTGCATTCTACATATTGAATACTAAATTCTAATGAAACTTCAATATGTAGAATAGAGGGGTCGAATTGGATGGGCCATTAAAGTTAATAGTTTTTGAGAAACGAGTGCACAGTAAATTATCATTTTACTTTGCAAGGCACTATAACCTAGTTCTCTCTCTATATATGTATTTTAAAATTTCTTGATCTTATAGTTGACGCATTTACCGGAAATATCAGATTGATATTGAGGAAGGCACAAATTCTTGGAAGGGGACTGCATATTGGATGGCTCCTGAGGTACATCTATAAATAGTTCTGTGTTGTTTACTGTAGAAAAATATTTCAAGTGTTCACTTCAATTTGGCACTTCCTCCAGTCCAAGCAGCAGGGTGCTTGGATCTTCTGAACAACCCAGCATAATACAGTATTTTTGATACTATAACTGTCAATTATATGTTCTTTCATAGTTCTTCGCTGGGATCTAAACGATCTATCATTCCTCCAAACAATGGAAATAAAGAGATTTTTTTTTTTAATCTGATCAATCCTTTCTTTTGAGTTATTTCTAACGAGTAAACATATATATCAGGTCATCAGGACGGAAGCATATGGCCCCCCTGCTGACATATGGAGCCTTGGATGCACTGTTTTGGAGATGCTAACCAGAACGCATCCATATCCTGAACTAGAATGGGTGCGCTGATTGCCGAACGCCCTCTACCAATTTATTGTTGAAAAATATCCTTATTAAAACTAAAACAAATAATAAGATCCTTTCAAATTGCAGATGGCAGCAGTCTATAAAACAGGACACAACAAAAGGCCGCCAATCCCCTCGACACTGTCAGATAATTCACGTAATTTCATTGATAAGTGTCTTCAGGTCAAACCCGAAGATCGCCCTTCTGCCCTGGGGCTCTTGGAACACCCATTTGTGCAGGGACCGTCCTTCCGTGTATAGCTGCTAGTACAATGTCAAAGCTTTCCAGACTAAAAAGAAATAGTTTCTATTTATAGTTTTAGTAAGGCTGTGTCAATCCATGCCCACTTGCCAAACCTTGGGCACACCTTTTTTCTTTATTTTTACTTTGAGAATCTAATCATACTATTCTAATTAATATGATTACATATTGTGTTGGATGCGTGTTGCAATTTTATATTGTACCTACTTTGACCGTTTGGTTATCTAGAGCCAAACCTGACAGAGTTAGCATAGTTAGTGATGATCAGTTGATCACTCCTTGAACAAAGCTAAAGCTGACCATAATTATAGTTTTGTCCAGGGCAGAGTTAAAATGTTCTTAAGTTTGATTGGTCATTCTCTTAATTTTGCTTATGAGCTGCTAGATACTGGGTCTGATAAGATTGTGGTGCATGCTAACCATTTTTCTGTTATCTGTTAACTAACTGCTGGTTAATTACCCCATGAACAGAACTTACTGATTCGTACTAGTGTTCTTCTCTGTCTTACATTTTGTTAGTAATATTAATATTGTAACCGCCTGACTAAGGACATCCAGATGGAAATCCCATCTCAATGTTCGTTTATTGGGTTCTCATTTGTTTGCTCCTGTTTATCCCCAAACTCTTTAATTTTAACATGTAAATTATGGCTTAATTCGTGTGAGGGCTGATAGATAATTCTACCATGGAACTATGGCTCTTTGTTAGCTTTGATCAAGAGGAAGTGAAGAGAAAATTGTATTTCTAAATTCTTATGTGTTTCTCGTACGTCACAACAACAGACCCTTTATATAGGACTAAACTTCAAAAAACTCTAGAAATTCACACTAAATCACAGAATACAAAACAGCCCTATTTCAGCTGACCCCCTATTACTAAAACAGTCATAACTCTCCATAGGGATCTCCAAACGCCTTGAGACTTGAACCATCAAAAACTAGACTTTAAGAGCTTTCCATCAATATGTCATTTATTCAAATCCACTTTTATTTGACCCTTCGAATCCCTTCAGCAATCAGCCCTAAATTTCTGGCTGCTGCTGGCTGCTGTTGGGTGCTTGCTGCTGCTGTTGGATGCTGCTGCCTTTAATATCTTCCACTATATTCTTAATAAACCTAACATTATTATAGTCTTTATATTTTCAACATTTTAAACTCGTGCAATGACCAAGCTGAGAAGTGTCTGAAATTTCAACGAGTATATAGTCTTTAATGCAAATTCCGTATTAAGTGAGACGGTTCTGCTCCTTAATATTTTACCCCATTTTGTGAGCGAAATATAAAATAAGCTGAAAAAGTTTTTACACGCATATTGATGTTCAAATAATATTATTTTTTTATTTTTTTTAGATAAAGATGAGGGTCAAGCCACTCAAATTAAATGTCCATAAAAGATCCCCATCTAGATTTCGAACCCGCGATCTCCCACACAGAGCGTTACCCTTAGCCACTGGAACAATGACCGGTTCCAGTTCAAAGAATTATACAAAATATAATACATGTCACTTGAACAACACCAATTAATAAAAATATTAATGCATCATAATTGACAAGATTATTTTTTAATTTATAATACCTTTAATTCATCAAAATATCCGGCACTATACAAAGTCAACAGTCATACAAACTAGTTTGGATTACTTTGATTGTGTTTCAAATTTTATTTAATTTGAGTGTCATTTGATACTCCATCACCGATCATCAAGTTTATATAGTAATTATAACGGTCTAAATTTAATGATTCTTGATGGAGTATCAAATGATGCTACAATTGAATAATATTTGACACACAATCGATATATAAGAAAATGAATATGTTTATAAAAGATTTTTTATAAATTTATATGATTTAGTATAACATTTGTGTCAAAATATTATTGTGTCATTTCATCCTCCTCTTGTTATATAATCGGAAGTGAAGCTAACAATCAGTTGACGACTTATTCGTTGCAGAAGTAACAAAACAATAGAAAAAAAAAAAAAAAAAAAACGGATTCATCAAGTACCTTTTGATACTGCGCAGAAAGAATAATAAGCGTAATGATTTTATGAGCACTGTCTTGTTATCTTAAAAAAAAAGTGTCATGAATTAATTAAGCAAATCATATAAGCACTATCTTCTTATCCGGACTGATCAAGACATCAAGTACATGTTTTTTTTGGAGATAAAAGATGAGGGTCAAATTGGGTTACTCAAATTTAAACATGTATATAGAGGACCTTCAATCTTATTTTCACAATTCAATTATTCAAAGATCTTTTCGTTGGACTTATATACAGATAATAATAATAATAAAGATATGTCTTTTTTTTGGAAAGTTGTACATATAAATAATTTATTGGCTACCCAACTCAAGACTCAAAAATTGAAATTGATTTATACATATTTTTTTTTTCTTCTTTTTATTGTGTTTGGAAACAAAGCGTTCCTATGGTGCGGTGTGTTTGAATTTTTTTATTTACCTACTTAATTGGCCGCATGCATAAGCGGTACTTACAACTAAGACAAACAGACAACAACACAAACAATAGAAGGTCACAAAACAAGCCAGCATGAATCAAACACATCCATGAAGAAGGAAAATAAAATAATTGATCGAGAAGTCTGGACTCAACTCTCTCCGGACCGGAAGCTAAATCAGAATATATAAATTTGTTTGGCCCAAAAAAAAAAAGAATATATGTATAAATTTGCATGCATAAGACTTGAATTTTTTACTATTGGCATTTGGCAGCTATAGTATAGCTAAAGCCCTTTAATTTAAGCCCATATGTTGGAATTTGGATCCTCAGTACTCAGTAGACATAGCATCGCACTCATCCTCTGATCCTGTCAAGTGTAAAACAGTGTCATGCATATATATACCAAGTCTCCTAATTTGAGCCTGTAATAATGGGCCTGTATCCAATCCAATACATGGCCGATGGCGGCATCTGGGGCAGCTGCTTCACCCCACATCTGCTCGACACGTGTATACATAGTTTGACTGACCTCAGCTTGCCGTGGACTCTGGTCAAACTCATCTCAAAAAAAAAAAAAAAAAAAAAGACTCGACCAAACTTTCTCTAATTAGAATTGGGAGTATTCCTATGAATAACAGGTAAAGTCCACCCCTATAAAGTAGGCCACCCATCCAACTTTTTCACAGTTTTGACACACTACGTGCACTTATGCACCTATGTGCTTACCACAGTTGCATAAATATTAAACTGGAAATCGTAGTATATCTGTTTACTGGAAAATGATATTTATTAATCAGAAATATATAAATGTTTGAGTAAAACTACTGTGCTCTTAAGCTCACGGGGACACAAAAAACGTATCAAACCATATCCAAATTTTGATTTATATGGCTCAATAAATTCTTTATATCAAAATCATGTGGAATGCAAAAATTTTCCATTTTTAGAGATTTTTAAGTATTTATTTTAGATTTTTTAAAGTTACATATGAAATATTGATTATTTTATTAATATTGTATAGTTGCTATTAAAAAATCTGAAATAAATACTTAAAAATCTCCAAAAATAATTTTATGTTTGCATGTTATAAGAATTTGATATAAAAGAATTTATTGAGTCATATAACTTAAAAATTGGATATGGTTTGATATGTTTTTGGTGTTAAGCTCACGGGAGGCCCCCGTGAGCTTAATAACACGGTAGTTTTACTCTAAATGTTTACTGAAAAATGATATTTGTTCACTGAAAATACGGTGGACTGGTGGATAAGTAAAAGAGGTGGACACTACTTACTACTCTATTCCCATCGGGACGGGAGGAACAAGAAAAATCGCCTACCTGAATGAGTAGTACCTAGTGTCCACTATGGATGTGTCCAAAAATAATATCACATGTTATCCAAATATTGGATAATAGGGCCCTACTATCCTAATTGTGGACATTGGATCATAATGGACGGATCAGATTTATTCACAAAAATTTTGCTCCCTTCAAAAACTGTACTTTTGTATCAATCTGAACTGTTTATTTTGATTTGACGGTCCAGATTGGAATAATAGGAAGAATAACAGCAGATACGGACTCGATGTGTCCATAGTTACACAAATAGGTGTAAGTGGCCCACATATAACACTTACACCCCTCACATCCCTCACATAGTCACATGTGACTACTGTGGACCCATCGGACACTTAAATGTTTCCGAACCCGAACCCGAACCCGAACCCGATCGCCTTTCACACAGCTCAACTGCTCAAGTCCTCACTACTACTTCTACTCGTCTTCATTCATTCCTCTCTCAATTACCAAACCCCTAATAACCGCGATTTGGTAATTTGTCTTTCTTTAGCCATCGCCGATCGATCGAGGAGTAGCCGCGGGAAAGCTATTCTGGTAAATCTAATTTATACCCATTATTATGTAAATAGCTAATTAAGATGAGATGTTACTTGCAACCAAAAGTTGATCGGACGGAAGCAAAGTACAAAAGCACATAATTTGTTCTTTTTGTGCGGCGTGGCAATGCCCTTTTTTTTGCTTCCTTATTTACTGTTAGGATTATTCATGTTCCCTTTTTAGAAATAAATGGAACCGTTACTTACTTAATTATCTTGGCATAACTAGTTTTTTTTTTTTAGTAAAGAATTATCAGGAAATGCATATATTTTATAATGCGAGTTAACTTTCAGGGAGAGTGCTATTTCTTTATCTACTAGAAGGTTTAGTCAGTAATGTACATTATTACAAGCTTTAATTTCTTGCAGGAACCATCAGTACGAGGTTTTGGACCCACGTCGGCCAACTATGAGGAAAATTATAATGGACTGTTTCCTATTCTTAGTAATAGGCAGTGGTGTCAGAGCTATGACAGTGATATTATATCCGGGGCCAAGAATTGACTCAACATATGCATCAGTTCTCTTAACGATTTTGTTCTATATGACAATACCAGTTACTTTGGTATACAGATTGGAAAGAAAAATTCTACCAGACAAGCTATATCCTATCCGTTTGGACTTTATAATAATTGGTGTAACCACTTTTTACAAATCAAGAGTAAAGGCATCATTACAGACAGAAATTATAGCCTATTGTATCCTCTTTGCAGCAGAATTCCTGATAATTGTCATCATTCTCTTGAGTCCCTACAAGTTCCTCTTGTCAGATGTCATCCGTAAAGTAATTCGGACAGTGTTTTCTGCTCCTGCATCTGTTTTCTGGCAAATTATAAAATATTTAAGTGACACCAGTTCTAATGGAAAGAGGAAGATTGTCTCCTGGAAGTTGGGCGATGAGCTCGGTAGGGGTGCCTATGGTACAGTATACAAGGCTACTGACCAGTATGTTAATTTGATATATATTATTCAATTTAAACAAACTGGATTTGATTTGCACAAAAGTTTGTTAGAAAACAGGTGCCATCCGATATATAATAACGATCAATAAGTTTGGGGAAATTTTGTCTGCTCTGATATTGATGCTTGCTTATTTGAAGTTGTATTTGCTAATGAGGAATGTTTCAATGCCACAAGCTTTATGCAGTTATACTGTATAAAGCTTAGAAAATAATAATCTTCTCCCGTTTAGGATGCCATCGTGTGCAACTTTTACTAGAATTAGTTCTTCGTGGTGGATCCGTCAATGATTAATATTTATTTGATCTTGAAAATTTCATTTTTTTTTTCTTCAGAGATGGACGATTGTTTGCCATCAAGATAATATGTACTGAGTACAGAGCCAATGCAGCACAATCTGATATTATGAATGTAAGACATATATATACTCACTTCTGCTATTGTGTTACTCTGAATGTAAGGCAGTATTTCTCATGTCCTACCACTAAAATAAAAAATTGTGTTACATGCAGGAGGTCTCCCTAATGCTTGGCCTGAAGCATCAAAATATAGTTCAATATTATGGAACAGACAGAGTAAGATGCTCTCTCTTTTTTCCTAATTAATGCAGCTAATTAGATACTTTTAGTTTTTAACACGTAAGCTTCAGTAGGACGTACCTTAAGCAACATTGATTCCTATTTTGTGTTATGACAGAGAGACAACAAATTGTACATATTCCTTGAACTAGTTGTGCCAGGTTCCTTGGAAAAACTTTACCGGATGAGGCAATTGCAAGATCCAGAAGTCTCATGGTATACAGTGCAGATATTATATGGGCTGATTTACCTACATGGTCATAACATCTTGCACAGGTTATCCTTTTTGCCCTTTCTGCAAATAGATTATCCTTGTTTTTTTTGAGTAAACGATGAGGGTCTAGCCCCCAAATTTCATTAATTAAAAGTAAAGGTCATAGCACAAGAGTTAAGAAACAAAGGAAAGAAAAAAAAGACAATAGATAATGAAGAAAAATTGTAACAAAGACAATCTGCTATCCAGGAAATGTGATATTCATTGCTGCATCAGCGATCATGGATTATCCTTGTTAACTAGAGAAGTCCATTGTCGTTACAGCGTATTATATGTATTATATCCTCTGTCATGTTTTCAATCGGAGAATAATAGTCATGACTCGTGAGGCTCTTTCCAATATAATAATAGGTGATATATACAAACATTTTCTTACTAGTATTATAGTATATATATTTTGGGTTGGGAGTTCCAATATCAGTGATCGATACAAATGGTATTGGGCAAAGACAGTATAAACAAGTGGATGGCCTTCTGATGTACGTATATATACCGTCTCTAGCTAACATTATTGATAATAAAATCGAGATCATTATTTTACAAGGTGCATGAGAAGGGATGAAATTTGATAACTACATTTCCACTTCAGGTTCTTTTGGATAGATGTTTTTTTTTCCTTTCCTTTCCTTTCCTTTCTGAGTCATGATGAAAAGTAATTAATGTATGAGTTTTGACTTTAGGGTAAAATTTTCGTCTTATTATTTTTAATTTCTCTCTTTGCAGGGACCTCAAATGTGCAAACATACTGTTCGATGCAAGACATAGATGTGTAGGGCTGTCAATGGAAGGACTTTTGACGTTTTTCCGTTCCGTTCGGACCGAACGGAACAAACAACGGCCCAGATTTTATTTCCGTCCCGAAAACGGAACGATCAACGGCAGAGATTTTATTTCCGTGGGATTAACGGAACGGGTAACGGAACTTTCCAGTTCCGTTCCGTTTAATTCCATATTTCCGTTCTAAGTCAGATCCGTTGGATTGCATCAAGATGCGGGCTTGTGCAAATTTTGATGTGAATCTAACGGATGAAGTTCCTTCCCTCAAATGCGGTGCTGGGTATAAAATCCCCGAACCCTAGCGCCGCTCGCCCTCTCCCCTTTCCTCTTCCCCCTCTCTCCTCGCACACGCCTGCTGTTCTCGTGCCTGTGTGTGTGAGTGCAGCGATGCATGGGGTGATGGAGCAGGATGAGGCATTGCATTGCACTTCTCGTGCTTGATTGATGGATTGGTTTCCTCCTCTTTTTTCTTTTTCACAGAGAGGCTATTTCTTGATTCTTTCTATCCCTTTCAACTTTCATTTCATATTTTTTTGTGACTAAATGAAGCAATTTTAGTGGAAATAGGTACTGATACTGGTACATGGGTACTGATACCAGTGGATATGGGTTCCCAGAGGCGAAGGCAAGCTTGAAGCAAAGGCATGTGTTGGCTGCTGGTAATTTTAGCTGATTTTGCTGATTTTTCTCGAATTTGATTGTTTGGTACTGGTTTTCGTTTCATCTTTTTTGTACTGATTTTTTGCTACTGATTTTTGCTGGTTTTGGTACTATTTTTCGGTTTCTGATTTTTTGTACTGGTTACAAGGTACTAATTTTACTGGTTTTACAGTTTTACTTGGTTTTTGCTGATTTTACGGGTTTTACTGGTTTTTGCTGATTTTACTGATTTTACTGGTAAATTACAAAAGTCCTGGTTTCTGTTGATTTTCAATTTCTGGTTTTTAGTACTGGTAAAATACAAGCACTGGACTGGTACAGGGGTATCGGTACAAAGATTTTGTACAAGAAATCTTGCTGATTGTATCAGACTAGCAAAATTTATCATGTTTTGATTGTTCAAAGGTTGAAATTCATCTCAATTGAAACGGAACAAAAATTTCCGTTTTGACCGTTGTTCCGTTCAATCAATACGGAACAGGAACGGAAAAAAAAATTGTGCTGTTTTAATAACAGAACGGAAAACGTAATGAATTTCTCTTCCGTCTGTTCAAACGGAACAGAAACGGAACACTATACTTCCGTAAACGTTTTGAACGTTTGACACCCCTATAGATGTGTAAAATTAGCAGACTTTGGGATAGCCAAAAAGGCATGCCTATTTTGTTGCCTTATTAATAATAATATTTAACTATTTATGTATATATCATGAATATGTGTACAACTGTATATATAGAGCTGAATTGAGTTACGGTGAGTTGCAAAGTAAAATGGCATTTTATTTTGCGGTAGTATCTCAAGAACTGTTACTCAAATAGCCGATCCGGTGCATTCTACATATGGAATACTAAATTCTAATGAAACTTCAATATGTAGAATAGAGGGGTCGAATTGGATGGGCCATTAAAGTTAATAGTTTTTGAGAAACGAGTGCACAGTAAATTATCATTTTACTTTGCAAGGCACTATAACCTAGTTCTCTCTCTATATATGTGTATATATATATAGAGTCTGGCTACGGTGTTTTTGGCAGCACTTCAAGCATATATGCTGCCAAGCTCCGTAACCGTTCGATCTATTCTTGATTCGTGCCCTGATTGATTGAAATTGTGCGGAACGGAACCATTTAACGGAGCCCGTCAAGTCGTCAAGACGTCAACAATGAAACAAACCCTCATCTCCTTCTTCTCGTTCTTTCCCTTTCCCCTCCATTTTCTGGTTTCCCCTTTCCCTCTCCAAGCTCCTGGCTTCCTCGCCGCGAGAAAGAAAACTACCCAAACGCTTCCTCTCGCCGCACGCCGTACGCCGCATGCTGTCCTTCTCCTCGCTGCATCTCCACTATGTCAAGGATCCCTCGTGCACTGTGTGTTGCGCTTGTGTGCTGCTCGTTTCATCCTCGTGCGCCAACGATCGAGGCCTCGCCCTGTTCTTTTCTCAACACGACCTTGTCTCGTGATTCAGATTTTTTTTTTCCTTCGCATGTTCTTATGCATTTCCATTACATTAGTCAGAGTGTCAGGCTACCTTTGCAAAACCTAAATCGCACATTTTGGAAGTGGAATTGATACTCAGAGTTATCCGAATGAGGTAAATTGTCGATTACAATTTCTCTTGCATAAGATTTATCACAGTTACTTGGTTTTAATTAGAAGTCAGTATGTTCCGGTGAAACTAATGTAGTGGTAAATAAATCTTTTCAAATAGGATTACAATTAACAGCACATGCTAGTTGCACATCTAGCTAGGCCCTATCGTTATTTTACCAGTAAAAAATTAGCACAAAATTGTGAAATTGTGAAATTGGAATGAGTTTTTTGGGTTTGGTTTAAACATATTAATCAATCTTTTCAAATACAGATCAACCGCCTACAATAATTTCACTGTCGCTCAATGAAGCTCAACTCTCTGCTACTGTTGGTATTGATGGCGCTCTTTCACCTTCAATCTGAGGTAATTAGTCTAATTTACTATGGACGTGCATAATTTAGTCTAATTTATGTGATTCCAGCATCCATTGATAGTGCTTTATCAAACTATGCATGTGGTGCCTTATCAAACTATGCAATTGTAACTGGAGCTGTATTGGTCTTTTGGTCTTATAAATGTTACATCTGGTGCCTTATCAAACTATGCAATTGCAACTTTAATTTCTACATGTACGACCATTCCTCCGTTAATGTTAAGTATTTTAACAAGCTAAAACCTCAATTTAGGCTTCACACAGACCAAATTGGGGCTTTATACTAATTCAACAGTGTAGCCTGTAGTTAAAATGACTTACAATCTTTTGTCTTTTTGCACAGAGTAACACAAAAGTTTCAGGCATATCACTTTGAAGAGGATGAGGATGTTGAGACTGACAATGACAGTGAAGATGATGAATATCAGTGAAATCTCGGTATATCTAACAGGGTTATTAGTAGCATAGGGTACTTTTTGGTATAGCTAACAAGGGTATATTTTGTTAGCTAGTATAGGGTACATTTTGGTATAGCAATGGGGGGGTGGGGGGTGTATATTTTGGTACAGTTATGGGAAGTAAATGATGTATGTATCTGTTATCTTGTTGCCATTTGAATGCTTAAATATTGATTAATGCCATTCTTATATGAATTTGCATGAATTAGTTCTCATTGTGTCAATTCTTCTTGTTCATTCACGGTATATACTGTCATGATATCATACCTCTATATTCAAATCTTTGTTACTATTGCAACCAAAATGGACAAAGATTGCTACTGCAAGTAAACAACTATAAAGTTTCCACAAATATTGTGCACACTAAAATCAACCAACAAAAAAAGATACAAGAAATATTGATTTTCTATCATTTTCATTATCTATCAAGGGACTATTGATTATACAATAAATAAGCAAAATGAATCACACAAAAGTTATAAGAAATTTAATTTATCAATCGGCGGCAAACAATATATTTGAAGTATTAACATACAATCAAACACAATTCATGCACAAAATGCTCCCCATTGAGCAACTACAATTTCACTAATTGTCTACTCCTTGACATGAGAGATCTGAGTTTAGATAAATGTCGCATAGCAACGTCATGTCATTCCTAATTATCTCACAAGCAGGCAAGCAGCTCTAGCTAATCTCATATTCACATCACATCGCATCCTCTATCAACACATGCATGCTGCATTCTCTCATGTTATAAATTACAAGATATGAAATGCACTCCATCGATCACACCATCAGCCCTCAACAGGCATCAGCTTTGCAAAAGCATCCAACAATTAGTAGCATCAATCCAGTGGAAATTTATATCTGTTGCATCTTGCATGAATCACAAGTCCATCTGGATTGAACAAATAGGTCACAATTAGTGTTAAGTTTTCCTGAAGAATTCAGTTTAAACTGAGTAAAAATCTACTGGTGACACCAAAATAAAATTTTTTTGAAGCAGGTCAAAATCAACTAGATCATGACTTAAAATTTGACATATTACAAGTAAATAAATTCCTAGAATGAAAAACATGAACAATGAACTAAAATTAGATACAACTATAGAAGCAAAGTTAATTGAGACCTAATTAGACATATAAGTATCAGAAATACCTGGTAAATATCAGAACCAGTCATGAACTGGATGATTGTACGATACCAACTGTAGAATCTGATATATTTTTGAAGTTTACCTCGCAAATCATACAAAGCAATCTTCTTGGTTTGTCTTATAATTAGAATGTTGTGTACGTGGGCCAGGGCTTCCTCCTAAAAGGTTTCCACACTGCACTAAACAAAATATATAACAAATTACTATTCACTGTCTATAACTCACTACCATTTATAAGCTATTGGCAATCCACCTAATTGAAGCATTTGATAAAAATACTAATTCATACAAATGACTAAGCAGAAAGTTTCACTAATTCATACAAACTATATCATACAACTAACAAAGATAAGTGCCTGTGTGAGAGGGAAGGAGGGAGAGAGATTTACCTCAAATTAGATTCCAGACTTCACTACTTGATCACAAGCCTCATAGCCATCTCAAGTCACCTTGTTGCTTCAATTGGTGTCCTCACTGTCCTATATCCACACTAACTATCATCTCTCTGATTCTAATTAAGGAAATTTGTATCAATTTTACGAACACCGATTTTAATTTTAGAATCCAAGTAGAGAGGGAGGGAAGGAGGGAGGGAGGGAGGGAGAGAGTGAGAGTGGGTCAACCCCATGTCTAGGCGGAGGCGTCGGGGCGGAGGCGGAGACGCTGATGTCGGGGCGAAGGCGCGGGCGTTGCTGGCAACGGGGCGGAGGCGTTGGCGTCGCTGGTGTCGGGGCGACTAAAGTGCTCGAGGAAAGCTCCTGTACAGGGTTTGCCGTTCCCTTGCAAGTGAGACTCCGTACAGTCGTGATCAAAGACAACGAGGGCGAAAGGAGAGCGGACGAGGGAGAAGACGAGGGAGCGAATGTATGGTGCTTCACCGCCTTCTTTGATCGGCGTCAGACGAGGTGGAGGTCGATTGGGGAAGGACAGCAATTTCGTTTTCTTATTTTTTAATTTTTAATTAAAGCGGCCGTAACGTAACGGAACGCCGTTCCGCACTCCTCATGCCATCATCCAGCGCACTAATCTAACACAGATCGGACGGTTCTGGAGCTTGGCAGCATTTGCTTGAAATGCTGCCGAATGCACTGTAGCCGGACTCTATATATATATATATATATATATATATATTTTAAAATTTCTTGATCTTATAGTTGACGCATTTACCGGAAATATCAGATTGATATTGAGGAAGGCACAAATTCTTGGAAGGGGACTGCATATTGGATGGCTCCTGAGGTACATCTATAAATAGTTCTGTGTTGTTTACTGTAGAAAAATATTTCAAGTGTTCACTTCAATTTGGCACTTCCTCCAGTCCAAGCAGCAGGGTGCTTGGATCTTCTGAACAACCCAGCATAATACAGTATTTTTGGTACTATAACTGTCAATTATTCTTTCATAGTTTTTCGCTGGGATATGATCTAAACGATCTATCAATATTCCTCCAAATAATGGAAATAAAGAGATTTCTTTTTAATCTGATCAATCATTTCTTTTGAGTTATTTCTAACGAGTAAACATATATATCAGGTCATCAGGAAGGAAGCATATGGCCCTCCTGCTGACATATGGAGCCTTGGATGCACTGTTTTGGAGATGCTAACCAGAACGCATCCATATCCTGAACTAGAACCGGTACGCTATTTGCCCAACGCCTCTACCAATTTTGTTGTTGAAAAAGTATTTTATTGAAACTAAAACAAATAAGAGAAAATCTTTTTGCCCCCTTCTTTTATCCCCCATAAATGTCCCCCACCAAGATTGCATTAAGATCTAGTTCAAGATTCAGATTCTCACTAATTACATATTTATTTTGATTCTAAAAGTCGGATCTCACCAGTTAATAGTCAAATTTGTTGTATTATAGCGTTATGTTAAATAACTTTCAGCACAAATCTGGTGTTCATACCTATCATTCTGGGTGTTCGTACCTACAATGATGAGGTGTTCATAGTCGACTTAATTGGTGTTCATACCTACGCATTGAAGATTCTGCATGGGCCGTCCAAAATTTTACATTCTAGTGAATGATTCTGTTAGGACTGGTCAAAGATTCTATGTTCTGGTGAATGACGGTCCGACCCAATTGAGTGTTTATACAATGTATTGTCGGGTGTTCATATCTATTACATTGTAGTATTTATACCTTATATACAAGATGGTGTATTGTTGGGGGACATTTAAGGGGGATTTTTCTTGGAGATTAGCATACCCCTACAAATAATATGATCCTTTCAAACTGCAGATAGCAGCAGGCTTTCAAACATTTACGAAACGAAGGCCGCCAATCCCCTCGACACTGTCAGATAATGCACGTGATTTCATTGATAAGTGTCTCCAGGTCAAATGCGAAGATCGCCCTTCTGCCGTGGGGCTCTTGGAACACCCTTTTGTGCAGGGACCGTCCTTCTGGGTATAGCTGCTAGTACAATGTCAAAACTTTCCAGACTAAAAAGAAATAGTTTCTATTTATAGTTTTAGTAAGGCTGTGTCAATCCATGCCCACTTGCCAAACCTTAGGCACACCTTTTTTCTTTATTTTTACTTTGAGAATCTAATCATACTATTCAAATTAATATGATTACATATTGTGTTGGACGTACGTATTACAATTTTATGTTGTACTTATTTTGACCGTTTGGTTATCCGGAGCCAAACCTGACAGAGTTAGCATAGCTAGTGATCAGTTGATCTTGATCACTCCTTGAACAAAGCTAAATTAAGCTGACCATGATTATAGTTTTGTCCAGGGCACAGTTAAAATATTCTTTTAGTTTAATTGGTCATGCTGTTAATTTTGCTTATGAGCTGCAGCTGCTAGATATTGGCTCTGATCAGAGTGTGGTGCATGCTAACCATTTTTCTGTTATCTGCTGGTTATTCGGTGATCAGAACTTACTGATTCATACTTGTGCTCTTCTTGTCTTACATTTTGTTTGTAATATGGTAACATGTGCCATATATAGTACAGTTTTTAGCTTGAAAATATCCACTATCAACTTTATAGTATGTTAATTCAAGTTTCTGTTTTCCTTTGGAAAATTCTATTGGTAGTTCTGATGCTATTGTTCATAAATAGAAGCATGAAACGTTAATCATCATAGAAGATACATATTTTTCATGGCCAATACTTTTGACAGAATTATTTGGAGTCGTATCTAGCGTCCATGCAATTTGTTGTCCATCAATCCATAGATCGATGTGGTACCTTGAAAATTGTTATGAAATAATTTTTTTTTTTTGAGAATATTATGAAATAAATTTACCTTTTTTTCTCTCCATTTGTACGGGTTTCATCTTTTTTAGATGGGTTTCACCTTTTTTAGATGGCAGCACTAGTTATACTATATATACTATATAGTATTAAAAATTATTATTTACAAAAATTATGTGGTACGAAAAAAGCGGAATATACGTATATTTGGTAAAAAAAATTATGTGCTCACAGTAAAGAGTATCTGCATATTTATAGTTTTCAAAAGATTTTATATAGTTTATATTGGAATGACTATTTTTTTTGTTACCAACTTATATTTAGTAATATTTCAAAAGATTTTACATAGTTTCAAAATATTTTATTGGTTACATTGTTTTTTACAATTGTTACGTTTTCTTATCTTTTGTGTATTGGTATATTCATGTGTATGTGTTACATACGTGTGCTATTGGTTACATTCTATTTTACAAATGTTACATCATGTTTTGCATTTGTTACATTCCACATTGATTTTGTCACAAAATTGTATATATTAACATTACACTCGTGATATTGGTCGTTACATTCTATTTTACAGTTGTTACATCATGTTTTGCATTTGTTACATTCCAAACTGATTTTGTCACAATTGTATATATTGAGTTAGACTATTATACTAACGTTAGCATTTCGGACCGAAATGCTAACGCCTCAAAATTTATGTTATCGTGTACGAAATCATGATTTATGGTGCTCAATAAATTCTTTATATGAAAATATTGGGGAATACAAATTTTTTTCTTTTTTAGAGTTTTCTAAGTATTTGTTTTGAATTTAAAAAAAAAATGCTCTCAATATTAATAAAATATCGATGTTTGTACATGCTAATTTAAAAAATGCAAATACTTAGAAAATTCTAAAAATAAAAAAAAATTGTATTAGGCTTATCGGTTCGAATTATTTCGGATTTGCCGCTCCGGAAAGAAGAATTCAAGGGATGCAGAAGCAATTTATTTCACTAAACCTTCATAATTTTAATATTGATTATGAAGGGCAACCTTTTAATTATTTGTAGATGTACCAATTGATAACTTTGCCATACATGTGAAACTCAATGCTATGGATGCTGATATTTAATTCACATCAAAAGATTTAAAAACTTGATCATTAATTAATTTTATTAGATCCCTTCTTCTACATAGCGAACTTGATCAATTAGTTTTTGAAGCAAAGGCCTGACTAATTAAGGGCATCCAGATGGAAATCGATCCCATCTCATGTTTCGTTTATTGGGTTCTCATTTGCTTGCTCCCGTTTATCCCCAAACTCTCTTTTTGACATGTAAATTATGGCTTAATTTGTGCGAGGGCTGACGGATAATTCTACGATACTATCGCTTTTAAACTCATGCGATGACCAAGCTCATGAGAAGTGTCTGAAACTTCAACGAGGGCATAGTCTTTAATGCAAGTTTCGTATTAAGTGAGCCCATTCTGCTCCTTAATAATATACCCCATTTTGTGAGCGCAATATAAATACGCTGAAAATGTTTTTGCGCGTATATTGATGTTCAAATAATATTATTTATTTTTTATTATTTTTAAATTTTTTTTAGATAAAGATGAGGGTCAAGCCACTCAAATAAAATGTCCATAAAAGATTCCCCATCCGGATTTTGAACCCTTGAATTCGCAATCTCTAGAGGTGGCAAATCGGGCGGGCGGGTCGGGTTCGGGTTCAGGTCGGGTGGGTCGGGTCAGTTTGACCATCTAGAAGATCTCAGGTCGGATCGGATCAATTTTAATATCAATTTTTGTGGATAGTATGTTAATTTGAGTTGGATTGCATGTTGTTTGATCTCGGGTTGGGTCGGGTTTAGGTCGGGTCGGGTCGGGTCGGGTCAGTTTGACTTTCATAAAATGTCGGGTCGGGTTGGGTTTGGGTAGGGTGGGGTGGGGTCGGGCGGGTTTCTCGGATCGGGTCGGGTTTTGCCACCTCTAGCAATTTCCCATACAGAGAGCATTGCTCTTAGCCACTAGAACATGACCCATTTTAGTTTAAAGAATTATACAAAATATAATAAATGTCACTTGAACAACACCATTTAGTAAAATATTAATACATCATAATTGACAAGATTATTTTTTAATTTATAATTCCTTTAATTCATCAAAATATCCGCCACTATAGAAAGTCACGAGTCATACATACTAATTTGGATTACTTTAATCTCACCATTATCCATGTCATTTGACATTTCAATTAATTCAGATTTACCATGAGCAGGTACATTGTGTAGGGAACACCACATTGGCTCCTCATTGTTATGATGGCAAAAGCGAATTGGCTTTACTAAATCTCGATAAATTAGTGTCAAAATTATGAAGGGTAATCATTTTAGAAACGCAACTAGTAAATCTATTATACATGTAGGAAGCGAAATTGTGGATAATGAACAAGTACAGCTTCCCCAACCTCATTGCTGACATTTTACCTCAAATTATTTTGAAAGAAAAGATTGAATTCATCTAAGACTCGGTGATTTAGATTATTGTCATTCTCAGTTTTCTCTATCATCATATCAAGTTGTTCTAAAATTGATGGCTTATTATCATAGTTATAATCGAGTAGTAAATTAATTAAATTCAAAATCCCCGGGAAAAGATTGATGATCTTTATACATACTCTAAAACTGTTGGAGAGCTTACATTTGCATGATTATAATCCTAATGGTGTTTCTCAACGGCTTCGTTGGTGTGCAAGCAACCAAATGAGCATGAGGATATATCACATATATTTAATTTCACATCAAATTAATTAAGGATCAGACTTGACGTACATTTTACCTACCTAAGTCATATGCAAGTAGGAAAAATATATATTTCCCCTGCAATTGTCTTCCGCACGATGTGATGCAAAAAAATTACAAAAACATCTCATTTTTTAGATAAATTTACAAAAAAAATATCCCCTTTTTCAGAGAAAATTTACAAAAATGACCCTATCTTAGAAAATATTTATGCAAATGTATTTTAAGCATTTTACAAAAATAACTCTCCAACCCACATGCCACATCATCACAGATTTTTTTGGGGGGGGGGGGGGGGCAAAGTTTGCGGCATAGTATCACTGTCCATACAAGTAATGCAATTGAGGGAAAACTAATTAACTGGCCCAACTAATAAACTCATATCAAGGAGGGCTGGGTTGAGACTGAAGCCCATCAAGATAGTAATATCTAGCGTCCATAGAAAAATCGTTTATAGCGTCTATCGATTACATTTCGAGATGTATCTGTTACATTTCGGGGTGTATATGTTACATTCTGTACATGTCTATGGATGTATGAACAGTTTTTCTATGGACGCAAGATGTTTCTCCATCAAGATTGGGACAGATTTCCAATGTTTCGTATATTGAGCTCATTGCTTATTCTATGTGGTTCAGTGCATGTCATGTTGGCCTGGCTGCTCATGTACATTTGTTCCGTTAAGTTTACTAACGATTAAATAGACCGCGTATCTCGTGTTTTACCAACTAATAATTCTAATTCTACTATTTTACAACAAAATATGACCTAGATACTAAGTACTTACAAAAAAAAGGAAAATATTTTAGTCCACACTAATATCGCAACTATATAATAATAGCGCATAATGAATAACTACAATGCATCTTTATTGAAACCAGTAAGTATCAAGCTTATCTCCCTACTCTTTATATCATCCATCTTGTTTAGTAATACCCGTCATACATTGACAACCCGCATACCAAAATCACCTCCCACCACCACCATCTAACACATCCCCTACCACCAACTTGTCAAATGAAACCCTTTGACAACTCTCTAAACCCAAAACCTTGCTTTGTTCTACCATTGATTCAAGGCAAACAAGCAAGAAGAGACCTAACCGCAAGATGCGGTCCTATGCGGTGGTGTTATCTGACGATAGAAGCTGCAGAACAAAGACCAACCCATGTATAAATGCTTGTACCCCAAATAAATAAAAAAATAAAATTAAAAAAAAAAGAGGGAGTGGGGGAGGTCGACGACGCAGCCTCCCCTACCTAGGGTTTCACCGTAGTGTGGCGGGGTGGCGGCAGATGCGGGAGAAAGACTTGTTGGTGATGGTGTGGCGACAGAGGAGAAGAGAGGCGTGGTGACGATGGTGCAAGATCGAGCTGTCTGAGGGTATTAATATATTAAATGGGAAATCAGGCAAATGATGAAATCAATCTCATAGATAGTTATGATGGAAAATTGTTAATAAAAAATATTTAACTTGCTTTTCTGATTGGGATACAAAAACAGTAGCTAGCAAACATTTTCTGCATTTGTCAATTCCCAAATTCATACATGTATGGAAACCACAAAATCATTGGCAAATTATGTAGGTTACTCCCTTCTAACTACCATCTCATCGATCTCCCTCATATCTCTACAACAAAATTCACACTTATATATTCTAATTTGGACCACTTTGATGTCACTATCCTTGTAGCTTCTTGGAAAGTCAATACTGACAATAGTGATATGAATGTTGGTTACTTACAATAACACCAATCAATTGGTTTCACTGAGTTTTCACAAATTCATATTTAAATTATGTACCATTATCTTTGTTCTTTTTGGAGAATTTGGGAAACATACTATAACTCTACCATGAATCTTGGAAGCAAAAATTACATCCACTAGATACCTGCACATTAAAATTATTGCTCATATCAGTTTTCTCCATCATCATATTTGTATTGTCTTTTCCCCAATTTTATGGTTTAAGTAGTTCAAATTTGACATTTTATCATAATGTATAGTTTATCGGAGCAGTGAATGACAAGTAAAGTTTTTCATGCAAGGATTGGTCATTTATATGTAATTTTGAGTTATTTATACTGTCTAAAATTGTGGGAGAAGCAAACATTTAATTTGCATGATTATAGTAACAGTGGTGTTTCTCATCTGTTCTGTTAATGTGGAGCCAAACTAATGAGCAGGACTGCATGAGGCTAATCGTCTTACACATGTATAATTAGTTTCATATCAAATATTAAAGGGTAAATTTTCTTTGAGGTCACTAAACTTTACTCAAATACATAATTGGTCACTGAACTTCCATTTATCCGTTTTTGGTCACCAAACTTTGATATTTATCCAAATTTGGTCACTCCGTTAGTTTTTCCATCCAACTTAACGGAATAATTAGTATGACCCTAATTTTAAACTTTGAAAATCAATTTTTTTACATAAAAATATACAAAATATGATAATGTAAGACCAATTAAAATATTTTTATTTAATTTTCTTTCATAAATTTATTTTTTTCATAATGATTATTTTTCATTTATTTTTTTATATAAGGTATATAATTTATAACATGTCTAAAAATTTGAAAGTTTTGTATTGTCATAAAGAAAATAAATAAATAATTTTTTTCTTTATATTCTTAATTTTTTTTACATGAAAAAATATATGTCTAAATTAAAATTAATGTCATGTAAACTATTTCGTTAAGTTGGATGGAAAAACTAACAAAGTGACCAAATTTGGATAAATATCAAAGTTTAGTGACCAAAAACGGATAAATAGAAGTTCAGTGATTAATTATGGATTTGAGGTAAAGTTCAGTGATCTCCCAAAAAATTTACCCAATATTAAAGGAATGACCTTGATGTGTTCTTAACCTAACTAACTCATGTGCAAGTAATGAACAATAGCAGATAGGAGTGGCAAAAAAACTCGTAGCTCGTGGCTCACTCGCTATTGGCTTGGGATCGACTCGCTATATTGGCTCGCTCGTTAAGCTCATTAAACTAATGAGCCAAACTTGAGCTTAGCATGACTCCGCTCGTTAAACTCGTTTGGCTCGATAAATTATTACTAATTGCAATTCGTACTGCTCTTATCGTAAATTATTAATATATTATACAACATATGGTCTAAATTATATAAAATTGTTTTGTATAACGTGTACGAATATATTTTTGTTAGTCGTTTTGTAGATTTTTATATAAATTTTGATATAATATACTTAAAAGTTTATTATTAAAAAATAAATGAGCTTAACGAGCTAGCTCGGTCAGCTCGTTAATTAAACGAGCCGAGCTCAAGCTTGTGTTTTTGGCTCGTTAATTAAATGAGCCGAGTTTGAGCTTAGTCTAGCTCGGCGCTCGGCTCGGCTCGTTTACACCCCTAACTGCAGAACTTGTATATATGAAACAGATGTAATAGTGGTTGATTGAAGAATTAATACCGGAATGCATGCACAAATTGCTCTTTTTAGGCCCATTTGTAGGCCGTCTGTATTCAGATAAGATCTTCTTGGTGATATATACTTGGACACTATATATATTCAGGCCCATTTATTTGTGGGCTGATACCTGCCGTGATGATACATGTTCATGTAGGATTTGTTATTATAGATATCAATTTGCTGTCCATGAATGAGTCGATCATATTCATCTCTTCGGAGAAGATGAATGAGAATTCATGATGGAATGACAAAATTTAGTTATCCACGTGTTTACACGTACATAAATGAGTTAGACTATTATACTAATGTTAGCATTTCAGACCGAAATGCTAACGCTTCAAAATTTATGGTATCCTGTCCGAAATCATGATTTATGGTGCTCAATAAATCATTTACTTTATGAGAGTTTGACTTTGATCCAACAACTCGTCTGATCCATCTATAAATTCATGATTGAAAAAAAAAAATGAATGGTAGATCAGATAATATTCTATCGATCGGATTGTTCCATGAAAAAAAGTACATTTCTTCGATCATATTGACCAAAGGCACAAAAGAATAACACAATTCAACGGTCTAATTATACGAGAAGCTGTTTTCTTCTGATATATACATACTTAAGAACTAAACACAGGAATAACTACCGGTTTACAGATAATTAATTCAAAAAGTTCACACTAGTTAAACTAACTAAACTAGTACCGATTCGATCACATTATGTACATTCTTGTAATTCAGCTTTTCCCTTCTTGCGGCCATCGCCGGCGATTCCTCCTGGATCCTCCGGAGTCTGCCATGTTCGGCCTGACCAGCTTGTTAACAAGCTCCTCCTCTAGTTCACTCTCCACAGGGTACTTGACATTGTGTGAGATATGCAGCGCCATGCTGTCCACCATCCCCAGAACGATGGATCGAAGAATTCCAGTATGCGGTGAGTCTCATCCTCACATCGTATGCTTGTTTCGCCGTGCTAGCATATTACATGAGATGCTCGCTATTCACCTCTCCAAAGGCGTTGAGAGAGATCTTAGTTGGCCTTGAACTGTCTTCGATCGCCTCCATTAACTCCTCCTCACCATGCATCAACTCAGCCCACCGTTTCATGTAGTCTAGGCTCGATGTGCACAAGACGCACGGCTCCATCTCAACCATGTTCTTGACAAACTGGAATGCTTTGCCGCTACCATGAATATTGGAAGCAAAGGATACATCCCCTTAAACCGTGCAAATTGAAATTATTGTTCATGTCAGTTTTCTCCACCATCATATTTATTCTTTTTTTTTTTAATTTTATGGTTTGAAGTTGTTTAATTAAATTTAACGTTTTATCATAATAGTTTATTGGACACTAAATGGCATTTGAAGTTGTTCATGCAATGATTGGTCATTTATATCTACTTGGAGTTATTTATACTGTCTAAACTAATTGTGGGAGAAGAAAACATTTAATTTGCATGATTATAGTTCCAGTGGGTGTTTCTCATCTGTTCTGTTAATGTGGAGCCAAACTAATTAGCATGAGGCTAACCGTCTCACACACATATATAATTAAAATTAAATTAATTTATGCGAGGGTTGATAGATAATTCTACGATAGAACTATGGCTTTTAAAGTCGTGCAATGACGAAGCTGAGAAGTGTGTCTGAAAATTCAACGAGTATATAGTCTTTAATGCAAGTTTCGTATTAAGTGAGCCCATTCTGCCCTTTAATTTTTTACCCCATTTTGTGAGCGAAATATAAACTAAGCTGAAAATGCTTTTGCGCATATATTGATGTTCAAAATTTCAAATAATATTATTGTTTTATTTTTTTTTTCAGACAAAGATGATCAAGCCACTCAAATTAAATGTGCATATAAGATCCCCTATCCAGATTTTGAACTAGCTAGCGATCTCCTACACAGAGAGCGTTGCCCTTAGCCACTAGAACAATGGCTGGTTCTAGTTCAAAGAATTATACAAAATATAATACATGTCACTTGAACAACACCAATTAATAAGAACATATATTTTTTTTGAATGAAGATTTATACTCCAAATTCTAATTCTGTACAATCATCCAAAAAAGTTCCGTACTAATTAAAAAAAAAAAATGGTAACACAAACCAAATACAATCCATGCGACATGTAGAAAGTAAGTTCCACAACAATTAAACCGACGTCAGCATCACTTGCCTTCTCCAAAACCCACAAGGCGCCAGCACCAACATCACTCAGCCTTCTCCAAAACACACAAGCCACCAGCACCAGCATCACTCAACCTTCACCAAAACACACAAGCCGCCAGCATTTTTTTGCACTCAGAACACAAACTTAAGCCACAACCACACAATGTCCTAAAACGTCCGACCCATGTCACCGTCATTTCCCTAATACCAGTCCAGCAGTCTCTAAAGCTTTTGACGTAATGGCTCTGAAAATTTACCAATTCTCCATAACATTCTTGAACACCCCACGTCGAAGCACCTTGCTTGTGCGATCTCCAAATGATGCATATATATCGCGTACAAGAATCTGAAGAAGGCCGTCACCAAAATCAAGACCTGCTAGAGTAATTTTAAATTATTAGCAAGAACCAATTAATTAATAAGAATATTAATGCATCATAATTGACAAGATTATTTTCAAATTTATAATTTCTTTAATTCATCAAAAGATCTGCCACTACAGAAAGAAAATCAGTAGTCATACAAACTAGTTTGGATTACTTTGATCTCACCATTCTCCATATCACTGGACATATCAATAAATCAGATTTACCATGAGCGGTTACAATGTAGGAAGCATAACATTGGCTCCTCATTGTTATGATGGCAAAAGCGAATTTGTTTCACTAAATCTCGATAAATTAGTGTCAAAATCAGGAAGGGCAATCATCTTAGAAACGCCAACTAATAAATCTACTCTACATTTAGGAAGCGAAATTGTAGATGCTGAACAAGTACAATTTCCCCCAACTCATTGCAAACATTTTGCCTCAAATTATTTTGAAAGAAAAGATTGAATCTGTCTGAGACTCAATAGTGTAGATTATTGTTATTCTCAGTTTTCTCCATCATCATATCAAGCTGTTCTAAAATTGATGTCTTATCATCATAGTTGTATTCTAGTAGTAAATTAAATTCAAAGATCCCTGGGAAAAGATTGATGATCTCTCTATTTGTACACTCTAAAATTGTTGGAGAGCTTACATTTGCATGATTATAATTCTAATGGTGTTTCTCAATGGCTTCGTTGGTGTGCAAGCAACCTAATGAGCATGAGGATGTATCACATGTATTTAATTTCACATAAAATTAAGGATCGACTTGAGGTACATTTTACCTACCTAAGCCATATATATGCAAGTAATGGAATTGAGACGGAAACCCATCAAGATGAGTAATGCCTAGCATTCATAGAAAAACCGTCCATAGGTTACATTTTGAGATGCATCTGTTACATTTCGGAGTGTATCTGTTACATTCCGTACACGTCTATAGATGTATGGACAGTTTTTCAATGGACGCAAGATGTTTCTCCATCAAGATTGGGACAGATATCCAATGTCTCATAGATTGGGTTCATTGTTTTTCCTATGTGGTCAAGTGTATGTCATCTTGGCCTGGCTGCTCATGTGCATTTGTTCCGTTAAGTTTACTAACATGATTAAACAGGCCACGTATCCCGTGTTTTACCAATTAATAATTCTAATTTTCCTATTTTACATCAATATGTGACCTAGATACTTACAAAAATAAGGAAAATATTTAAGCCCACACTAATGTCGCAACTATATAATAATAACGCATAACAAATAACTACAATGCAGCTTTATTGAAACCACGCAAATTTATTGGAACCAGTAAATATCAAAGCTTATCTCCCTACTCTTTATATATATCATCCATCTTGTTTAGTAATACCCATCATACATTGACAACCCGCATAACAAAATCACCTCCCACCACCATATCAGACATCCCCATACAAACCCTTTGACAACTCCCTAAACCCATAACCTTGCTTTATTCTACCATTGATTTAAGGGAAACAAGCAAGAAGGGAGCCAATCGCAAGATTTGGTCCTATGCGGTGGTGTTTGTTTGACGGTAGAAGCTGCGCAACAAAGTTCGACCCATGTATGCTTGTACCCCCAAAAAAATTAAAATTAAAATTAAAAAAAAGGAGGGGGTGGGGGAGGCCGATGGTGCAGCCTCCCTCATCTAGGGCTTCACCATAGTGTGGCGGGGTGGCGGCAGATGCGAGAGTCAAACTTACTGGTGGTGGAGTGGCGGCAGAGGAGAAGAGAGGCACGGTGACAATGGTGCGAGACCAAGCTGTCTGAGGGTCATTAATATATCAAACGAGAAATCAGATAAATGAGACCAAAGTTGTGATGAAAAATTGTTAATGAAAAATATATAGCTTTGCTTTTCTGATTGGGATACAAAAACAGTAACTAGCAAACATTTTCTGCATTTATCAATTCCCAAATTCATACATACATGGAAACCACAAAATCATTGGCAAATTATGTAGGTCACTCCCTTCTAACTACCATCTCATCTCTCTCAAATCTCTACAACAAAATTCACACTTATATATTCTAATTTGGACCACTTTGATGTCACTATCCGTTTAGCTTCTTGGAAAGTCAATACGGACAATAGTGCTATGAATGTTGATTACTACAATAACACCAATCACTTGGTTTCACTGAGTCTTCACAAATTCATATCTAAATTTTGAACCATTATCTCTTTTCTATATGTTTGGAGAATTTGGAGAAACAGATTAACACTAGCATGAATCTTGAAAGCAAAAATTACATCCACTTGAACCTTGCAGATTAAAATTATTGCTCATGTCAATTTTCTCCATCATCATATTTGTATTTTCATTTCCCCAATTTTATGGTTTAAGGTAGTTTAAATTTGACATCTTATCATAATTAATGTATAGTTTATCGGAGCAGTGAATGACAAGTAAAGTTTTTCGGGCAAGGATTAATCATCTATATCTACTTTGAGTTATTTATACTGTCTAGAATTGTGGGAGAAGCAAACATTTTGCATGATTGTAGTTCCAGTGGTGTTTCTCATCTATTCTGTTAATGTGGAGCCAAATTAAACTAATGAGCAGGACTGCATGAGGCTAACCGTCTTACACATGTATTATTAGTTTCATAGCAAATAAAGGAATGACCTTGATGTGTTCTTCACCTAACTAACTCATGTGCAAGTAATGAACAACAGAAGAACTTGTATATATGAAGCAGCATGTAATATATAGTGGTTGATTGAATAATTAATACCTGAATTAATGCACAGATAACTTTTTTTTTTTTTTTGTCAACAATCGAACTTACAATTTACATAGACAGCTTAAATTGCTCTTTCTGATAGGCCCATTTGTAGGCCTTCTATATTCAGATAAGATCTTATTGATATATACTTGGACACTATTTTCAGGCCCATTTATGTTCAAGTAGGATTGTTATTGTGGATATCAATTTGCTCTCTATAAATGAGTCGATATCACTTCTGATGAAATATATTAGAATTGATGGCAACACGAATACATGATCTAGTTTTACATACCGTCTTATGTATGTAGAAACCAAAATTAACGGAATCCATATATTTATAGACACACACAATATACAACATTGTTTAGTGATTTCATGGTACATAATTTCAACATATATATACAAACATTACACACACTCACACACACACACATGGCATATGTACATACATAAGTGTAATTAATGACAGCATAAAACCAAATATATATATATATATAGACAAGCCCTTATTACCTTATTCCCATATATGCATGTAGCTTTGTACAACAATCTTCATTACTTACATCACATAGGAGATCTAATGTTTACAAGCATCCTATGCACCTTTGAGCGACGACTCGACCAGAGTCTTGCCTCGCGGGCCATTCTTCCTGATCTGCGCCCTGTACTCATTGTAAGTCATCGGTTGATAACGAGGCGGCGACTCAGGCGACAGCAGGGGCGGCAGGGGACCCAACGGCACGTCACTTCTCGGGCTGTAGAATAGTGCGAGGGACAGCCGATCGTGGTCGGCGTTGACAACCACCCGGTGCTCCACACTTTTGAACACACCATTGCTGAGAATCTAGTTAAGGATCAATAGTATTCAAATTAGTAATTACTAATTAGTGAATATCTCACTTTAGGACAATACACAACTAATACTTAAAAATTATGAAAAATGTTAAACTTTTTGTATTCCACGAGATTTTGATATATATAAAAAATATCACGAGTCATATAAATTAAAATTTAGCAGTAATTTGAGTTGTTTCTTAGGCTCTTAGCTATAAACTCACTGAAAATCTCTATCTTTTCCTTATGAGCTTAAGCCCAATGTGTATTTACAATTTACTATATACACACAAATAAAATCATAAAAGTATTAGAAATAATCGTATCCTTTCTTAGAAACATTTATATTTTTATTTAATATAATTAAATATTAATTAAGATTGGCCAATTAATATTAGCGACGTGAGAATATGGTATAGCCAAAAATGGACAGTTGTCCATTTCATGATTGCTGCCTCCATAAATATATTATAATTAATTAATTTGTTTATACAACATTATAATTTGTAGATAATTAGATATGGATTCATCCACTTTGAAAGGCGGGGATTCGGCCTTTCAAAAAGTATATGATAAAAGGCACGTGGAATATATATATATATATATAATTCAGACAACAGGAGTTCCCAACTTCATTTGTACTTTGTAGTTTGTACCCATGACCTATCCTTATCAAGACGTGCATGATTAACAATGTTTTGTCGTTTTACAACTCATATTAATTATATACCAGTAAAGAGCATGCTTTTTGATGAAATTGTTATTTTTTATAAAATTATTTATTGGCCTTAAATTGAGAAAATTGATATGGGCTTTAAGTTTTAATGGGTTGAGACATTAAAGCACGTCAACGGTGGTGATCAATATAAATAAATAACCAACAGCTGAGATTTATTCATTAGGGAAGATAGAACTTTCATGTCAAAAAATCTAATTAATCTCCTTTTATTAGGAGTAAGGATAAGGATGTATGATCACTCTATTTTCAAATAATTTGAAGAGAAACTGCTTTAAATATGGGAAGAATATATATAGGTCAATATTGTTTTTCAAAATTATATAGATGTACATCTAGGATTATTGTTTATGTCTCCCCAAAATTAGATGTACACTTATGTTAATTTTCTTCCTAAAATTGGATGTTTTAATGAATAATTCAAGTTTTCTTTCTTCCCAAAATTTGAATAATACAAGTTTTATTTGAAGATTATGCTGATTTTTATCAACTCAACTTTTCGTGCTTAAGTGTTATGAAATTGTGGCCTAATTCACCCTAAGTACTACATTTTCATTTACCGGTATGCGTTGGTCTCAATGCTACCCTTAAAAAAATTGTGGTCGATGAGAGTTAATAAGAGAAGGCCTAAAAAGACTATATAAAACTCAACCATATATCTCAATCATATACATATTCATATTGAATGATTGAGATTTAATGACATCGGATGCCACTAAAGCTAGCTAGTGCATGGTAATGTATTGCTTCTCTTCCGTTACTAAGATATATTTGTTTTCTAATTAATAGATATCATTTTTGAGTTAACCATATATTATTATATCCGGTTAACAGATATACAGATATACAATTGTATCAAGTACATGCGTGCTTATGAAACCATGCAAAGAGGTGTAAGGGTAGAAATTAATTTTTTTTTCAGATAAAGATGAGAGTCGAGCCACTCAAATTTAAATGTCTATAAAAGACCTCCCATTTAGGTTTCGAACCCGTGACCTCCCAGTACACATTGCTCTTAACCACTGGACCCTAAAATTATTGGACCATATATATATGTCTTTATAAAATTAAATAAAACTTAAATTATATATCTTTCATTGATGAGGTCGTCAACAGTACTGCAGCCTTGCATTGTTGTTGTTATTATATTTGAAAGCGAAGATAATAATAAGACTAGACTAAACAAACAACAATACGGCAATCCATGCAGGTCCCTCAAATAGACTATAGCTAATATACCCACAAACCTACATTATATATAATAGACATGTGTACTTATCTTGGTTCCAATTATGGAAAAAAAAAGACCGATTGATTGACTATCTATGTCCGAAGTGACCTGTCCCAATATGGACAGGATATAGATTCTCTCTTTCTCTCTATTTTTTTTCTTTACTTTTCTGTCCCAAGTACTTAATTATGAAGTTCAGTTCACTCATTAATACTCATTATAAAAGGACTGTACTTTTCTTAACTAGGGCTTATATTATATATCCCGCATTATTGCAAGTTACAGTTAATCATTAATACTCATTATATATAAAGAGGAGAGATTCATTGACAATGCTTACAATGATAATGTTAACAATGAGGGTTTTGAAAAATTTATAATAATTCATAAAAAATCTTAAAAATGAAAAAACTTTGATGGATGTATTCTTAAACTTATAGATTAATAGTGTTTCAAATATCAATCAATTTGAACATTGTTTGATGGTTTATCAAAATTTTATACATTTTTTAATGGTTGAAATTTCACGAGCTTTAAAGAGCTATCAAACATCACTTAAATTAAATATAATTTGAAACATAATCAATCTATAAGTTAAACAATATCTCTATGAACTTTGTTCTATTTTTGAGAATTTCTAACAATTTTTTTCAAAATTTTGAAAATTGGGATTGTCAAGATTGTCAAAATAGACATTGTGAGTGGATCCCTTCTCATATATAAAAGGACTGTACTTTTCTTAACTAGGGCTTATATTATATATCCCCGCAGTATTGCAAGTTATAGTTAATCACGTTTACTGTTGAATTTCCTTGAGTTCGTGCTAGCTCAAATCTCGAGACAATCCAATGGTCCACGTGATTATATTACCTGCAATTTATAGTACTGTGGAGGATATGAAACCCAATCAACAAGACGTACATACTGCCCTTGTATTGCAAAAATTAATGGCTTGGTTAGATATATTATTAAATGGCATTTAAATATAATTTTGGTATTAAGATTTTTGGTGTAAGTGGATCTCTCGATCCTCTCATATATATATTGTTAAACGATCTAAATAATATTGTCTCAATCAAATGACACAAGTTAATATACCGTACTATGCATGATCATCACATGCACATGAAACGACCTCAGCTATGGATTGCTATATTCAAAGAGAAACATCTCGCGTCCGCTGAAATCCCATCCATACAATCATAGATACGTACGGAATATAACAGATCGATACAATCTGAAATGTAACTTATCAATGCTATAGACGATTTTTCTATGGACGGTGGTTCTATATCAAAATATATATGGTGCGCGCATAAACAAAAGCTAATAATTAAAACTTAAAATTAAGTAAACTGAAATGAAATAAAAGTAAGTAACATGCATGCATGCATGCCATTTTAAAAATTAAGAAATATGCATATATATATATATATGTGCCAACCTGAATTTGATCGCCGATGTTTATGACGAAGGCGTTGGGGGCAGGTTTCACCGTCACCCATTCGCCGTCTTTGTGCACCTGGAGACCGCCGACATGTTCGTCCGCCAGCAGAACCGTCAGCCCGCCGGGATCGGAGTGCGGCGAGAGGCCGAGCGTCAGATCAGGCTGAGGGCATTTCGGGTAGTAGTTCACCCTCAGCCGGACATCTACCTCGTCCTCGGTCCCGAACTCCTCCTGCAGTCGCTCGGTGTCCAGCCCCAACGCGATCGACAGCGCCGCCATCACTGTCTTGCAGAGCTTCACCATCTCAGTTGAGTATTCTTGTGTGGTCTCTCTGCAATAAGTAACTAACTAGCTATAATTGAGTTGTCCATAGAGAAACATCTTGCATGTGTCCATTGAAAAACTTTCTATATATACATCTATAGATGTATACATAATGTAACAGATATATACCGAAATGTAATAGATGCATCTCAGAATGTACAGATACATACCGAAATGTAATAGATGCATCTCAGAATATAATTTATGGATGCTATGGACAGTTTTTCTATGGACGCTGGGTATCAGTACTCTTATCCACATTAATAGCTAGCCTACTGTTTAACATACATACATACATACATATATATATATATATATTTGTATATGATTTATATATATATATACAAGCATATATATGTTAAATAGTAGGGGTAGGATTAACATGATATATATAAAATCTGAGCTTCTTGTTAATATTTGATGAAGCAATGATAATATAATAATACTACCTAGCGTCCATAGAAAAACCGTCCAAGGTGTATGGATGTATATATGGACAGTATTTCAATGGACGCGAGGTGTTTCTCTATAATCATATACCTGCATGAGATAGGTTCATCTGGCCACTTGTCATTGCGAATCCGTGCATCCGCCGGGAGTAGGCTGAGGAAGAAGTAATCGCCCCAGTCGAGAATCGCACCTTTCGCGACACCAACCCGACTCCCGTACCCGTCGTAGGTCACAGGAGAGTTCGCGTAAGTTCGCTTTTTCTCCAATGGCAGGCTGAAGAACCCTCTCCAGACATCTCTGATCTCGTTAACCATGTCGACGCTCACTCCATGGTTTACAACCTGGAAAAAGCCCCATTCACGACACGCAGCGGAGATGGCTTTGATAGTAGCCTGGAACGTACCAAGATGGCAGCTCGAAAGCCCCGCTATATCGATAACGGGGACCTGAGCTAGCGTCTCGCGATCTTTACCATTTCTGGCTTGTTTTGTGTCGAATAACGGTCGTTCGTTTTGCGGTTTTATATACCGGTCCGGTATTCTATCATCGGTACATGCCTCTGATATGGCCTGGACCGGTATGACTGGTTCCGGCCATTGTTGCATGCTATTCATTGCTGAGGTCTCTTGCAATTTTAGATAAGAAGTTACTTATCAGGGAAAGATGCTTTGTTTCAAGCCTTGGCACATGAGAATTGTTCTACATTAGTACATATTTATAACATACGGATCTGTATGCTTATAAATATAATTAAGGTATTGTTTAATGCTTTAATTAGCAAATGTGAGGTGCATACTTTTTTATTTTGATATATTTGATTTTTAGAAGGGTTAAAGTTATACTTTGATGTATTGATTGTATAATTTTATTTTCAAACATTTTTCATAACTAGTAAAGAGCTCACACCTTACTTTGGGCTAAATTATTATATCTTATAATAAAGGGCCAAAAGTTATCTCTTGTGAGGAAACTGATATGGGCCTTAAATTTTAATGGACCGGGACATTAATGTACGTCAACGGTTGTGATCAATTTAAGTAAACAATCAACGGCTGAGATTTATTCCTCGGGGAAGATATAACTTTCATGTCAAAAAATCAAGGCTCTAAATCGCGATTATAGTGTCATCGCAACAAAGTTTCGGAAAAAGCTGTATATCGCTATAGCGGAAGCTATCGTACGTAGGATATCCAATAATTTCATAATTAATATTCTATATTTAATATATTTTATAATTTTATAATTAATTTAACATTATCATAAGTTTCATAGAGCAATTAAGCAACACAAAATTACTTATGGAACTATAATATTAGCATTAAACCGGTACAAAATCCAAATTGTAATTCAGAAATTACCTAATATAGTATATCTTCCTCCTATTTAAAAATATCTAAGCTATTACAAACTATGTCATTTCGTGCAAAAAAAGATGTAATAAGCACTGAGTTATTTCCCATTTTCCCAAGAAGTAATGGAAAACGGTGCCTTGCCACTTTTATCAAAAAAAAAAAAAGTTACACTCTATAACGCGAATATATAGCATTAAGTATAATGTAATAAGCACTAAGTTATTTCCCAAAAAAAAATCATTTTAAGCATAAAATATATACAATGACAAATATATAGTGCACTATTTACAATCTATAACACTATACGGTATAGCGTCCGCTATTCCTGCTATAGCGGCAATAGTGCTACTTGTGTGGTGTTAGCCAATAGCATCGTGTTTGAGACCCAAAAACGCTATAGTGTCACTATAACGCACTATTTAGAACCTTGCAAAAAAGTCCAATATCCTCTTATTAGGAGTAAGGATATATTTAATTTTTAGAAGGGTTAAAGTTATACTTTGATGTATTGACTGTATAATTTGATTGTCAGCATTTTCATAATATTTAAATTAAGTCATTTTTTTATTATAGAATGGTTCAAAATTTTATTCAACAATCAGATCAGCAAGCTACATCTGGCACTAAATTGCTTGTGAAACAGAATTGTCTGACTCCAGCAAACAGCTAGTTAATTAACTTGAAAGATGCAACCATATATATAGAGATGTTATTATGCACCATGGTGCAAAACGTGTCTTTGCACCGTGATCGAAACTCTATTTTCAAAATTCAAATGAACAAACCGATTTGCCCAACACAATCTACATATTAAGATATGCAAAGTACCAAATTTTATAATTTTTGAAACATTTTAACTATTTTTATAGATTTTTCAAAGATAGGTACTTTTGATATTCCAAATAGCATTATTTTATTATTTTTTTCATCTTTCAAAAATCTAAAAAAATAGTTAAAAAATTCTAAAAATAGTAAAATTTGGTATTACACCATATTTTAATACGTAGAATGTGTTGGTTCAATTGGATTTGGCATTTGAAGTTTGGTTTGTGAGATTTTAAAAACGGTGATGCAAAAACCTCATTTGCACCATGGTGCACCATAACATAACTATATATATATATTTAAATCTATTACTTGGAAGCTAATTAACATCTGTAATGGCAAATTAATGTCACTACCAACTATATGATAATTAAGGAAAAAAATATATATATAATCAGCGATTAGGTCCCGCGCGCAATGATAATAATAAGAATAATTACTCGCTTCCTCTCCATTTTATTTTAACTGATGACACCAGCTTTTTTATTTTAAGATCTGCCCCAAGGATAATTAATGATTTGTTATATAAAACTGAGCTAGCTAGCTAGTAGTCTTAAAAAAATTGATATAAACTCTTCCAATCTGATGAAAATGGAGATCAATGCTGAAATTCTTGAAGAAGTCTCTGCATTTGGAGACAAGTCTAGAATTACTGTTGCCTGATAGTGACCCAATTTCCAAACGTGACAATAGAACTTGCCACAGACTGACTGTGACCTATTCTATAAGATTACTATTATTGTGGATGAGTATTGCTTGTCTATATATCTTCAACAGGCTATTTATTGTGAAGAGACATTTTGATCTTTAGAAAGAAATTAGTTAGATTGGATGACTGAACTTATATATAATTAAGCACTTTGACAACCATGACATTCAATTTTAAATAATTTTTAAAAATATTAAAAATCTTAAATCTTTTACAAATATATTCAATTTGGATATATGTCATATATATGTACTCCATGAAAAGTTATTAAATTTGAGTCGTCGCAAATGTTATAGAATTTTGATTGTCTTTGATGTAGTACAAAATGATATTTGAAGCACTGTTAATCCTATAAGTTTAAAAACATGTTCGTAAAAGATTTTCTATTTTTAAGATTTCTAAGAATTTAAATGAAGTTGGTTGTTATGGTTGCATATTGTTTAGTTGTCACCTGTATATAATGCATATATCATATACATTTATTTTATTGAACTTTCAGTTTACAAAGTCAGAGATCTCTGCGTAGGAATTAATAATACTTTAATTCATGATAAGAAAAACTAAGCCATGACGAGATTTTCTAATTAAGTCTACCGCACAAATTAAGCTGTTCAACTGTTTACAGCTATATTAATATATATTTATACAGAAACCATTTTCTTTTTCTTTTTTTATCTCATATACATTTTGAAAAGAAATGTGAAGTTTACCGGACCGGTTTCTTTCAAGAGATCATGTTAATTATATATACACATATATAACTTTCTGGTTCATGATTTTATGTGCATATTAATATATATATTGATCAAAATATAATTAAATCAAGTCTCTGTAATTGCATAGATGCTACATATATAATTAATTAAAAAAAAGAGCCAATTCTTATCCAATCAAATCCATATTTGACGTGGATTTGGGTTAGCTAGCTAGGCCACACTTAATTAATTATATGAACGTGACAATATTAATATAGGTTTATTCGAGGGAACAACAGGTTGGGAATGCTGAAGTATTATTTCAGAGTTTTGAGTGGTTTATAATTAGTTCCACTCTAAATTTTAAATATATATTAATTGCACCATAATTTTTGATAAAAAAATAATATCGAATTGTACAATTAATTACCCTGTACGTGTTTAAACTTCACGGTTTGGATAGATAACTATAGCTATTCAGCAAGATATATGCTTTAAATAAATATATGATGCGTATATAACTAGAGTAGAACTATTACGCTACTGGCTCAAATTATATTTTGTTAGGTCCGAAATTTTGATTATGGTTCTCATTAAATTCATCATATAAAAATAATTAGGCATAGAAAAAAAATTATTTTTTGAGCTTTTTTCAAGTAATTGTTTTGGATTTTTAAAGATGACTCTAAAATATAACTAATTTACGTAGACGAAATTAATCATCTAATATGAACCAATCGAGAATATGAAAACTAAAGTATATATATGTTTTGGTATATAACTATATATCATGCATGGTAGTTCAACCGTGAGACTTACGCAGGAGATGACGCAATGAAAATGTAATTATATAAAGAGAGTATATCAAAATCGTTTTCTTTCATTATTTAGCAACGTGCTTTTTAAAAAATGTTCCTTTAAAATATGCAACATATGTGGTTTAATTATATATGGATTCCTATATATTACAAGGAAATGTTCTAGACATAATTAATATTGTTTTTTTTTTCTACTATGAGTTTGACTAATGGGGCTTCTAATTAAAAAAACTTCGGTAATTAAATCAAATTATAAAATGAATTGTATCATGTGGCTCGTATCTTCATTTTAGGCGAGCGGTGAAGTAACAGTAATATGGATATCACACTTTGTATTTGTAGATTTAAATAAAGAATTAATATGTTTAATAAAAAAAAAAACTTATATATTGGACCAGATAAATTGAAATCTGAAGGATTTGATATGTTTTTGAATGTGTGCTCATGTATGGGTACTCGTGAGCTTAAGCTAGCCTTACTCCTTAATGAATATTTGTACAAGTGATTATGCTATATGTTGTCTTTATGAGAGCAACAATTTGATTATAATCGCGAAGATAATATATATATGTGTACATTTATTTGCCAATTGCCCGCCAAATTAATTAATATGTACATATGCAAACACTTATTATAAATAGTGCTTCAGTAACTAACCTGAGCTTAAGCTTACGGAGTCATTTCATGAGTAATTGAGCACACCTCCAAAATGTATCAGATAATATATATCCAAATTTCGATACATATAGCTCAATAAATTCTTTTTTATTAAAATATTATATGATACAAAAGTTTCAAATATTTGTTTGAGATTTTTTAAAGGTGATATATAAAACATTGATTATTTAATTAATATTGTAGTAACTTTTTAAAAATCTCAAACAAGTACTTAAAGAATCTCAAAAATAGAAAATATTTGCATCCCATATATATATGATATTGATATATATGAAAATTTTATTAAGTCATGTAAATCAAAATCTAGAAATAATTTGATATATTTTGTTAAGGTGTGCTCACGGCAGTTTTACTCATCAACAATCGCGTCAATTGATTATTACATATGTTAATTAAATAACAAATGAAAACGTGTATATTTTGACTATGCACCAATATGTGAACTTAGGACTCGTTCTCCAAACCATCATCTCTACCAATTAATTATAAATTCATTTAATTGGTCAACAAATTTAAACAAATTTAATTAGCAAGAGAACGCAATGTTGGAAAAATTATGCATCAAATAATAACCCACGTGCTTGATTTTAAAAATGGATATATATATATATGGTGCTAGCATATCATTATCATATATCATGCTCATGAATTTTCAAGTACACAATGGAAAGTTGAATAAAGGTGTCTCCTCCTCCATGTGTCTACAATTGGCTGTTAGATCATCTCAGGATATGGAATCGTTATGAGTGCCCATCCTCTGTAACTCTGCATTGTGTAGCGCAGGATGCGAACTGTTAGATCATCTCCGGATCTGTGTTAGCTCGAATCTCGAGATGATCCAACGGTTCACATTCTGCGCTACACAATACAGCGCTACAGAGGATACGGAATCACCTTTTAAGTTAGTGCAGACATGACAAAGTAACAAGTAATGCACATATGCAATGTTGGCATGATATATATCATATATGAGAAAGTTATGGTAGCTAGCTAGCCATAGGCAATATATACAGTAATAGCTAGCGTCCATATAGAAAAATGAAAAACATGTACAGTCTACCTATAAAGCAAGTCTCATTTACCTGTTTCTTACAATTTGTCGACACATCTACGTGCACCTATGTGATTGTCACAGTTGCATAAATGTTTACTGAAAACCGTAGTGTATCTGTTTACTAGAAAATAATATATGTTAATCGGAAAGATATAAATATTTATTGAAAAATGATATTTGTTCATCAAAAATATAGTGAATCGGTGGATAGATAAAAAGGTGGTCACTACCTACGACTAGAAAAATTGTCCATAGCATCTATATATTATATTTCAGAATATATCTGTTACATTTCAGAATGTGTATCTGTTACGTTCCGTACACATTTATAGATGCATGGATGGTTTTTCAATATTAATGGATGCTAGATGTTTCTCCGATATATACATCCAACCGAGCATGAGAGGCTAAGATATAGATAGGTTCTTGATATGCATGCAAAGATGCTGTTGGCACTTATTTTTAGATCGATATTATCCAAAAAAATATAATTAATTGACTTGGTAATTTAATTTTGATTATTATTGTGAATCCAATCAATGAATTTCTAGCACGTGCCAATCCATAAGCTAGCTAGCCATGTTGCAACTTAATTATTTACGGTGCTATGTGCATTTCCTGACTATGTATAAAAACATAATGGAAAAAATGATATGAAAGGGCTATCTTCTCTAAATAAGAAACCTGAGTCGTTGATCATTTTCTTGGATAGATCAGAACTGTTGATTTACGTTAATGCCCGTTGATGTTAATGTCTCGGCCCATTAAAATTTAAGGCCTATATAAATTTTCTCAATATAAGGTCCATTACATATTATCTTAAAAATTTATTATAAGAAATAACAATTTCAGCCCAAAGCAATGCGTAGGCTCTTTACTAGTATATATTAATACACTGTGCAAGAAAAAGAAATTGAGAGAGGCAAAGTAATTTGACGGCTACAAATCTGATTAGTCTTTACAAATAGTTTTTGCTTCGACTTTCAATATCATATTTCTAAAAATTAAATGATCAAACCGATCGATTAGCCCAACACAATTTACATATTGAAATCATACAAAATATCAAATTTTATAATTTTTGGAACTTTTTAACTATTTTTTTCAAATTTGTTTGATAAAAGATGTGTACTTTTTATATCAAAATAGTATATTATTATTTGATTATTATTTTTGGTCTATCTTTCAAAAATAAAAAAAAATAGTTAGAAAATTCTAAAAACCATAAAATTTGGTATTCCATGATATTCCAATATAATAATTGTGTTGGGCAAATTGAATTGGTCATTTGAAATTCTAGTTTGTGAGATTTTGAAGATGCTAAAGTAAAAATCACTTTGCTTAGCGATGCACCGTAAGATTACTTTTTATATATATACCCAATATAATTAGTGTTAAATGTGAATCCAATCAATTTCCGACCTCAGCTAATAAAATTTTTAAAAATCCATGTATAATCTTCATTTCCCATTTCCAATAACTGTTCATAAGTTTTCAGCATGCAGCCCAGAATTAATTCAAATTTCACTTCAATGTTAATAAATTTCAGCCTATAGTTTTTCCTTTTTGAATCTCATTTTCTTCTTTAATTCAGCCTGCAAGGTAACTTAATTAGGCCACCAATTAGGCCCATTTTGTGGTTTATTCATCTCATTGTTTATCCTTTGTTTCTCAGCCCACAACCAAACCCAGCAGCTTTTTTCTCCTTTTTGAAAGTATAAAGAATAATTTAGTGTAATTGTAATATACTAACATTTATGCAATTCAGTCACTGTCAAAAAAAAATTAAAAGCAATCTCTTCTGTCAACATCTTTGATGCCAACAAAATTCCTTGGATTACTCTGTTGAGAACATGTTTGGCATCTAATTAAGAGAGGTAGCAATCATGATCTTGACAAAAAAGAATGCAGGTACCAATTTTGTCTTTGGATGTGAATTTTTTAATTAAGACATCACAATGGTTTCCTATCCCTCCATTGCGTTCAAAAACTGAACTCTCCAGTCCATGAAAAATTTCTCCATCCATGCCGACTTGCCATGGTTATATATATATCATACTAGTAAAGAGGCCACGCGTTGTTTTGGACTGAAATTGTTATTTCTTACAATAAATTTTTAAGATAATATGTAATGAGTCTAATATTGAGGAAATTGATCTGGACCTTAAATTTTAACGGGCTGAGACATTAACGTCAACGGGCATTAACGTAAATCAACGGTTCTAATCTATCCAAGAAAATGATCAACGGCTCAGGTTTCTTATTCGGGGAAGATAGCTCTTTCATGTCATTTTTTCCAATATGCTTTTACATATAGTAAGGATACTACTAAAAAGAGCTCACGTGTTGCCTTGGGCTGAAATTGTTATTTCTTGTAATAAATTTTTAAGATAATATGTAATGGGCCTTATATCGAGGAAATTGATACGGGCCTTAAATTTTAATGGGCTGAGACATTAACGTAAATCAACAATTCTGATCTATCCAAGAAAATGATCAACAACTCAAGTTTTTTTATTTGAGAAAGATAGTCATTTCATGTCATTTTTTCCAACATGCTTTTATATATAGTAAGTATATGCAGCAGCCAGCCAGAGAGGATCACAGGAGGAAAGAGCGGTTTTATTTTTTTTTTGGAGTAATGACCCCGGACCCCCCCGAACTTTCGGGTTTTGACAACTTGGCCCCCGAACTTTTAATTTGGACAAATGCCCCCCCGAACTACCGATTTGTGACAAATTGCCCCCCGGGCTGTTAATTAGCCATCTAATACTCCATTTACAAGTATGAAAAGACCAAAATACCCTTATGTATATATAAATATCATGCATATAAAACACTTTCTGGCTTTACCGATTTGTTAACTTCAAATTTGATTGAAAATTTTAAATCATTTAAAACGTAAATATTTTTTTCCATAAAAATTAGTTACATGAATATAAATATTATATTCATAAAATAAAATAATAAAAAGTAAACGATAAATATTCTGTATTATAAATTTTGTATTTACAAATATTTAATAACTTTTTATATATTTTTAATATATAATGGTTTTTAATTAAATATTTTTTTAAACTTATTTATATTTAAAATTTTTTTTTGAACTCTCCGGTTTGTATGAAAAGACCAAGAAAAAATTATTTATGTTTTAAATGATTTAAAATTTTAAAATATCATGCATATATACATAAGGGTATTTTGGTCTTTTCATACTTGTAAATAGAGTATTAGATGGCTAATTAACAGCCCGGGGGGCAATTTGTCACAAATCGGTAGTTCGGGGGGGCATTTGTCCAAATTAAAAGTTCGGGGGCCAAGTTGTCAAAACCCGAAAGTTCGGGGGGGTCCGGGGTCATTACCCCTTTTTTTTTTCCAAAGTTTTCTGGTACAGGCAGGAATCGTACTCAATACTTATTATATCTCTAAGATTCAGTCAAATGAAAGCAATTATTTAACAAGAAGTTTGATTGATGGGAGGTAATAATTGCCGCCCCTTATTTCTCCCCCAATATATTTTTAGTTGAAAAATTGTTTAATTTAACATGTAACAAATACTTTTGACAGTCAAAATGCATATTCTTAACCATGCAAAAAAAACTCATACATGCATAATAGAAAAGGAAATAGTGAAAAAATTTCGCTCAAAAATTAGATAGAGTGTGAGAAAAAAGAGAAGGGATGCAATAACTACAGAATTTGGTGCCCTTGATAACCACATTATTATATATACATAAATTAATAAATCTAAACGTTAGATGTATTCTAAATCATCTCAATAAAATATATATAAAAAAATGATAAAAATTTAATATCGTTTCGATAGCCATCAACAGAGAGAAGAAAGAATCAATAAAATTTGAACCGTTGATTTTTGTTAATGCTTAATTCAGTAAATAAAATCAAAATGATATATTTTTTTATTACACATGAAATATGATATATATAAAATATTCCATCAATTATTATTTGACCATTAAAAATGTATTTAATTGAGATTTAATTTTGTGGTTACTGATGAGGCACCAAATATTGTGGTCATTTGATCCCTCCTCAAGAAAAAAAAATGAGAAAATATTAAGTAATTTAACTAAGAAATAGACAAGCAGCAAAGTTAAGGGACACAGATAATTTCTCTCAATTAAAATCAACACTTCCAACAAACAAGCAAACAAGCACCGCCACAAGCTGCGCCGAAAACGGCGGGAAAAGATCTCTAACGCCGCTGGATTATTTCGATTTCATATCCTCTACTACGCAGTAAACTACTGCCCAGTACTCCAATCGTCGGATCTACTGTAATATTCGTGAAACTCAATCTCATAAAAGCCCCCCTTAATCCGCATCGTTGATTCTCTGCGCAGTACAATACTGCGCGGCAGAGGATAAGCACTCGATCAGTTCATTTGTTTGATAAAAATGTGGGACCCACTGGTCAGTGGAAGGCACTCGTCAGAGTTGTGTAGAAAGTGAGAGGCATAATTATTGGTTGGCTATTCGAGACGAACGACTCCGCCCACGCGTCGTGCTCCCGCGAAAGCATCCCTGGTCCAACTGCACAGCATCTTTCCGGTGTGGACCGAGCGTTTATTAATTTGATGATCGCATCATGCGTCCGATTCCGCTGTTATCCTAACCGAGATAACAGGTCCTGCTTTTTCATTCGGCACCGTCGGATAAAAATGGACGGATGAGATCTGTTCGGCAAAACTCTTTTTAACTTTAAAAACTGAACTTTTGCACTTAATCTGAACCGTTTTGTGGGATCCGATGGTGCCAAGTGGAAAAGCAGGGCCCTGCTATCCTCGGTTAGGATAACAGCGAAATCGGACACATCACATCATATCTTTACTTTTGTCAGATTAGATTTTTTGATATGAAAATTCTATTTTCTCCGAAGAATAAATTTTAGCCGTTAATTTATTTACTTAGATTTATCACCACTGTTAACGTATTTTAATATCTCAACTCATTAAAACTTAAAGCTCATATCAATTTTCTCAATTTAAGGCCCATTACATAATGAGGAGGGATCCATTGACATTGCTTATTTTAACAATTTTGACAATAGAACTTTTTAAAAATTTGTAAAAATTCATAAAAATCTTAAAAATGAAAAATGGTTCGTGGATGCATTACTTAACTTATAGATTGATAGTGTTTCAAATTTCAATCAATTTGAACATCGTTTAATGACTTATCAAAATTTTGTGTACTTTTCAACGGTTATAATTTAGCGGATCGTTAAAGAGCTAAAAAACATCGCTTAAATTGAATATAATTGAAAACATAATCAATCTATAAGTTAAAAAATACTTCCGTAAACGTTTTTCTATTTTTAAGAGCTTTTATGATTTTTAATAATTTTTTAAAAAATGCAATTGTCAAGATTGTCAATATAACCATTGTCAATGGATCCCTCCTCTTACATAATATCTTAGAAGTTTATTATAAGAAATAACAATTTCAGCTCAACCCAAAGCAAGGTGTGGGCTCTTTATTATCAGTGTATAAAAATTCAAACTGAACTTGTGTCGCAGAAAAACAATATTAATAAATAAATAAAAGTAAGAAAATGAACAAATCCAAAAATATTAATGTAAAATTAATTCTAATGTAATATAAACATGTCGATTATGACATATAATAACATATAGTCTGGTGTGAATTTTATATATAATATGTTGGACATATTTCTCTCAGGACTTCTTCAGTTTTTAAGGAAAAAGATTTGGGACTTCTTCAGTGGAAACATTTATGTAGAAAAATTAATTGTCGTTTGCTCACACTTTGTCAATCATTAAAATTTTGTAACTCGATCTATTATATATTTTTTTTTGGGTAGTGTGGATATATGAGAATCTATTACCACTTTTTTTTTATTGTCAGTTTTTGTAGATGTTCTAATTTGTTTACTCAGAAAACATAATTGTGCACAAATTAAAGCTCATAAATATATAAGATAAAAAATAACATATATAAAATAGAGTTACCATATAAGCAACAAGACATTTTTAATGTTCTTATTGAATAGACAAAAGATGGAATTTTAAGCCATAAAATTCGGAAATTTATCCGGGTCGCATCAAGTTGCTTACTGAAAATGGTATTTATTATTTGATATAAGCAAATGGTATATAGTTTAATATTTGATATTAGGGATGATGAAATCATTAACAATATAATATTACATCTCTATATTAAGTGCTGTGAGATCACAACTCTCATATTCTTGGAATATGGTATATTTTTTCATACACGTTTATCCAAAATTGGGAAATTATAAATTAACTTTAATTGTAAAATTACTTATAATCACTTCGTAGTCTTTTTGTTTTGCCCTTTATTAATTTGTGGCATCCACTAAATTTGGTACAAACAGTTCATATGGTATTTGTAGTATTCATGTCTTAACATTCATTCTAGACGTCCGTGATTCCACCCCCATATAAGAAATCAGCATATATGCAACTATGATCTTTGGATAGCAAAAGTAAAACTTAGCTAATTGTCCCTGTCAAGCGTGTTTAAGGATAAACTTGGCATTGGCTGCCGTTAATTAAAAACTTAAAATTGTCACTCTCAAAGTCAAATGCCGAAATAATAATAAAAAAAAAGCCCTCGCCCCTCAACCCCTCTCTGTTACGAGTGCTCACCCTCTGTAGCGCTGCATTCTGTAGCCAGGGTGTGAACCGTTAGATCATCTCGAGATTCGATTCCGCACAGATATTGCGATGATCTAACGGTTCACATCCTGCGCTACACGATGCAGCGCTACAGAGTCCCAACTCATCTCTGTTTAGCTCCGTCCCAACTCCCAAGTCCCAAAGTAACCTCCAATTCATATCCTCCACCGCTCATTACTCCAACCATTAGATCCGCTTTAAGAAAAAACATCGTGCAACTCAATCTCCTAAAACCCCTCCTACAATCCGCACCGTTGATCCGCTGCGCAGTACATGACTTCGCAGCAGAGGATATATATATAAGCACTGGTAACCTCCATTCCGTCTCCGTCTCTCCCCACGCTTCTTCTTCACCGCTCCCATTCTTCCCACCCACTAAAATCCCCCCTTCCTTCCCTTTTCCCATTCTCGGCGACTCGGACCAAATCAATTAATCAACAAAGCGAGAACAGAACAGAACAGAACAGAATGGCTTCGGCCGCAACGGAGCCGCTGCTGCAATCGAGCTCCCCTTCGTCCCACTCCCACGCCATCACCATCAAGAACCTCCCTCTCCCGCTCCACCTCCCTTCCCCTTCCCCTTCCTCTACACCCTTCTTCTCCTCCCTCTCCCCTCTCCCCGAAGACTCCGAGCTCCCCCCACCCTCCCCCTCCCCCTCCCCCTCACTCAAGTCCCTCCTCATCTTCGGCCCCTCCCCCGCCCCCGATGACTGGCCTTACAACCCTAACCCTAATAACCCTCTCTTATCCCCCTCCTCCCCCGCCGCCACCGTTGATGATGGATGTCTCAACACTATTAGTAATGATAGTAATAATAAAGATGCGTTCTTTGGGGAGAAATTGGCGGCACACCATCTGCACAGGTCCCGGACGGCGCCGTGCATGGCCCCGCTGACCAACCTGACGGCGCTAACGGGGGGGCGCGAGGCGACGAAGACGCGCGACGGCGTGGCGCCGAGGGGGCCCTCGGTTGTGCGGAGCGCGTTCGTGTTCCTGGCGTGCTACCTCTTCCTCGGCGTCGTCGTCTACTCCATCGCGCCGGGCAATTTCTCGGCCGCCACCGACTCCACGCACCCCGTCGTCGATGCGCTGTACTTCTGTATTGTTACCATGTGTACCATTGGGTACGGCGACATCACGCCGGCAACCCCCGTGGCGAAGATCTTCTCCATCTTGTTCGTGATTATCGGGTTCGGGTTTGTTGATATTCTGCTGTCCGGCATGGTCTCCTTTGTGCTTGATTTGCAGGTATGATTATGTAAAGATTTGAAATTTTAGTATACTTAGTTGATTCAATAAAGGCTAATTCTGCTATGGATCGTTCATTTTTCATAATCAGATGGTTGTGATAAGTCCTTTAGATATAATTAAAGAGATATGTTTGATAAGAACCGCTCGGTTCAAATCGAAAGGTTGCTTAGCCGATCCATAGCAGAACCACTCTCAAATGAAATTTCACCCCTTTTTTCTTTCCAACCTGTAGAGCAAATGGTTAATGGTCTCTTTAAATTAGAATTGACCAAGTTTTATATGTAGTTACTGTTGACATTTTCAGCAGTTACATCTTTTGCTGAATTGCTAGTATTAAACAAAGCTCTGAAAGATTTCATGTTATAGAAAGGGCTAAAAGGTTAAATAGTAATTAACTATTCATTTTATTTATAATATCTGATGGGCATTATGGGTAAGAGTTTATTTGTCTTGTGGGGATTCATGGCATTTATGTTTTTGTAAATCATATAGGAATGTTTGGAAATGATTATGACCAACAAGTTGGGTTCTTTCTTTACCAGTTGCCATTTAATATGATTATTGAAACTTCTGCTGAATACCAAATTACTTGGTTTGAATGTGATATTTTAGTCCAAATTTTGTATAGGATGTGTGCATTTGTTATAAATGTTACTCTTTGAAACCTCCAGGAATCCCTTCTGTTAACGGCAGTTACAAAACCAAAAAACCACCCTCATCGCCATGACCTGGCACGCCGGTATATTGTAGATGTCAAAAAGGGCCGCATGCGCATCCGTCTCAAGGTTGCTCTTGCCCTTGGTGTTGTCATCCTCTGTGTGGGGGTTGGTGCAGTAGTTCTTTGCTACATCGAAAACCTTAATGGTCTCGACGCACTTTACTTATCTGTTATGTCAGTGACGACAGTTGGGTATGGTGATCAGGCATTCAAGACAATGCCAGGAAGGATATTTGCTTCAATATGGTTGCTGGTCTCAACTCTTACAGTTGCGAGGGCGTTTTTGTACTTGGCTGAGATGAGAATCGAAAAGAGGCATCGAAAGATCGCAAAGTGGGTTCTGTCAAGAGACATGACTGTTTCAGAGTTCCTCGAAGCTGATATTGATCATAATGGCTTTGTCACGTAAGTTACAGAAGTCTCACCTTTTATTTAATTTATTTACATCATTTTCTATTACCATGTCATACATATAATAAATTATGCTGAAGCATCAACTTGATTCTAGAACATTTTTAGTTTGAAAGTTTCCAATATTCTTGATGTCATCTAAATGTACTATTTGGTCTGCGGAGCCAAATAAAACTGTTTAGAAAAATTATGAACCACTTAAATTTAAAGACTTATGACCAGCTTCATTCACACAGATTTAGCTATTCGTTGTTGAAATGTTCAATTTTATGTGCTCAGTGGCATACTTATCCACCAAATTGGATAAGTGATAGCATTAATGATAGAAATTGCATTAATTATGACAAAGTATAGCAAACTTGAGTATTTATAGTATATATATTGAAGCTGCGGTTCATGTCAAAGTGACAGCAGTAATGATAGAAATTGTGCAATTAGGACTGATTAGCAATGATAGAGATTGCAGTAATCAAGACACAGTATACAAATTAAGATGCATAAAACAGACTATTAATCACCGGCGGACCAATTGTTGGGTCCCCTGGTAGCTGCTTTGCTCATGTTGCTAAAATTGAGCGCAAGTTGGTTTACCTTTTTGCTCCATTAAAAGCCGAGTGCTTTGATCTTGTGACAACCAGTCACTGTACTAGCTTTTTTGACACAAGTTCTGTTATCTCTTTTTGTTGTTGGTACCTTTTGCTCTCATGTATTGTCTGTTTTTTCCTTTCTTTTGGTAATTGTTTCTTTAGCTTATTGCAAATTTTTCCTTTGTTGAATCGTTTTCAGCAAATCAGAGTTTGTGGTGTATAAGCTAAAGGAAATGGGGAAGATATCGGAGAAGGATGTGATGCTAATATGCGAGCAATTCGAGAGACTCGACAACAGCAAATGCGGTAAAATCACACTTTCTGCTCTGATCGATAGCCATCATTTGGATACAAGTCGAAGTTCTCTGAGCAGTAGCGGCTCGGCAAGGCACAATTTATGCTAATTTAGTTTCACCAAATTTAGTGGAACAAAATGTATAAATGGGGCCAATTCCAGGGTAAGAAATGAGTTTATTTTGGTCATATTGGTTCATGTATATATTTATGAAACCGCGCAAACACGGTATTAGGTATTGCGTAAGGTTGCTGGGTTATATATTGTCTTTAGTTTAGATGGCAAAGGGGTTTTGGATGTAAATTTATGGTGGACTTCTTTGTAGAACAGTACTAGATGCAATAGTGCTTTATAGAAACTAAAAAAATTGTGGTACCACTTCATAGAGTCCGTATCCTGATCTGACGGCTGTGGATTTTTGGGGCTTTTTTCACAATAATCTCAACCATCTATTTAGGATTGGAGGGTCCTCCAATCCGATTTGGATCGCAGCAGATTTCAGCGTGCCCACTTCATAATATGTATCTGTTTTCTGTTTTCATCATGACGTAGTTGATTTTCCCAAAAAAAAAAAAAAAAAAAATCATGATTAAAGCAGCAAAATTAGAAAGTGTCTTTGATAGTGACAATTATTGTGTAAAAATTTTCAGCAGCCAGAATTTTACTCTGGATTAGTGGTGTTGCAATATCTGATCTGCCAAATGTTGGGAAAAATATCCTTTCCGAAGAGTTTTTTGTACCGTAAAAAAAGGGTCCAAGGACTAAGAACCACAAGTTATGAAGTTAAGAAATATAAGTAGCTATTAATTAACAATAAATGCGTAGTTGTTGTCGTACACGCTAGAAAATGGAATGAAATCTGCAGCCACCCGGTGGGCAGGAATTTTCTGCCAACCATGATTTCTAGCCAATATGCAGGTGATATGTGGCATATAATAAAGAGGAAAGTCCGTTTTCAGTCTCTGAACTATTCTGTTTGATTCAAATTGTCTCATAAACTATTTTTTTGTTCAAATTGCCCCCTCAACTACTCATTTGGATTCAGACCAGTCCTTCCGTCTGTCATCGTTAATATTTCCGTTAGTACTCCGTCTCCTCTCCCAATCCTCTCTTTCTTCTCTCTGATTATTTAATTTTGGTATAGGTAGACTGGTTTGAACGCAAATGAGTAGTTGAGGGAGCAATTTGAACCGAAAAATAGTTTTGGGGGCAATTTAAACTAAACAAAATAGTTCAGAGACTGAAAACGGACTTTCCTCTATAATAAAAATTACTATCAATTGATTTTAACACCGTTAACTTATTCTGTTAACTTTCTCTGTTAATAGAGGTTTGTTTGTTAAATTAATAGATTTAATATATATGCTATCATATTAATATGCTAGCCGAATATATGAACTTGACCCATCTATGTTACATTGTTTGTTCGTAAAATATGAGTTAGACTTATACAAACGCTACCGTTAGCATTTCGGACCGAAACGTTAAACCTCAAAATTTATGTTATCGTGTCCGAAATCATGATTTATGGTTTTCAATAAATTCTTTATATGAAAATATCGGGGAATACAAAAAATTTTCATTTTAGAGTTTTCTAAGTATTCGTTTTGAATTTTAGAAAAGAGCTCTTAAATACTAATAAAATATCGATATTTGTACATGCTCTTTTAAAAATTACAAAACAAATACTTAGATAACTCTAAAAATAATTTTTCAATTTGTATTCCCCAATATTTTCATATAAAGAATTTATTGAGCACCATAAATCGTTATTTTGGATATGTAACATAAATTTTGAAATGTTAGCATTACCATAAATCGTTATTTTGGATATGTAACATAAATTTTGAAATGTTAGCATTACCATAAATCGTTATTTTGGATACGTAACATAAATTTTAAAATGTTAGTATTTTCAGTCTGAAATGCTAATATTAGTTATAATAGTCTAACTCGTAAAATATATATATTATCAAAGTATTATCCATGGTTTCATGATAAATGGAATCAATAGCTCAAAGCTACTACTTTCTAAAAAAATCAAAGTATTATCCAGGAATGTTCTATTCGTAACATATGTTTCTACTTTTTTTTTTTTAAGTGATACATAAAACTTGATTATTTTATTAATATTGTATAATTATTTTTAAAAAATCTCAAACAAATACTTAAAAATTTTCAAAAATAGAAAAATTTTGTATCTCGTAAGGTTTTGATATAGAGAATTTATTGAGCCATATAAATCGAAATTTGGAAGTGATTTAATAGGTTTTTGGAGGTTAAGCTCACGGTATATTCACTCTCTCTCTCTCTCTATATATATATATATATATTTTTTTTTTTTGGTGATGTATCTTCACCCTTCTTAACTATAATAAAGAAAAGGGAATACATATTTGTCTAATAAGTTTAGAAAGAAGTTGAATAGACAATGAAAGAATGGGTGTGATCCACATGTAGTTTTATTGATATATTATTAAATAAATCTCTGCTAATTAATGGAAAATTATAAAGAAAGAATTGGTGTGATCCACATATAGAATTTATTGATATATATTATTAAATAAGAGTATTGTTGGTGTACAACTAAAAATTTGTGTACAACCAACACTATGGTCCAACAGCTATTGTGAGCCCTTTATTTGTCAAAAGGCTAACATAGTCATTTATTCTTAAGCTACAATTGGTATGTATTAATTAGTTTAAATACAGTTGCTTATTAATATCTTCAAATCTTTAATTGTTATTTTTTTGTTGTCCATAATTTATGATAACAAAAAAAAAAAAATTAATTCAAAATTGCATCTGATTTGCTTGTCCGTGATTAACATTTTTTTTCCTCTCTTTTATTTGCAATTGATACTGATAACTTTTTCTTGGGGACATGCATGGCTACAACTATTAAGCGAGAATTTTGTGTTGACATATTTTTTTACTATTCGAGCACCATTCACATACGATTGTCCCTTTTAAAGATATATTTGCATTTCATTTCTTCTCCTTTTTATTTGTTTTTATTTGTTTTTCTTTTTTTCTTTTTGCGAGTCTGCTTGTCTGTTAGCTCTAGCCTCGTTTATCCGTTTCTTTTTACCAAAATTTTTAAAAGCCCTTGAATCTTTGGTAATATAAAGTAAAGGATATAATAAGAAGACAATTCTGACATGTGGGACAATATATATTTATTGCCATAACAAATAAAAACCTCCGGATATATTGAACTATCAAATCAGTATTTTAGGAATAATTTCAAAAATACCATAAGTATGTAATTAAAAGCTCCGTTGATTTTGCTGGAATTGCATTGTGTCCTCATTTAAAGCAAAGATTATTATGTGTGCTTGAATGGTTTACAATTAAGCTGACTGCACGTAACGTTTTTCCTTTTATAATTTTTTGATGTGTCCATTGTACCCATTTGATTGGTAAAAATAGAAAGCCACTAATGTCTCTTATAACCATCGGTTGTACTGTAAAGTAAATTGTATAAGAATTCTTAGTTGTATACCAGCAAAATTCATTAAATAAATCTCTGCTAATTAATGGAAAATTATAAAGCATAACTGAACATGTTAACAGAGTTGGACACCATGTATTGGATTAAATGTAGTTGCCACATGGCACTTATCTATTGGCTAGAAATTATGGTTGGCACCGGGTGGCTGCGGATGAAAATCAGCTGGGTCTGTTTTTCCAATTGGATGGTCGAGATCGGTTGTTGCACCGATCTCAAAGTAGTTCGGTTTTTACTGCGCCGATCTCGATGTACTTCGGTGTTTCTCAACCGTCGGATCAAGAAAAACAGCTGATCCTGATCCGGTGGCTGCATATTTCATTCCTCACCAATGAGAAAGTATCATCAAAGCAAGAATCATTTTATCTTCTCTGAAAAGTGAAAACATTTTCATACCTGCACATATAATTCATGCTCATTAAGTTTTGATTCTGAACTTATTATTCCCATTTTGTTGCTTCAATTCGTTCTTTCATTTGCAGACTGTGCATTTCAGGTTCAGGGGCTCATGAATAATAATGTTGGTTAAAAAATAAAATAAAAATGCAGCCAAAAAGTAATCAGTAACAACTAACAATTAAAGCATCAATTTAATCTGATAAATAAAATGTAATTGGATTTTCTGGAAAATTAAGTAATCATATAAGAAAATTCCGGCATAAATCGCATAAATCTTTTATACAGAATTTTATTTATTTCACAAGGACTTGATGTACTGTATCAGTCTTTGGAAATTCTGATATGAGCTGCCTCCTTCCACTACACTACTTCTAACCGTTTTCGCCAGACAGCGCGCTTCTCTTCGCATTCCGTCGGCAATTTCACCTTTCATCGCAGCCCGTACCATGTTCTCGACAGTTGTTCTGTCGCAGACATCCTTCCTGTCGAGTCCAATCCGCCACACCTCACTAATAATCCTGCTGTTGATCTGTTGATCCGCAAAGTAAGGCCAGCATATCATCGGCACTCCTTGTACAACGCTCTCGAGTACAGAATTCCACCCGGCATGTGTCAGGAAGCAGCCGACCGCCGGGTGGGCCAGCACTTGCACTTGAGGTGCCCAACTGACGATACATCCCCTCTCGTCAGTTCCTTCCCTGACCTCGATCGGAAGCGAATCCCTGATCTCTGTCCATTCAGTCCCTCCAAGCTGCAAATCAGACCTCACCACCCACAGAAATCGTTCGCCACTGTTAACCAGCCCGATCCAAAACTCGACCAGGTCCTGCTGTGACATCACAGTGAGACTCCCGTAGCTGACATAAACAACTGATTGATGCGGCTGCACATCCAGCCATGTCATGCACGTGCCGTCCTGGTTCCACAAGCTGATCATCGCAGATTCGTCATGTTCGTGCGTATCTACTTCGGAATGGCTACTCCGAACCATCTCATGGAGGGGTCCGATTGCGTATGTTACGGGAATCTCTGAATGGATTTGTTCTAAGGAAAATGCTTCTAAGGTGTCCGAAGTGTGGAGGATGAGGCCCCGAGTGCTTTTACTGTGGATGGTAAACTTGGCAAGTAACTGTAGCATTTTGTTTTCGGGGTCCTTTTCTCGGCATGAACTTGGAAGGTCTCGCCGGCGTAGAAAGCTCTGCATCCCTGGGATACCCTTGATCGGTTCGTCCCAATCCACTCCATCTTTAAAATGTCAGAGGAAAATAAAAAGAAAAATAATGATGATCATAATCTAAATATTGATAATGCACTAAACAATTTGCTTTATGATACATTTTCCCATCAATTTCCAATCCTGCTGTATACTGTAGTTTACCAGTGGCATAAATTTGAATTTGTGGGTCTTTTTGAGTACCTCTAAATGGAAGCTCGCCGCATTGTAGGAGCCGCGGTACGCAGTAGTATGCCCAAAAGCTCAAAGCACTGGCTGTTCGGAAGGCAATCGCAGGAACACCTATCTCTTCAGATGCACCTATCATAAAAGGCAATATGCCATCAGCAATGACACAGGTGACAACAGGAAAACCATCGGCGTTTACTACATCCTTCTTGCAAAGACCGAGCAACAGAGATTTGAAAACAGCCGTTGCCCTGGTTTCAAGAGAACCCATCAGCTCCAATAACCCGTCCACCTGCCGTGGATGGTTCTCAGGTAAGCCGTCAGGGATGGATAGCAGACGGAGTCGGGGGATGTCAGAAATGGATGATGATGATGACGATGGGTTGTTTCGTAACCGACTGAGATTGTAATCTGTCAGCAGAAGCGTGACATGGAACTCGGAGATCAAGACCAGCATCTTGGCCAAGTTAAGCATGCAGTTCAAGTGACCTTGCAATGGGAAGGGGAACACCAGTACATGCCGTGCCGGTACATTATTCGGCATCTCCATTGCCAATTTGCTTTACTTGTAACAAGATTGTGAGTATTGTAATTGTATTGTATCTTCTTTTTGGGTGTTAATGTATTGGTAGGAATTTTGAGCAACTAGATGGAGAGCAAAACCCAAAATGGAGACTTTCCCTGAAGAGAAACATCTCGCGTCAATTGAAAAACCGTCCATATATCCATAAAGATAAAAGGAATGTAACAGATATATTTCGAAATGTAACAAATACATCCCAAAATGTAACCTATGAACGCTATGGATAGTTTTTCTACAGACGCTAGGTATTACTCTTTCCTGAAATAATTCAGTAGCCACTCATCATGCAAGTGGTACAGTTTTAGTTGGGGAAAACTATTTTTCTAATTGTTAGCTGATGCCCAGAATCTCAACATCGATCTTGCATGCCCGGAATCCAAATTTGAATTGCTTTGTTTTAATTGTTAATTACCAATTTGTTTTGGAGAGAGAGAATTACAACTGCTCACTTTGGAACATGGTTTTGTTGTTATATTATTTCAAACTTCAAAGATGGTTTCGGTGGGATTTTTTTGGGAATATGACTTCAAATTTCAAATTTGAACAAACCATTTTGTGATGTTCAAGGAGACTACACATACTTCTGAACAAACCATTTGGATAGTGGTATCATTTCCAGGTTAATATACTTATCAAATTAAGCACTACTTATAATGGTACCATTTTCATATATTGCAAACAAGAAATTTACACATTACGCATTACAAGTTTTGCAGTATGTTCATACATATATAATTAAAATCGGACAGTAAAAAAAAAAAAAAGATTCCAACAAGAAAACACAAAAATAATATGAGTAACTATTTATTTGGATAACAGACCATATATAAGAATGAAAACAAGTGTATTGGTTAATTTACAAGAGAACAAAGAGTTCTTGGCAGCTTAACTAGTTTAATTATTTTTACTTTCAATGGCTGCTTAATTTTGTTTCTAATACTAGTAAAACGTCTACGCCTTGCTTTGGACTGAAATTGTTATTTCTTATAATAAATTTTTAAGATAATATGTAATGGGACTTAAATTAAGAAAATAGATATGGGCCTTAAGTTTTAATGGGTTGAGACATTTAAGTACATCAACGGTGGTGATCAATCTAAGTAAACAATTAACGGCTGAGATTTATTACTTGAGGAAGATAGAACTTTCATGTCAAAAAATTCAATCTCCTTTTATTAGGTCTAGAAAAAAAACACACTCCTTGCTTTGGGCAGAAATTATTATTTCTTATAATAAACTTTTAAGATAATATGTAATGGGCCTTAATTTGAAATAATTTATATGGGCCCTAATTTTAATGGGCTGAGAACATCAACGGACATTAACGTACATCAACGGTTCTGATCTATCCAAAAAAATGATCAACGGCTCAGATGTGAAGATAGCCTTTTCATTTTATTTTTTCCAATATGCTTTTATTATTAGTAAGGATTAGGAGTACGGATGTTTACCCATTTCAATGTATCTTTGTTAATTGGGAGCAGGCCTCCGAGTCTGCATCCGGAACCAAAAAAAAAAACAAAGAAAGAAAAAAAGAATCAGTGTACCAACTGTACCTAAATAACCGCATTTTGGATTTTTTCTTTAAATAAAAAATGAGGGACAAACAACACGGATCGTGATTTTAAGCCACTAAATCACTAAATCAAAGGCCGGTAAGATTTTGAGTTTTAATTTGACATATTTTAAAACATTGTGGTTAAAGTTATCATTTTTTATCAATGAATCCTGATTAATAAAAAAAACTAAAATTGAGGAATAATGGCACTATATATATACATGTTCGATCGGAATGAGATCGGCTGCTCTTATGAGTTAAGAGTAGGACCCTACTCTTAATAGTCGGACGGTTCTCTTCATTTCCTTTTTATAATCATTCAATCTACAAGTGATCTCAACTGTCCAATCAAAAGAGTAGGACCCTACTCTTGGCTCATAATAGTAGATTCTTATCCATCGTTTAAGGGTGATACCTAGCATTCATCATGGATTTTCTATAGATATTAAATGTTACGCATCTATACTTCATAAAGAGTGGTAGCTCTCCAAGCAGGGGCCGAACTAAGGGCAGTGCCAGGCCGTATATGAGCACTGCCTTGATCCCAAAATTTTTTTTGACCCCTATACATTCATACAATGCTATGTTAATATGGTATGCTATTTAATAAAAAGTATCACTTAATTATAATGGTTGTATATGTACCTATTATTAAAGAGGAGGGATCATTGACAATCTTGACAATTTGATATTTAAAAAAATTGTAAAAAAACATATAAATTCTCAAAAATAGAAAAAAAGTTTACGGAAGTATTTCTTAACTTATAGATTGATTATGTTTCCGATTATATTTAATTAAAGTCATATTTGATATCTCTTCAAAGATCCGTTAAATTACAACCGTTAAGATATACACAAAATTTTGATAAGCCATCAAACAATATTCAAATTGATCAAAATTTGAAACACTATCAATCTACAAGTTAAGTAATGCATTCATAAATTTTTTTTTTCACTTTTAAGATTTTTTATGAATTTTTACAAAATTTTGAAATGTTCCATTGTTAAGATTGTCAAAATAAGCATTGTCAATGGATCCCTCCTCATTATTAAATTGTTTCTTAAATTTCCTCTATGTAGGTTGTTTTGATGTATTTTTTTGCTCCAAGACATTGGAAAGGACTCATCGATTACTTATTTTGTTGTTTAAATATATAGTTGGCTTTTAATGTTATAGTTTTTATTTTTTGAGAATGCTTAATCTATTAATTGAATATGCATATTTTGGAAATTTGGATATTATGACAATTATAGAAATTTTCTTTATCATTTGATCTTTATACATAATTGATTTGACATTCTAGAAAAATATATAGAGACAAAGATATCAGACTTCTCGGCACCCCCTTCAAATCATTCCTGGTTCCGCCACTGTCTCCAAGCACCTCAACTATGCCACATCATCAATATTATTTACCATTGATTTTGTTTGAATCTCTTCATCATCTTTGATCCAATGGCTTGCATTTTTTCTCTTTTCTTATTTTTTAAGATAAGTATGATAAATCAAAAATAAAATTTAACACTTAAAATGGTCCAACAACATTTTTGGTTTTTTATTTATAAAATTATTATATTATTATTTTCACATTAATAGATTTAAAAAAATTATATTTATATTATTATTTTCATATTAATAGGTTTAAAAAATTATATTTATATTATTATTTTCACATTAATAGATTTAAAAAATTATATTTAAAATTTATTTAATATAAATATAAAATTTATTATTTATTTGACACTATTTTTCGGAGCGAAGCCCCGAATTACAGCTCTAGTTATGTGTAATTGTTACACCTCTTTGTGCTTTATAGACGTATGGTCAGATATTTTGATGGACACATGGACACATGATGCTTCTGGTTTGGATGAGAATCTGCTACCATTATTGTGATGGCAGCAAGCTGCCATAGCTGATCTAAACGGTCCAAATTAGTTTGGACGGTTCAGATTCTTTGAATCATAGGGAGATTTTTTGTAGGATCCATCTATCATAGAAACTATGGCAGCGTGCTGCCATAACAAACTATGGCAGCGGATAAAAATCCCTTCCGGTTTAACAACCTTGTATAACTCGATCAGAACAGACCGACTAAAACTGTACCACTTCAAGACAAGTGGCTACTGTACTGTCACATCTCAATTATTTCAGGAAAAAGTCTCCTTTTTGGTTTTTGCTCTCCATCTAGTTGCTCAAAATTCCTACCATAACATTAACACCCAAAAAGAAGATACAATACAATACAATACTTCAATCTTGTTACAAGTAAAGCAAATTGGCAATGGAGATGCCTGATAGTGTACCGGCACGGCATGTACTGGTGTTCCCCTTCCCACTGCAGGGCCACTTGAATTGCATGCTCAACTTGGCCAAGATGCTGGTCTTGATCTCCGAGTTCCATGTCACGCTTCTGCTGACAGATTACAATCTCAGTCGGTTACGAAACAACCCATCGTCATCATCATCATCCATTTCTGACATCCCCCGACTCCGTCTGCTATCCATCCCTGACGGCTTACCTGAGAACCATCCACGGCAGGTGGACGGGTTATTGGAGCTGATGGGTTCTCTTGAAACCAGGGCAACGGCTGTTTTCAAATCTCTGTTGCTCGGTCTTTGCAAGAAGGATGTAGTAAACGCCGATGGTTTTCCTGTTGTCACCTGTGTCATTGCTGATGGCATATTGCCTTTTATGATAGGTGCATCTGAAGAGATAGGTGTTCCTGCGATTGCCTTCCGAACAGCCAGTGCTTTGAGCTTTTGGGCATACTACTGCGTACCGGGGCTCCTACAATGCGGCGAGCTTCCATTTAGAGGTACTCAAAAAGACCCACAAATTCAAATTTATGCCACTGGTAAACTACAGTATACAGCAGGATTGGAAATTGATGGGAAAATGTATCATAAAGCAAATTGTTTAGTGCATTATCAATATTTAGATTATGATCATCATTATTTTTCTTTTTATTTTCCTCTGACATTTTAAAGATGGAGTGGATTGGGACGAACCGATCAAGGGTATCCCAGGGATGCAGAGCTTTCTACGCCGGCGAGACCTACCAAGTCCATGCCGAGCAAAGGACCCGGAAAGCAAAATGCTACAGATGCTTGCCAAGTTTACCATCCACAGTAAAAGCACCCGGGGCCTCATCCTCCACACTTCAGACACCTTAGAATCATTTTCCTTGGAACAAATCCATTCGGAGATTCCCGTAACATACGCAATAGGACCCCTCCATGAGATGGTCCGGAGTAGCCATTCCGAAGTAGATACGCATGAACATGACAAATCTGCGATCAGCTTGTGGAACCAGGACCGCACGTGCATGACATGGCTGGATGCGCAGCCGCATCAATCAGTTGTGTATGTCAGTTACGGGAGTCTTATTGCAGTTTCACGAGAAGACCTGATCGAGTTTTTGGTCGGGCTGGTTAACAGCGGCGAACGATTTCTATGGGTGGTGAGGTCGGATTTGCTTGGAGGAACTGAATGGACAGAAATCAGGGATTTGCTTCCGATCGAGGTCAGGGAAGGAACTGTCGAAAGGGGATGTATCGTCAGTTGGGCCCCTCAAGTGCAAGTGCTGGGCCACCCGGCAGTCGGTTGCTTCCTGACACATGCCGGATGGAATTCTGTACTCGAGAGCATTGTACAAGGAGTGCCGATGATATGCTGGCCTCACTTTGCGGATCAGCAGATCAACAGCAGGATTATTAGTGAGGTGTGGCGGATTGGACTCGACATGAAGGATGTGTGCGACAGAACAACTATCGAGAAGATGGTACGAGCTGCGATGAAAGGTGAAACTGCCAATGAAATGAGAAAAAAAGCGCGCAGTCTGGCGAAAACAGTTAAAAGTAGTGTAGTGGAAGGAGGCAGCTCATGTCAGAATTTCCAAAGACTGATACAGTACATCAAGTCCTTGTGAAATAAAATTCTGTACAACACTGGTAGCAAAAAGATGAGTTCTATTCTATGTACCAGTAATAGGTAACATTGCAAAAGAGAACTATTTAGGAATAAACCAATGTTGTTTTCATTGCTTTCAGTGGCTACTTTAACATATCAATATCTATGATGGATGCATCTAATCCAAATTTCAGCTCTCAAATTGTAAATATCCAAAAAAATTCAGATCGATTAGCATCCGACATATACTGGTACCGATAATGAAGTTGTAACATACTTTTTTAGCTCTTAGTTTATCTCTGTGGAAAGATATCCTGTACCAGTACCACTTGTACCGACACCCAAAAACGCGCTCTTGCCCGAACAGAAACATAACTGGACTCAAACAAGGAAAATGCTATGGGGATACCGCAAAAATACCGTCGGGATACCATTAAACATTAACTGCCAATAAAAAATGTGATAAGTTGAATATTTAGAAGGTTAAGGTGAATATTTAGGAGGATAAGTTGAATAGTTAGGAAGTGTAATGCTGCAAGTTAAATTTTAAGAGTAGTTTTTATTGGCTGTAAAACAAAATATGTTAAGCAAAATGTGTTAAGTGTAATGCTGCAATTAGATTTTTATTATGTGGAGTTTTTATTGGTTGTCAAGCAAAATGTAATAAGTTGAATATTTAGGAGGTTAAGGTGAATATTTATGTTTAGTTGAATTGGTCAAAGATCATGGCATCCCTGACAGTATCGGTGTGGCTAAGGGCAACGCTCTCCGTGTGGGAGGTCGTAAGTTTGAAACTCGGATGGAGAGTCTTTTATAGACACTTAAATTTGAGTTGCTTGACCCTCATCTTTTATGTCAAAAACTATTTATTTAGGTAGTGCATTGGTGATTGTCCTAGAAAAAAGAACTTTCAAATTGCGTAGCTCAGTTGTGCAGTCAAATTAACCAAGTATTATTTGGATAACAGATCATATATAAGAATGAAGAGGAAAGCTAATTGTACCCCAACAAAAATCACTCAAAATTGTACCCCAATTCAACAATGCGTATGCACAAACTATGAACACCAAAAAATAGTTAGTATGAACATCTTATATCAACAAGTATGAACATCGAGAAATTAGGACGGGTGGGCCTTTTTGCGTTCTACTTAACAACCCAGCCCTAACCTTAATCATTTGCGTTAATTTCCGTGGGGACCACATATATAACTGTCAATTAAGCACGTGATTAAATTAATTTAAGCACGTTTTTCACATGGACATAACAGCTGCACCTTCTGACACCCATACCGGCGGCACCTTCTGCTGCGTAGGGTGTTCATACTTGATGTAATAAGGTGTTCATACCTTCTGCATGCCCTTGTTCATACAGTGTTCATAGTATGTTCAGACCTGGTGCAAAAATAGTATTCTTGCTCTCTAAGAAAAGAGTAAATTGCTGTGTTGGATGTTCAGTGTTTGTTATGAACACCCAAAAATAATTAGTATGAACACCTTATATCAACAAGTATGAACATCAAGAAATTAGGACGGGTGGGCCTAACCTTAACCATTTCTGTAAATTTCCGTGGGGACCACATATATAACTGTCAATAACTGTCAATTTAAGCACGTGATTAAATTAATTTAAGCACATTTTTCACATGGACATAATGGCTGCATCTTCTGACACCCATACCGGCGGCACCTTCTGCTGCGTAGGGTGTTCATACTTGATGTAATAAGGTGTTCATACCTTCTGCATGCCATTGTTCATACGGTGTTCATAGTATGTTCAGACTAGTGCAAAAATAGTATTCTTGCTCTCCTAGAAAAGAGTACATTGTTGTGTTGGATGTTCAGTGGTTGTTCGTCTAGCTTTTCATGAGGTTTGATGGAGGTGTTCAGACTAATTATGTTGCGTTGTTTATATCAGTAGAGGAACTTGTTCATATTTGCTAACACGTCGTTGACGCTGTGTAGTGCTCTTCCTTGGACTTTTTGGGCAGAGCGTCCATGCACTCGCGGCCAGCGAAGACCGGAGATCGTCTATATCGTAGGAGATAGCATCAAATTGGTGGAGATCGTCTCAAATGCCGGAGATCGACATATATGGCATGAGACTGACGGAGATTTGTTTGAGATTGCCGGAGATCGCAAAGATCGCCGGAGATCGCAAAGATCGCCGGAGATCGTCAGAAATCGTTGAGGTTGCCGGCTCAAATCGACGGGATCAATTCAGCATGAGCAATCTCCGTTTGTTCGTGTGTACGGACGGTAAGTAGTTTACTATTTTTGTCTTTTTCCAAAAATGGTAAGATGAAAGGATTGTTTGTTATGCTAAAAATAGAAATGTGGATTGTGATACAAAGATGGGGGATTAGAGGTAGGGTAGAGAAAGATTTTCTCAAGAATGAAAACAAGTGTATTGGTTAATTACTTAATTTACAAGAGAACAAAGAGTTCTTGGCAGCTTAACTAGTTTAATTATTTTTACTTTCAAGTGTAAAGACGAAGCTCTCTCCTTGATTTGAGCTTCATATTTGTCTGATCAAGTCATCCGATGGTCATTATAACTTTCAGCCTCCTCCATTTATTTTTCAAATGGAGAGACGTTGGGAGATGTTGGTTTTGTGTTGGTTACCATTGATTTCTCATCAATAGAGATGGCAAAATCCGACCCGACCCGAAAAATCCGCCCGACCCGACTTGACCCATACCCGACCCGACATTTTCAGAAAGTCAAACTAACCCGACCCAACCCGACCCGACTCAAATCCGACCCGACCCGAGATCAAATAGCATGCAATCCAACTCAAATCAACATACGATTAAAAAAAAAACTGATATTAAAATTGACCCGACCCGGCCCGCCTATCACCCGACCCGACTCAACCCGAGATCTTCTAAAAAGTCAAACTGACCCGACCCGCCTGCCCGATTTGCCACCTCTACTCATCAAGATTGTGATTACTGGTGTACGGCTAAGTTTCAGAGTGCGTCTCGAAGTTGAAATACGGCAACACTTTTAACGATTATATTCGAAGATGGATGTATGGATTATTTTCTATTTTAAGCATAGAGAAAGGGTACAATCGTATTTTTTCCTCAAGAGTAATTTGGAAAGGAAGAACCCAGCGTTGAGCTCTTCTTCCATGCGGACTCGGAGTTTCCAAAAATAAAAGGACATAAATGTAATTTTAGTAGTATCCGGTTAACCATGTTTCTAGCGTAAGACCATTTATCAGTTTGTCTCCAGTCGTTATGAACTGCTCTCTCCAGTCCAGTTGTTTAGAGGAAATAAAATGAAAAGTGACCTATCGATATCCACCATATTAATGACCATTCTTGACTGCCATCCAACTTTGGCATGTAATCAATACTGATACCAGTTTTCGAATCTCTCTTTCAATCACGCAAATCTCTCTTTATTTCCGATTTTAACAAAAGACCTGTGGACAAGTTGAAGGAAATACGGATAGAAAGATCAAATTATAGAACAAAATAATAATATGTTTCTTTTAAAAGATAACTATCTTTCTTGATTCAAAAAATTAATACTACAACTTGGTATATCATCATTAGAGCTAGACTATTATACTAACGTTAACATTTCGGACTGAAATGCTAACGCCTCAAATTTTATATTATCATGTCCAAAATCATGATTTATGGTGCTCAATAAATTCTTTATATGAAAATATTGGGGAATACAAAAAAATTTCATTTTTAGAGTTTTGTAAGTATTTATTTTACATTTTTGGAAAATAGCATGTACAAACATCAATATTTTATTAATATTTATGAGCTATTTTCTAAAATTCAAAACAAATAGTTAGAAAACGCTAAAAATAAAAAAAATTGTATTCCCCAATATTTTCATATAAAGAATTTATTGAGCACCATAAATCGTGATTTCGGATATTATAACATGAAATTTAAGGCGTTAGCAATGCTAACGTTAGTATAATAGTTTAACTCAGCATCATTACAGTTTTATGCTCTGTTTTGTTTTTATTGGAAATATATTTTTAAATTGTATGAAATCGAAAAAAATTGTTTTATTTATATATACACCAAGTAATATAAAATAATGACGGATTTTCAATCAAGAAAAAATAAGTAATGACGGATTATTTGACAATTTGACAATGGAGCATTATTGAAAAAAAAAAATTATTTTTTTTAAATTTGAAAATTGAAAAAGATTATACATGAATCATAAACCTTATAGATTGGATATATTTTCAATTTCAACTAATTGATATATCCATAAAAAATTTGTTAATTTGCAACCATTGAAAATATACAAAATTTTGATAAGCTATCAAATGATATCAAAATTGATTAAAAGTGACATACTATAATCTATAAGTCAAAGAATACATCTTTATTTTTTTTTTTCATTTAGAGAGAGGGAGGAAGTTGGGTTACGGTGAGTAATAAAATGATGTTTTACTTTGTGTTCGTATCTCAAGAACCATAATTTAATGACAAAATCGATTTGACTGGTACATTCTATGTATTGAAATCTCATAAAATATCAAAATTTTCTATTTTGGAGATTTCTAGCTATTTTTAATGTTTTTTTAAATATGGCCAAAAGATAATAACAAAATTATCCAATTGGAATTCAAATTAGGATCACTTTTCAAAAATCATTAAAAATTGTTAGAAAATCTTCAAAATAGAAAAAATTGGTATTCAATGAAATTTTAGTATGTAGAATGCATCGGTATGAATAAGATAGAAATGAGCATTGTCAACTGACTCTTCTCTTAAATATAATATATTGGTAGATTTGAGATTGTACGTAGTTGATGTTTAATAGATTAGATAACCAATATAATCAGTATTACGAATTGAGATATGCTAAGTACGAGCCACAATGAATAAGATAACAAAATATTAATGAAATCTAACTACACTTATTTTGTTTCAAATGTTAGACTACTATGCTATCATTAGCATTTTTTGCTAACGCCTCAAACTACATGTTATCGTATTTGAAATCACGATTTTATAGTGCTCAATAAGTTCTTCATATAAAAATATTACAAAATACAATATTTTATGGTTTTAGAGTTTTCTAACTATTAGTTTTAAATTATTGAAAAGAGCTCAAGAATAATATTAAAAATAATGATGTAGGTACATGTTACCTTACAGAAATTTAAAAGAAATACTTAGAAAACTAAAAAAACAGAAAATTTTTGTATTTCTCAAAATTTTTATATGAAAAAACTTATTAAGCACCATAAATTATGATTTTAGACATAATAATAAATATTTTATGGCGTAAGCTCTTTGCTATAATTCTCCCTATAGTTTATTCCCTTACCCGAGTTTTCAATTTTTCTGAATTTGCACGAATATTGACTCTTGATGAAAAACTATGGGCCAGGTATAGATTGTCTATCTTCATGACCCGGTTCGATGTTTCGTACACGAGATGAGCTTCAGAACATACTGGTGTCAAAACATACTTATCTTTCTTTTATAAGTACTTTAATAACATGATAAAGGATGAATCGAAATCATTTTAGACTTGTTTATACGCTATAATGTACACAAATTAGACTAAGATGATTTAAAACACAAATGCAACTATTTAATAACGATACTATAAATGCATTTTGGAGTTATATTCAGTGCAACTAACGTCAAAACATACTTATATTTCTTTTATAAGTACTTTAACAATATGATAAAGGAGAATCAAAATCATTTTAGACTTGTTTCTACGCTATAATGTGCACAAATTAGACCGAGATTGATTTAAAACACAAATGGAACTATTTAACAACGATGTTATAAATGCATTTTGGGGTTATTTTCAGTGCAACTGGCGTCAAAACATACGTATCTTTCTTTTATAAGTACTTTAGCATCATGATACAGACGTAATCTAAATCATTTTAGACTTGTTCTACGCTATAATCTGCACAAATAAGACTGAAATAGATTAAAAACACAAAGTGAGCTATTTAACAACGACGTGATAAGTGCATTTTGGGGTTATTTTCAGTGTAGCTGGCGTCAAAACATACTGATCTTTCTTTTATAAATACTTTAGCATCATGATACAGACGTAATCTAAATCATTTTAGACTTGTTCTGCACTATAATCTGCACAAATAAGACTCAAATAGATTAAAAACACAAAGTGAGCTATTTAACAACGACGTGATAAGTGCATTTTGGGGTTATTTTCAGTGCAACTGGCGTCAAAACATAATGATCTTTCTTTTATAAGTACTTTAGCATCATGATACAGACGTAATCTAATGATTTTTGGACTTGTTCTGCGCTATAATCTGCACAAATAAGACTAAAATAGATTAAAAACACAAAGTGAGCTATTTAACAACGACGTGATAAATGTATTTTGGGGTTATTTTCAATGTAACTGGCGTCAAAACATACTTATCTTTCTTTTATAAGCAATTTAACAACATGATCACTACAACAAAAAGGACCTTTTGCAACGCCCTATTTACAACGGTTGTTGTTGATAACAGCTGCTAAGATGGATCCGTACCATTGGGAAAGACTCAGCAGCGGATTTTAACAAATAACCGTTGTAAAATGTGTATGTTTTACAATGGTTATCCAGAAAAAACCATTGTTAAATGGACTGAGAGACTTTAACAGCGGTTGTTAGTAAATAACCGCTGTAAAATCTGAAGATTAACAGCGGTTGTTTTGTAATAACAGCTGCTAAGATGGGTCCACACCGGTAGGAAATGATTTAGCAACGGTTGCTTATGAAAAACCGTTGTAAAGCTAAAAACTTTACAATGGTTTTTAAAGAAGAACCGTTGTTAATTATATTAACAGCTGTTCTTTTGTAATAACCGTTGTAAATATTGTTATTTAGTTTTTACTTCACCCAAATCTGAACTAGCCATATACCCAACCGCCATTATAACAACAACAAACTCGAGCCCAGCAGCTCTTTTCCTCCCAAAGCTGAACCATAACCCCCCATTTACCCCAAAATCATCTCTCCCAAGCGTATGGATCAGCACCACCAGCAGCAGCAAGCAGGTTGATCTTAGACTAGCCGACCACTGTTGGTCTTGACATGAGCACCTATTTCTTCTCCTTTCTCACACTTACACACTCAAGAACAGTGTAGAAATGCCAAAAAATTCAGGTCATTGCTGAATACAAGAAGCTCAAGTAATATGAGAAATAGCTAGAGAAAACAAAATGTTAGACTAAATTGGTCAATTTTGGTAATACTGGCTTAGCATTATATTTTTTTTTCTTTTATATTATTTTCAGGGAGTCATGAATTGCTTACTATGGTAATGATCTTGATAAGATAGCTAGAAATGATGATCACTATTAACAAAAATTAAGTTGATTTGGTGCTATGTTGCATAAATGCTTAATTATTGGCTTTGTCAAAACTGGTCCATGTACCTACCACTAAGCAACTTGGCAGTGAATGAATATTACTTCTTGCAAAATTATGCTAAACCATTTTCTTTCTGTTTAAGCAGGAGCGGGAGAGCGTTGTGAGCGCCTTGCATGTATTGTTTGCGGCATCGACAGATTTTTCATCGACTACCAGCATATCTTGTTGATTAAGGTCGATATTTCAACTTTAGTTTATATTTATTTTGCATTTGTAGTATTATATGTGATTTTGGTGCATTATTTGCATAAATTAGTTAAGAGTATTGTCATGTAATGCCAATTTACCCATCCATGAACTATTTTAGGTCGGTACCCATTCGAGATTAATCTCGAATAGTCCCCGTTTTGGGACTGCTCTTTGAATACTTTGTCTCATTTAGGATTAGTGAGTGTATGCTCGCCAAGCTGGTGTCTGAGAAGGATTCGGTTCTGTGTTTTTCCTTATGTTCCCATGAGTATGTACGTATGAGCAATTGTGCGTTGGCGTACTCGGGGGAAATGCTGTCGAATTTTTCTCAGACACCAGGTTGGCAAGCGTTCACTTGCTAATGAGACAAAGTATTCAAATAGAGGGTTAGGATGGTTGGCCAGTCCAAAACTATATGTAGACCTCTTATACCAATATAACGTGTGAATATTTTGAACCATTACAGATGGATGTACGAGGCTGGATGTATGGTAGGCGAGACACATTTGAATATTTGGAAGGAGTTGAGAAATTTGTGGAATTCGCTAGAGAAAATATGAGGGTTACAAATGCTCGGTCAATTCCTTGTCCTTGTCGAGATTGTCAAAATATTATGAGACAACACAAAGTTGAAGTTTTGAAAGATCACCTGATTGTTCGTGGATTTGTGGCAGGCTACACCAGGTGGGTAAGGCATGGAGAGTCTAAGGAAGTCCCATGCAATGTCGCAAGTTCGAGCAAGGCAGTACCCGACTCCATCAGTGATGATGATGTACCAAATTTAGATTCGGGTTTTAATGTACGAGAACATTTGGGGGGCTGAAAATGTAGAAACTAATGTACAAAATTTAAACCATCACTTCTGTCATAATCTAAATCATTTTAGACTTGTTCTGTGCTATAATCTGCACAAATAAGACCAAAATAAATTAAAAACACAAAGTGAGCTATTTAACAACGACGTGATAAATGCATTTTGGTGTTATTTTTAGTGCAACTGGCGTCAAAACATACTTATCTTTCTTTTATAAGTAATTTAACAACATGATAAAGGCGTAACCTAAATTATTTTAGACTTGTTTCTGCGCTATAATGTGCACAAATTAAACTAAGATGATTTAAAACACAAATGGAACTATTTAATAACGATGCTATAAAGCATTTTGGGGTTATTTTCAGTGCAACTAACGTCAAAACATAGTGATCTTTCTTTTATAAGTAATTTAACAACATGATAAAGGCGTAACCTAAATTATTTTAGACTTGTTTCTGCGCTATAATGTGCACAAATTAGACTAAGATGATTTAGAACACAAATGGAACTATTTAATAATGATGCTATAAATGCATTTTGGGGTTATTTTGAGTGCAACTGGCATCAAAACATACTTATCTTTCTTTTATAAGTAATCTAATAACATGATAAAGGCGTAATCTTTATCATTTTGGACTTGTTTATACGCTATAATGTGCACAAATGAGACTAAGATGATCTAAAACAGAAATGGAACTATTTAATAACAATGCTATAAATGCATTTTGGGGTTATTTTCAGTGCAACTGGCGTCAAAACATACTTATCTTTCTTTTGCAAGTAATCTAACAACATGATAAAAACGTAATCTAAATCATTTTAAATTTGTTTCTGCACTATAATCTACACAAAGGAACTTGTCAGGAACAACTTTGTTATTCATCAAATGCTCTAATTTTATGTCCTTCATAGTGTTTTAACCAATTCTTTGAACCAAGGACTGATTCTGTAAATTTACCAAGGAACTTGTCAGAATTTTATCATTTTTAATATGAATTTTTCCAAAATGAATTTGAATAAGTGCAAAATATGAAAGATGCTTAGAATTATTCCAGGAATGCAAAGAAATTAACAAAAATATGCATCATGAAGAAAGAAAAATGCACCTTTCTATTTGCTGGAAATTCCAGAGAAAACCAGAAAAGGTATCAATGCAGTTGCCATTTTGCAATTTTTATAGGATTTTTTTTCTACAAAGAATTGAACAAAATATTCTACATGAAAGTTGCTCAAGAAATCATGCTCTATTCATATTAAAATTTTTAAAATATGCACAAAGAAGACATAATTAATGTTACACTTGATTCTTTTAAAAGGAGACAGAAGAACTATGCAGCAGATAGCAGTTTTTGCTTTTATTTGAATTTTCATGAAAGATTTTTGAAAACAAGGGCACAATTAAACTTAAAAATGTGTTAGTTTGTGTTGTTGTGAACATTTTTATAACAAATTTTAATGAAATTGACTCAATAAATCCACTGTTTAATCAAGTTTTTCAGACAATGTCAGAATCGGTCCCTTTTAAACATCAGTGCTTATAATATTAATATGAATTTTTCTACAAACAATTTCACAGAACTTATTATATGAAAATTACTTAGAATTTTATCAAACACCCTAAGAGGCATGCAGCTGTTTCGTGATCCCTGTGAGGCATTTTATCAAACACCCTAAGAGCTACTAACGAGCTCAACAGTAACCAGTTCATACATCATCACAAGCATATTACCAACAGTAACCAGTTCATCCTGTTATCCATGTTTAATAATAGAGGCATGCAGCTGTTTCTCAAAGCGACATCTGCCGGAGACCCGACACGGCCTTCAGTGCAGCAGGGAAGGCAAAATGGTCTGGCTTCACACCGACATTGCACATGGAGAAGAATGTGGAGAGTGCTGCCCGGTAGCCCCTCTGCCCTTGAATAGGAGCGAAGCCCGTGGGAGGTGGGTGTGCGTCCTGGTTGTGTTTTTTGGGAGTGGAGGAGAAGGTGGGGGGTATGGAAAGAGAAAGGAGTTTAGAGAGGAAAGAGAGCAGGGCAGGAGAGAAGTGGGGAGGGAGAAAATAACGCTGGGTTCTTCCTTTCCAAATTACTCTCGAGGAAAAAATACGATTGTACCCTTTCTCTATGCTTAAAATAGAAAATAATCCATACATCCATCTTCGAATAGAATCGTTAAAAGTGTTGCCGTATTTCAACTTCGAGACGCACTCTGAAACTTAGCCGTACACCGGAAACACTCTTATTTTAATAAATAAGCTCAAAATTTTTTAATTTGCTCTTATATTATTTTGGGACCAACTTTTTTACTTTGGCGTTTTTTTCAAAATAAGTTAAAGATTATATTCTCAGTTTTTCTTTTAATTGAAGTAACAAAATTGACTTGATCATAGTATTTTATTGAATAAATTCTTTTTATAGGATTATTTTTTGAATGAGCTTAAAATGTTTTGAATAATCGGAAAAAGGTAAATGGAATAGAAATAGAAATTATGAACCTGTCCTATAAATCATAGGTTTCCATTTCTTAAAAAGGTGAAATAATAAAAATTGGATTTATTTTTGCCTGGCCCTTTCAATTTATCCATTTCTCCATTTATCGTCTTTATCTTGCACAATTAGTTTGCATTTTTTTGTAATCTATTGTTCATGTATTAAATGTTTCCAATTAATTCGTCTCCAATCTCATTTGTTTTATCAATTATTTACTTTCCATATTATCATTGTGCAACATATATCATCTAATTATTATATAACTCAACTGCTTATAGCTAAATTGTGAAGCACCTACAAATATACAATGTCCCGCCGTGAAGCGCGGGAGTAAACCCTAGTACCAGTAAAAGACATGTCTTGCTTTGGGCTGAAATTGTTATTTCTTATAATAAATTTTTAAGATAATATGTCTGTTGACACCTAAAAAATAATTTTAGGAAAGCCACATATATCGAAATAAAAGCGATGCTATAATTGATACTGACTGTGTTAATATATATGCATTAACATATTTAGTGTTCAATTTATTCGAGTCGCATATATAATCCGCTATATAAAACGCGAGACATATTAGAGAGATAAATTTGGATAGCTTCTCAATTAACATGAATACTAATCCAGTCGGTACCAATTTTGGTATCCCAATAATATAAAAAAATAAAAAATTTAATATATGGCAAAAATAGGCCATATAGATGATAAAAATATGACTTGATATATTTGATGAGTTAAAATAAAATAACTCGGATATTAATTAACTAATATGACTTTTGCATGAATGATTACCAAATTAGTATAACATGACATATGAATATCGGTCTAATTTAATCCTAATCATAAATGGTCATACATATATATATATGGACTTGCTAAAATATTCAAGACTAATTAAAAAGGCCTAAATTAATATATGGATTATAAAATATGTAAATGGCCCAAATTAATTACGGATTACGAATACAGTCCAACAAAAATCAAATCCTATACTATTGACAGAGGAAACTGATTATCAGTCAGTTGTATATTTGGTTGCCACCGGATGAAGGATGCTGAAGCATGAAGCGCATATTAGGCTGCACGATCATCACGATCACAGATAACTGCTCCATACTGCTCCATGATGCCCACGTACTCATCCTCAGGCTTGACAGCCAAGGCCGTATATACGCCTATATAAAGGCTCATACCCATACATACATACAGACAGAGAGGAAGTTAGATACCGAAGTGCTGCGAAAATAAAAATATCTGTTGTGCTGTGTTCGATTAAAGGAGAAGGAAAGAAACAGAGAGCGATACAAGGTAGTTAATCATGGTTTCATCCGGCATCTTCTTTTCTTTTCTCTTCTTTTGATTCTTTTTGCGATCCGCGGTGCCGTCGCGTCGAGAGACGACGATTGTCACTCTTATAACACATATTTTGCGATCGGCGGTGCCGTCGAGTCAAGAGACGACGATTGTCGCTCTTATGACACATATTTTGTGATCGGCGGTGCCGTCGCGTCGGGAGACGACGATTGTCGCTCTTATGACACATATTTTGCGATCGGCGGTGCCGTCGCGTCAAGAGGTGATCATAATCATCCTCTTATGACATATAAACACATATTTTGCGATCGGCGGTGCCGTCGCGTCAAGAGTTGATAACAATCATGCTCTTATGATACAAATTTTGCGATCGGCGGTGCCGTCGTGTCGAGAGATGACAACGGTTGGCGTTGTCACACTCTTATGACATATTTAGGTCCATGATGGATCGTTAATTGGAATATTTAGGCTTATGCCTTCATATTCTTGCTATAATTCCACTTTTGGAGTATATTGGTTCCATATCCACTATATTCTTGATTTTGGCAAAAAGGAAACAATATCCTTGCGCTATGATAAAATTCATAATCAATTACTGATCATTTTTTTTTTGGAATATTTTGGTTTATACCACCATATTCTTGTTATGCATCAATTTTGGGAATATTAATGACTCAAATTCGGTTTAATCTTGTTGAAATTCCTTCACAGAGAACGAAATATATGTTCTTGGACTCATTCTTACGAATGATTAAAAATAATAATACAAGTTATAAATAAAACGGTTATTCATGCATATTGCCATGGCAGATTTCTTGCCCTCCTATTAATTGGTGCGGGATTAAAATTTGATATGAATGAACAGTTATAATTAACATGTGGAACAGAGGAGCCATGTCTCACACTGATCCAAACTTAGGATATAACTTATGAATAAAACGGTTATATTCATATAAATGAATAGACCAAGTAAATAAGATATCAAATTTTGACTTCGGGACATTATTTTTAAATTTAAACGTGCCAAGTCTTATTGTTTAATTAAAACTATCAATTAACAAGTTTTGGACATGACATGTCTGATATAGTCGATCTCCAGGATCGAAATTGATTAAAGAGAACACCATGCCATGCTTTCTTATAGATCGAATACGAATATAACAAAAATGATATGATATATGGGGATCTCAGATAAAATAAACTCGAGATCAATTTTCATGACATTTGATTAGATAAATTAGAATAATCCTATGTCATATAGGTTAGTCATGTTAAACTAGTCTCATATTCAAATTCGATTAGTCATCATAACTAATCTTATACCCGATATTTAAAGATTGTCCTAACTCCGTTGAGTCATTAGTACGATCTTGGACCATATGATATATAATCAAAATTAACATAAACATATACCAATATTGATCCGGCCAAGATAAGTGCTTGATCAATTTTTCGAAATCCAAAATAAATATATGCGCTATACATAAATCAAGTCTCTTAATCGGAGGTTCCTAAAATAATTTAGGGTAATTAACGACAGGGGCTTGCGCTTATCGGAAGAATACGAACCCCATATCAAATAAAAATCCTTCATACAGGATGTATTTGGAAGGATCACCTCAAAACATTTTAAATTAAATGTTTCAATAAAAAGATCCTAACAATGTTGTCAGTCTTAAATTGAGAAAATTGATATGGGCTTTAAGTTTTAATGAGTTGAGGCATTAAAGTACGTCAACGATGGTGATCAATCTAAGTAAACAATCAACGACAGAAATTTATTCCTTGAGGTTGATAGAACTTTCATGTCAAAAAATCCAATATTATTTTATTAGGAGTAAGGATAAAGAAAAAAAATCAACATTTTTTATTATTTTTTAAGATATTTTGATATGTCACTTATTTGGATGGTTCATAATGTTCTAAGCAAGTGACATTTCAAAATATATTAAAAAACAGTAAAAGAATTCTAAAAAACATAAAATTTGGTTTATAAGTAAATTTGCATATGAAGATCATAACAAAGAGGTTGGATCGACTATTAATATTTTGAAATTGGAGATATGAGCCAATAGTGCGAGGCAACTCGTGCTATTACTAGTAGCGTAGCTCCACTCTTTTTTTTTTTCTTTTTTTTTTTTTACAGTTAATATGATTGCAGCATTGGCATCTACTTTTCTAATCTAACCTGACTTCCCGTGGGGCCTTATTCATGGACATGTTAAACTTTCTAACATTCGGTTGGTAGAGGTTTTATTATTATCAGCAAATTAAGTAGCCTTATATAGATCTGGCCAGCACAGGCAGTCTGGCATAAATGCACACTTTCAGGTTCCAGCTAGCAACTGATCAACTGAGCTAGGAATCTTAGCAAGCAACTGATTCTGGTTGAAGGCAGCCGGGCAGCGCAGCAGGCGCAGCAGGTGAAATTCATTCTGTTTCTCTTCTCTTCTCTTCTCCCCTCTGCTTCATATATAGTAGCTGCATTGTATTGCCATGGCCAACTGAACTGATGAAATAGTAGCTCCATTAATTGCCCCGATCGAAAGCTCTCAATGTCTTGCAGCATTATGTTCTTCTCTGAATCTGTTCCTATTTTTGTCAATCTAAGATAAGATTCTTTGGTTCAACTGCTATATAAATCAAAATTTGGATATGAAATGATTTGATATGTTTTTAGGGTTAAGCTCACGGAAGCCTTTGTCAGCTTAAGAACACCGTAGTTTTACTCAAATTTTTTTAAAAAATTGATACAGTGCACCACAAAAAATTTTGGACGGCCATTGTAGCTTTGATCACACGGTTTGCACTTAATCTGAGACATTTCAGTTAAAGGTTATAGAGGATAATTAAGTAATTTTGCTAACTTGGGAGGATATCAAGGATAATTAATAATATTAAATGTGCGCAATCACATAAATTTTGCAATTTGACAGCAATTAATATATTCTCGTTTTCCTTAAGTACCCTTTGGAATCAAACGGTTCTCATTACTTTTAACTATTTTCTCGAAAAACAACTTGGTGCACTGTATCCTCACTCATTTTTTTATATGTACCGGGTGCTCAAACAAATTGGACAGAATTAAATGTGGCGTATATATATCCTGTTTTGATTGGAAGAAGGTGAAAAGAAAGGGAAACTCTTTATACTTTTACAGGGAACAATTAATGTCTTAAGAAAAACTCTTTATAATTATAAAATGCTTTTATAGGGAACAATGTAATGTCTTAACTCTTGAGAAAGTCTATATGGAAGCATTAATGGAATTCATTATGATAAACGGCTGAAAGTATAACAGCAGACTAAAATTACTGCCTTGAAGCTGTTAAAAAGAAAAGTTACTGACTTGCATATTATTTTACTTGAAACTTATAGATTACAAACTTGTTACAAGCAAAGCAGACTGGAAATGGAGATGCCTGACAGTGTAGCGCCGCCGCACGTACTGGTATTCCCCTTCCCGGAGCAAGGTCACATGAATTGCATGCTTAATTTGGCCAAGATGCTGGTCTTCTCCGGATTCCTGTAGAATTTTTGAGACAAAGTATATTATGAATTGTATTTCTTGTTTTTCTCTTTCTGTACAGGACAGTATTTATACAAAATTGTGCAACGGCTAATTTAACGGTTACAAAACAAAATTAGTTGAAGTGACCTATTTACCTCTAAAATAGAGTTGCTCCTAATTTCTAACTTGGGCCAGTGATGGATAAAAGCCCAATGGCTCTGAGGCCTCTTATTTCTAATCTTATTTTCTAACACTCCCCCTCAAGTTAGGTGCATAAATGTCAATTAGCCCTAACTTGATAACATTATTATCAAATACTCTTGGTTCCAATCCCTTTGTGAATATATCGGCCAATTGATCTTCACTTCTCACAAAAGGAGTTTCAATTTCCTTAGAATGAATCTTTTCTCTAATGAAATGGCAATCCACTTCGATGTGCTTAGTTCGTTCGTGAAATACGGGATTGGATGCAATGTGCCTAGCCGCTTGGTTATCACAATACATTTTTATCGGTGAGTCAATTATGATACCAAGCTCACTAAGTAATTGTCTCATCCAAATCAACTCGCTTGTCGTTGATGCCATAGCTCTATATTCCGCTTCGGCGCTTGATCTTGCTACGACATTTTGCTTCTTGCTTTTCCATGTGACTAAATTTCCGCCTACAAATGTGCAATAGCCAGTAGTTGATTTTCGATCAAAGCTTCCGGCCCAATCTGCATCGGAATAGCCACACAAATCATTAGAATTATTATTTTTCATAATTATTCCTTTCCCCGGTGTTGCTTTTAGATATCTTAATATTCTATTTATTGCATCTAAATGAGATGTTCTAGGGCTATGCATGAATTGGCTTACTTGACTAACCGCAAATGAAATATCCGGACGAGTAACGGTCAAATAAATTAATTTTCCTACAAGTCTTTGAAATTGGCTTACGTTCTCAAGTTGTTCACCGGCTTCACTATTTAATTTTTCCTTACTATCTATGGGGGTTGATGCCGGCTTACACCCTATTTTTCCCGTTTCCTTTAAAAGATCAAGTATATATTTTCGTTGAGAAAGAAATAATTCTCCTTTTGAAAAAGCTACTTCGATTCCCAAAAAATATTTTAAATGGCCTAAATCTTTAATATCGAACTTTTCTTTTAATTGATTTTTTATTTTTCTAATTTCTTCTTGATTGCTACCGGTAATTATGATATCATCTACATAGACAAGAACCACAGTTATTGTGTCATGAACAATTTTTATGAACAATGAATGGTCGGCATTGCTAATATTAAAGTTGCAAGAAATTAAATAAGAGCTAAGTTTTTCATACCATGCCCGAGGAGATTGCTTCAATCCATAAATTGATTTTTTTAATCTACAAACAAGGTTAGAATCTTTTTCCATTTCATGACCGGGGGGCAATGCCATGTATACTTCTTCTTCAAGTGTGCCTTGAAGGAAAGCATTTCTAACATCCATTTGGTATAGGCTCCAATTTTTATTTACCGCAATTGAAAAAAGTATCCTAACAGTATTCATTTTGGCCACGGGTGCAAATGTTTCTTGGTAATCAATTCCATAGGTTTGAGTATATCCTTTAGCTACTAATCTAGCCTTATATCGTTCTATTGAGCCATCACTTTTGTACTTAATTTTGTATACCCATTTGCACCCTACCGGCTTCTTATTTTGAGGTAATTGGACTATGACCCAAGTATTATTTTTTTCAAGTGCTTCTAGTTCTTCTTTCATGGCTTTGAACCATTTGGGATTTAGCAATTGCCTCATTATAATTATTTGGTTCATATTCCTTTGAAATTGAAATTAGAAAGGACATATGTTGTGGTCTTATCTTATCATATGATATAAAATGTTGCATAGGGTACTTTACCGTGTAAGTGATGAAATCTCTAAGTCGGGTAGATGGTTGCGGTGTTCTAGATGACCTCCGCAATATCATCTCCCCCTCACCTTGATTACCTTGTTGCTCTTCTTCTTCTTCTATTCCTTGTATATTATCACTCGATTCCTCCACAGTTCTATTTTGCATATTATCAAGACCAAATAATTGGGGTAACACCGGATTGGTTTGATCAATGGTATAGGTGGTTTTTTCTATTTCTTTATTTTCAAAATATGGTTCATTTTCACAAAAAATAACATCTCTAGAAATAAATTTTTTTTTTATTTATCGGGTCATAACATTTATATCCCTTCTTTTGTGAAGAATATCCTAGAAAAATAGTTTTGATGGAGTTAAAATCTAATTTATCATGTCTCTTTATTTTGACAAAACATTTACACCCAAAAACCCTCAAATGATCAAAATTAATCTTTCTTTGGTAAAGAATTTCTAAAGGGATTTTATATTGTAAAACGGAACTAGGTAATCTATTAATTAAGTATGTTGCATTCAAAATTGCATCCGACCAATAAATTTTTGGTACATTATTTTGATGTAAAAGTGCTCTAGTTACTTCTAACAAATGTCTATTTTTCCTTTCGGCAACTCCATTTTGTTCGGGTGTATTAACACAAGTAGTTTGATGGATTATGCCTTTTTCTTTAAATAAAAAAGCAAATTTGTTATTTACAAACTCGGTTCCATTATCCGACCTAAAAACTTTAATTGTTTTACCAAATTGATTTTCTACTCTATTAATAAATTCAAAAAAACAATCAAATACTTCTTCTTTGGATTTTAACAAATAAAGCCAAGTAGCACGAGAAAAATCATCAATAAATATAACAAAATATTTATATCCATTATATGAAATAGTTGGGGCCGGTCCCCATACATCGGAATGTATCAAATCAAACAAACCTTCACTTTTGTTTTGAGACAAAGGAAAAGGAAGTTTTGTTTGCTTCGCAATTTTACAAATATCACAACTACTAAAATTTTCTAAAGATAAATATAGTAATTTGCTTAAAACATTATCGGAAGGATGTCCAAATCTCTTGTGCCAAAGCTCATGGTTGTCGGACGTGCTTGTGGCGCACACAAAAGTTTGAGGTTTCAAAACATATAAATTGTTTTCAACAAAACCTTCACCAATCATCTTCCCGGTTTCCCGGTCCTGAAAGGTTACACCATCATAAGAAAATATTGCATTACAATTTAATTCTTTTGTTAATTTAGATATCGAAATTAAGTTAGTTGAGAAACTATTTAAATACAAAATATTTTTAAATTTCTTTGAAAAAATATTAAATTCACCTATACCATTGATCTTGGCCCTTGTACCGTTAGCGACAAGTACCGATTGGTCTATTTTGGTCTTTTCTAATTTGGTCAAATAGTTTTGGTTACAAAACATATGATCCGTCGCACCACTATCTAAAATTATTTGATCATGAAAATTAGATTTATATGAGTTCAAAGATATACCACTCATGTTGTTGTGATGTTTCTGGTTATACCACATTTCAAATTGTTGAAATAACATTTCCTTGGAGGTTTCTGCACTTGGCCCATCTGCCAAGTTCGAACTAGGCCTGCTGCATGCGTTCAGCCCACCTAGAATTGCATTTTCTTCTAACTTGTGTGTCGAGAAGCCTCTGGCTTCACTTTTCCTCTCCCAACTCGGTGCTGCTGCGCCGCTCGGTGCTGCTGTGCCGCTAGATATTATTGTTCCGCCTCCCTTCTCGCTTCTTCGAGTATCTCCCCGGTCAACCCACTTCGCCGGCCGGAGGTGCGGGTGCAGAAACCAGCAGCCGTCCTTGTTGTGCCCCGGCTTTTTACAGTTGGCGCAGATTTCATCTCGCGCTGCCCCTTTTCCTTTATGGTTTCGGAAGCTTCGAGTGGTCAGCGCGTGGGCTTCGGATCCCTCGCCGTGGCTGGCTTGGTGGTCCCCCATCGCGCTCCTCCTCGTCTCTTCTTCTTCTATTAGAGCTATGACATTCTCCATGGATGGGAGTATAGGGGCCAGCAGGATTTGGGAGCGGAATTGCTCATAGCTCGGATCCAGGTTTGCCAAGAGTTGAAAAACCCTTTCTTGCTCTTTTCTCTCGAGGATTTTGTCTGGTTCGGTTTCATCTGGGTGGAGGATGTCTAGTTCATCCCATTTGGTTTGCAGTTCGCTGAGAAGATCAGCAAACGGTCTCTGGTTTTGCTTGTTCTGTGCAATTTCTTGCTTGATTTTGAAGATATGGGCATAATTGTTTTGCTTGCCGTACCTCTTTTGTATGTTCTCCCACAAAACCTTTGAGGTTTTCGATCTGTAGACGAAGCGTTCGCTGATGTTTGGTTCCATTGAGTGGAGAATCCAAGACATGACAACATTGTCTTGCAATTCCCACTCTTCAGCTGCATCTGCTGTTGTTGGTTTCGGTTTTGTGCCATCTATGAATCCCAATTTGCCTTTGCCTTTGAGTGTGATTCGAGCTGCTATGGCCCATGGTTGATAATTTTTGCCATTCAACAGCATGGACGTTAGTTTGAGAGAGGTATTCACATCTGAGACCTCTTTTATGATGGTTTCTGTTATGGTGCTGGGGGTTTTCTCTGCCATTGCTGCTCTTTGGGTTTTCTGGTATGGCTTTTCTGGTATGAATATTAGGTATGTGATGAGTGAGCTGGGACCTGCTCTGATACCATGTAGAATTTTTGAGACAAAGTATATTATGAATTGTATTTCTTGTTTTTCTCTTTCTGTACAGGACAGTATTTATACAAAATTGTGCAACGGCTAATTTAACGGTTACAAAACAAAATTAGTTGAAGTGACCTATTTACCTCTAAAATAGAGTTGCTCCTAATTTCTAACTTGGGCCAGTGATGGATAAAAGCCCAATGGCTCTGAGGCCTCTTATTTCTAATCTTATTTTCTAACAATTCCATGCCACGCTTCTCCTGACAGATTACAATCTCAGTCGCCTACGAAACAACCCGTTGTTCCCACTGACATCCCCCGACTCCGGCTGCTATCCATCCCTGACGGCTTACCTGACGACCATCCACGACAAGCAGATGGATTCCTGGAGTTCATTGATTCCCTTGAAACCAGGGCCAGACCCTTGTTCAAATCTCTTTTGCTTGATCTTCGCAGGAAGGACGTTGTAAATGCCGATGGTTTTCCTGCTGTCACATGTGTTGTTGCTGATGGCATATTGCCTTTTATGATAGATGCATCCGAAGAGGTAGGTGTTCCTGCAATCGCCTTCCGAACAAGCCAGCGCTTCGTGCTTTTGGGCTTATTATTGCATCCCTCGGTTCATACAATGTCGCGAGATTCCATTGAGAGGTACTACTTCAGAAACTCAAATTGGGCTTCTGAAATGTTCAGTGTATTATCTATATCTATTAATATTCTTTTGTTTTGTTGTTTTTATGATCATTTTTTTTATGTTGAAGATGGAGTGGATTGGGATGAGCCGATCAAGGGTATCCCAGGGATGGAGACCTTTCTACGCCGGCGAGACCTGCCAAGTCCATGCAGACAAGCAAAGGACCCGTGAGACAAATTGCTACGGTTTCTCGCCACGTCTACTGCCCAGAGTAAAAGCACTCGGGCCATTATCTTCAACAGTTTAGACAATTTAGAGCCGGCATCTCTAGAACAAATTCGTGAACAGATTCCTGCAACATACACAATCGGACCCATCCATGAGATGGTTCGGACTTTGTCCTCCCGAGCGAATACATGTGCACATGACAAATCCATCAGCTTGTGCGGCGAGGACAGCAAGTGCATGACATGGCTGGATGAGCAGCCACATAAATCAGTTGTTTATGTCAGCTATGGGAGTCTCACTGTGATGTCACAGCAGGACCTGATCGAGTTTTGGATCGGGCTGGTTAACAGCGGCGAATGATTTTTATGGGTGGTGAGGTCTGATTTGCTTGGAGGAACTGAATGGACAGAAATCAGGGATTCACTTCCGATCGAGGTCAGAGAAGGAACTGAGGAGAGGGGATGTATCGTCAGTTGGGCCCCTCAGATGGAAGTACTAGCCCACCCGGCAGTTGGCTGCTTCCTGACACATGCCGGATGGAATTCCATACTCGAGAGCGTTGTAGAAGGAGTGCCGATGATATGCTGGCCTTACTTTGCGGATCAACAGATCAACAGTAGGATTATTAGTGAGGTGTGGCAGATTGGACTCGACATGAAGGATGTGTGCGCCAGGACAACTATCGAGAACATGGTACGAGCTGCGATGGAAGGTGAAATTGCCGACGGAATGCGAAGAAAAGCGCGCAGTCTGGCGAAAACGGTTAGAAGTAGTGTAGTGGAAGGAGGCAGCTCATATCAGAATTTCCAAAGACTGATACAGTACATCAAGTCCTTGTGAAATAAAATTCTGTACGACACTGGTAGCAAAAAGATGAGTTCTATGTTCTATGTACCGGTAATAGGTAACATTGCAAAAGAGAACTATTTAGGAATAAATCAGTGTTGTTTTCATTGCTTCCAGTGGCTAGTTTAACATATCAATATCTATGATGGATGCATCTAATCCAAATTTTAGCTCTCAAATTGTAAATATCCAAAAAAAATGCCAGATTGATTAGCATCCGACATATACTGGTACCGATAATGAAGTTCTAACGTACTTTTTTAGCTCTTAGTCAACCTCTCTGAAAACATCTCCTCTACCGGTACCAATTGTACTGACACCCAAAAACGTGCTCTTACCCGAACAGAAACATAACAGGATTCAAACAATGCATTTACCACTTTTGGCATTGTCGTCCGGAGTTAGACATAGGCCGGTGTTAAATCCGTGGAATCAGTAAGATCTCTTTGAGACTTTGAATTTCTTCATCACCTTTTTTTTGACAGAGGCATTTCTTCAAACATGTTATGTGCACGGTTCCGATGTGCGAATAAATGTGCACAACATGGATTTCAAATCCATGCCTATATGCTCCAAATAGGATTTCAGGTTTGTATGAACTGAGTGTGTCTCCTATTAGACTTGTAAATATAAAAAAGACAATGTCCGATAACCATGAAATTAGCTTAAGCTTCTACTATTTCTTTTGGAATGATCATATTTGCGTTGGAAATTTTGGGGATTTAGGTTTAGTTGTTTTAGTTTTAATGACATGGTTCCAAATTACCTGTACAGTTGTGGCAAGTAACAAACCAACAAGTACAATCTGCCCAAAAACTAACCAAAAAGTTTCCCAAAAAAAAAAAAAAAAAAAATCAGACCAGCTGACCCAACTGTCCCAACCAATAAAGCAGCCCCAAATGATCCATTTTTTTTTAGTTATTGATAGGTCTAGGAAACCATATAATCGCTATCCAATAAACCCATAAACAGGAACTAACGGTCAAGGAAGCCTCTGTGGAATATTTTCTAGGCTTTGGGTAAGTATGGACTTCTCAGTGGAAGTGAAAACATACTGTACTACAAAGCTTGGCGCTCCCATTTTATAAAACAAGTTAGACTATTATTCAACTGAAAAGAAATATTGATATTTGTATGAGAAAATCTTCTTGTCCATTTTTATTCTCCCTTAAATGTCTCCTACCAAGGTTCTATCAAGATTCCAGTAAAATATTCAAATTCTCACTAATTACACATTTATTTTGACTATAAAAGTCGGATCCCATCACTTAATGGTTAAATTTGTTGTGTCATAGCGTTATGATAAATAACTGTTTGCACAAATCTGACGTTCATACTTATTCGTCAGGGTGTTCATACCTCCCATGATGAGGTATTCATAGTTGACGTAATTGGTGTTCATACCTACGCATCGAAGATTATGCGTGGGCCGTCCAAGATTCTACGTTCTGGTGAATGATTATGTTAGGACTGGTTCAAGATTCTACATTCTGGTGAATAACTGTCCGCCCTAACTTGAGTATTCAAACAATGTATTGTCGGGTGTTCATATCTATTACGTTGCAGTATTCATACCTTATGTACAAGATGATATACTGATGTGAAACATTTAAGGAGATTTTTCTTGAGAAACAAGTTAGCATACCTCTTTTTATTAAACAAATACACTACAATTTCCAACTAATATTTATACAATTATGTGCTTCAGAAGCACTTACATAAGTGTATGTTGATATGTTAAAATGTGAGAGGGGTGGATAGTTGGGCGAATATACGTGTTTTCGATTTTCCTTTCTATTTTCACTTTTGTCCGTTTTGTTTGTTGGTCTAACTCTAGTCTCTAACACCGTGTTTGGTTGAGGCTTAAATTTCTGCCTCCATAACTTCTTATGTAAAGTTATGTTGCCAAAACTTATCTTTGTTTGGTTATGAAACGAGGAACAAAGTGTGATTGGTAAATCAAATCTGGAGACAGATTTACTCTTGTAAATGGAACTTCTTCGTGTTATTCTCAATAATATCAAATTGTGGTGGCTATGTGATCTTCTATTATACTGCTCAAGCTCTTCACCATAAACCAAAACTCAAAAAATCAAGCATTGAATCGGTGGGATACAATTCAAGAAAAAAATCGGGCTAAAAGTATATTATAGACTGATCTCAACAGAAAGAGGAGAACGTGACGAGTTTTTTAGAAACGTTGAAATGTACAAATTTATCGTCATTATATCCAAATGTTTGGTTTTCTTATTGAACAAAAAAGTTGAAAGAAAACAATGGTGTTGGACATGGAGGTCGTAGGAAAGAGAAAGAAGCATGGGAGAAATTAATAAAATATAACTTTTGTATTGGTTTGTAGTGGATTGTAGGACCCACAGGCTCTTTAAACCACCAAGAATAAGTTAAACCACCTCCCCAGACTCTTTAACTAAAGGAGCAGTAAATACCCCCTATGTCATTTTATGTATCCTGCTTTTATCTTTGTTTGGCTCTATAAGCGCTACATAAAGGGTTTATTCTCCGTTTACACCCTAACCAAACACGGTGTAACTGATTAACTCTATTTTCACTTTCGATTTTCCTTACAAATGGAGGCAAGACGAGAGCATTGCTTATGGGAGTTAATCAGGCTTTGCACCTCAAACTGGGTTCGGTACTCTTCAATTCGGATTGTAAGGAACTGGTACATCTTATGAAGTCCAAGGATCCGCCAGTGAGCACCGAATGGCAAGCACATAGATTTGTCACGGGAAGAGAATGTGGAGGCCCATAATCTTGCAAATCTGGCTCGGATAAAAAATTTGGATTACGTTGGTCACTCTCTTCCTACTTTTAATTTCAGCTCACTGTAATGTAATGATAATTAGTCTGCTAAGAACTTATGTAATAATCACAAATTTCAGGCTAATGAAAGCCCACCGCTCACGGGCACTTGCTAATTGCTATCCAAAAAAAAAAAACTCTAGTCTCTAATGCATAATTGCTAGGGCTCTCAAACGTTCAAAACGTTTACAGAAATGGGTTGTTCCGTTTCGTTCCGTTATAACGGACGAAACCAAATTTGCTTCTGTTTCTGTTCCATTATAACGGACGGAACCAAATTTGCTTCTGTTTCTGTTCCATTATAACGGACGGAACCAAATTTGCTTCTGTTTCTGTTCCATTATAACGGACGGAACCAAATTTGCTTCCGTTTTCGTTGCGTTATAACGGACGGAACCAAATTTGCTTCCGTTTCCGTTCCGTTATAACGGACGGAACCAAAATCTGTTCCGTTGAATATTCCGTTATAACGGAACGGAACGGAATAATAGAAATACGTGGGAAATACGTGTTTAGGGCGGAAATGGGTTGTTCCGTTTTCGCTCCGTTATAACGAACGGAACCAAATTTTCTTCCGTTTCCGTTCCATTATAACGGACAGAACCAAAATTCATTCCGTTAAACATTCCGTTACAACGGAAAAACTTGTTCCATTGAGAGCCCTATTAATTGCATATCAATATATCATATGAAGGTCAAGGTCAAGGTCAACGTCAACTCTAATGCGCTTCTTTCTTCAGTTCTTCACTTCTTCTCATGTCTCAACTCTCAAGCAGGACTTCTCTCATGATCTCATCTAATCATTTTAACTCCAGATCCAAGAACTGATATAGCAGTCTGGTGACAATGGCGAGAGCGACGTTCAGTTGGGTGCTAGAGCAGGCCACCGACAAGCTCTCCTCGCTCGTCTCCTCCTCGACCTCGTCATCTGCTGCTGGGACCTCCAGTGATCCGGCGCTCAAGGACCTCAAGAGGCTCCACCGGACCATGAAGCGGATCCACGCGGTCCTACGCGATGCGGACGAACGGAAGATCAACTCCCACGCAGAGAGGCTCCGGCTGAGCGAGCTCAGCGAGGTCGCGTACGACGCAGAGGATGTCGTCGATGAGTATCAGTACGAGGTGCTGCTCCGGTCGTCATGTCTCCTGCAGTCCGATGCTTTGCCGCCGACGGAGACCGATCAGGTACATTTTGGGGGTAAACTGTACCTGTTCAGTTGTTACTTGCCCCAATTGTACTTGAAATTGTAATTTACCTATCATCAGTTTGTATTTACTTGAAATTATTCCTGCAGTCCGATGCTTTGTCGCCGACAGAGACCGATCAGGTACATTTTGGGGGTAAACTGTACCTGTTCAGTTGTTACTTGCCCCAATTGTACTTGAAATTGTATTTACTTATCATCAGTTTGCATTGAGAAGATTGAGCATGTGGTGTTTGTATCTATGTCTGAGAAGAAATTATTGTACTGTACCAGAAAGTTATTGTCCAGAAGAGTTAAATGGAAAAAGAAAACACCCCCAATGTTCCATGTAGAAATTTATCACCACCACAAAATTAAAAATGAAATCCAAGTAGAGACAAAATTATTTCTATGCGTTTGAGTGAAATCTGTGAACACAAGATTTGCTTGAATTTTATTTTTCATAAAACTTTTGGTGCTACGGTATATAACACATCACTAATTCTACCATTTAAAATGAGTATTATGGTGTTGCAGATATCTGAGATTGTTACCTCTCGAGGACCAAATGACTTTTCTACGGGCCATCACATCAAGCGGAAGCGCACTTCAGGCGAGAAAGGTTCTAATTTGTGTATGAGCACTATAACAGTTCCTGTTCTGGATGATTTAGCTGTAAGAGTGAAAAAGATTAGAGAGAGCTTTGAGGAGATCACAAAGGACTGGCGGGACCTAAATTTAAAAGCAAGCGATGGCAAAAAGAGGCCAAATCGTAACAAGTCGAACAGGCGTTTGGCAATCTCTCTGGTAGAACCTAATATCTATGGAAGAGAAAATGAAAAGAAGGAGATTGTTCAAAAGCTGCTTCAGGGAAATGCTAATCAAAGTTCTAACAACATTTCGGTACTTGTTATTACCGGACTTGGTGGTGTTGGTAAGACAACAATTGCTCAACTGGCCTATAATGACCCGGAAGTTGGTCGTTATTTCGATTTGAGGGCATGGGTTTGTGTGCCAATGAATTTTGATGTTGAAAAGTTAACAAGGGGCATACTTACATCTATTACTGGCAAGAAGTGGGGCCACTTAGGTTTAGACAATCTGCAACAGAGGCTAATAAAGGAAGTGGAGGGAAAGAGTTTCTTGTTGATATTGGATGATGTGTGGAATGAAAGAGAAGACCTTTGGCGCAAGTTCCAGTTACCTTTCAATCATGCAAAATTTAAATATGGTGTCATGCTTGTTACAACTCGAAATGAGAACGTGGCAAGATTGATGGGAACAATGCCGTCATATCCCTTGAGCATTTTACCTTTTGATAATTGTTGGTCCCTTTTCAAGCAAATTGTGTTTGGGCACCAAGATGTAGAGAAATATTCAAACTTGCTCGATATTGGTGAGAAAATTGTAAGGAAGTGTGATGGGCTTCCATTGGCCATAAGGGCATTGGGGAATGCTCTTCGCGCCGTCAACGAGGACAAAGAACCTGATGAAGAAAAGTGGGAGGATGTTTTGAATAGTGAACTATGGGAAATAACACAAGGTATTAGCGAAGAAGGTGACAACGAGGTTCTACCAGCCCTTAAATTGAGCTACGACCAAATGCCGTCTCAGTTAAAACAGTGTTTTCTCATCTTTTCTCTATTCCCAAAAGATTTTATTTTCGTAAAAGAGAATATTGTTAAGTTGTGGATAGCTCTTGGCTTTGTTCAGCTAGGTGGGAAAAAGTTGGCTGAAGATATTGGTGCTTCTTATTTTGATAACTTGGTTCAACGATCAATGATTCAGAAGAATTGCTATGATCAAAGAGTGGATGGTTTTTCTATGCATAACCTTATCCACGATCTGGCCCAATTCATGGCTGGTAAAGGCTTTTCAAGGAAAGAAGTGAAGGAGCTAGAGGATTTGCCTTTTGATGTTCGATTTTTATCAATTATAGCGGACTACTTACCTCAACAGATCAACCTAAATCCCTTATGTCAACCCAGAAAATTAAGAATATTGCAGATTGTGAGTGCTGTGAAAAAATTCAACAATGATATTAGCATTCAGATGCCCAGTGAGCTTTCCGAAAACTTGAAGGGTTTAAGAGCTCTAGATTTTAGCCAGACCAATATTCAGAGCTTACCTGATTCCATTGGCAATTTGAAACAACTGCGATATCTTAATCTCATGAAGACCAAAATAAGGAAGCTTCCGGACTCAATATGCCTTCTTTACTATTTGCAAACTCTAGAGTTAAGAGAATGTCCTCTTCAAGAGATTCCAGCTGGTATAAGCTTCTTGGTTAATTTGAGACATCTGAATTTCTCGCAAAAGCATGTGTGTATTCCTCGTGGAATTGGCAAGTTGAAAACCCTAATTTCGTTTCCAGAGTTCCATATTGGATGGGGTGATTTGCATTGTCAATTAGCTGAGTTAAAAGATATGGTGAATCTTCGTGGCGAGCTTCACATTTTGGGATTACGTAATGTGATGAGTATTGAAAGTGTTAAGAAGGCTCATTTGCCTACCAAAAGGCACCTTGAAATTTTGAAATTGGATTGGTGTGGAGGTGCTTGTCATATCCATCATAGACAAGATATGGATGCAAGTAGTGCCAAGAATTTGGAGGAAGAAGTGCTTCAAGGTCTTCGACCGCATAACAGGCTTAAAGAGTTGCATGTCAGTGGTTATCCTGGTCTAAAATTCCCAAGCTGGTTAGGCAATGTGTCCTTCTTGAAAATGACCAAAATAACCCTCAGTAATTGTGGGAGATGCAATGAGGTTCCCGCGCTGGGATCCTTGCTACACCTTAAGATCCTCTCAATAAATTGGATGTGGAATATTCATCGTGTTGGTCGTGAATTTTGTTGTCATGATACAGATGCTAAGGGGTTTCAGTCTCTTGAGAGCTTGGAGTTTATGTACATGCCTAAATGGTTAGAATGGTCTGGAGTCATGGATGGTGACTTTTGTTCTCTCCAAACTGTAAGAATCAGTGATTGCCGTGAGTTAAGGCACTTGCCACAGCTATTATCAACTTCTCTATCCAAAATGGTGATAAAAAATTGCAAGGAACTAAGAGCACTTCCATTGCTGCCTTCACTCGGTGCCTTGACTCTGACAGGTGACCTCAATGAGGAGTTATTATCTACTTTGCAACTTCCATCCCTTAAGTTTCTCAAAATCATGTCCTCCAAAAACATAAAGTTCTTTTCCTTCAGTCATGGGAGTTTAACTTCACTTGAGGTGCTAGTTATTAAGGGATGTAAAAATCTACAGATGGTAGATGGGATTAGTAATATTTCCTCCCTTAGGCAATTGAACATTGTGAGATGTCCTGTACTGGGACTCCCTTTAACTGAAGGAGTCCCGTCGATGCTTCAAGCCCTGACAATTATAAACTGCCCTGCACTGCGAGAGTGGGAGAAAGAACAAACCACCACACTCTTTGATCAGGTATGAATCAGAGTTTACTTTTATTCTGAATAGATAGATGTTATTTCTCATAATAATTAACATAAGCTTAGCAGATACGTTAGTTTGTAATTCAATGTAGCTGGTACCAACCCAGCTTGTTTAATTGGGAATAAAGGCGGGTAGGGGTGTTCTTCATTCTCTCTTGGGATTTGATGACTGCGGGCACTGAAATTCATACTTTAATATATTGCATGTTGCGTCACATTAATTTGAGTAAGAACATTATTGTAGTACTGTCACCTGTAGTAGGGCTGGTACATGTCAGAACTTGTAAAAACCAGCACATTTCAAGGCTGATTTATTGGGCTTGCTTCAATGCTATCTCACCAGAGAGCCAATGATCACAACAATTTGTTATTGCTAATTGTACCATATTTTTCACAACTCAGATAAACAGAAGTGGTGATGCATATAACCAAGCATGGGAACCACTGGCGGTGGGGGACATGAGTGAAGACGACAGCGATGATGACTTCAGTGGAGAAGAAAACAATGCATTTGACCATAGTGGGGAGGACAGCGACGATTGTATGATGCTTTAATTGCTCACTCTTTGTCCATCCATTATAGTCATACTAATTGTCGCTGATTTCTGTTTTTCTCAAGATATGTTATGTAGTGCTCGAATTTCTCATTTTATAATAAAACTGTATCCATTTAATAAAGTTTACTCTCTTATCTGTCGAAATTTATGCACTGTTGTTTGATCTTATGTCAGAAAGCAGGATTAGAGGTGCTATCGGGACGGGTATGGTCCGGATCCGGATACTATCATACTTAAATCCTTACCCTAAGAGTGTTCGGATCCAAACTTTGATTCATATACTTATTTTACCGGCGGTTCCGGATCCGTTCGGGTAGGTTCGATTCTAAAATTTGTGAGTTTTAAATATTGCCTAAAGTGTTCGTGTTATCAAATAATTCTCCGGTTAATTGTTGAAATGTATCAATCACAAATACTTATTGAATTGTTGAAATGTATCAATCACAAATTCCCCTGATATTTTTCTTTTTGAGCGAAGATTAGTTGATACGCCATCACCTACATATATACTCATAAAATGTTATATTTTTTGTATTTAACAAAGGAAAGAGACGCCATAAGATCAAAAGAAATAAGAAGATAAGAACATTCACAATAGGAAGAAAAAAAACCCATAAATCAAGATAAATAAGTTGATAAGAACATCCACAAGAGGAATGAAATTAGAAATAAACATGAGGTAAGCAAATAGATAATGAATATTGGATGCATAGCTCTAAACAGAATGAATTAGAAAGTAGTATATAGTGATAAAGTTTCTTTCAAAATCTTTATTATTTCTTATAGCAAATCGATCTTTGAGGTTTTAACAAAAACATAGTATGCTAAGCTTAGTTATCACCTGCTATCCAAAAATTGTTTTTTTTTTTTTTTTTTAAAAAAAAACCTACAGGAATAAATGTGAAAAAAGATAAGAAAGGAACCGGTTTTTGGTCTAGTGGCTAAAGACAACGCTCTCTGTGTAGAAGGTTGTGGGTTCGAAACCCGGATGAGGGTTCTTTAAAGACACTAGGGTTGTAACCAGGGCGTTGCCCCGGAAAAAAAATAAATAAATAAGTACCATATGATATAATATAATTTTATCCAATAAAAATAATGCATACTATTGATAGGATAAAGTCAAGTAAATATATCACCAAGCAGGTCTTTAATTAATGAATTTGATGTTCAGATCAGTTGTCCAAAATTTATTAAATGTCACATTCAAATACTGCATATGTACGTGTTCTCCATTGTTTATTAGACAAGTTATTTTGAATTGCTATAAATTTAATACAATATTTTAAAGTGATAATGAACAAACTTATAGTTTTAACATTGTAAATTATATTCTGATAACGTAATAAATCCTTAATACCTCTAATGTGCGGGGCAAATATTATTGCGCTACAGTATTTATCCTATCAGCGCTAGTGTTTTTTTTTTATTATTTTTATAATTTTTTCCAATTTTTTTTAAATTTTTTTAAAAAAAAATTTATTATTTTTTTTCCAAAATTTTTTTAACATTTTTAAAAATTATCTTTTTATTGTTTTTTGTACGGTTATTTTTAAATCAGCTACAGTCAATTTTTTTTCTTTTTTTTTTAAATGATTATTGTCTTTTTTTTCTTAAATTTGGTAATCCAAAAAAAATCTTCTCAAGTTGTGTCTAATTTTGTGTCATGCTCATTTCAATTGGGTAGTTTTGATGTCATGAGCTAATACATTGAGTGATCTTGATGTTCTAAGCATAAGGATATTTACTACAAATCTAACTTTTCAATATTATATATTCGAATCAATATTTTTATTTGAGTTAATATTAATAGACCAGCGATAGTCAAAGATATTCAATTAAGCGCGGCGGAGCATGCCTAATGGCCAGTTAATTACCAACATCTTGGTCTCATGGCCTTATTTTTTTATCTAATAAAGGATATATATATTTTCAATTAAACTACGGCTAGCAATGAAGCATTTCTTAATTGTTTTCATTTTTTTGGAATTTGAACCATTGTTGATTGCTATGGTCATTAAGACATTAACCCTCTGTCTTCAGATGCGGTATTTGAGGGGGGAATTTGTAATCTAAGACATAGATGTGCTAATTGCGATTAAATCAACGGCTATCAAAACATGTTCTATCTGAAATGATAGAAGTCTTAAGACTCTTTTTGGAGTACAGATTCTAATTTAAATGGTTTGACTATCATCTTTATTTTAAAAAAAATGGTTAATCTCATTAGCAAATAAGAAATTAATTACAAGAGTATGTAGGCAAATTAAAGATACACAAAAGTAGAGTAAGAAATAAGAGATTAAGGAAGAGTCTAGGAGTAGACAAAAAATTAAGCCAACTTTTAAAATGTATTTTGGTAGTGACAAATTGTTAGAACTGAAATTTGGAGAAACAAACCTATAATTTTCCCATTAATTTATTAATTTATTCCAAAGTTCATTTTGGCTTTTCTCAAAGAGTCGGAGGTAGCGATCACCCATTTTATCTATCAACTAGTTCACCGTATTTTTGATAAACAAATATCATTGTTCAATAAACATTTATATTTTTTTGATCAACATATATTATTTTATAGTAAACAGATACACTACGGTTTTCACTAAACATTTATGTAACTGTGACAAGCACATAGGTGCACGTAAGTGTGTCAGATTGTGAGGGATGGTTGGATTGATGACTTATCGTAGAGTGGACTCTACTCTACATAGCTTTCCTTCCTCTCAAAGTCAACTCTCGCCTCTTGCATCAAATTCTCGATCAAACTCTCATCTCTATTCTGCATCTTCTATTCTTCTTTCCCCAGCATATGCTTGACCAGAAATCACAATTCACATCCTCTACTGCGCAGTACGTTACTGCGCAGCGATTCAACTGTTGGATCTGCTTTAAGATTCGTGCAACTCAATTTAAAAAAAATCCCTCCTATAGTCTGCATCGTTGATTCTCTGCGCAGTAAAATACTGCGCAGCAGAGGATAAGCACTCCAGAACTCAGCCACCCGAAGCTTCCCCTTGCAGCGAATCTCCCTTTCCTCTCAGGCTCTCACTTGCTAAACACGGTCTCACCTTATTCCTGATTGATTCCTGTTATCCTGTATCCCTTTCCTCTCACTTGCTAAACACGGTCTCACCTCACTTGCTAAACACGGTCTCAAAGACAGAATCAATAGAGAGCAAGCACATGCTGAAAGGAAGAACTGTTAAAGTGAGGAACGACGTCTGTTGTGAACGACCACCTTGCTGTCAGCAAGCACTGCTGGGAAGAAGTGAAAAGTCGGAAAGAAGAAGAGCAAAGAAGTGAGGACTGAGGAGGTAAAGGAGGGCAATTTTAGTTACTGTAAAATAGGTTTCTATGCCGACACGGAATCACACTAAATACCTCCGATTTTCATGGGAAATTTTTTGAGGGAAAATTTCTCCCCAAATCATTCCAAATGAAATCAATTCTCATTCATTTTTTTTTTCATTTTGAGCAAAGAAATTTGAAAAACTGAAATTCCACTTCTCATTTGCAGGTAGAGATTTCATATTGAGCAAGGTATTAAGCGTTTCCAGGCAGATCGGCACTTGGTGAATAACATGGAGGTATTTCCAGATCCAGATGTTTTATTATTGACCGTAAATGTTGTAAGAAAGAAACTCGGTTCCATCATTTCCCAGCCTGGAGCTTTCTCTATAGATTCTATTACTCTTTCTCAACTCGAGATGCTGGACCAGAAATTGAGTAGTTTCCCATACATCCTGGATAACTTAAAGATTGGGAATGGCCGTCAGGCTGGTTTTTTTATGGAAGAAATGAAGCAAATTATTCAGTGCACAGAGGATCTTGTCGAAGAAGTAGAGTGTGAGATGTTACTTTCCACATCACAAGATGTAACTGGTACATCCTCCAATGAACATGCAGTATGTTATCCTAATCAGACACAGGTCAATACGAGTGAGCTCTATGGTAAGCAATCGGGAGCTAATCGTAAAAGAAAGTGTGCCTATGCTGAAGATTTTCAAGAGATAATCGGTAAGGTTGATGTTATGGTTGGCAGAGCAGAGGAGGTCAGCACTGTTGACCTTTCCTCGGGCAACCAAAGTTGCAAGCGAGGAAAGGTGATGCATGAAGGAAGTACATCCAAAACCTGTGGTGAGTTTTCCATGAGTTTTCCTAATGAAATGGACCTCGATAAGAATGAGATCCGTGAAGGAGGAATGTCCGAAACCAGGGGTGAGTTTGCCATAAGTTTTCCTAATGAAATGGACCTCGATGAGAATGAGCTTGATGGTAAGCAGTCTGTAGCTAATCATAGAAGAAAGTGTGGTGCTGATGTTCAGGAGATAATTGGTAAGTTTGATAGTACAGCTGATAGAGCCGTCGGCTCAAATCGTGCTATAACTCAAAAGGTAAAAGAGCTACGGAATTCTGTGGATGAAATTATAAAGGACTTTGAGGCTGTCAAGCTTCAAGATACATCTTCTGAAAGATTCAGATTCGAGAGATATACTACATCCTTTGTAATTGAATCATCAACATTTGGGAGGAGCAAAGATGTGAAAAACGTTCTTAGAATGTTGTTTTCTGAAAATGGCCCGAGTAGATCAGGAATTTCTGTGCTAGCAATAACTGGAATGGGGGGGATAGGCAAGACAACTCTTGCCCAGCTGGTTTATAATCATCCCAAGGTAAATGACCATTTTGACCTTAAAGGATGGGTGTCTGTTCTAGATGATTTTAATGTTGTCAAGTTAACAAGGGTTCTAATAGAGTCTTTTACACCTAGACAATGCCACCTGTCTGAGTTGGGTTCTCTCCAAAGTGAGTTAAGTCATCTAGTCATGGGTAAGAGCTTCTTTCTGGTTCTTGATGATGTTTGGAATGAGAACCTGAGCCTCTGGAATGATTTGATTTACCCATTACGCAGTGCCCGATATGGCCAGATAATAGTAACTACCCGTAATATGAGAGTTCCTAGAATGGTGCAGACGATGAGTACCTATTCATTAGGCTCTTTGTCATATGAGGATTCGTTCTCCTTGTTCACGCATTGTGCTTTTAGTGCTGAGATAAATGAGTCAAATGCACCAGATAACCTTAGAAATATAGCAATAGAGATGGTAAAAAGGTGCCGTGGTCTCCCTTTAGTGGTCAAAATAATTGGATCTATGCTCCGGCATAACTTAGATATTAAATTCTGGAAAGAAATCATGAATGAGGAATGGGGGGATTATGAAAATGAGTATTTGCTAGTACTCAAAATTAGCTATGATCGACTGCCCCCAGTGCTAAAGTTGTTCTTCACTATGTTCAGTTTGTACCCAAAAGGCTACATTTTCTCAATGAAAGATGTAACCAAATTGTGGTTGGCACTGGATTATGCCGAACTTGAAAACAATGAACAACCAGAAGTGATTGTCAATAACTATTTTAAGGATTTGGTCCAAAGAAATCTGATTGAGCAACATCAATATTATGAGACAAGGAGAAAGGGTTTTATAATGCATGATCTGGTGCATGATCTTGCACAAAATTTAGCTGGAACAGAATTTATCAGAGCTGAGCCTGGACAACAAAATCATCATGCCAAGTATTGTAGGTACATTTCTATAATTGCAAATGATCTTCCGCAGGCTATCAACCTTCAACCCTTGCAAGAGTGCCATCAATTGAGGTTATTGCAAATAATAAACAAAGCTAATAAATGGAACAACTGTATCAGAATTGATCTGTCAGATGGACAATTACAGTATTTAAGTCATTTGCGGATTTTGGATTTGAGATGCACAAAACTTGAGGCCTTGCCTAGTTTTGTTGGAAGCCTAAAGCAATTGCGTTACCTCAACCTCACAAATACCAATATATCAAAGCTTCCTGAATCTTTATCGTATCTCAGATACTTGAAGATCTTAGAACTGAAAGGGTGTCCTTTACGAGAACTACCTAAGGGAATAACCAATTTGGTTAATCTCCGGCATCTTAACTTCTTTGAGAAAAACACCTGCATACCTCAGGGGATTGGTCGGCTAACAAACTTGCAAACATTACCGGTATTTTGTATCAAAAGAGGTAGTTGGCATTGTGAAATATCTGAGCTGAAGGAACTCGTGTATCTTCGAGGAGAGCTAACTATTACAGGAATGAGGAATGTATCAAGTGCTAAAGATGCTGAGCTGGCCAATTTGCAAAGTAAAAGTATGTTAGAAGTTCTTACAATTGATTGGTCTAATGCAACACATACTGACTGTGATCATTACAAGGTTTCCAGTTCTGGAGGTACAAATTCTGATCGTGAACAACAACATGATTTGGTGCTTGGGAATATTGAAACAGTATTTGAGAACCTTCGACCTCATGTTGGTCTTAAAGAGCTGAACATAATTGATTATTTTGGTTCAAGATTCCCGAAATGGTTTGGTGATGTTTCCTTCTCACAATTAAGCAAAATCAGTCTGAATGGGTGTGGTGAGAATTGTGAAGTCCTACCTACTCTTGGGTTGTTGCCGTCACTGAAATCCCTCTACATTTCATGGATGTACAAGATCCAGTGTATTCGACGTGAGTTTTGCTCTCCTAACACAGAAACAAAGGGATTCCAATCACTTGAAGTATTAGACTTCAAATACATGCCTAATTGGGTCCAGTGGTCTGGAGTAGAAAATGGCGAGTTTTGTCGACTTACTGCACTCAGAATAGTGTGTTGCAATGAGCTCCAGTTTCTTCCTCAAATGCTGTCATCCTCTCTGACCAGATTATTGATAAACAATTGTAAAGAGTTGAGTATGCTCCCATTTCTCCCTTCACTAACTCGATTAACGTTGTCTGGCGATCTTAGTGACTCCTTACTTTCCAACTTACAACTACCATCTCTACAGTTCCTTAAGATCGCTTGCACAGATAATATAACATCCCTTTCACTAAATGGACAAAAGGTACCTGCTCTCATGGTTCTAGTTATCAAAGGATGCAAGTACTTACAAGCCATAGCTGGGATTAGCAGCATCACCTCTCTGAAAAAATTAGAGATAATTCGGTGCTGCTCTGTGCAAATTTCTTCCAGCGAAGAGATTCCTCCATCACTTCGGCAACTGACAATCATCAGATGCCACTGGCTAGAAGAATGGCATCAAGTTATGATCAGTAAATATAGAGAACAGGTATATATCATTTTTAACCTGCTCTAGTAATAAAAGAAATTTGTTTTGCATTTGTTATTTGCTCACTAATTATGTTCCTACTTTTGGTTTGTATCTTTCACAGTTATTGAGGGATGAGGGTTGTGATTATGATATGGTAGTTGAGGAGACAGAAGAATGTGATGAGGTCATGATGTCAACAAATGATTTTGTGATGCAGGAGAGCTCAAGGACTATAGAAGAGCAGCCAACAGCTGAGTGGAGAAAGGGGAAGAGTTTGGAATTGGGGGAGAGTAGTTGTAGAAACTAATTGTCAATTGAAGATGATAATTAATCAAGACAACAATTGTTCATAGAGAGGAGGTAGTAATTTTTCTAATTTCTTAGTGCTAATAGAATGTTTACATTCTCAATTTCTGGTTTAATACATTGATAAATTAATTTTATTCTGCTTTTGATTTTGATCTTCTTTATCCAGCCAAACAGATGCAGTGATGCTGGTAATCTACCAAATGAATTGGAGATATGGGAGGAGATTAGTGATGATGAAATCTTAGTTGAGAAGATCAGAGAACACCATGAAATCACATCAACTGGTTATGCCATGATTAAAGGGGGATCGAGTGTCTTTGAATTGAAAAGAAAAGATAAGAACTTGGATTTCGATTTCAACGAAACCGGTGTAATTAGGAATCTCATACCACTGGAGTGCTATGATGATAATGGGAGTGCTTTACGTGTTTTTGATGAGATTTATGAAGGAGAGACATTGGTGATAAATGATGAGGTCAGAACGATGCTCCATGAAAATATGTATGAAAGCGAGGATAAGTGATGATGAGCTTTTAGTTGTATTACCTGGGGGGAGGACAGTTAAGTAAATTAATCTGACGAGGTGTCGAGGAGTTGGGTGCACATTTCTAAAAAGCGACAATGGCATTAGGATCTTGCAATTGTAAGTTTCAATGTCAGTTGTGGTGATGGAAACAACAACGGCATAAAGAAAATGAAGACTTGATTGTTAGAAGAGCGAGGAGGGAAATTAATATTTGATTTCTCTCTGTAGCCGCCTCTCACTTCGTCTCGGTCAGTTCTGTATTATTTTTTCATGCTATATCTTGTTGTTTCTTTGCTTTTGTTTAGGATAATGCTTGTATTTCATTTTTCATTTTTCTTTTTCTTTACTATCTGTAATTTTTTTATTTGTTTAATGAAAAATTTAAGTAGGCTTTTGGCCTACTTACCTCAAAAAGAAAAAAGTGTGTGTGATGCTGAAGTGTAATGTTACTCCTACAAATAAGGAGCACTTGCTTGAATTGGGTCCATTTTGATTAGCTTGGATTAACATCCATATGAGACCTACTTCAAAAAAACATCCATATGAGACGAAGCAAATTTCTATTTCTTCAAAAAACTAGGGATCAAATAAAATGGCATATTATCGAACTACTTTTTGGTAAAATTATCTCAACGCACATGATCCATTTCACATTGAGCTAAACAACACAATTTCGGTTCAACTGAATGCTGATTCGTTGCCCAATTAGCAATTTGTTGTGCAGTTTAACAACATCAGATAATTTTCAGTTTGTAATGTATATATAGTCTCTGTTGCATCAGTTTAAATAATTCTTACTCAGAAATTGAAATCAGATTTGGAGGAACTCGTGTCAAAGTGCATATCACTCTGTAGCCACTAACATATAAAGGACCAATAAACCAGTTGACAATTGTAAGGCTTCACTCTCTCTTTCTCTCTCTGCGCGCGGCTTCGGTGCAGGGTGCCATCAGACTATTGAAACAGGTGCACTGTAATACTTTTGTGCTTTAAAAGGAAAAAAAATATATATCGGCATTCGTCATTACATCTGGCACCCATGCTCTCTTCTTGGTGCAGGCAAAGATATTTAATTCCAAAAGACAAATCTTTCTTATGATTCCTGATGGAGATGTTGCAACTTTGTGATAGTGTTGAGCCATGACATTGAGAGCCTTTGAACCATGGTGCCGGGTAGAAAGTATATTCAGAAATTCAACCAATATATGATATAGATGTTCTTATATTTACATTTATGTTTTGGTCACTTGAAGTGTCAGAAGCATTAACCATTCAATTTGTTTCAAATTTGTACTGAAACCACATGTACTTGGCCAATCTTTCAGAATATCTGCCGTATAACCTGTCAGTTAGGCAGTAGGCATCCCCAATCCTTTCTGCTAATATACACTACCTCTATCTTATTATTATTGCTTTTAGCATTTCAGTTGAGGTGTCAGAAAGACAGCAATAATCTTTTTTTTCTTTTTTCGAAAAGTTGGTAGCAGCTACCAACGGCATAAAGACAGCAATTATCTATGATCACAATTAGGCAATTAGTCAATCACAAAATACCCCACCAAGTAAAACATGCATACAGAGCTAACTACCACAATAGCTCAAGTGAGCTCACAAGCAAAACTAAAAATATTGTTTGACCAATATATGTATACTAAAGCTGAGATAAATAAGAAACATAGAAGTCGACAGGAAGACAGAATCCATTATAATTAGTTCCATACAGGTGCCTACATTATAATAAGGGTGCTACCACAGACCACGTCAGGTGCCAAGTGGTACTGGTTACTGGCAGCTACATGTTCTGATACATATATATATATATATTCACATATTTTACTGTCTATATTTACATACATACATATTTATATTAACTACCCACAATTTCACCGGGTGTAATGAGCCCCACATGATAAATACCCTTTTATTTACATCTTTTTTAGGCCCAGTTCTTTTTCTTAGTCCTAAGCTGGTTGAGCTTGTCCCTCCACAAAGCTGTTTAAACGGAGTTGTTAGGTAACAATCAATGATTACTTGTGAATGATACAGCATGGTATACCATGATGAGATGATTTTTTTAATTTAAGAAACACCTATAGAAGAAGAAATACCATACCAGCATCTTTGTACCGTTCTTCAACAGCAGCAATAAGCATGTTACGTACCAAACCAAACTCCTTGGCTTCAAGGCAAGGCTGGCCATCAGGTCTGCATTCATCAATTACACCAAATTATTACTGAGAATGAGAAAATGTACCTATCAAGTTCTACAAGGGCATATGAACAATAAATGTACCTGTCAAGTTCACCATATATCATTCCTTCGGAATAATTAGCCGATGGTAATTTGGAGTGCTCAATCACTCTCATACCATCACTGTATACAATGTTCCTGTTCACTTGTATGGGTACCTGAAATTCAAAATTATTTTACTTGCATAAAAGACAGAAACTGCAATTTATATTTTCATCGATCCATTAAATATATGCAAGAATAGAATTGTTAAATACCTTGCAACGAACAGCAACATTTATTGCATCAGAAGGGCGGCAATCGATGACCTTAGTATCGTTGTCATCTCCAATCTAATTCAAGATAAAGTCACACCAAATTTTAAAATGTTTATATTAGCATAAATAAAATAATAAGAAGTTTAGTTGATAGGTAACCTTGTAAATTATCAAATAATTATTATTGCATTATAAAAAAATGAGATAATCAATGAGCAATCTATAGATATAAACTGAAATGTGTGAGTCATTTTCTTGGACCACATATTAGAAATATGAGATTTAGCTGTGCAAGATATACATTGGACTACAGATTATCGGAACATCGGTCATCATTACATTTCTAACAAGATTTGAAGTTCTGCTGTCTAGATAATTCTTACACTGCAATCTTACTCATGTTTTTAGGTTCAAATACTAATAAACATTCATTGCACATGGCTAAAAAATATCATTAGTTTCGTAGAAACAATTAGTACCTTGGCAAAGTAAATTTCAGCGTAGTATGCATCATCCACACTTTTTGTAACCCTAACCCGTTTCACCTAAGCGCACATAAAATAAACATTTTCAACATTATCCATGTGAAAAAAAAAGAGAAGAAAAAAGATATTCACGAGATAGATATATTTGAAAAGAACTCCAACTTACTGCATAGCCCATAATTTCTGTCATCACTTTAAAGACTTCATATATAGTCGGTCTAGCCTAAAATAATAAACCAAGACTAATATAATACAAGAAAAGAGAACCAGACAGAATTCTAAGAATTTTCTAATGAACAATATAATTAAAATTATTTGATTTCTTAAAGGGGTCAGTCTTACAAGTTTAACATCTCGAACAGCAGCCATAAGCAGAACAGATGGTAGCTCCACTGAAAAGGTCACAGAAGATTGAGAGTTTCAATCAAATATCACCCTACAATTTTCTCATATTACAAAAAAAGCAACAAGGAAGCTAATTCTTTTCTTCTAATTATATGCCCAATATACCTTGGCTAAACAATAGAACCTTTAACGCTCAATTATATCTCTCATTCTAAGGCCACTTAAACTAACATCAACCATTTGACATATCCAAATAAAAAAGAACATGAACAGTTTAGTGTTTGACTTTAAATGACTTAAATAATATTTTAATGAATTTAAACACGTAAATACATAAACTCTAGTTCACAAACTTCAAGCAAAGACCAATAGGATAAACAATGAAAATACTGTTGTTACCCAACATGAATTGAATTTTCAGATTTAGTTCTATTTTACCTTTGAAGAAAAGCACCAAAAAAAAAAAAAAAAAAATTTGTCTCGAGGAAAGAATACTAACAAACAATAATGGGTAGGAGAAGGTCGCTTCCATCTTCCATCTTCAAAACAATTGCTGGGTGAGCCTTATAATCAGGCAAGCTTCCCGCTTGGGGATTGTTATATACACATCTTAGATTCCTACCATCCCGCATTTCTATTATAACACCCTCCGATCCCCTCCTCACTCTCGCTGATACAACAAAAACAGACAATCAAACGTTAAGCACAAAAAATGAGACACAGCCTAGCACCTTCCAGTGACCAAAAAAAACCCTCTTTTGCTCTCTACTCCTAATCAATTCACCCCAATAATTTAGTACTACGCAACTACAACCTGTCACATGAAGACTCAAGTGGTGGGCCAACATAGACGCTTAAAACATCAACAAAATTATAAGCCTCTTTTTTTTTTTAAGTGAACAAAATTATAAGTTACTTTAAAATTATAAGTTAACCCCCCGTTTGGTATGGGTAGTAAGTTAAAGCGGAGTAAAACGTTAAATCAGCTTAAATCAGTGGTGTTTGGTGGTAGTGAAATAAATGGATGAAGTAAAGTTGATGTTATGTGTAAAAAGATGTAAAATGTTGGTGATTTAGTTTAATACACCTATATAGCTGCGTTAACTTACTACACCTTAAATCACTTTTGTTTGGTGACTTAAAATTGATTTAAGAGTTTAAAGTAGCGTTACTTCAGCTGCCAAACACTGGGTAAGGCAGTATGTTTTGCATTAACTGACTCACTGAAGTGACAGAATGAATAGAAACCTCATTTTAAATAATTAATTAAATAAAATATTGATTGGGGGCGAAATGAATGAACACAGAAGTCAAGGAAAAAACAAAAAAAATGTCTAAATGTTTCATCAATTGAACGACAATTTTCAATAAGTCATCCAACTACTGAAGGGACAGAGAGAACATAAGCTTACAGAACATCTGAATTTGAGTCAGAAACAAAATAAAGCAATAAAGGAAGCGGAAATTACCGGCCTCCATGACACTAGAGTCGATATAGTCTTCATCCCTATCGCTAAAATTACCAGCCATGCTTCCACTGCCGTCAGAAGGAGAACTAAAGCTACAGCAAATAGACAGTCCCTTGCTATTCCTAATCGATTTCCCATACGAGGCAGAATCGATGCTTCTGTAATTACATGTGAAGCCCCAGAAGCTGCTTCCTCTCTTCGTAAAATGACTTCCCGCAAATGTGGTTGCGGTAGCTAATCTCATGCTTTTCAGCTGCGCAACCGGACGGCACAGAACAAGTCCTTCGAGAGTTGCCATCTTCTACCTCCACATAAAGCAAGAATTTATCAATTTCTTTTTTTTTTTTGTATAATTCCAAGGTTGGTATGACAAAAAATAATCAAAATTCAAAATCACAAGCTGATTGAAGGATAACCAACAATATATCAAATCAAAAGGTAGTGAGCTTTCAGACCAAATATCAACAAGAAATACAAACCCTAGTATAACTGTATAAGCAAGCAAAACCACAGCTGGTAGCCTGGTACAGATCACAATCAGACTTAAAAAACCAAGAATAATCTTCCCTAATCGGATCTGCATAGCAATCTAAAAAGCCTAAAACTTTTGCAATTAATTATTTATCAAGGTACCAAACAATTACCCATGATCAGAAAAAAGGAGATGAGATGGTACCAAACCAGAACCAGCATGTACCAACAAACCAAAAGGTACCCAATTCAATTCAACTCATGATTAAGAGAGTGGCAACAAAACCCATCAAAATTCGGGTTGATCAGGAACTTAATTTGGTTCCAAAAACATAAAAAAAAAAAAGATCACCAAATTACTCTGCAAAAACCCAACTAATAGCTAGTTAAAGACTGAATTAGTGAGGGCGGTGTGTAATACCAGTGAAAGAGGTGGAACCAAACTTGATCCAATCAATCGCAGACGGGGGAAAGAAAGAGAGAGGGGTTGGGAGAGATGAGATGATGATGATGATGATAGGGGCAAAGTTGCTTTCTTTATCTAAAAAAAAATGGATGGAAGGTGGACTGTGCTCTGAGTGTAAGTACCATTTTGCCCCTCTTTCTGATTGGAATTTGGAGGTATGAAAAGTTGTAGGAAAGGGTTTTCTTTATTAAAAAGAAATTCCAGAGACGGAGACGGTCATTTTTTTTTTAAATTTTCCAATTTTTGCACTATTTTGTGGGATTTGTACAATGAAAACAATAAAAACAGTATGATATTGTAACTTTCAAAAGTTTATTTATATATTTACATTGTATATAAATAGTTTTTTTTTTTAAATTATGTTTCTTTATTGTTTTCTTTTCTAGTGACTGCTGAGGTCTGAAATTACAACGATTTGGATTTCATATAGTAAAGTTCGATTATTCTAAAATGGATGATATGACTTGTGGTATCTTAAATCAAGAGGCAACTATTTTTATTTTTTTTTTTCCTTTCTATCATAATTTTGAAAACCTTATAGTCTTTATAACTAGAGCTGTAACTCGGGCTTCGCCCCAAAAAGTGGTATCAAATAAATAACTAAGAATTTTATAAAATTTTAAATATTTATATTAAACAAAACTTGAACAAAATTTTTAAATTTTTAATGTAATTAAATAATAATAATAATGCAACAATTTATAAATAATAATATGTATAAATATTGGATCATTTTAAGGGTTAAAATTTGTTTTAGACATATTATATTCATCTTATTTAATGAGGAGATATTAGCCATTGGATCAAAGTAGATGAAGAGTTTCAAACAAAATCAATGGTTAATAAGAGTGATGATGTGGCATAGTTGAGGTGCTTGGAAATCTACCCTTCTTTATGGAGTATAGATTTTGAGACATGGGGAGCATTATAAATAATTATATATCATTTTTAAATCAAGCACATCCTTCTTTCAATAGCTTTTTTTTGTCATCATAAACACACAAGTTATTCTAAGATAGAAACAATCTATATTGTAACTTAAAAAGACTATTTATTTATTGAGAAATTGTTGTATACAAATAACTTTCTGGTCTATACTATACTATAGAGAAAATATTTTTTGTCCCCACTACTCAATCCCCCTTATTATCCCCCAACTTTCTCTTCCAACTTTCTAACAATATCTTCCTTTCTTTCTTCCTCTCTCCCATCTCCTTCTTTGTTGCTATCTCCTACACTCATCGGCATCAACCACTGTCATTACTCGTCACTCTCTTGCCTACTCCATCTCCAATGACCTCTTGTTCCTTCCTCTCCGCAACTCCGACGGTTGACCCTCCGACAAGATCCTCTCCGCCGCTACTCCTTGTGTCTTCTCTCGCATCTCTCCTCCCTCCACCCCCCTTATGCCTTCTCCCTTATTCTCACTCTAGGCTCTCTGATCGATATCTCTCCCTTGTCTCCGGCGATCACCGTCATTTTTTAGTTCGATAATGTTGTATATATCATACGTATATACCTTTTTATTTCTAGAGTAAATTACACAAATGGTCCTTAAAGTATCATTCTTTTACCAAATTGGTCTTTAAAGTTTCAAAAGTATCAAATTGGTCCTCAAAGTATTGATTTGCTACCAATTTGGTCCCTAAAGTTTAGGATGTACCATTTTGGTCTTTAAAGTTTCACTAACATATCGTTTTGATCCCTAAAGTTTTAGAAATTTATCAAATTTCATTTAAAATTATTATTTTCATGTATCTTAAGTTAATTTTTAACATTACCATAACAATGTATTATTAAAAAACATAAATAATGTACAAATAAGTATATTTGTTCATGCCATCAAATACTTATTAAATAAAATTTATCATTAATAAATAATGATAGAACCAATTTGGTATAAATAAAATATTTTAAGGACCAAAACAGTATGTTAGTAAAACTTAAAGTACCAAAATGGTACATCTCAAACTTTAGGGACTAAATTGGTAGCAAATCAATACTTTAAGGACCAATTTGATACTTTTGAAACTTTAAAGACCAATTTGATAAAAGAGTGATACTTTAAGGACCATTTGTGTAATTTACTCTTATTTCTATATAAACACTTTTGATTGTTATATAAACACTTTTGTTTCACTCTCATCTCTGATGATTGTGGTCTCTCGTCTCTGGTGGCCATGATCTCTCTCGTATTGGCGAAAACGATCTTTCTTATCTCTAGCAAGTATGATCTCTCTCTTATATCCGGCAATCCCGATCTCTCTACCGTCTTTATTGATTTGTAAGTTTCTTTCATTTTTCTATATAAACACTATGTTTTTGTGTAAATACTTTTATGTAAATACTTTATCTTGTTATATAAACATTTTTTTTTCATTTATCAAAATACTTAAGCCACTTATTTAAACACTTTTTTCATCTATATAAACACTTAAGTGACCTATATAAACACTTATGACTCTAAGAACATAGCGCTGGAGTACTTTGAATTAAGCACGTGGAGAACCAACACAGCAAAAAAAGTCACGAATTTGTCATTTTTAGCAACATTGTAAGCACATTTTTTTATCAAAAAAGGAAAGTTAGTTAGGGGGATTTAAAGGGAGATTTGGTTTGGGGACTATTAGTTGGACTCTATATTATAAAGCACATAAAAATTAGACGTCTCCATTTTTTTCATTCTTCTTCAAATTTCTTTAATTCCTATTCTACCACTTAATCAACGGTATATATCAAAATACATTGATTTCAAAGGCATTGATGTTCTCTAATTAAACAACTTACTCTCCATTTTGGTTTTTATAAAAATGGAAAAGATATCAATGTTAGTTAGATTTTACATTAATGAGGAAATAATGCTTTATAAGGGAGATTTGGTTTGGGGACTATTAGTTGGACTCTATATTATAAAGCACATAAAAATTAGACGTCTCCATTTTTTTCATTCTTCTTCAAATTTCTTTAATTCCTATTCTACCACTTAATCAACGGTATATATCAAAATACATTGATTTCAAAGGCATTGATGTTCTCCAATTAAACAACTTACTCTCCATTTTGGCTTTTATAAAAATGGAAAAGATATCAATCTTGGTATGGAAAACATCAATGTTGGTTAGATTTTACATTAATGAGGAAATAATGCTTTATATTATAACATTCAATAAGTTTATTTAGTGTAAAGATGGAATTTAAATCGTAAATAATTAGCCAAAAATCGAAAGCACATTACATGTATTATACCATATGAGATCATAATTTAAAATGCCCGTACAACGGACGGGTTTCTTGCTAGTCTAGAAAAAATAGACTTTATAAAATCTATATTTTGTTGGTACTTTTGATTAAAGAATGATATTTTTTGTTCAAATTTTTTTAAAAAAAATATAAAATATATTTTATCAAAAGTAGTAAGAGTATATGACTTTTTAGAGGTAGTAGATAGACCTGAAACAAATTTTCTGGTCCATTTAAAGGACCCGAAAATTTGCTTCGGGTTCATCTTTTTTTTTTTCTTCCCAGGTCCATGTGTTCCACTTTTGATCCCAAAAAGAATGACCTGAAACAAATTTTCGATTCCTTTTTTATATCAGACCTGAAACAAATTGTGAACTACACTTAAAAATAAAAACAAAAGTAAACTGTGAATTCCTACTGGTTGTGCAACAAAAACAATTTGGAAATATGTAACGAGTCTTAAAACGAATTTGTCAAGCACTCGCCACAGCATGCCAACGAGAATTACGTAAGAGAACATGCCCTTAACATCATAAAAAATATAAAAGGCATTGAGGTATACATTTTAAAAATAAAAATAAATGTAGAAGTCATTTTAGCAATGAAAAATAGTTAAAAAAATAAAAAAGCAAATTGAAAACGATAATATATATCTTTTCCATCTTTCTCTGTACTAAAATATCTAGTGCATATATGCATTTCTGAAGGTGGTCCATGCAAACTTTTTGACCAAAGGGTATTATTGGTATAACGTTTCAAATTCCGAAAATGACCTTGTGGTGCTGCCTTTGGTCTCAGTCCACTGCAGATACTGCCTCAGAATCTTTTTTAAATTACTATATTACCCCTGGAAGCATGGGCCTACCTTGTATTCATGCAAGATAAAGGTTGGGTTTATCGTCATTTTGCAATTCAGACGATGCTTCTTGTCGGGTAGTGGGAATACCGGTACCCAGTTTTGCAACCCAAGTGAAATCTCCTTTGTTAATTCTAGAGGTGGCCGAACCCGATTCAACCCGGAATTTTTTAGAAAGTCAAACTGACTCGAACCCAACCCGACTCGAGATCAAATAGCATCCAATCCAACTCAAATCAGCCCGCCCATCATCCGACCCGACCTGACCCAAAAAAAGTAAATATTAAAATTGAACCGACCCGACCCAAGATATTCTAAGAGGTCAAACTGACCCGACCCAATCCGCCCGCCCCCCGACCCGTCCGCCCGATTTGCCAGCTCTAGTTAATTCTGAGTGCGTCCAGTGATCCGGAATGCTGCACAACAAATCGGGGATAGTTTGGTGGTAGTGTGGTGTTTTTGGGTTAGAAGATAAAGCCATTTTGGAAATAGATAGAATCAAAGAAAAATATCAGGAACCATCTCGTGAGACCAGAAGGTGACGCGTGTCCCCGGAAAAAAAAACTGAACGGATAAGGTTCTCGCCGTAATGTATGAAAATATTGTAGAAAATATTTTTGGAAGTTTCAAAAAAGTAATAATTTATGCCCTTTTTTAATTAGTTGTTTTTCCTTGAAGACCTACTTGCCTATATACTGGCTTGGATTGAGAATTACTAATTTAAATACTTTTCGAAATGGTAATATTAACAAGCTAGCAATTTAATTAGGTGGATATTTTAGTTTTAAGATTTTGTTGGAATAAGTCTTGTTTGTGCTCTTCTAGCTAGATTTATTAATTCATTTACTTAGCTACTATAATATATATATATTTTTGGAACTTTGCAATATTGAGTGAAAAAAGTATTGATAATATATATTATTGTTAGGTCTTCAGAATTTATTTTGTTTAACATGACTTAACCATTGTTTTGTTTATGATATAATATCAGCAAATCCAGCACAATATTTTCTTTTGAAATTCTGTATATATGAAATAAACCTAGATAAACAAATAAGGAAAATGTTATGGTAATTCCACTAGGGATATCATATAATCTGACTTAGTCAAACAAACTACTTATAATTATCATGTTAAGTTGAATAATTAGCATGCTAAGTTGAATAATTAGTACGTTTAGTTGAATAATTAGTTTTTTTTTCCATTTCATGCATAATATATGTTAAGTTGAATAATTATTATTGATATAATTATTCAATAAGTTGATATTAAGTTGAGTAATTAGTATGTTAAGTTAAATAATTAATTCGATTGATCAAGTCAATCTATATGGTATCTCAATGGTCATCGATGGCATCACCATATCTGAACCCAACAAATAAAATATTGGATGATAAAACTAGGCGTCCATATCAGTTGCATGCCATACATGAACGATCGCAGGAACCTGCGATCTTAAAATCAAATGGCTCAGAGCCACTTACTTAATTGGACGGTATATATAGGGATATATATTTGGGTCTATTTAGATATATGTTACAGGAGTTAGACTTTTATATTAATATTAGCATTTCGAACCGAAATGCTAACGCTTTAAAATTTATGTTATTGTGTCCGAAATCACGATTTATGGTGCTCAATAAATTTTTTATATAAAAATTTAGGGAATACAAAATTTTTTTCATTTTTAGAGTTTTCTAAATATTTATTTTGAATTTTAGAAAAGAGCTCATAAAAAATAAAAAAAATGGATGTTTGTACATGCTATTTTCAAAAATGCAAAATAAATACTTAGAAAACTCTTAAAATGAAAAAAAATTTATATTTTCCCCAATATTTTCATATAAAGAATTTATTGACCATAAATTGTGATTTCGGACAAGATAACATAATTTTGAAACGTTAGCATTTAGAACGTTAGTATAATAGTCTAACTTATGTTACGGTCTATTTAGCTCAATTAGTCAATTCATGTTTCTTAATATAATCTACGTATTGAACCTTGTGGATTATTCTTGATATTTTTTCTGGATATTTGTTAATTTTTTTTTTTGGAAAATATCATTTTCAAGTAATTTCTTCCCAACAAAACCACATTAAAAAAATATTAAAAGACCCGAAGAAATCTCAACCGGTGACCGATCGCAGCCGATATGGACGCATAAAACTAGTATATTTTCAAAGAATTCACTTTTTGATTTCTATACTTCTTTAATAACAGGGAATTAGATATCTGTACTTCAAACTTAAAATTTCGTTATTATAAAAGCCGTGTTTAGAAATTTACTACCTCCCTCCATGAATAAATAAATTTTTAGGAAAAGTCAAATGAATAAGTGGAAAAATAAAATTACATAATAATTGTTCCAATTACATAATATAGATAAAATAGTAATCATAACATTGGAGAAACAAGTGGATTCAAACAAGTGAATAGAAAAATAAATTCAAATCGGTAAAATTTATTTAATTAAGGACAAGCTTTAAAGGGTATAAATTCATTTAATTGTGGACGGAGGTAGTACCATTATAAAATAGTTTAAATTGTAATTTTACCATTACGTCTCAAAAATTATACGGATTATACTAAACTTGCTCTGAAATTATTTTTTTTCATCGTGCATTTTCGTATTTCCGTTGTTGGACTTTTCCTAATATAAAGCTGAAATTTGCATATATCAAATTATCAAAATAACTTGAGCCGATTAAACGATCACCACGGATGCAGTTGTCTAACTTAACAAGCCAGTAGTATTAACTGAATCAATATATACACTCAGTCATCATCTGTAGCGCTGCATTGCGTAGCGCAGAATGTGAACCGTTAGATCATCTCGAGATTCGAGCCAGCACAGATCTCGAGAATCTCAATCTAACGGTTCACATTCTGCGCTACACAATGCGCAGCACTACAGAGGATATGGAATCGGTCAGGCCTAAGAACAGTCAGGATATTACTTGTGACAGCAAAAATTTTTTCATTTATAATATGATTTTCTCATATTTCCTTTCATATAATTCAGAGATTTTGCTGTCCTAAATAATATGGTTGCTGTCCTTAGACCTGACCTATGGAATCCAGTCACTCACATCCCAGAAGTTATGAACTGATCATAACATATCATGTCAGAATAAATAAAACTCGGATCAATGCTAGACCAAATTAAGAATCTATCACTAGCCTTGCAGATTACGGATCAAAAGCAAATTAATACTGTAGAGAATGATTATTGAAGAAGCAAATGCTAGCTAGATTGTCATTAAGTAATCAAAGAAAGAAAAAGAGGTTTGCATATATATTATATGGGTCCGGATATGGTGATACCATAATTGATACCATAGTTGATACCAAGATAGTTGACCGGTCAAACATTCAATAAGGAACATTTATTTGAGAATTCTCATTGCTATAACTTGAATACTCATTGGTATAACTTGAATATTTACTACTAAAGCTTGAATATTGACCATATTTTTCAGCTTAAACACTCGTTGCTATAACTTGAATACTGACATAACTTGAATTCTCATTGGTATAACTTGAATACCTATTGGTATAACTTGAATATTTATTACTAAAACTTGAATACTTGAATATTGACATAACTTGAATTCTCATTGGTATAACTTGAATACCTATTGGTATAACTTACTCATCGGTATAACTTGAATACTCATCGGTATAACTTGAATACTCATCGGTATAACTTGAATAATCATCGGTATAACTTGAATACTCATCGGTATAACTTGAATACCTATCAGTCTAACTTGAATACATATTGATCTAACTTGAACACCGACCAATTGCAAGCGAACTGAGAATTGACAGAGAGAAGAAGACCAGAGATGAGAAGTCGGAGAACGAAGAGAGAGAAAGAGAATGAAAGGAGAAGAAGATCAGAGAGGAGGAGTGGGAGAATTAAAGGAAGGAGATCGGAGAGAAGAAGTTCGCGCCATGAGAGGATGACGACGGGATGGGAAATAAACTGGAGAGGAATTCGCGCCATGAGAGGATGAGATCGGAGAGAAGAAGATCAGAGGAGAAGGAGATCGGAGACGAGAAGTTTGCGATTTGATTTGATTGATTTTGAATTTCATTGAACCGACGTTAGACCGGAAAAAAACCGCATCCAATTTTATGGTATCAACTATGGTATCAAACACGGTATCTACATAGAATTTTCCATATTATATATACTAGAAGTGTACCCGCACGCTGTTGCGGGCAATTCTAATTTTCATTCAAGCTAAATAGGGTGAAAAAATAAAAAAAAAAAAAAGAAATGAGTTTGTAACTTAAGTAGCTAATGCTTTAAAAGGTCAATCAGGCAATTCGTCACTTCAATTTTGTGATGAGATGGAAATTGAGGGGAATACAATAGGAAATGGATGTGATGTGAGCCTTTCATTATTTGATAGATGAAGATTAAGATAGGAGTTAGACTATGACCATTAATGAAAAGTCCAATTTTTAGCTTCTTTTTAAAGGAGTATAGATAGCACTAATTCTTTCCTTCACTGGAGCTAAAACACCAAAATTAATTAATTGTTGATTAAATCAGAAGAAAGGCAATTAAGTGAACTGGATGCATATGTTCTTGACTTCAATGGCAATTTAAACATCTAATTCCTAATTAACAATGATATAATTAGGGGGTATAAAATGAGCCCATTTCAACTGGGAAATTAAAAGTACCACGTTTGATCAGTATTATAACAAGTTACACTTGCTAGCTAGCTACTTCCACACAAGATAGATGGCAGAGTCTATGGTGAGTTTTGTGCTAGGGAAGGTCGGCGAAGCGGCGTACCAGGAAGTGCTCGAAATGTACGGTTTGGGGGAGAGTGTAGAGCGCGCGAAACGGCAGCTGAAATGGCTCGGCGCTTTCCTGAGAGATGCAGAAGAGAAGCAAAACAAGAATGCGCAGGTGAAGGAGTGGGTTAAGGAGGTCAGGGAGGTTTCCTACATGATCGAGGATGCTCTGGACAAGTTCCTGGCAGAGGCGGGGGGAGGCCCGAAGAACGGGGTCCTCGAAAGAGCGTACAAAATGCCTGGGGAGCTATGTGCAAGGCGTAGAATAGTTAGTGCAATGGACAACATCAAGAAAAGGATGGTCGAGATCGACGAGAACCGCCAGAGGTTAGGAATACTGAGCATTGAGAGTAGCGGCGCCACGGACAATGCTTTACAACCTATAAGGCCAGTCATGGTACCAGAGATTGATCAGACGGATGTTGTCGGATTCAAAGACGACGTCAATAAGATATGTCGTCTACTCCTTGATATAAAAGACTCGAGGCGCTCTACTATCTCAATCGTGGGAGCCGGCGGTCGAGGAAAAACAACGGTAGCGACAAAAGTATACAAGAGGTATTAAGTTTATACCGCATTTTTTTTTGTGAGATAAAGATGATGGTCAAGGCACTCAAATTTAAATGTCTACAAAAGACCCTCCATCCGGGTTCTGAACCCGCGACCTCCCACACGGAGAGCGTTGGCCTTAGCTACTAGACCAGAGGCTGGTTCTTCCAAACCGCATATTTAGTATTGTTTTTTAAAGAATAATAGTGGATAAAAGAAAATTGCTGTAGTTCAATAATTAAATTGGTTATAATTCGATGTTTAATTTGATTGGAAGTCTGAGTATTTCAAAAGTACTGATAATTTATATATATTTCTACTTCTAGTGCCGAGGTGGAACGCCATTTTCAAGTCCGCATATGGCTGATCATATCCAAGGAGTGCCAGCTGATCGACATCCTGAAGAAAATGCTGCAGAAGTTGCAGGGGGCAGCCGATGCCGCCAGTCTGCAGCAACTGGACCACATCGACTGCATTCGACAGCTTTACGATTCGCTGAAGGGGAGACGGTACCTTGTTGTTTTAGACGACGTCTGGTCGATTGATCTGCGGACTCAGCTTAAGGTGGCTCTTCCTGAAGACAACAATGGCAGTCGAGTGCTGATCACTATCAGGTTTATAATTGCCTTGACCATTTATATATGTACATGGTAATGTAATATGGTATATAAATATAATCCTCTATAACAAATTAAGCCATAAGCCAAGAGATGTCAATAATTTGAGAGGAGGGATCCTTGACGATGTTTATATTGACAATCTTAACAATGTCATATTTGATAAATTTGAAAAAAATGTTTAAAAAATCTTAAAAATAGAAAAAGGTTTATAGTTGCATCATGTTAAACTTATAGATTGATTATAGTTTAACAATATTCAATATAAGCATTCTTTAATAGTCCATAGAAAATTTTTTAAATTACAACCGTTAAAAAGAGCTCAAAATTTTGATGAGCTATCAAACGATATTCAAATTGATTTAAACTTAAGACACTATTAATCTATATATTAAAGAACACATCTATAAAAAAAAATTTTCAATTTTTAAGATTTTTTAATTTATCAAATATACCAATGTCAAGATGGTCAATGTATACATTGTCAAGAGATCCCTCCTCATAATGTGAAAGGTTTTGAGCTAGTTATTAGATTACATACGGTATCTAAGAATCATATGTCTTGCTAAGTTTACTGACATGAATCACCATTTTGTGTCTAAATTCTATAGATATGTTCTGCACATAATAAAATTATAATTATGATTATGCTGTTTAATTATGAAATATATTCTTGTCTATTAGGGATTTAAAAGTTGCGGAGAAGGCAGACGCCAGAAGTGAACCACACGAGCTACCGCTCTTGGACAAAGCCAACAGCAAAGAACTCCTGTTGAGAAAAGCTTTTCCGAACAGATTTGCCGACAAATGCCCTGCTAATCTGTTTCCTCTGGTAAATCAGTTCTTACAAAAATGTGATGGATGGCCTCTGGCACTGGTGGTGCTCGGAGGAATCTTATCTACAAAATCTCCAGATTACGACACTTGGAACTCGACACTGCTGAGACTGAACTGGTACGCTGACGACGATGTGGGTATGCGCATTGTATCCACCAGTTACGACGATCTGCCAGTGCATCTTAAGCCATGCTTCATGTACTTCGCCTTGTTCCCTGGAGATTACGAAATTGAAGTCCCGAGGCTCATTCAAATGTGGATTGCAGAAGGATTTATCCAACAGGAGCCGACGAAAGCACTGGAAGATACGGCGAAAAACTATCTAGAGGAGCTGGTTCAGAGGTACTGTTAATTCCCTCCACCGCTCATTATTTTTAAGTTTTATTTGGAAAATGTAACTCAAACATCATCTGATCTAAAGTTAATACTTAATAATTATGCCTGTCTGTTGTTTAACTTAATTAACACTAGCTTGTCACTGAATCAATGTAGATTCTCGTTATCAATATTTTATATTTTTTTTTTCCGAAATAAGTACCACATCCGAGTATATGTAATACTTAATTTCTTTTGTGCGTGTGGTCGTCGCTTCAGGTGCTTGGTTCAAGTCTCCAGGCGATCAAGGTTGGGCAAGATGTGCGGTTGCCGTATGCACGACATCCTACGTGAATTAGCCATCGACAAGGCCAGAGAGAACGATTTCCTCACGGTCTACTCCAAGTCCACGGCTGCCAATTCAGTTTCTACGGGAAGCACAACAGCATTGGTACGTCGTGCTGCGTATCATGAATTCGGTAACAACGGACCGGCATGTGCGATCGGTCCAAACCTTCGTTCTTTGATTTATGTTGGGAAAGGTTTGCCACATTGCAACAAACTTAGAATGAGTAGAGTGGTAGACTTAGAAACTTCCTATTGGAATTCTCATTACAATGTGCTCAAACTAAGATGGTTGAAGCATTTGGGTACCAATTTACGGTACCTACGGATTCATTTCGGTGACCATCGACAAACCAATTTATCATGCCTAGCCCACCTGAAACACCTCCAAATGTTGGATGTAGATGGCCTCATCCCCGACCGTCATAATACCTTTTGGAATCAACATTGTTCATTTTTGCCGTGTCCGAAGAATAGTACGTCTGCGACGGATGTCTCAGACGACGGGAATAATTTTGAGTTGCCCGGTTCATTTTGGGATAACAAGATGTTGAGGGGAGTGATTTGGGAAACTCGGAAACTCCTCGGACCACCATCATCCGCAAACTTAGAAAACATGCGAAGATTAGAGTGGGTGATTGCGAGGGAGGAGTGGGCTGTCAAGTTGCCATATTTTCCGCACATTCGCAAGCTGAAGTTGTACTTAACAGCGGTACAGCATCGTTGGGAAGCAATGAGCAATTTGATGGCCAAGTTAGAGAACCTGCTTTCTCTAACTCTGATGCTGCATCCCGGAGAACATATGACCGTTATCACCCCTGCCTTCAAAGACTACGAGAAGTTGCATTCATTGAGAATAGGAGGCACATGGCTTGAGAATGCAGTCGTTAATCGTAGCCTACTCCCGCCGAACCTTGTTAAGCTCGAACTCGAATTCTCGGCATTAAAAGAAGACCCAATGCCAGAACTTGAGATGTTGCCTCACCTCAGGCTACTAGTATTAGGGTGTGATTCGTACATTGGCGAAAAGCTCATCTGTTCAAAGCGAGGGTTCAGATGCCTGCAACAACTGAAACTTTCGGTGCTGGATAATCTGGAGGAATTGAAGATAGAGGAGGGTGCCATGCCCACGCTTAACGTGCTCGAGATATCCGGTTGTGAGAAGCTCGCGACGGTTCCGGACTTGCAATATCTCAAAAACCTCCGCGAGTTGAGGCTCAAGGGCATGTCGAGCGTTTTTATGTCGAAGCTAAAAGGAGAACATCGGAACAAGGTCAAGAATGTCCCATCAATTATCATGGAGTTGTAATTAGGCATGATTTTTGCCTTTTCTTTTCTTTTTCAATGTGTGGCTTTTGGCATTTGTTTGCATGATTTCCTTTCTCTTTTCTCTTTTTTTCTTTTTTTTCTTTTTTGTTTTTTTTGTTTTTTGAATTGTATGTGTTTGTTTTGTTTTTCTTCTGTTTTATTTGGTTTTTATATATGTATGTCTTTCAAGAACGGACTCCAATTAATGTAAATCCATCGATCTTTTTTACTTACACTTAAAGTTAGCTAGGCAGCCTGTATTGTATCCCTATTATCAACTTGAACAAGCCCCTGAAAAATTGTATGTATGTCTATATATGTCTACATACAATACAGGCTGCACAAAAACAGAATCTTTGATATATGCCGATCGAACAGTATGTCGACTGACTACAGCAGACACAATGACTCTAGGATTCAGATGGTATGAACTAGCTATAGCTGATATATATGTCTCTTCAGTATGCAGTGTCTCGAGACTTGATATCGGAATATTATGTCCGTTCAGTATGTACAAGTTTTCTTTATCAGTATCAGAGTCGCCCCGCCGTTTTATCTTCACAGTAACTGACACCTAATTACAGAAGTCAGGAGGACTGTAATTTCCTTGTAGAGTAGGGATTTTGAATGGCATAGTCAGTCAGTCAGTCAGTCCCCTTGCTTGCAGAGAGAGGAGCTTAATTTTTCTTTCATCTTAATTTACTTCCCTCCCACAGTCCCACTGGCATACTGGCATTGACTGCTGACTTACTGAGTCTGAGAAATGGGCTGCTTTGCTTTGCTGGGTAAAAGGCCCAATGTTCTGGCCCGTTACTTGGATATATTATTTTATGAAACACAACTTTTCAAATAAATACAACCTATGTCCATGAATAAATGGATTTTTAGGAAAAGTCAAAGAAATTAGGGAAAAAGTTAAATTACTTTTATGCCCTCAATTTGTAATCATTACATAATAATTGTTCTAATTAAATAATATAGATAAAAGGGTAATCATAACATTGGAGAAACAAGTGGATTCAAATAACTTTACTAGACAACTAAGAGACGAATAGAAAAATAATATCGAATTGGTAAAGTTCATTTAATTGGAGACAAGGCGTAAAGGGTATAAATTCATTTAATCATAGACGGAGGTTGTATTTTGGTTCGCTCACACGGTCACACCTGGACTTAGAGGTGGCAAATCGGGAGGGCCATGGGCGGGTCGGGCTAGTTTGACTTTTTAGAAAATGTCGGGCCAAGTTGTGTTCGAGTCAGGTCGGGTTCTGCCACCTCTATCTGCTGGGCAGTAAATATCAGATTTAAAATATATTTTAGTTCTAATATGAGCTGGATTGGAGTTTCCATTCCAGGACAGGCTATTTGCTGCCAACCTGCCATACTATATCTATGCGCTGAAATCAGGTACGATCCAAATCGGACCCTCCAATCCCAATTTGGATGGTTGAGATTATTTCAAAAAAAAAAACCCCTAAAATTCACAGCCGTCGGATCAGGGATTGGAGGGTCCTCCGATCCAATTTGGATCATAGCCGATATGGACTCCTATATCTATATGTCTTAATTTGAAGTAATACAAAATACTTGAGAATGTAAGTCTTTGAAGGAGAATACTTCATTTTTTTTTTTTTATTTGTAGAGTATTAAAAGGAACACCATTAATTCCATTTCTAGAGTTGATATTTACTTCACAAAAATGATATGCTGATAAGATGAGATCGATAAAGACATGGTATCTCAACGAAGGCAAGATAAAGCTTACGCTGTCAACGATAAGTTAAATTAATCATATCCTAAGAAACAATCAAAGATTACTATAATTATATTATTTCCTTTAATTTTTGATAATGTAAATATTTAGGTGCGTATTAATTTCTCAGACTTTTCATTAGCATAATATAAAGATTATTATATACAATAGTTTTTGATAAGTATAATGCAAATTAATCCTTGTGCTAGCTGATTCATGCTGTCTTTTGACTTGGAACCAGTCCATGATTACCACTAAACACGGTTCGAGCAAATATTTTATATATGTTGGTGGAATTAATTTAATATTAGATTACTAATAAACTGAGCGTCCTTGACATATATAGCTCGAAAATATTTTATTAACCGATGTCGTATTAGAATAATCTGTGGGTTATAAAATGAGCTAGCTTATATAATTAGCTTAAGGATCAACAAAATCCTTAACACACAAATAAACTCCAATACATGAGAATAGATGGCGGATGCTATAGTGAGACTTGTGCTACGGAGGATTGGCGAAGCGCAGGAAGCCCTCGAACAGTATGGATTGGGAGAGAAGGTAGAATGGGAGAAACGATAGCTCAATTGGGTCAGTGCTTTCCTGAAAGACGCTGAAGCAAAACAAAACAAGGATGGGAGGGTGAAGCAGTGGGTAAAGGAGGTCAGGGAGGCCGCCTACATGATCGAGGATGCCTTGGAAAATTTCTTGGTGGATGTTGAGGGAGCTTCAAATAATTCAAAAAATGTTGTTCTCGAAAGAGCGAGCAAAGATAACGAGAAAATGATGGGTAAGGTCAAGAAAAGGATGAGTAAGATCAGGGAGAATTGTGAGAACCTAAAGATAATGAGTATGGAGGGTAGCAGCCCGGGTGATGGTAGACAGCCTATAAGACAATTTGTAATGCCGGAGATTGATGTCGCAGATATTGTTGGGCTGAAAGATGTTGACAACATATGTAATCTACTGCTCTATCAAAGAGATTTGAGACACTCAGTGATCGCAATCGTGGGAGCCAGCGGCCGAGGAAAAACAGCACTAGCAAGAAAAGTATACAACAGGTATGTAATTATTTTGTTGTTAATTTAAAGGACAATCAGTAACTACTTTCGTGGTTTTTGTTCAGGTAGTTTTTTCAATATATAGATACATAATTATTTTATTGTTCATTAATTTGTCTTCATAATGAAATTGCCTAAGTATGCTAACTATGTTGCATATCTGTAGTGACAAGGTGCAACGCCATTTTCAAAGCCGAATATGGCTTACTGTATCCTGCAGTGAGTACCGACTAATTGGTGTTTTGAAGAAAATGCTGCAGGAGTTGGGGCAACGACATGCCTCGAAGGACCAAGAGTATCTCATTAGAGAGCTTCACAAATCACTGAAGGATAAAAGATATGTCATTGTGTTAGATGATGTCTGGTCAACCGATCTCTGGAATCAACTAGAGGTGGCTCTTCCTGATGATAACAACGGGAGTCGAGTGCTGATTACTACCAGGTTTAATTGCCTCCATGATTTAAATGTTTAACTGTTACTTTATTTACATGATATATGCTCTTTAATAAATTAAGTCGTAATTCATGGAGATGTTTTAAGTTAAATGGGATTAATTCTGAGAATTACATGTGTATTGCTAAGTTAAATGACATAAATCACAACTTTGTTCGCTGAATTCTAAAAATATGTTTCTGAATGATAAAACTGCAATTATGGTAATTTGTTCATAAAATTCTTATCTATTAGGGATTTCAAAGTTGCGGAGAGCATGGGTTCCATAAATGATCCATATCAGCTGCAGAGCTTAGATGAAGACGAGAGTACAAAACTACTGTTGAGAAAAGCTTTTCCTAATCAATCTCCAGATGAATGCCCTAATAATCTACTTCCTCTGTAAATCAGTTTTCGAAAAAATGTGGTGGATCACCTCTAGCCCTGGTGGTGCTGGGAGGCATCTTATCTACCAAACATCCTGATTACAGTACATGGGGTGAAATAATGTCGAAACTGAATTGTAGCACCGAAGGCAACTGGTGCATGAATATTATCTCCACTAGTTATGATGATTTGCCGGTGCATCTTAAGCCATGTTTCATGTATTTTGCTGCGTTCCCTGAAGATACCGAAATTAGAGTCTCGAGGCTCATCAGAATGTGGATTGCGGAAGGATTTATCCAGCAGGAGCCGACAAAAGCAATGGAAGACACGGCACTGAACTATCTAGAGGAGCTGGTTCAAAGGTACTATAAATTAATGGCCAAAGCGTATATTTCGAATTAAATTTTTAATTAATAGCAAAAAACCTAACCTAGTTTTGTAAGATGAAGAGATCTGATTGTTCTTATGTTCATGTGGTGGACCATTTAGGTGTATGGTTCAAGTTACTAGGCAATCAAGGTTGGAAAACATGCGTAGTTGCTGTGTACACTATATTCTACATGAACTGGCCATCAACAAGGCGAGAGAGAATGATTTCCTCACAATCTACTCCAAGTCCACTGCCGATTCAATATCTACATTGGGACGCCGTGTTGCATATCGTCAATTTGGTCTCACATATCGTGAATTTGGTATCACACGACCAAAGGGAGCAATTGGACCAAATCTTCGTTCTTTATTTTTGATGGGAATAGTATGCTAGATTGCGATGAACTTAGGATGACTAGAGTGCTAGACATAAGTATTCATGACAGGGGCGTGCTCGATCTCAAATGGTTGCAACACGTAGGTACCACTCTGAGGTACCTATGATTCGGTTGTTATTTGCAAATAACCAATTTATCGTGGCTAGCTCACTTGAAGAACCTCCAAATGTTAGAAATATATGGCGTCATCCACGAACATAACTTTGAAGTGGATAAAAATACTATCTATAAATTTCCTTGTTGTAACTTCAGTACTCCTAAGATTGAAGTTTCCGAGTTGCCTTGGTCGTTTTGGGATAATAAGATGTTGAGGAGCGCTATCTTCGAAAATTACGCACACCATGGACCGCCATCATCTGCGAACCTGGAGAATCTGTTGAAACTAAAGGGGGTGGTTGCACGAGGCGAGTGGGCTACACAATTGCCACATTTTCCACGAATTCGCAAGTTGGTGATGTACTTGACAAAAGTAGATCATAGTTGGGAAGCAATGAGCAACTTGATGAGCGAGCTAGAAAACCTCGCTTCTTTATCCATAGAGTTTCCTACAAATCCAACGGTAGCATATCCGGTTATCACTCCCGCCTTCACGAACTACAAGCGTATGCGGTCCTTGACTTTGCACGGTAAATGGCCTAGGAATGTGGCATTTGATGGTAGCTTATTTCCACCTAACCTCGTTAAGCTCATACTTGGATCCTTTAATTTAAAGAAAGATCCAATGCCAGAACTCGAGAAGCTACCGCACCTTAGGCTACTTGTGTTAACGAGTGATGCATACTGGGGCGAAAAGCTCAGCTGCTCCAGAGGAGGGTTTCGATGCCTGCAACTTCTGCAGATTCTATCTTTACATCTTTTAAAGGAAGTAAACATAGAGGAGGGTGCCATGCCCATGCTTAATGTACTTTGCATATCAAACTGTGGGAACATGAGGATCGTTCCTGATCTGCAGTATCTCAAAAATCTCCATGAGTTAAGAGTACTTGGGCTGCCATCAACTTTTATTTCCCGGCTAAACAGAGAAGATCATCACAAAGCCAGTCATATAGCATCAATAATCACTGACAAGTTTAGTAGTTTGGATTTGGAATGATTTTTTCTTTTCTTTTCTTTTCTTTTTGTGTGTGAGGCTTTCGGCGTTGTTTGATTTCGATGCTTTTGTTCTATTGCTTTTTCAACTATATATATACGTATCAATTTCACTTATATATGCTTTTAAATGTTTTTATACATATTCTTCCAAGAACAGGTTCGGTGTACTCCAATATTTTTTTTTGTGAAAAACATGTTTGATCCATCCCTTCTTACTAGCTAGTTTTGTTTACCAGTTTATCTTAAACTGTAATTATAGAAAACAAACAATTGTTGATTGAAGAATTGCCCATATAATTTTAAACACATATTTGTATAAAACTGCAAAACTTATTAGTAAATAATTATAAACTTTTAATTAAAGATAACAATCGCGATCGATTCTCTTTCTCCCATCACTTTTAAACCTCTCCACTAAGATTTTAGTCCCATTACTTCAATTATTTTTATTTCAAAAGACAAGTTCACTGAATGGTCAGATCACATTTTGTTGCATTAAGACGTTATAGTGAATAGACTATACACTAATTTGTTTCTCATACCTACATATGTAGAGGTGTTTAGACTTTTTCCTATAGGGTATCATAATCAGTATTCATATAATCAGTATTCATACCTACGTGCTGAAGATTCCACGTAGAGCGCTGAAGATTCCACGTAATACGCTCAATATACTACTAAGCTGCTTAAGGCGCACCAAAGATTTCACGTTCCATTGAATGATCATCCGTCCCAACTCAGGTTAATAAACATATGTTAGTTGAGCATGACTTCAAAGTTCAAAATTTGGAGTGATTGGAATCATGCAAATACGCATTCAGTCATCTATAAGAATCAATCCAGAAGATCATTTAACTCAGTTTCTTTCTTCCATTCCAAGTTCTATCTAACTCTTATTTTACATCCAGAAACACATCCAAAAATTCATCAAGACAAGAAAATACAAAGGATAAGAAAGATGTATCGGTTCCTAATACAAGATCATCTCACAGGTATGCTTAAGATAAAACTTCTTTTTTTACACTTGCAACCAAGTAAAAGGAGTAATCCTAAACAACACAATTGAAATATTTTTCAATTTTTTTGGTAACACAAGTAGGAACATTCAAGAAAAAAAAAATCAGTACAGGTTAAATTGCCTACAAAAGCTATTTATTGTCATACTGTATTCTAGATGTTCTTTTCATCTTCCGAATCAGAACCATACAAGTCGTCACCATTCCATAGCCTTGCAGGTGGTTGCTTGTCCTTGTCCTCTTCTTCCTACAATGTGCATTTTTTTTAAAGATTACTTTAAGCAGCATAGAATGAAGAAAGTAACATGACATGTACCATATATTAAAGATGAAAGCAACACAATATCTGGAATCTTTTCCCTCATTATGCACCATATCAAAAGTATTATCGAACTCACTAGTAATTTTCACCTCAATTAAAATCTCTCCTACAACTAACAACTTAATTAGAAGTATAATACTAGGAAACATCACAATGAATGTAGTTTCAAGCAATAAAACATCCTAACAGATAGTTCCTAATAGAATACAAGCTGGGATCTCCGATGTAACTGTAGAAAATCATCTTCCCTGTGAATCCGTACTGAACAATCACCTTAGATTAATACAATGGTACAAATTGCACATTTCCATTGTTTCATGATGGGGGATAACTACTAGCATGTCAGTAGGTTATTGGAACGGGTCCCAGAATAAGGAATTTGAAAACCACAACGATAGTGGTTATTTTAAACTAAACACTAATTTCCAGATAAAGGCCATAAGAATTAGTTCCATGAAAATTCACCTCTTTTGGAGCTTTAGCTTCAGGTGGCCTGGCATGAAATTGTACACTTGGAGCATGCTCTATTCTTGACAAGTTATCCAAGATCATGTTCCTGTTATTAAAAGGGCCAGCAATTAGAATTAAAAAAAAAAAAAAAAAAAAAAAAGGAGACAGAAAGATGTCTTCTCCCAACACAAAAACATAACTTTTTAGAGAAAGTTAGTGGAAGTAAATCATGAAGTACCTTATATTTTCGAGATCTTTCTCTGTGTTGAGATTTTCAACACTTTTGGGGTCAATATGCAGTGCATAGTCAGGCCCAAAATACTCATAGTATTCATTGTACGGCAACCTATTTTCAGGCTCTACTCCTACTGCAACTGCCGTCTAAATACAGTAAAAAAAAAATCATATTAAAAGTAACAGCACAAAGGATTTCAATACCAAATTTTATAGTTAACAACGATAAAGAAAAAAGGGAACAAAAATCTAGATCCTTATCCACAGAATTATTTAGATACAATCTGCATGTTTAGAAGAGTAGAAATATTATTTTCAGTTGATCATGATGATGTAGATGCTGACATCAAAAGCTACATCATCAATACATATATGTTGATGATGATGTCAGCATACATAACACTTCATATGCATCCATATATGTGACCATTGATGAGCAAATGTCATCTGCATTAATTTTGTAAACTGCAACAAATATTTTTCATCTTTACCAAAACCAACGTCATCAAGCCAGAACGCAATCGGATAAAATGGCTTTATATCCACCCTTATAATATACATATATATGTTAATGGTGGGAACAATTTGGAACAAAATTAAAACTCAAGCACTCATCAGAGAATAATTAAAAGTTTCTGCTTTGATTTGAATAACATATTCAAGAATTTAACCAGGTTCACAGTAATCTCTAGAACTTAATACACAATTTCTTGCATATCCCTGCTATATTTTATCATATCACAAGACATATCTGGTGTACCACAATAAAACATTAGAAGGGCCGTCTATCAAGTTACAAAAACTAGTGTTGTACTAAATGTCTGATAAATTCATATAGTGGCTTGATATCTATGCATCAATCATAACTGTTATCAGTACTAGAAGTGACACGGCACCAGGAAAAAACTAGACCAAGTCGTGATCAGGTTTCTTCTGTCTTCTAATACCAGAATGCAATAAGTAATCTAATTCTCATCACAACTTGCACTTGGTACAATACTGACACATAACAACATATTACACCCTGACTCATGGCATAGCTAAGAAGCCTAGGGGCAAGAACAATTTACACAAGTACAAACTGCATAATCTAATAATAAAATGAATACCTCATAACACCAACATCTGGCGACATTTCTTATGGTGTACCCACCACCTCCAAGCACCATTAATGGCACATTAAATGACCTCAAGTACCTCAAACATTCAGCATGGCCTCTCACTGACAAATTAAAGCAACCTAATCTGTCACCGGCCAAAGAGTCGGCACCACACTGCAACACCACCACCTCAGGCTGGTACACCTCCATGACCTTAGATATTATGGACTTGAACAAGCCCCTGAAACTGTCATCATCGATCCCATCACTGAGTGGCACATTCAAGGCATAGTACTTGCCCTGCCCAACACCAACATCATTTATGTGGCCGGTACCAGGGAAGAAATCACCGTACTTGTGGAAGGACACAGTCATGACCCGATTGGTCGTAAAAAAGGCCTCCTCTACTCCATCCCCATGGTGTACGTCTATGTCTACATACAATACGCGCTGCACAAAAGCAGAATATATATTACCAACAGTATATCTGACTATAGTAGACACAGTAGACACAACTCAAGGAATCAGCTGGTAAAAACTAGCTAATATGTCTCTGCAGTACGCAGGGCATAGAGACTTAATATTGGAATATGTTGTGTAACATGGAAGGTAGGTTCTTCATTCACAGGCCTATAGTAATAGGAAGATTCAAAGAGAGTGATACTAACCATTTTTCTCTCCGAATGATATAGAAATTTTCAAATTAAGCATCCAAATTAGTTTTTGAAACATGCTCCCACATTATGTAAAATATAAAAAGGAGGGCATATAATGGTATTAGCTCTTATGTTACATACCCGATGGAATTTCAGAAGTTCAAGGATGCCTAACACGATATCATTCACATAACAGAATCCTGATGCTTCACATTTCTTGGCATGGTGGAGCCCGCCAGCCCAATTTATAGCAATGTCAGAATCACCCCTGTTTATTTTCACAGCAGCTCCTATGGACCCACCAGCTGAGGCCTTGCAGAAGTCAAAAAGACCCTCAAAAACTGGGCAGTCTTCTCCTACATTAAACCTGACATACCAAATAAAAAGAAAGCTTTCCTTCTTGAATACAATTTTTTTAATGGCAAATTCTCCTAGTGGAACCTAGAAGAAACTAACTATTAACTGAAACTGAACCTTCTTGAAGATGAATTTTCAACATGATAAAGTTATTGATGGTTGAAGTTTACTTTTCAAGAGAAACAAGAAACACATACAAGAGCTATTGGACAAAAGTCACACGCACACACAGAAGCTTTTGTATGTTTGCCAAACAACAGAAGTATAAATATTGAGGGATAACCTTTTGAAGGATGAGGAAGCATTCGAGTTAACAACAGTGGGGCCAGTGGATGTGTTCGGCGGGCTCTCAGCAAGGAAGGACACATACTCGGGATGATGAAACCGCAACAAGTCTTCAGGTTCGGCCGGATACGGCCGAATTATCTGTAACATGAAATCAACAAGTATAACAATGAGAAAACATTCGAGTGTAACTTCAACTTTTGACACTCAAGTTTGCAACAAACCAAAGGCACATTTTCAATAAAAAATTTCGTAATGCCTACAACTACTAAATTTTTTAGTAAGAGCTAGTGTCCACCCTTTTCACTAATCCACCGGTGGACCACCGTATTTTTAGTTAACAAATATCATTTTTCAATAAACACTTATATATTTCCAATCAATAGATATCGTTTTTCAGCGAACAGATACACTACGGTTTCCAGTTTCCAGTGAACATTTATACGACTGTAGTACGTACATGGGCACGTGGTGTGTCAGAACTGTGAGAGGGGTGAATGTCTACATATTTTTCTTAAATTTTTGCCTCAAAGCCTACAACTTTAGGTGTTAGTTTACAGGTGAAGATGGATACTGACGCAATTAAGTAGCTAAGATTGTGAAATCTTGCATCAAGACAAGGTTTCCTACGATCCATCATGTCCACACAACAGAAAAGGAAAGCAAGAGAGATATGAGAGTGACAAAAGGACCTCCATGAGGCGATGGAGACGGTAATGGACGACGAGGCAGTGAGCCATGCGGATGCGGTGGGGCTTCATGGGATGGCCCTGGCCGTAGTAGTAGTCGCCGATCGTCGGCTCGTAGAAGTAGCTGACGCGCCGGCGATTGGCGTCGGGCGCCGCGGGGGACGGCAGCGATGCGCCTCCCGCCGCGGACGGGGGCTCCGACACTCGTCCCGCTGACATCGCTGGGGTTGGGGTTTTGGTGTGGTAGCGAGGGAAACTGGCGTCGGACTGTCGGAGTCGCCTTCTTGAAGATTATAGGGGAGAATCAACGATGAAGATTACAGGAGGTTTTCTGAGATTTGCTTGCACGAATCTTAATGCAGATCCAACAGTTGGAGTACTGCGCAGTAGAATACTGAGGATATGAATTGCGTGTCGAGTGAGTCTCTGACTGAGGGGAGAAAGGGAAACAGTGATGGGCCTGATTTTGGTTGACAAGTCAAATGGGCTGCCTTGTTCAGTCAACAAAATATTATGGTGACTAAATAAGACAGTTTAGCTAAATTGCAAAATGAATAGACAATTTGAAGTAATGTATATGTGTGTTTTTTTCTCTCCTAATATTATCAGATTATTGTATTAGTGCCACATGGAATTAGTTTTTTTTATTATTGATATGAATGAGAGTCACTGCAAAGCAATTAAATCCAGTAATATCGATAAGCAAATCAGTACAACATACAGTTCTATGGAAGATACAGATATGTTGAATAACCGAATTACAAAATCACAATCAGTACGTATTTATCGCAAAGATCTTCAGTTTCTAATCAAATTACTAATTAGAATGTCTTGCTTATACTTCATCAAACTAACTCCATAGTCACGATAGGCTTGTCTTTTTTTTTTAGTATTGTGCATATATACAATACCAGAAAATGATATTATTATATTATAATCCATTGAAAAAATGCAAAGCTCTCACTACTTACATCTTTAACACAAGTTTCTTTGACTGCAAAGCAAATAGCAGTTTCTTATATTAAGTGTCATCTTGGTATTAGTTTTCATGATTATTATACGATTAACAAGCACTACAAATTATATAATTGAATCCAATTTGATCAAGCACAAAAGTTTCTACTTTCCAATTGAATCACAAAATCAGAATGTTGAAGTATGATATTTATAACCAAACTTATATAATATCTTCAATTCACAAGATTTTAAGACAGTTCAACCAATTTTTGTTCAATTCATTAGAAATTTTATTTACATCATAATTTATGTTGTTTTTCCCTATCTCTTCTTTACATCTCATCTCATGATCCAAAAAAGTAAAGAATCAAAAACACATATTTTTACTACTGAAACACCTCTCCTTACTACTTAACCTAATTATCAAGAAAAAAAGAAAAGAAAAGGACTAATGTTACATAATTTTCGAGTTTGAAACACCTCTTCAAGATTCTAAAACTCATTTACTGATAGCACAGTGACTATGGAATCCAAATTGTCTTCCCAGCCATTGTGTAAATTTGTACCAAATTATCGGCTCCCTATGCGGTATCGGCACGCCGTTGTCAAAAGCTGGATTTAAACACGACCAATGTTCAGGAAGAGAAAGTACATGCCGCATATGACGACCATCACATACCATCAAAGAACGTCACTAGAAAGCTAGGAGAATCATTATCATGACACGGCATCCAATTGAGCATCGTGAGAAGTGCAAGCACTACCAAGGCCCAGAATGCTGAGCCGTTACACAGCTCGATGAGAGTAGCTGAGATGTCGCCTTTCGAGGCCAGAAGGAGTGCAACCTCCCAACCGAAAACATTACAAAATTTATCATCTTGATATCGTAATGGGATGAAAATATTAAGTTTCAACAAAAATCACTCCTAAAAAATATTATTAGGATAACCATTGAATAAATAGCCAATCATAAACTTTTAATTTGATTTAGTAAGAATTATTTTGTCATTCTAAATTTTCAACTTTAAAATTTGTCATTACAAAAATTCACTTAAGAAACTTGCTACCACAAACATGTGTATTTGTATATGCAATTATAAGACTCAAAATTCATTCGTGATTCAAAGCTCATCCACGAAAGTTCAAGAGACCACCAGAAAGGCCGAAGAAATAAATAATACCCAGATGCTTGAGGTCCAAAACCAAGAAAAAACAACAAAGGTGCAGGAGATGCCGATGTGTATTTTTGTGTAGCTTTTAATAGCTCTAAAATATGCTAAAATCAATTAAAGGGACCTCTTTATTTTAGAAAGGGGCATAATGGTCATTAGAAATTTTATATGAATCAAATATCAATTATGTAAATGAAATTATACAATGAAGGGGATAATAGAAATAAAGTTAAAGCTTAATGGGAAAATTGGATATTAGAGTGCATTGATAGGGCTATTGACAATTAAGCAATTTTTTATGGGTACACAAAAAATTAAGCCTTCCATTTATTAGTTTGAATTGAATTGAATGTTTTATGTTTCATTAAAAAATTAAATTAGTACTCGGATGTTAATTAATTAATAAACAAATAATTGATTCACAAGTCAAGATTCAATTCTCAATTCAATATACAACATATACACAATTAAATCAACTTAGTTAACATCAATAGAAATCATCATTTACATCACAATTTGGCTAGATCCTCTTTCTATTTATTTCTCTCTCTTTCTCTAAGTACATCCTTACTATTTATAAAAGGAGGAGTTCATGTGATATTCAAAGAGAGTATTTGTCCAGAACCAATGTGAACGGTTGGATCAATTAGTTTTATGTAATCTTAACCGTTGATGAAAAATTTATGTTGTTTCAATCTTCATGGCCCAACTTGGCCCAATAGATGGACATGAAATGCTCATTAATGTGCACCTTTCTATGGTCTCAATTCTTAATAACGCGCATGCAACCCGAGTCACATCTTTAATATATATATGTATGTCATTTTCAATCTCATTATTTTATGATGATTCAATCATAATATAAAAACAGAAAAAGAAAAAAGAATAACGCAATGAAGTATTTATACATAAATCATTTACGTCATGTGATATAATATTATTTTTCAATTTATAAATAAATCATATGATATAGTCAATCCCGCTGTAACGCGTGGGCATTATACTAGTTTAAAAGGACTCTTTTACCTACTAAACTAAAACCACCCTCATACTCCTCCTAAACCGAATCAAGAACTCTAATTCTTGTCTTGAATCCTCATACTAACTAAACCGAATGAAAAAACTAAAGAACACAGACTAAACCAAATCAAACACACTATCTTCTTACTAAACTCTCTTCCTATTACTACTTGATTGCCACACCCCCTCCCTAGTTACTGACCACCGACTTTGATACCCAGATCGGCCTCCCAGTGGTCGTGTAGACCTAAACGACTTCTTCTTCTTGGGCTTGGTTATGCAGTCCGGCTCTCGGGGGTGGGGGCGGGGGCGGCACCCGCACTTGGGCTTGGTTATGCAGCCCGACTCTCGGGGCAGGGGTGGCACCGGCACACTGTCGTAGAAGAGTGGGCTAAGGGCACAGCTGAGGTTCAAGAAGAGGAAGTACATCCCGCAGGCCACACCTACGGCTGCCCAGGAGAGAGCATCCTGAATGGTCAACAGCACACATACCAACCCATTGAACAAGATGGTCACGTACGTAATGCGTAAGCCATCACGCGCATACTCTGCCGTAAACAAGCTCGGTAACCAGTTCGCCACCGTCAGAAAAGTCAGGGACGCCAAGGCCCAGAAGGCCGAGCCATTGTAGAGCTTTACAAGCTCATCAGAGGTGCCAGACTTTGCAACGGGGAGGAGGGCCACCTCAGCCATAGCAATGGCTGCCAGCACCAGACTGCGACATCCCAACCGAAAAGATTACAAAAATTATTACATAATTTTGAGACTTCCAATCCAACTCGAAGCTTTTAATAAAATCATCAAAATGAACTAATCAGATCCTACTTGAAATTCGCATCAAATTGTAGATTCATTCATGGCGTGTGATCATTTGGTAGCCATATTGTATGACCACCCATAGCCTCCACCCTCCTTACCATTCCCACATATCCTTCATCTTGGTTCTCTGTTGTTGCCCCCCTATGCACACCTTTGTTGAAAAATAGCCCCATAACACGGCCGATGTTGAGGACCACAAAGTATGTGAGAAATGATGTATGATATAACATAGAAAATATATGAAAAATAATACAAGACTTATCATCTTGATATCATGATGAGATGAAAATATTAAGTTTCAACAAAAATCACTCCTAAAAAATATTGTTGGGAACTTGGGATATCCAGTAAATAAATAGCCAATCAGAAACTTTTAATTTGATTTAGTAAGAATCATATATTTGCCATTCTAAATATTCAACTTTAAAAATTTGTCATTACAAAAATTCACTTAAGAAATATCTCAATACAAACATGTGTATTTGTATATGCAATTATAAGACTCAAAATTCATTCGTGACTCAAAGTTCATACACAAAAGTTTAGGAGATTACCAGAAAGGTCGAAGAAAAAAATAATACCCAGATGCTTGAGGTCCAAAACCAAGAAAAAAACAATAAATATGCAGGAAATGCATGCAGTTAGGTCACCAAGAAAGGACATGCAAAGATGTTCCATCTAATAAATGCAGCTCATACATTTGAAAAATTATTGTTATCCCCCATAACTACACATTATTTTTCCTTTCTTCATCTTTCTTTCATCATTTCTCCATTGATTTCTTTTCCACCACCATATCACCTCCGCCCTATCTCCACCTTCTCTAGCCGAACCTCTGCCCTCCTCGGCCGTACTTCCGTCCTCCCTCTGGTTGCACCTCCGCCGCCCTCCTGCGGGTGCTCCACCCCACAATTATTCTTTCTTTATTTCTCTTTCTTCCATCATTCCACCACTAATACCACCACACCACCACTACCCACACTTCTGCCCCCTCCGGCCGCACCTCCACCCCCATCTCCAGTCACACCTCCATTGCCCTACATATTTGATACACATTTAGTTATTTATATAAACAATATTAGTGGTTAATATAAATACTTTTGTATGTTAGTTTGCTTGGATATCTCAGTATTTGTTAGTTTTAGCTTGTAGTTGCTACTGGTTAACTTGATATGATTACTTGGATGTCTTAGCTGTATTTGAAATTCAATGAATGATGAGGATTATTGTTGGAGTTATGTTGGACTTCGTTTTGGAATTATTTTGGAGTTACTCAGATGTTTCAGTATTTCAAATTCAGTAATTAGCAAGCCTTAGTATTTATAGCGTTCTATTCAAAAGATGGTCATTGCCTGAGAGGGATCAATTTTGGCAACAATTAAATATAGGCAATTTTAAAGACTCGGATTAATTTAGTAGCAATTTAACAGACTTTTTGGAAGCAAAATTATCGTGAAAACATTTGCATTTTACTCCGAAATGCTAATGGTTTAAATTATATTTTGTCACATCCGGAATTTCGATTTATGGTTTCCGTTAAATTCATCATATCAAAATACTAAGGGATACAATTTTTTTTTCATTTTTAGTTTTTTTTCTTTTTTTTTTCTTCTCTTTCTTTTTTTTCCTTTTGTTTTTTCAAGAACAACCCGTAGGATATATAGATATCTGCACATACAGTTTCAATGATAGTTTCAATGATATACTGAGTCACTGACAACAAAGGTTTTTTTGACATAATACAGAAGTTACAAAACATGGAAAGAACATGGTCATACTTCTGCTGTTTTAGTGTTTGCACTAGCATATAGGCAGTTACAAGCATTTATTACATTGCTCAGTCCAGTGGATTTCACATCTCCTAACATATGGCATGTGCCATTCTTCACGTGGGCCGTTGGATCTCCCTCGAGATTCATGCTGGCCCAAATCCTGAGGTGATCCAACGGCCCACGTGAAGAATGGCACATACATACCATATGTTAGAGGATAAGCACTCAGTGCAGTGGTGGAGTTGATAATTATGGTAATGCTAATAAGACTATAGTGCGTACACAATTATGCTTACATGGCTGTAGGGAAAATGAGTTCACTCTGGTTACCCTTTTGTTTTCCAACACTGTAAGAAGAATACAAGTAGGTTCAAGAGTTATCCAAAACTTTAACATGAGGCTTGTTCTTGCACAATTTTTTATAACCAGCACGTTAAACTTCCAAGTCTAAAAAGATCAAAAGAAGCAACAAGGCATATGACCGATTTATGCATTCATCAGTCACAAATTCTAATTATACAGCCATAGAATTCCAAGACAGACAGACACCTACCCCAAACAGACACATGGAAAGACCAATGTCACCGAACCAAAACAAGAACAAGTAAATATCAGTACCAACTGTTCTATCACTTTTCAACATGCCAGAAAACAGCCAGACAAGATTTGAACCCAGCTTTAAACAGGTTTTCAAAAACTGGTTCCCACAAAATGTTTTAGAACAGACCTAGCCAGAGAAATATCTTTATATTACTTTTTAAAAGTGGGTCCCCTCCGGAGGTTGCACTAATTTTCGGTTATGTGACGCAGCCATCTCTTTCTTGAGCTGAGTCAAAATGTCCTCCATCGTGTACTCTCTCTGCCAATTTGCTAATAGACCAAATTTCTTTGGGTCAACCTGCAATTTTGTTGTCCTATGATATTATACAATGTAATCAAGGTCTGAAACAATCCACCGTTGTCTAAAATAAATCTTACTCTGAGCACCAGAATGCTACACAGTAATCAAATAAATAAATGTCCTAAGGATATTTGCAGTATGCCCATTGTTAATACCCAATTTACTCCACAGTCAAGATAGGCAAGTCATTTGTTGGTATTGCACAAGTACAATACCAGAAAATGATGTCATCGCAGCCTTTAAATAATGAAGTTGACACTACTGAATCCTAAGACTACAGCATGTCTTCTACGAGAACAAGCAAAAAGATCTGGTCAATGCCTGTTTCTAAAAATTAAGTTGCAATTTAAATTAAAATAAACAGAAAGTTTCAATATTTTGACTCAGAACACTAGCTATAACACTACTGTAGAGAAAAGGGAATGAGATGTGTGTACCACTCCTGTTTCATGACTAACACATGTCATGTTGACACGAGAGTGGAACCTGACAGTTGGTGGTTTCTCGGGATAATCCTTGTCACAGAACAACTTCAGCTGATATATCCTCCCCTCATGCACAGTCTACACAAGAAATTTAGTAACAAAATAGTGTACCATTAAGAACTTTTCAGGGAGGAAGAGACCAAGCAAAAACTGTGGAATCATGTTAAGGAAAATAAAAAACAGTTGAAAAGGAAATTATTTCCAAATGTTGGGTACAAATGCAATCATCCATTGGGTTTACACAATAAAAGAAACTGACATTGTGTGGTCCAATGATGGTGCCGGTCCAGGACCTCATGTAAATGTCGTCGGCATCATCCATGCCGTAGCTGACAGTGCCATCTCCTATTCCCTTCTCTCCACGCTCTAGCTCTTCCAACAGCCTAAAGTTCCTCGGAACTGCACAGAAATATCAGCATCTTGTTTAATGTTCCGACTTGGAATTTAGCTGTTCTGATCATTTCGTATGATTCAGAATTTTCAGCAAAGTAATTAATCCCAATTTGACCTTCATCTGTACAAAGAAGACAGAATTTTTTCGAGTACAACATACAATTCTTTCTATATAGTAATCAGATATGTAGAATATAATACTATTCGGAGCACTATTCGGAAATAATACTAATGTAGAAAAATGAATTTGACAATGGAATCCTACTTAATTCCGAAACATGTTAATGTTCACAAAAAAAAAATAATGCATAGATAATCCCCCTTATTAGTGGTACCAAAGCATTCCCAGATGATAATCCCTAAAAAAAAAAACAAAATATTCTCCTCTCACACCAAATCAAGGACTCGCACAACACAGTTGAATTCAGCAAAGCAGATGCTGATCGATCGATCTATGCATCATGTAATTACGAATGATCTCAATTGATGATGATGCAATAAACGAGTCCATAAATTAACCCTAGCTAGTGCACAAAAGGAACGGCTGATTGATTGAATTAACAGAGAGAGGGATTGCGATCGATGCGCTCACCGACGACGCCCGATGATCCGGCGGAGCTACCCAGTGGCATCGCCGCCGTGGGAGGATCTCTGATTGAGTGATCTCTCTCTCTCTCTCTCTCGGGTTTTTGGGCTTGGCAGATGGTATTGGATTCTACTTCCCAATACAAGCAGTCGTGGTACCCAAGGCCTCAGGTGGTTTTTTTTTTTTTTACTTTTCTTTTCCCAATTTGTATTTTCTTTTCTCCTTTTTCTCCCTTCGTTGTTATATTATTATTATTATTATTTGTTTTTTAAGTGAAAAAAAGGTCAGATGGCTGCGTTTGGAGTAGGGCTGGCAAAAATGTTCGTACCTCGCGATTCGGTCGAGTTCGATTTGGTCTAAACTCGATTCGATTTTTTGTCAGCTCGAGTTGGATTTAGCTCGGCTCGTTTTGTTCTTGATTCGAATCGGATTCGATTCATAATGGCTCGATATATAATAATTTGCACAATAAAAATACGGATTAGGAAGTTATTCATAACTTTTGTATGATCCAAACACACAAATGCTAATCCGGATTAGTAAGAATAATTGCTAATCCGTTATTCCTTGTGAAACATAGATTAGCTACTATTATTTCAATAATCTATCACTATTCTACACAAACAATCTAAACAATATTTTTATTATCCCGATAACACCTATTTTAACTATTCTTTTGTTAATTCTCCGGTTGAGTGAAATGGAGAAATGATCGAAAAGGCATGCCGCATGGCCGCATGGTTTGAGTATAGGTAGGAAACAGGTTGCATATTTTCTCACTTACTTTTGTCAGTTATAAAAAATGAATAAGCTCATAACATAATTATAGAAAGATAACAAAAATGAGGAGGGATCAAATAACAATATTTTTGGTAACCGATCGGTGACCATAAAATTAAATCTTAAATAACTATATTTTAAATTCTTAAATAACAAAACTAATTGATAGAATATGTTGTATATACCATATTTTATTTGTATATGAAAAATTATATCATTTTGATTTTATTTACATGTACATCAAGCATTAACAAAAATCAACGGTTCAAGTTTTACGATTTTTTCTCGTCTCTTGACAACTATCGAGACAATATCAAAACTTTTATCATTTTTTATGTATATGTTATTGAGATAATAAAGAATAATCTAACAGTTTAGATTTTTCAATTTATGCTTAAATTTAAAAATGATCGCCATGGGCAATAAGCACCAACGCCCATGGTTATTGGATCCCTCCTCAACATAAATATGTATTACAGAGAAATATTATTATTACAATCTTTTGGGTGTCAATATCATAAAAGTACAAAACACACAAAATCAAATATTTGTTTGTCTCAAACTTGTTAATGCCAAACATATACATTATGACTATCCATCTCGTTCTGTACACGAGAAATGCATGTCTGTAACGCGCTGGTCATAATTTATTCATGCTAAGTATTAGTGAGTCCGGATCTTCTACTGTACTGTAAATTCGGCAGCGCGGATCTGACGGTGCAGCTTACGTCGGGGTTCGGACTCATTATTTTTCACGGATCCCGACATAAGCTACACCGTTGGATCTGCGAAAGAAAAACGTTGGTTATTTTGTGTAGGAAAAAAAAAGAGCTAAAACATTACTTGCAAAAAGTATTTCAAGCAAGATAAAGTATGGTATTCTTAAGCTCATGAGATCTTATATGAACTCAACTTCAAAAATATATCAAATCATATTCAATTTATTTTAATAAATAGGTCACTATACATCTTAACGATATTAATTGAATAGTATAAATATTGTAGCATAATGTCATTAAGATAATAACTCGTATGTAATAAAAATCCGTATCGAAATGATATCGCTGATGTTGTACTAATTTACTTGTATAATCATACTGTCATGTTTGATATTTTCTCTATAATATTCTTACAGCTGCCTGCTGCCGATTCCGGATCCCCAATAAACGAATGAGCTGGAACATTATTTTTTTTTAAGATTTAAGTGGATATTCCACCATCTCCCATTTCTTTTTAGGAGATATTTGTGTTCATAGAGGATTGAACCCATGACCTCTTAGAAGTTATCATAGTTAGCTACCACTTGAGATACTAGGCTGAAACATTATTATATAACAACAAATGAAGAACACTATTATATAACAACAAATGAGCTGGAACATTATTATATAACAACAAATTCGTTTTTAAATCGAGAAGAACACGCGGACATCTTGCTGAACATTAATGAAGTTTAATTCGAGTATTTTTTATGGGACACCGATTTAAAAATCTTAATCACATTCGTTCATATATATGATTCTTCGACGAACTCGTGCTTCATAAGTTAACTTTTTTTATATGGAAAGTTTGGATTGTTGTCCCAAAAAGTATTGGAACTTTATTTAGATAAATCTTACTTGATATAATGAAAATTTAAAATATTGTAATTTATGATAATAAGACAATTTTATTTAGCTATTAATCGTAAAGAAGAAGGACGCACTGACAATGCTGATTCTGATGATAATATTGGCAATGAGACTTTTTAAAAAATCATAATATTTTAAAGTGATTAAAAGTGTATGGACTATTATATAATTTATAAATTAATAATATTTCAAACTTCAATCAATTTGAACATTGCCTGACGGCTTATCAAAATATACACTTTATAATGGTTACAATTTAATAAGTTTTTGCAAGGCTATCAACCATCAGTTCAATTGAATATAATAAAACAATCAATATATAAGTAAAAAAAGTACTTTGTAAACTTTTTTTTTTATTTCTGAGAATCATAAATGATTCTTTTTCAGAATTTTCAAAAGTTCTATTGTCAATATTTTTAAGATAAGCATTATCTCTATTGTAAATAAATGCATATAAATAACACATTGTAGCGAACATTTAAAAAAAATGATAAATGCCATTATCATTAGTATTTATTTAATTAAATACTGATTATATTATATGTACTCAAAATTTCTGTATATACATATATTTAGAACGTGCCCGAAGGGAGAATATAACATTTTAAGTAATATCTAGCGTCCATAGAATATTTGTCCACAACGTCAATAGATTACAAAATCAGATCTGTTTGTTACAAAATCAGATATATTTATTACATTTTAAATGTGTCTATGGACGTATGGATGCATTCTACACAAAGGGGCCGTTCGGCAACCCCTCCTTAGTCCTCCTTAGACTTCATTTAGCTTCTTTAGTCTCTTAGTCCTTCCGAACGCAAGTTCCTTAGCACGGATTAAAAGTTTTTCCTTAAACCTCCTTTTGACCGGGGCTTAAGCCTTACCTGGATTCCTAAGGAAGCAATACCCATGGCTTAATGTTTAAACTTTTTTAAGCTCTTTTTCTCTTTCCGAACGAGTGTGACTTAGTGAGGCTTAAATATTTAAGCCAACTACCTTACCGAACGATCCCAAAATGTTTCTCTCACCAGTCATCGGTCACCAGTCACCAAACAACGGGCCTAAAATTTCCTTGACATTCATTCGCATACAACCGGTGCAGCCCCGGTTTCCCCAAATGACTATACCTCCTAGATCCGGTCTAAAGACATGTCAACAGATACCCATAGAAAGGCATCCCATTAAATCCCGGATCCCATTATGGACCATACATACGTAGTACCTCCGACATCCCAGTTCCCAGATCTTTTGCTTGGGTCTCGTCAATTCAAATTCGGTCCATGATAACAGGCTCTCTCCCCATCTGATTCTCCACCAACCCTTCATTCAGTCATTCCCAATCTCACATCCCCTGCTATTCTTTATTCAACTATACGTCTATACCCTTTCTACACCGTTGGATCGCCTCAAGATCCGAGTTAGCGCAAGTTTCGACACAATCCAACGGATGTACGCTGCACCGCATCCCGCAGCATATCAGAGAGGACAGGCACTCCCGAAGTCCCATACTCCCCTATTCCCAACCTCACATCCTCTGATATGGCGCTATCAACGGCGCACCACAAAGGCCGTCAGATTGTCTCGAGATCCGTTCCAGCGCAGAATTCAAGACAATCTAACGGCCGTGTAATCCAAACCCCATCTCCCAGGAGCACTTGCGGAGCTCCCATTTCTAAGGCCCTGGAAAGCGGAATCCAAACCCCAGCCGCCCCTCGTTCCCTCCGCCTTTATTTCCTGTATAGTCACTATAAACCAACCATTCTGAATACATTCTGAATACAAGAAACACAAGTGAAGAGAAACAACGAAGAGGGAGAAGCGGAGCTAGAAGAGCAGCGGCGAACCTTCTAGAAGCGGAACACAATGCAGAGCGCCACACTGTCGACAGCGCGGCCGCTGTTCAAAACCCTAAGGCCGAGATCTCCCTCCTCCTCCTCCTCCCCCGCCGCGCTCCATGCGTACCGATCTGAGACGGCCAGGTTCAGTCCGCTGTCCCTCAATGCCGCCAGGCCGATGGTTGCGCAGCCGATCGGGAACGGACGGCGGCCGGGGCTGAGCGCCGTTGTCAGAGCCGCGAGTCCGAGCGGCGCCGCCGGAGAGGCTAAGGAGGAAGGCGGAGGCATCATGAAGACGCTCCAGCTCGGATCTCTCTTCGGGCTGTGGTATCTGTTCAACATCTACTTCAACATTTACAACAAACAGGTGCGTGGCATCTCTCCTTGCACCGATGGTTAGATCGTAGGTAGTTGGTATTAGTGTTAGGAATTTACGCCTTGTTACGATTCATGTTATTATTTGTGTCAAATGATAGTTTTTTAGTTCTGTTAATGGCTTTGTTTATTCAATTTAGATGCTGTTAATATGAAAAATAACAAAAAATACTTCGCAAAATAGGCAGCACAATACAACTCATATATGTGTGGATCTTGTATTTGGTGTTAATTCGGTAATTAGAACTGGGATATTTTTTTTTCCTTTATATGCTATCTAACTAAGTTATATCATTGCTGTTTCTTTATGCAGGTTTTGAAGGTGTTTCCGTACCCGATTACCATCACAAGTATCCAGTTTTTTGTTGGTTCGGTTCTGGCTTTACTCATGTGGGCCACCGGTATCATTAAGAAGCCTAAGATTTCAACATCTCAGGTACCAAAATTCAATTTCTTTGGCTTTTTTAAGACTAAAAAGTCTCATGCTTATGTTTATAGTATACCGAATTTTAAATTGCACTCGACTGTATTGTGTCTTCAGCTTGTGGCTATTCTTCCGTTGGCCGTGGTGCATACGATGGGAAATCTCTTCACAAACATGAGCTTAGGCAAGGTTGCAGTTTCCTTCACCCATACAATTAAAGCCATGGAGCCTTTCTTCTCTGTTCTTCTCTCTGCCCTCTTCCTTGGGGAGGTTAGTGAGACTAATTTCAAGATGCCAAACTCAAAGATATCCAGCATGAGTAATTTTGTTTTAGATATATATCGTTTTCATTGCTCTATAATTGAGACAACTGTTACTTACCATTTGGCTTGTGTTGGAAAATTTGCAGTTCCCTACAATCTGGGTTGTAATGTCACTTATGCCAATTGTTGGAGGTGTTGCGTTGGCATCTCTTACAGAAGCTTCATTCAATTGGTGCGTGGAATTACAGACAATATGTGCATTCCTGAACAATTTCCATTATAGACTGCATGACACGATTTAGTATCGGATTAGCTATGAATATACCTCAGTTACCTAATATATTGAGTTGTGCAACTGCAGTTATCTCTCAAGGAATGAAACTTGTATATATGATAAATGGTACTGGAAACTTTGTACACAAATCGTTGTTTCAGCTATGTAAAAAGTTGGGCTTGCAAAATGTTGAATTCCCTTGATCATTTATGACAGTGCCATGTTTAGACAGTTTTAGCTATTTACAAAGTTGGCTCTGAAGGAATGAAACTTGCAAAGTTGTTCATACTAAGCCTTGTTGAATTAAGGAAAAAATTAAATCCTAAGACTAGTGCTGACTTTGCTTTAATCCTTTTTCCCTTGTGATCTTCGAAGTAAAGTTAGCAGTATATAATTTTTTATTTTTGTTTTTATTTTTTGTTTGATAGAGATTTCTTTTGTATCTTTTAATAGGGCTGGATTTTGGAGTGCCATGGCGTCCAATGTGACTTTCCAATCTCGTAACGTGCTTAGCAAGAAGGTCATGGTTAAGGGAAAGGTATTCGTCATAATCCATTGCTCTTCATTTTCTCATTACTTTCTTTTGAATCTAGTGCATGCATAATCATAATGCTAATTTAGTCAACTAAGATAGCAAGTAAAACAAATAAAGGGGAATATTGTCTAATATGTGTCTAATATGTGTTTCATTGGGAAGACTCTGCATGAGTAGTACAGAGTTCCTAAAGCAAGCTTTACAAATAATAATTTATTTTTTATCTTAACTTTTTTCAGGAATCTCTGGACAATATCAACCTCTTCTCCATTATAACAATAATGTCATTTTTCTTATTGGCGCCTATAAATTTCTTTGTTGAAGGTGTTAAAGTATCCCCTGCTTTTCTTGAGGCTGCTGTAAGTACTTTTATTTATATAATCATCATCATCATCATCATCATTATTATATTATTTTATTATTATTTTTTTTTACATTTTATCTATCGCTCCTGTTATCTCAGAAGAATGCTTTATCACTTATTATTCCTGGAAATTACAAGGCAAACAATTCTTATGTTGTTTTCACAGGGTTTGAATGTACAGCAGCTATACACCAAGTCCCTCCTTGCTGCTCTCTGTTTTCATGCATACCAGCAGGTGATTTTCATTTAATTATTATACTTCTCTCTGAATCACAAGAACTGGTTCAACCTTGAAGGTCCTAATGTAATAAAAGGGTGCTCAAGATTCTAATTATAAGTAAAATCAGTGAATTAACATATTGATCTCTCTTCCTTGGAAGCAACTTATGAAGAAATGAATTTGGAAAGTTTGATATGCAAAAAGGTTGCTCGGAAGATTTTAATTTTTGAAGTTATTATGGATGGAGTTTGTAAGAACTGAATTAACACACATGGATGCTGTTATGTCAAGTTGGATATGTGTAGCTGCAACATCATTGTTTTGATCATAGTGCAATTCTAAAATGAATGAGTTCTTTTTTGGTAATTGCAGTGTCTAACAGTTACGTAATTTGAATTGCAAAATAGGTATCATATATGATACTGGCGAAGGTATCGCCAGTGACTCACTCAGTGGGTAATTGTGTCAAGCGGGTGGTGGTTATTGTCACCTCAGTTCTCTTCTTCAGAACTCCTGTTTCTCCCATCAACTCTCTTGGTAAATCAGTAGACCTTTTTTTTTTTTTTTTTAGTTTGCTGTCTAGTCATGCTTTTTGTATTTATATAACAAATGACTTTACATTTATCACTAAAGAGGGACAAAAAGAAAATGGCTCTTGCATTTCTGAATACCTTTTGTGAACATCTTTGCACTTGCGCACTAGAAAACCTTTCATTTGAGTTGTGACCAGCAGTTGCATGTATACTCCTAAGATTATCAATTTAAACTTGTAGCATTTCATAATAAAGAAGCTTGGTACCCTCATAATTTATTTTGGGAAAAAAAAACAGTTCCTTGAATGTCATAAATACATGGTAAATTCTGTGCTTTAGTCAAGCATCTTTTGTTTTTTAAGGCATGGAGTTTGCAATTACGTAACAGGAAATCAATATTAGCACACATTTGATGTCTTTGGTCAGTAACATATCTATTTTTTTTGCCCCCCTCCAACAGGGACTGGAATAGCACTTGCCGGAGTTTTCCTCTACTCCAGAGTAAAGGGAATCAAGCCCAAACCCAAAACAGCCTGAAGTGGACCTTATAAGGCTTTTTTTTTTTCTTTTTCTGTAGACTAGTTACTCTAAGTGGATTGTGTAGCTACCCATCGCTTTCTTCCTGTTTCCTATTTATGCTTTTGCTCTGTGACTGCTGGACATTGGTTTATCATTCTTTGCTCTGTGCTTTGCTCCGTCGCTTTCCGGTGTTATGAAGCTGTCTAGATGGTAGTTTTCTGAGAAAATAAAAAATTGTTACCTTTGTGTAAGTTATGATAATGAAACTATGGTTACCTAAGTGTGGTACCTGTCTGTCGAATTGGCTGCTACAATTGAAACTTTGTAGTTGAAGCACCTACCAGCTTGTTACATAAACTGATAAGCATGTCCAGCATGTAGACATGACAATTGATCGGATGGTCAGGCTGGGTGGTTATGGGATGACCGACTGGGTTGCGGGTCGCGGTTGGTCTGATTATTTTGAATATTAGGATATTTTGTCCAAGTCTCAAGTTGATTCAAGCGGAATGTTGGGTTGTCTGATCTTGGGTCGGGTTTGGTCAGAGGGGTTTTTCAAGTAGAAGTAATAAGAGGGCTTAACATATTTAGTGATGAGTTTGCAGATTTGTAACTTGTTTAAGTGTTTGTTTTCTTTGATTTGCAGTGGTTTGCCTATACTGGGCCTGATTCCCTAAATTGAAGTTTCTGTAAGAAAGATGGCTTCTGATGTGCTGGTTTCTGATGAAAAACATTGGAATCCTGTAACGTTGCAGATCAAGTTGATCACATTCGATTTAATTGCTTTTCACATCACTGCTTTCCATGATAACAGCAAGCACTTAATTAGCCAAAAACGAATTTTCAGAATGTGTTTTCTCAACCGCAGGCGTGGTAATCTTTTCACTGTTACACCTTGTTCTACAGTCTAAAGCCTAAACTATAGTGCTGCTGCCGATATCTCGAAGGGCGCATCGAAATTAGCTGAGATTCAAAATGGATCGCATGAACTTGAGATCCACATTGGATCTTAGCAGATACGGACTCCTGGAAGGGCTTGCCTAATTCTTAACCTACAAAACAATAAAGGCATCTTTAATCATACTGTTTTTATTCAGATATTTTTGGAAGATATGGTACCTGAAGTTATTATTTGGAAGGCTAATAACATATCATAATATCTACAATAATAACATTGTCATTTTTCCTGTTAAATATAAATGGGCCATTTTTTATTGATTACACATGAAGGCTAAGTGCTTTCCCATCTATCTTCTTTTGTTGTTTGATCTGCTACAGCCTACAGTCACTGTGAATTATTATGATTTATGTTATGCCTAATAGATCAAAGTTCCTGCAACACTGCTAACACAAACCTCACTCCTAACATACTTGTTTCTCATTTTTAGATTCTACTTTACTGGAATCTTTTAGGTACTACTACAGATCCATTTCTTTCTGGTTTCTGGAAAGCACTAATTAACAGTTCATGTGCATTGTGACAGATACTTGCTTTCTCCTTTGATGCTCACTGCTTCATGTGCATCAACAGTTCTCTGCATTATTTGATTACTTCCTTCTTCTTTTTTTTGGCCCTTTTTCCTTTCTTTTTGTTGCAAAAAGTTGTAGCAGAAAAAATATAGTATACCACTAATTAAATAGACAATTAAATAATACCAGCCGTCCATTGAACCGTTGCACCGTCCATGGAATCATTTCAATGAAACTTAATAATTAACTGTTAACATTTTAATTATAGAGAATTCTGATTAAATTTAAATAAGCAGTCTGTAAATATGATTTGTGAACATATTGTTGTTTTTGGTAAATTTGAACACTCTTCAGTGAAAATTGTAAACCATCTGAGCCCTCCTTTTTTTTTTTTTTTTTTTTTCTTTTGCTAAGAAGCTACTTTGATTTTTCAAGCCATATAATGGATCAGTATCATTAATAATCAAAAGTCATATATAAATTAACATGTACATTTTTTTTTTTTTGCCAAAAACATTAAACATGCACATTGGCAGAGCTGCCCTGGTGTGGTTGCCATATAAAAAAGACTAATTTCACCAATTACATACGGCAAATTAAAATAAAAATAGATTCAACCAAACCATATATACCATACTAAAATCAATGCTGTGTCAGTAATAACAAAGCTGATTTTGATGTGTAAATATTTGATATTTGAAAAATGAACCACATTTTTTAAATACTAGTAATTCATTCATCTTAATTATCCAAGTTCAATATTTATATTTTTGCTCCATTTATAATTTTACTCAAACACAACACCACTATAATTAATTAACCAACATGTAAGAACGTTTGAAGCACACAAAATATTAATTATAATTTTCAATTAAACTGAATAATTCCTCAATATTATCTCATATATATATATATATATATATATAGAGTAAAACTAGCGTGCTCCTAAGAGCACGGAGGCCTCCCGTGCTCCTAACTCAAAAATCATACTAAATCATCACGAAATTTTGATTTATCATTCTCATTAAATTCTTTATATCAAAATCTCCTGTCATGCAAAAATTTTCTATTTTTTGAGTTTTCTAAGTATATGTTTTGGAATTTTTTAGGATTGCATCAAAATAATAATAAAATAATGCATAAAATTATGTCATCTTTAAAAAAATCCAAAACGAATACATAGAAAACTCAAAAAATGGAAAATTTTTGTATCCTAAGATATTTTTATATAAAGAATTTAATGAAAACCATAAATCAAAATTTCGTGAAGGTATAATATAATTTTTGAGTTAGGAGCACGGGAGACCTCCGTGCTCCTAAGAACACAGTAGTTTTACTCTATATATATATATATAGAGGAGGGATCCATTGACAATGCTTAAAATGACAATCTTGACAATCAAGATTTTAAAAAATTTGTAAAAATAGTTAAAAATTCTTAAAAAATAGAAAAAAGTTTATAGAGATATTGTTTAACTTATAGATTGATTATGTATCAAATTATATTCAATTTACGTGACGTTTGATAGCTCTTTAAAGCTCGTTAAATTTTAACCGTTAAAAAATGTATAAAATTTTGATAAACTATCAAACGATGTTCAAATTGATTGAAATTTAAAACACTATTAATATATAAGTTAAAGAATGCATCCATAAAAGTTTTTTCATTTTTAAGATTTTTTATGAATTATTACAAATTTTTCAAAATCTTGATTGTCAAGATTGTCATTATAAACATTGTCAATGGATCCCTCCTCATATATATAATATATATGATTGATTGATTGATTGTATGCAGATATTTATCTGTTGGTTTCTGTTGCTGAGGTAGCTAGATAACTTGCAAACATGAGATGATCTTTGTTGTCGTTAGTACCTAGAAATTAAAAGTTTAATGTAATATTAATATATTTCTTACTTTTCCTTTTGTGGATGATGATCATGATGATGCTTGGTGGTTGCAAATAGTTAGTTTTCCAGTCAAATTCCTTGCCATTTAGCAATGAGCACATTATGTAAAAGCCAGGACCAAAACTATAATAGGAAAAAGCAGCAATCCATGAAAATTGATTACGGAATGCTAATTAAACCTGATATATTTGTACAATTATTTAATTAAAAACAAGTATAATATATAGAAATATTATTATTTTTTTAAAACAAAAATGAATATTATTATGGTAGTCTTTGTTTAATTAGTTTTGTGCTTAGAAGCATGTGGATCCTAATTTCAAAGCTCAAACTAATTAATTTGCAAATGTACATATATTATGGTTAGTAATTTGACTGGAATGAATTAACTAATTATCAGCGTATGCAATTTTAAATTTTTAAATAAATACCTATTGACTTTGCTGATGATAAACGAGGAAGAATTTACTAACAAAAAACATTTTATAGTGTTTAATTAACAATTCATGGGATGGAGGTCCATTTATTGATTTATTCAGACCCACATGCTTTTGAGTTTTGACACAAGAAAAGCAAATTGGGTCAAAATAAACCTAACTTTTCTGTTGCATATTTCCTATGAAGCCTTGTGTAGCTTAAGCATTGCCTTAACATCTTTTGTTAATTAATCGAGTATCAAATCGAAAATATAAAAATTTATGTCATCGTGTCTGAAATCACGATTTATGGTACTCAAAAAATTCTTTATATGAAAATATTGGGAATAAAAAAATTTTCATTTTTAGAGTTTTCTAAGTATTTGTTTTGCATTTTTGAAGATAGCATATGCAAACATCAATGTTTTGTTAATATTTATGAGCTTTTTTCTAAAATTCAAAACAAATACTTAGAAAACTCTAAAAAAAAAAATTATATTCCCCAATGTTTTCATATAAATAATTTATTGGTCACCATAAATCATAATTTCAAATACAATAACATAAATTTTGAGGCGGACCGAAATACTAACGTTAGTACAGTAGGCTAACTCTATATATATGACTCGACATATATATTTTTCATATATGCATGTCACTGAAAAATCATTAGTACGTGTCGAAGTAACAAAAGAGGGACAGGGTAAATTAAAGAAACAAAGGAGCCACCAAAAACAAAGAAAAGAGAAGCCACATTTCATAAAGAAAATGGAAAGAAAGAAAGAAAGAAAGAGAGGAAAAAGAAAGAAAGGAAAAAGAAATTGGGGAAAGGTAAGTTTGCAAGAGGGCAAACGACAACAAATCTAATCAAAAAAAAAAAAAAAAGAGGGCAAACTCTTAACCAATATCAAATCTCCAATTTGCCTCTGCCAATTGTGCCTTTTTTTAGGGTTTTTTTTTTTTTTTAAGTGGGGTGCGCATGCATGGGATGGCACTTGCATGCTATTTATATTCAGTTGCAGAAGTGTGCAATTTAATTAGAATCAACATTGACAAATTGAATAGTACTTCACATAGTCAAGCCACTCAAATTTAATTTAAATTATATAAAAGACTCTCCAACCGAGTTTCGAACCCGCGACCTCCCACACGGAGAGTGTTGCTCTTAGCCACTAGACCAAAGGCTGGTTCTTATTATATGATCACTGATAAATGTTCATACTTTCACATTATAAATTTATAATATATATTAGTGGAGTAGAACTATACCGTGCGCGCTCACATAGTCCTCTTGTGAGCGTCCTCCAAAAACATATTAACTCACCTCCAAATTCTGATTATATGGCTTAATAAATTTTTTATATCAAAATTCTCTATTTGTTTTGAGAATTTGAAAGTATTTATTTTATATATATTTTTTAAAAGTGACTATACAATATTAATTAAAATAATTAATGTTTATATATCATTTTTAAAAAATCTGGAACAAGTACTTCAAAAAATTCTCAAAAATGAAAAACTTTTACATCCCAAATGATTTTTATATAAAGAATCTATTCAGCCCTATAAATCATAATTTAGTGATAATTTGATATATTTTTTGGAACGGAAGGGCTCCGTGAGCTTAAGCTTATGGTACTTATATATGCTCTATATCACTGATGTTAAATGAACTTCTAAGTTCTAAATCTTCCAAAATCTAAATTAGTTGTAAACCGGTGCAATTGTCAAAAATGGCAGAGCATGGGGATGCTTCGATCAGCATCCAACAATCACACGCAAACCCACAAAGCCATTTACTGATTTGCTGCACCTTTACCTGGTTTTGTAAATAAGCAGATCTAACACTAAAAGGAGCTGGAAAAAAAAAAAAAAAAACAAAGCACACAACTACACAAGCAAACAAACAAAGAAACCCAAGGCACCTTTCTCCACCTCTTCCATCCCCTTTCTTTAAACATAAATTTAGAAAGAGTGAAAAGGACACCATCTACATTACCTAATCTCTTTTAACCTTTTAAGTTTTAACCCACTTTCTCTCTCCTTTTTTTATTTTATTTTTTTGGGGCAACATGGATGGCAATATTAATATATTCAGGATGAAATTAATAAGATTTCAGCAAGTTTTTAACTTTTTTATGTTTCTGTATCAAAAAATAGCGGAAACATTCACAGACTAACAGTAGTGCATGTTGTTTCAGTTTCTGAATTAAGTATACTGCAATTTGTATGCATAAATCTGAAATTAAAAATAGTTTTACTTTAAGGTACTTAATTAAAAAGATTATAATTGCTTTTAAGTTTTTAACTTTTTGAACCTTTTACTTTGCGTTTGCGTCCTGGCAATGGATTCTTTGCTCCTTTTTACTGTACTTGCAGTTTGTATGTATTGAAGCGGGTCATGAACTGTGGCCCATAGTGACAAATCAACAGCTTGAAATTATAAAAAAAGGGTAATTCTGTTATATATCAGATAAAATATGGACCGTTCATTTTTTTATAAGCAGATGACCACAATATGTCTTATAGATACAATTAAATGGAGATGTTTGATAAAAACTGTCCGATTCAAAATGAAGGGTTGCTTAGCCGATGCATAGAAGTACAACTCAAAAAAAAAAAAAAAACTATTGTTGGGTGTAATTATGATATAATTTGAAAATAGTTTGTTTCATATGATACACAATTAATTTTGCAATGCTAATTTAAAACAAAAATCCAATAGAAGCACATAAAAAATCATTAAATAATGCATGTATAATTCACAAATTATAAAGATACCATGTACCAACTAATGTAATATACGAATATTTGTTTGGTTAGAGTAAAAATATTATTCGAGAATAACTCATGAATATTTCGACTAGTGTGAATTGTGGACCGTAGATTCACTTATATTTGTGCAATTGCAAGTATTACAGCTTGTTCATGACTGCTTTACACACATAATTCCTAAAATAAATCCATATTTATATAAATAAAGTATTGATAAGTGATAACTTTGACAGTGAATTTTAAAATAAATTACGTTTTTTACAAACTTTTTAAACTTACAGATTTTGTGTGTTTTTTTTTTTATTTTGCAAAATTTATTTTAAGTGTCATTTGATATAAAATACTATCAAAATTGGATAAAAATTCAGAGTCTAGCTAACAGCAAACTTTATGAATTGTGAAATGGCACATAAGTTTAAAACCAAATAATCCATAATTTTTAAAGAAATATGGTTGTAAATTATCTGAAACATGTGCTGTCATCTGTCGAGCTTATAAAAAGCAACTAATTTCAAGATACTTCTCTCTGTATATAAACAGAGAAAAAGCAGTTTTTAGGTCACTATCTTTATAAAAACTAGTAATGAACCCACACGCTTGCATTGAACTAAAATTATTATATTTTATAATAAAGGGTCGAAGGCTCATCCTTTGTAAGGAAACTGATATGACTCTTAAATTTTAATGGGCCGGGACATTAATGTACGTCAACGGTGGTGAACTGGTGATCAATCTAAGTAAACAATCAACGGCTGAGGTTTCTTCTTTGGGGAAGATAAAACTTTTATGTCAAAAAATCTAATCTCCTTCTATGACGAGTAAGGATATAAACAGAGAAAAATCAGTTTTTAGGTTATATATTTATAAAATATGAAATGTGGCGACTATATATATTGTTTTGCTATTTACATCAACCTCCACTAATTAGCTTTATTTAATTATTTGACTCCATGACATCCCATTACAATACATCTTTGCAATAAAAAGCAAGAGATTGTGGGTTTTAATTTAGAAGGTTCTTAACTCATAATAATTACATATATAATTAGTGTATTTTTTACAAAGGTGTGAAACAGGGAAATTAATCACTGGGTGTTACGTAGAAACAATGATTGATGCAAGCTTTAGCATATTTTTAGGAAGGGGAAAGAGATGTACACAACAATTTTTTTTGGGGGGGGGGGGTTTAATCTTTTATACTCTTGCTTGTTTTGACTTGAGCTCATCACAATTCGCCACATCTAATATGAGAGTTTAATTTGTCAAGACAAAAATTGGGATGTCATTTTCTGCAAAAAACCAATTTTTATGATGTCATTTTCTGCCCCAAATTAAACTATGTTGGGATGTCATTTCTGCCCTTTCAGGTGTTCAAATGGTGGATTTGTGAGCCTTGTTTTGGCCCTCTATAAAAGAAAATTTCACCACCTTCTCTCCATTTTTTTTTTTACAAATATAAAATTACCTGTGGATTTGATGAATTATGTACTGGCCACCACTATGTACCCAAATTTGGAAGAGGGGAAGATAGAAATAAGAAGGAACTAGGATCGAGGTCTCGCGTTGCTTCGGCAACGTTTTGTTTGTTACGCTGTATATTCAACGTTTTGTTTGTTACGTTATATATTAAATGGTTACTATGTTTAAGATTAGAAAAATATTGATATATAAGATAGATAAAAATTTTGTATGTAATTTTTTTCTGATAATTATTCGTAATTGTAAACGTCTTTTTTATTATATATAAATAAGTTGACATATCTTTATTAACGGTTACAATATTTAATGTAAACATTTTCAACTGGTGTATATGCATACTTAACAAAGAAATTATTATGTTTTTTTAAATGTGTGCAATATTTGGGATGCATTGTGCGTCACAAAATTTGTACGATAAAAGAACCAGCGTGCAATAAATATTTTGGTGCGGATGCCGAAATGAGATTTTCAAAGTGAATCTCCTTGGTGTAAAGTTACTTTTTACACATATAATGCTTAATTAATTATGTAAATTTGAAGATGTCTACTTCTCAAATACTTGTACTTACTATTGATTATGTCAAGATTGCATTCGTTTAGATAAGAATTTAACTAATTAACCGATCACCGGGACTGAAAAATTAAGTAAACTATGAAATTTAGTTTTTTTTGTTATATGTGTTAGTGTGTTAGCTTGTTAAAATTTTTGTATAAAATGAAAGTAGTAGCATTAGAATAATTAGTTGCTTAAGAAAACTTTCAAGTTTTGACAATTTTGACTATTATATTATCATTATTTTCTTCAATTTTAAGAATCATACAAATATATCATAAACAATACTCATAACTAATAGTCTTTCTTTTATAGAAAATATTAAAGAAAAACTAGAGGAATAGAAAGTGGCTGTCAACTATTTGAGATCGTAGTAACGGCCGAATTATGTAATAACCCTGTCACTAAATTTTTTTTTTAAAACTTTTGTTAGAGTGTGTATACAACTCGATACGATAATGTTTTTCGAGAAATTTAGTTTAAATTTTGATTTTGAGTTCCATTTATTTGACTTCAGTTTATTATTTATATAAAACTTTAAATTTATTTATCATTTTTTAAATATATTTTTTGATTTTTTAGAAATAAAAATCATCACGTCTCTTAATTAATATTTCATTCAAAAAGATTTTTAAATTTCTTGTTAACAAGAATTAAGAAAAATTAGAGAAATATGAAGTGACCGTAAACTTTTTGAGATCGTAATAATGGCCGAAATATGTACTTACTTCATCACCAAAATTTTTTTTTAAAAAACTTTTGTTAGACTATGTAAACAATTTGATATGACGATGTTTTTCAACAAATTTGGTTTTCGTTTTATTTAGTTTATTATGTTTTGAAGACTTTAATTGTATTTTTTATTTTTATAAAAATTCTTTTTTATTTTTATTTTTAAAATAAAAATTCATCAAGTTTCTTGATTTACCATTTCTTTAAAAAGTCATTTTAAAACAATTATAAATAAAAACTGAAAAATAAAAAAAACCTGCAGCTTAATGAAAACTGAAAAAAAAAAATCAATTGGGGGCTGAGTTCGGATGAACTCAGCCGTATAAAGCCAATTGTTTTTTTAAAGATCTTTTTTTATTTGAGAAGATACCCAGACAAACATAAAACGACAAAATCCACAGTACGATTATTTTGGACTTCCTCACGCAAAACGCTCACAGAAAATCCCGAAAAAGTAGTTTATGATGCCCATCTCGTGCACAAAACATCGGACCGAGTCACAAAGATAGACAATCTATACCCGGCCTATAGTTTTAGCAAGGTGTGCAATACAGAGGATCTGATAAAATCTAAAAAATTGAGAGTTAATATTCGTGTAAATTCAGAAAAATCGAAAACTTGAGCAGCGAAATAAAGTTCAGGAAAAATTGTATAAGATATAAATATCTAATGTTTTCATCCTTTAGTTGACCTCCACAGCTCCACTATGAATTTTCATTTGTTTTATTAGGGAAAAAAAAAAGATAAATAGGGTACCACAAATTGTACCGAAGTTAACAAAGAAATAAAGTGGAAAATGTGATAGGGATACAGAAAAAATTGATACCAAAATCAATACTGACTGCATTAATATTCATATTAATTAAGGAATTATTCAAATTAATGACTTTAATATGCTACTTATTTTATATATTAGATTATAATATATTATGAATCACTTGAATACTAAATAAGTTAATATGAATACAAACTCCTGTAACATCAATAGTTGAATAATTATACATTTAGTATCGATTTTGGTATCACTTTTGACATCTACCTATCTGTTCTCAAATAAAATATCAATAAAATGGGCTAAGTACATTTTAAGATCTCATCCAATTATAACCAACATTTGATTTTATTAAAAGATTCGCCACTAGAAAGATATCAGTTAAACATTTTCCAAGTAAACACAACATTAGAACACAATCACTTTTTTATTGACATAGCAATTATGTATTTTTTTGTTATGTTTAAGAAATAGAAACCGGAAATATTGACCAACAGTAAAGCTGCCAAAACGTTCTTTTGGACATGATCATTGATCAATCAATCATACCAAAAAAAAAAAGGGAAGGATATATACCAACTACAATTATTCAATAAACAAATAAGAAACAGAGATGCATCATCAAAATTACTGGGATATAATTTGGGAGATTTATTCAGAAGCACAATTTCAAATTGGGGTTTGAAAAAGTTGAAAGCTATCATCTCCTATTTGAACTAACAAATAACAATAATAATTGAAAAGAAGTCCTTTCTTCATTTCAATACAAACCTGAAAGATTTGTCATGGCCCTTGACCTATTTATTGAACTTGTGATAGCTCTGTTTTGTCCATTTCCAATCATCATAAATTCATATCTGGGAGTGAGTTGTTCCCAACCATTTTATTTTCTGTTTTTGTTTAGTGTGCCAAATGAATTATCTCTTTTAGGCAACATATGCATGAGGACCCTTGTTTCTTTGGGAAATGTTAAAGAACTACATGCCTTAAATGAAGTATGGTCCACTTATGTGGATCAGCGAACTCTGCTTTTCTTTTTCGAAAAACGGAGTTCGCTTTTCAGATCGGACGGTCGGATCATTCACCGCACGGATTTTAAAGTACTTCAGTGTTTGTTATATCGATCTCAAAGTAATTCGGTATTTTTTAACCGTTGGATTAAGAAAAGTAGGGTCTGCTTTTTTTTTAGAAAAGCAGGTGATCTTGATACCACTTATATATATATGGGTCTTCTTCATGTTGATTTCAAGTACAGTTCTCACATCCATCTATTTCCTACTAACATGTCCTTGATGTTGTTGTGAAAACGCTTTTTATCATTATTGGAAGACAGGTGTACAACATATAAAAGCACAACGATTTTCATTTTTCAGAATTTAAATGCATAGAAAAAGAAATAAAGAACAATAATATATATATATAGAGTTTTTCATTAATTAACCATGCATACACATGAATTATACATTGAAGATCATCCTCTTTACCAATTACTCCACTTCTTCTTCTAACAAATTACCCTGCCAAACATCAAGATTCCCACAAATTGCAATCACCTCCCTGACCCTGAGCCTAAAAAAGGGGCACCCAAAAAACCCAAACCAAAATATCTCTTCCCAAATTCCAAATTCCAAATTCCCAATCCTCCCAAATTAAACTAGAACAGCTTAAGCACAAATGCACAACCCACCACATACCTACCACATGGCCCCAACAATAAAACAAGTGGGGTACTACAACCACAGTGTCAACTTTGCAATATTACCCTTGCAAAAATTACACCTTGGTGTGTGATAAAACACCCAAAAAAAAAAAAAAAAAAAAAAAGTTTGCCCCCAAATGCTTGCTTGATATTGGCCTTCCAAGTTCGAACTCTGAATTCTCTAAACAACAGTACTCATTCATCAACATGGAGCAGCTAAATTATTTGTTTGAGTAATTAAAGATACATATGCAAGCAGCAATCTAGCCTAGCTTGATATATATATATATGCTATGTAAGTATATATGCTGGCTAGAGCTAGATGCAGTCTTGGTAGACATCCAGAGATGGCATGAGAGGCATGATCTGCTGCACCATGCCCCAATTGGTACTGGCAGGCATGGAGCCGAAGCCGCCGATGCTGTTATTCAGCATGTCTCCGGCCATATCGACATTGGCATTGACATTGGTGTTCATGTTCATGTTCATGTTCAGGTGCATGCGCAGGACGATGTCGTTGAGCGAGTGGAGCCTGGATTGGAGCTCCATGGCCTGCGTCCTGAGCACGGAGTTCTCCGACTCGATTGTTAGATATCCGACGGTGGTTCGCTCCAGCATGACCAGCATCTTGTAGTTCTCGGCGCGGAGACTCGCTACCTGCGCCGCCATGCCGTCTATGTGCAGCTGCTTGCGCATCCGGGACCGCCTCGCTGACTCCCGGTTCGAGTCCTTGCGCCGCTTCCGCCGCTGCTCGATCAGCGCCTGCATCTCGGGGGTTGTCTCGGTGGTCGGCCCCGACTCCGAGGATACTCCGGAGGACGAATTGTCGCTCCCACCTGATGAAGAAGAGGATAGCAATGTTCGTTGCCGTCTCTTCTTATTCCTGTTGTTTTTATTCGTCGCCATCAGAGTGATCACATGCTGCTGCTGCTCCGAGGATGTTTCGGATTTGAGTTTGAGCACCGGCGATATTGCCGCAGTCGAATAGTCGTTGGAACCGCCAGGAGAGGCCATGTTTTTATATATATATAGCAAATATATATTGCTGAGATTATGAAATAAAAGAGTTGAGAATATATATATCTGTATATATGTATGAATGATTATTTATGATCTACACTGAGAGTGTATATAGTAATAGAGTAGAGAGCAGTAGTAGTAGTAGTATAGTATAGTAGTAGAGCTATACTACGGAGGGGTGGGGGGCGGGATGTCAGTGGGAGGCGGAGGCTGAGAAGACGTAGAACCAGTAGAGGAAGACGACGGAGAAGGAGTGGACGAGGTGCGCCCCGCGGGGGAGGAGGCTGCTTGAGAGGAGCATCAGGGCCAGTAGGTACTTGGTTTGCATTATTGGCATGTATAATAACATCTATATATGTATATATATACCTATCTATCTATCACAGTTACACATCAATGGTGGAGGAGGAGGGGATGGACCGGAGCAGCTAGGAGGAAGGCAAATATATATAGATAGATAGATAGATAGATAGATAAAGAATGGAGCTTTGGCTTGGTTTGGTATAGGGGAGAGGGAGAAGGAGGGGAAAAGGGAGTTGAGAAGGGAATGGAAGGGGAATTTATAGGCCAGGAGGAGAGGAGAGGAGAGGTGGATGGTTGGAGTTTGGAGAGAAAAAAGAGAGAGCGCTATTAATTAATTGCTACTATTAAGAGAAAAAGGTTTTTTGAGTTATATGAATGAATGAATCACACTATCAATATAGAGAAACATCTTGCATCCAAAGGAAACTCATCCATACATGATCCATAAGCATATATACAGAATGTAACAGATATATTTCGAAATGTAACAGATATATCTCGTAAGAGTAAAACCTAGTGTCCATAAAAAAATTATTCATAGCATCCATATGTTACATTTCTGGATGTATCTGTTACTTTTCAGAATGTATCTGTTACATTCTGTACATGTCTATGTCTATAGATATATGGACGGTTTTTCAATAAACACAAGAGGTTACTTATCTCGTAATATAACATTGAGTCTTGATATATGCTTTTGTTTGAATTGTAAATCATTTAGGATTTTATTTAGGTGCTAATTAAAGTTATATAAAATGGGTCTTAAGTGTTAAACTCTTAATATCTGGTTAACTTTTTGGTTCTTTTGTGGTTCTTCATATGATAGTTTTGAGTAAGTAATTTCTTTTGTGATATGTTGTCAAGAGGTGTATGGTTTTGGTTCCTCATCTTAACTTGCTACACAAAGGATTACACTTTGAGATTAGTGAGGCATGATTGATTGGGGTACTTTATTGGATTATTATTTATTGCCCATAGTTTGTGGGGCATTTTTTTTGTTGTGGGATCCATCCATCCAAGTGACATCATGCAAATATGCAATGGCAATGGAATATTGGAATCTCTCTAGCAAATTGAGGTTTTTATTCCTCCTTTTCTAGAAAGTGCATCTAATTCTCTCTCACGCACCGTCCATCGCTTTTTGCAAGATTAGAAAAAGTGTGTACATTTCAGGACAAAATATATCTAATTTCTCATTTGTTATTATTTAGTAAATTGATCACAATTAAATAACAAGCCATAGAATATTGATGTAGAACCATCAATACTTCAAAATAAAATAAAAAAAAATGTATAATTGATTGTAATTTTTTAATAAAGTAAAAAATAAAAAGTATTCAACTGTATAAAAGCCATTGATAGATGATAGATCACATTACATAAAAAGAGTGACACTTCATTAGCATTTAATTAACATAAATATTTTCCAGAATAAAAGAAGTGTTTTTTTTTTTTTTTTAAGAAAAAATTACATTGAAATGTACATTATTTCTTCTTCAAAAAAAGATATGCCCATAAAATTGTTTTAATTAATTGTTCCAATTTGTTATTTAACATAATCATGTACATTCATTTAAATAATTCATCCATGTTTCTAATAAGAACCATGTGCTTTTGAAATACATAGAACCACAATTAAAACTTATGACTAATATATGAAACTATGGAATTTGTTATGCTTTGATAGTGCTTCTATATCAAACTTCTTCCAAAAGTTAGTGGTAAAGGAACCTAATTCCTAATAACCAAATAATAGTTATAACAATTAAGAGTACAAGTGACGACTCCTTTTTTGTTCATTGCATGCACACACATGCATATACATTGTGCAATTTAGACATGCACAAAACAACAAATATTGCTGCATAAAACTAAAGAGAAACATCTTGCGTACATTCAAAATGTATCCATACGTACAAATACATTCGATTTTGTAACAGATAGATCTGATTTTGTAATCTATAAATACTACATTCAAAATGCATCCATACGTAACAAACACATCCGATTTTGTAACAGATAGATCTGATTTTGTAATCTATAAACACTATGAACAGACATCGTATGGACACTAGGTATTACTCAGAATAAAATTGGCAGTGCTCAGGTCAGCTTTCATGTTCTGCTGAGAATCTTTTTTATTTGAGAAGTACATCTCTAGCATGTTATTTACATGCATTGCAATTAGGGATGTTGGGTCTCTGTCTTCTGCCCAATTTTCTTTGCCTATTATTTAAACCATCCTAATTATTCAATTAACTACAAGACAAGAGTTATTAATAGTTTAATAAGGATTCCTTCAATCTGATATTCTGTTAAATGCATATATATAAGCTCTAAACACTTTTTTTTTAATTATTTTTTGTGACTGATTGGTGTTACCTAATATAATAGTTAATACTTAGTGCTTAGTAATTAATACTTAATACAAATATACAACCGATTTGTGTGAAAATGCTGCACCAAGTAGTACAGATGGAACAGTTGCAACAAATCTTGAGATTTCAAAGTTGTCAACACATGGTGGGCCCAGTTCAAGCTTCATATTTATTTAATTATTATTATAATAAATTTTTTTTTTTTGAAAAGTAGCTTCGTATTTATTTTGGTTGTTTTTATTAAGCAATTAATTATAAGCATTTTTTGATGATATCTGATGCATCGTATTTTTATCTATTTATTTTAGGATTTTTATCTTTATTTTAGTTAGGAATTTTAGATTAGTAGCAGATTAGTTAGTAGATATTTAAATTTAAGTTAGTTAAGTTTTAGGGACCTAATTCGGAGAAGATGAACAAAAATAGGCGAAGAAGCGCACAGATTACACATAGTGCGGACCGCAATCTCGAGTGTGCGGTTCGCACTCAGATCAAAAACTGGAGCAGCTAAATCTAGGCTGAGCACAACCGCCGACACTCCAATTTTAGGGAAACCGACTCCCTGTTCCTTGGGGAGTACGGTTCGCACCTAAGGAAGCCAGATCGCAGGAAGGCCAAAATCAGACGGGACCTCTATTTTCTGGAGCAGTTTCAATTTAAGATATCTAATTTTGTCCTTTGCTCCAGAAATTAGGGGTCGGTTCCAGAAGAAGGAAGGCTAAAACTGGGAGCATTCAAGCCTATATAATCATCATCCTTTGAAGAAGTTAGGTATCAAGTATCAAGAAAAGTCAAGTCAAGTTTGAGAGTAGAGTTTGTTGTGAGAATTAGTTATTGTAGTGTCTTTTAGTTTTGAGAGTTAGTTAGTAGAGAGTCCTTTACTTTTGAGAGTTTAGTTTAGAGAGTCGATAAGAAGAGGGAGATTACTCGGAGAAGAAGGATTCAAGCGCCTACGAGTCTCAAACGTCATCAAAATATTCGGTGCTTTCTTCTTTAAGTTATTTACCTTTTCTTTAATCATGTTGTCTTTTGTTATGTTTGAGTAGTTGTCTTAGTTCTTAGGGTCTAAGATGATGTTTGTCTGTTTGAATTAATTGAATATCATGTTTTAATTGTCTATGATTTGAAGTTATTTTCAATATTGCTTTGAGCTTGCTTATAATTGCATTTGAATTGCTTCTTGATTATTTGATAAGAACCTATAGATTAGGGCCCAATCTAGTTGGTTAGAATAACGTCAATTGAATTGAGAACTGATTCTTGTGCTAATTGGGTAGTTATCCAAAAGTAACCGAAAGGAGAAATTGTGGTTATAACGAGAGTTAAACCTTACCCTTGAACAAAAGTAAATTGAATTTAGGTTAGAAATAATCCTAAAGATTTCTAATTAATCTAAAAGTGTTAAAAGTGCCAACAAACGAGAGTTGAGGGACTTGTAACTGCTTAGGATTAGTTGGGGATCGGTAACTTTAGTCAACATATCTGATCTGAAATAAAATTGTTCTCTATTTGCTCCTTGCGGACCGTAGTGTGACAGACTGCGGATCGCACTCCCAAGTAACTGACAGGAAATCTATCTCTCGGGAAGTTGTTTGCGAACTGCAGTTAACCACTGCGGATCATTAACCTGTAACTGAAGGAGAGGCGAAATTGTATACCCTGCGGACCGTACCTGACAAGTACGGACCGCAGGCAGTTGATCCAGACAGCAAACTGATTCTGAAAACCCTGGGAACGCTTGTTTAGCATCTGTTTAAAGTCTTTTAATTATTGTTAATTACTTTATTGCACCTGAAACCAATCTTGAAACAAAACCCCCCACTTTTATATAAAAACACCAAAAATATTCTAAATAGGATTAGGATAGAATTTAAAGAATACTTTAGAAGTAATTCCGTCCCTGTGGATTCGATCCCGACTTTATTGCAATAGATCGTACGCTTGCGATTGAGGGCATTATTTAGGGTAATTAAAAGCCTATATACTTTACAGAGGTCAAGCTTTTTGGTGCCGTTGTCGGGGGCGGCAACACTATTTCTAGACTTTTCTTTAATTTCTTTTCTAATTCTAACCCCCTCTTCCTCCTTTTCTTGTTCTTTTGTTTCAAGTTACAGAAACTGGACCAACTACCGCCGGTTGGTGACTACAAGCTGAGAAGTGGTGTTCAATATCCGAGACTACAACCAGAGGACACCCCGACCTCAGCCCCATCTGATCTGACCACAAATTTCCAGTGGTTGTCGATCGAAGATTCTTCCTGCGGACCGCACCTCACTACTCACGATCCGCAGGACATGGCAGACAAAGCAGCAAGGCTCGCGTTGGAAGAGGCGGAAACCGCGAAGCAACAGCTTCAAGCAGAAGTCGAGCAACTAAGGCGAGTGATAGAAGAAGAACAACGCAGAAGAGAAGCCGAGGCTGAAGCTCGACGTCATGAACCACGAACTCTCAGAGATTTCCACATCCCCAAAAATGATGATGCCACAAGGACCGATCATACTTCCTGACATCGTTGGAGATCCTCCCAACTTTGGCTCAGGGGTAGTCAACCTCATCCAACAGAGTTGCTTTCACGGATTGGAGTCGGAAAACCCACACGAACACATCAACAACTTTCTCCAATGTTGTCGAACCGTGAAGAACATTATGGCAAGTCTAGACTACGTCCGACTGGCTCTGTTTCCGTTCTCCCTACGAGATAGAGCACGGACATGGTTTAATTCTCTTCCCACAAGTTCAATTGGTACCTGGGCCGAATTATCTACTCAATTTCTTGAAAAATACTACCCTGTTAGGCGAACCGCTAAGGTTAGAGCACAAATTTCAACTTTTAAACAAGGGTATGATGAACCATTGAGTGAGGGTGGGGATAGATTTAACCACTTGAGACAGTCTTGTCCTCACCATAACTTTTTTGATTGGATGTTAGTTGATGCATTTTATAATGGTTTGAACTCACAAAGTCGTGTTTTGGTTGATTATGGTGCAGGTGGATCCGTTATTGATCGAGAGCCACAAGAGATCTTGGAAATATTTGACAAGTTGGCACAACAGCAACAATGGGCCAGCGGTGAGTCTAGCAGAGGGATGAAAGGGCGCTATGAAGTCGATCAACTCGCTTTGATGCAAGCCAAAATAAAAGCCCTTCAGTTACAAGTTGACAAGCAGAAGGCTACCTCCAAAGCAGTGCAAGCTCAATCTTGTGCTCTTTGTGGAGAGGAATCACATGACTACGATCATTGTCCACTACGTCAACCTGAGGAAGATGAGCACGTAAATTCCATTAACAATGAGCCCTCATTCTTCCCAAAGCCTCCTTACTCACGGTCATACTCTAATGATCAAATTGAACGCCAAAACTGGAGAAACCAACCTGACCGTCCTGACTATGGGTTCAACAACAACAACCCTCCTCAGAGGTATCAAAACCAAGGAACCCAATATCAACCAGGGCAAGTAAATAGTGGCCGTAACTTCTACAACAACGCCCACTTTCAAAACCAAAACCAAAACCAAAATCGAAACACCCCGCCGAACAACGCATACCGTCCACCTTATGTCCCTCCACACCAAGAATTGAAACCATCAATTGTCAACAACTTCATGCACGAGCAAGGCAAGATGAATCATATGATCTTTGAACAAATGCAAGCCTTAAATGAGAAGTTGGCAAGGCTAACAGGAGGAGATGCAGCTGCGGGGTCAAGTTCGAAAGACATGGGCAAGCTTCCGAGTCAACCTATAGAGCCCAACGGCGAGGTGAAGGCCATTCATACCCTCAGGAGCGGCACTCAGTACTCTGACCCTCCTATGCCAGAAGAGCCAGACCCGAGCATCATCAATCCAGCAAACGCCGAAACAGCTTTATGTACAACTAACTGCCATCCGCAGCCCACAGAGTACCAACCGCAAATAATTCAGCAAACCGACCCTGAAGCGGTTACAGGCCAACCGACATCTCAACCGGCGCAGACAGCCAAGCCCAACACGACCTGCGAACCGTAATCATGGCAGTGCGGTCTGCAGTATGAAGAAACAGAAGGCAAAACTGACTAGAATACCAATCCTGTTTTACGTACCACGACAGCAAAGGACAAGGGCAAATCACCAGAGACAGAGCAACCTTACAGACCACCTGTCCCGTTCCCACAGAGGCTCGCCAAACACCGTCTAGACGAGCAATTCACAAAATTCATGGAGGTACTTAAACAACTCACCATCTCGATTCTATTCACCGATGCTCTCACACAAATGCCATCCTATGCCAAGTTCTTGAAAGACATCTTGTCCAACAAGCGAAGCCTCAATGATTGTAAGAGCATACAACTGAACTTTGAGTGTAGTGCAGTTCTAAACCGTGAGCTACCTCCTAAGCTTAGGGATCCGGGTAAATTCACCATTCCCTGTAACATTGGTAAAGCCGTCATCAAGAGAGCCTTATGCGATTTGGGCGCAAGCATGAGTCTCATGCCTCACACTGTCTTCCAAAGAATTGGTGTGGGAGAGCTCAAGCCCACACGTATGACCTTGCAATTAGCGGATGCCTCTACATGCTTACCATTGGGGATAGTTGAAGATGTGCCAGTACAGGTTGGGAAGTTCTTTGTAACTGGTGACTTTGTTGTGATGGATATGGAAGAAGACAAGAACGTGCCGATCATCCTTGGACGACCTTTCCTTAGGACAGCTCGAACCGTATTCGATACCTACGAAGGCACTCTTACCATGAATGTTGGGGGTGAAAAAGTCAAGTTTCAAATAGAGAAGGCAATGAAGTACCCCGATATGTCCGAGGATTGTTTTCGGGCAGACATAATCGATCAATTAGTCCTTGAGATGCAAGAAGACATGCTAGAGGAGCAACATAACCAACTCAAGCACCAGTTTGACTATCTATCTTCTTTAGATGATGAGTTGAGTTCAGGCGAATCAGATTGCACGACCGACGACGATGAATGGGCCTCAGCCACTTCTGACTGCGAACTAAACCTCTCTCTGCGATCCGCAGAGTTCTGAAGATCCTCTGTTTTACAGCGCACAATCAGTCTTCTCTCTGGCGCAGACAGAACCTGAAGTATCCTGCGATCCGCAACCACATGACTGCGGTCCGCAGGACGTGCAACCCGAGGCTAAAAACGACAAATCACCGCCGCTCGATGCTCCAAGTAAGATGGATCTGAAGCCACTACCTGACAACCTTCGGTATGAATTCCTTGATCCTGAGAAGGCTTTTCCAGTCATAGTTGGTGCTCAGTTGAGCCTTGACGAGACAACCAAGCTTTTGGAGAAGTTGAGACTTTATAAAGGTGCCTTAGGGTACTCAATCCATGACATCAAGGGATTAAGTCCGGCCATTTGCGCACATCGTATACATCTTGAAGTGGACCACAAACCTTCAGTTCAACATCAAAGGAGACTCAACCCTACGCTTCAAGAGGTAGTAAAAAAGGAAATCCTTAAATTACGAGAAGCTAAAATTATTTTTCCTATTTCAGATAGCAAGTGGGTGAGTCCCGTGCATGTGGTTCCAAAGAAAGGTGGACATACCGTTGTTGAGAACGAAAAGGGCGAGAAGGTCCAAATGCGACCCACAACCGGGTGGAGGATGTGCATCGACTACCGGAAGCTGAACACGGCTACTCGCAAGGACCACTTCCCGCTTCCTTTTGTTGATCAGATGTTAGAGCGTCTAGCAAAACATTCACACTTTTGCTATCTAGATGGATATTCGGGCTTCTTTCAGGTACCCATCCTCCCTCAGGATATGGAGAAGACGACTTTCACATGTCCTTATGGTACCTTCGCTTACCGAAGAATGCCATTTGGTTTGTGTAATACGCCGGCTACATTCCAAAGGGCGATGATGGCAATCTTTTCTCCTTACATTGAAAAAGAAGTTGAAATTTTTATGGACGATTTTTCTGTTGTTGGTAATTCTTTTGATAATTGTCTAGCTAATTTGTGTAAGATTTTGCAGAGATGCGAGGAAACAAATCTTGTTCTCAATTGGGAGAAATGTCCCTTTATGGTGCAAGAAGGCATAGTGCTAGGACATAAAGTAACAAGCAAGGGTATTGAGGTAGACAAAGCCAAGGTAGAAGTGATTGAGCAGATGTGTACACCAACCTCTGTCAAAGACGTTCGTAGTTTCCTCGGACATTGTGGATTCTATCGTCGCTTCATCAAGGATTTTGCAAAGATCACCAAGTCCTTGACAAATCTTCTGGTAAAAGACTCTGAATTTAATTTTTCTAATGAGTGTGTTGAATCTTTTGACAGGTTGAAAGAAGCACTTGTGTCAGCGCCGATCTTACAACCTCCCGATTGGTCTCAACCTTTTGAGATCATGTGCGACGCTAGCGATTATGCCGTAGGAGCCGTTCTAGGACAAAGGAAGGACAAGAAACCGGTAGCCATTTGCTATGCAAGCAAGGTCCTCGATCCCGCTCAGATCAACTACACCACAACCGAGAAGGAGTTACTAGCCGTGGTGCACGCCTTGGAGAAGTTTCGTTCCTATTTGGTCGGCTCTCAGATCATCATCTACACCGACCACGCTGCACTCAAATATCTTCTCTCTAAGAAGGACGCGAAACCTAGACTCATCCGTTGGATTCTTCTTTTACAAGAATTTGATATCGAGATCAAGGACAAGAAAGGAACAGAGAATTTGGTAGCAGACCATTTGTCTCGATTGCATCGGGAAAGAGAAGAGCAGAACAGCATTCCTATTGACGATTCTATCCCTGGAGAGCAGCTTTATTCCCTTGACGCACAGTTACAATTCTGCCCTCCACCTTTTCTCGAGCAAAACAGCAACCAGATAGCTGCCTGCGGACCAGCAGGCACGAAAGTGCGGTCCGCAGTCAGTTCATACCGGTCAGCAAACAGCTCAGCACAGAATCCTTGGTACGCAGACTATGCCAATTTTCTCGTCGCGAACATCCTACCAGCAGGCATGACGTATCAACAAAGGAAGAAGTTCAAATCTGATGTTAAGTCCTATATTTGGGAGGAGCCCTACCTTTTCAAAGTTGGAGTTGATGGAATTTTTAGGCGTTGCGTTCCACAAGATGAGGTCAATTCTATACTTTCTCATTGTCATTCATCCGCTTATGGAGGACATGCTTCCGCTTCCAAGACCGCTGCCAAGGTCTTTCAATCCGGATTCTTTTGGCCCACAGTTTTCAAAGATGCACAGGCCCTTGTAAAATCATGCGATCAATGCCAAAGGACCGGTAACATCTCGAAACGCAATGAAATGCCACAACAACCTATTCAAGAAGTAGAAATCTTTGATGTTTGGGGCATAGACTTCATGGGACCGTTCCCTTCCTCCAAAGGATTCTCTTACATCCTTGTGGCCGTAGACTATGTTTCTAAATGGGTGGAGGCGCTAGCTTGTACCAACGCCGATGCAAATGCCGTCAAGCGTCTTTTCAATAATGTTATATTTCCGCGCTTTGGAGTTCCCCGTGCTGTAACAAGTGATGGAGGAAAGCACTTTATCAACCGACAATTCGAGCACCTTTTGAGCAAACATGGAGTAACTCACAAAGTAGCCACATCCTATCATCCACAAACCAATGGACAAGTCGAGGTATCCAACCGAGAAATCAAAGCCATTCTTGAGAAGACCGTAGCAAGAACGAGGAAAGATTGGGCTTCCAAACTCAATGACGCATTATGGGCATACCACACAGCTTTCAAAACCCTATTGGTATGAGCCCCTTCAAACTAGTTTATGGAAAACCTTGCCATTTACCGGTTGAGATCGAACATAAAGCATTTTGGGCGACACGTGCCATCAACTTAGACTTACAAGCAGCCGGAGAAAAACGCATCCTAAACCTACATGAATTGGAGGAAATGCGACTTCAAGCATACGACAACGCAAAGATGTACAAGGAACGCACTAAAAAATTTCATGACAACCGAATCATGTGCCGAGACTTCAAGGAAGGTGACCTTGTTCTTCTTTTCAATTCTCGCTTAAGACTTTTTCCTGGCAAGCTCAAATCAAGGTGGTCGGGACCTTTTGTTGTCAAGAAAGTATACCCGTTCGGAGCAGTTGACGTAGCGGGTAAAGATGGTGTCATATTCAAGGTGAATGGTCAACGACTCAAGGTATATGTTGCCGATCAAAATCAAGAGGAACGCTTAACCTTACACCTCTCTAAGTAAGTTAGAATGCATTACGGTCAAGCCCGGGACCTTAAACAAGCGCTTCTTGGGAGGCAACCCAAGGTTTAGGTTTAGATAAAAAATAAAAAAAATAAAAAGATAATAAAAAATAATAAAAAGAAAAAAAATTAGGAGTAGTTTGTATCTTTTCAATTTTAGGAGTCAGAAGGCGAAGGAACAACAGAATTTGGAGTGCAAACTAACAAGCATTGGAGATCTAACAACAAGGACGAGAAACAAATTTCTGGAAACTTTGGTGCGGACAGCAGCCTGGACAACGCGATCCGCAGTCAATTCAGTACAGGGAGACGTTCAGTTCTGAGTTCTAATTACCAAGGAGGAAGGATCATAACAGAGTGCGGTCCGCACTCCCGACAGTGCGGTCCGCACTTCGTACTAACAAAGCACAAATCATGATGAAATCTGAGCCATTCAACCCAGGTTTTAACCCTAACTTTCTCTGTAAAAACCTCCTAAACCCTACCCCTTCTCTTCACCCGAACTAGCCGCCTCCCCCTCCTTTCTCCTCTTCTCCTTCTCCACTTTCTTCCTCTTTTCCCTTCTCCCTTCCTCCACCAGTCAGCACACCCCCACAACTCCACCTTCACACGGTGCACCACCAACCAGCACCAACCGCCACCTCCACAGCAGCACTACGTTCCGCAGTGCGCCACCGCCGCGATCCGCACCACCACCGTCAGACTACCAGTCCGAGCCACCACCCGCACCGCAGCGCGCCACTCCACCGATCGCACCACCACAGCAACACTACGTACCGCAGTGTGCTGTTGCCACCGCCCGCACCACAACGCCCCGCTACGCCGTACCAGCATAGGCCACCTCCGCCGTCCACACCACCGACAGCGCCACCACCAATAACAGCAGATCTGCCCCGATCCGTTGCGCCAAATCCCAATCCAACGGAATTAAGGTTCAAATTTCACCGATCTAAATTTAATTTCGAATTTCATCTTGATTGATTGGTGAATTGCAAAACGGATCTCGCAACCTTTACTTACCAGGAATAGTAGCCTCGGCTCAGTGACCCGTTATACAGAAACCCTGACCCGTTTCACACTGGTTCAACCCGTTACACCAAAACCAACCCGGTTCAGAGTCAGTAACAGTGCCTGCGGACCGTACCATCGTAAGTGCGGTATGCACTTAGTACAAAAACCGATCAATCCGAAACTGGTACGAGTTAAACCGAGACCACATACTGCGGTCCGTGCTCCCGAGAGTACGGTCCGTATTGTGCCTATCCCGAACACAGCAGAACCGAACCCAAAGGCAGCCGAAACCACCCTAGCACGATCTGTGCTCTCTGACTGCCATCCGTACTCAGTCAGACCAAACCAGCAACCATGTTTAAACGAACCCGAAGCAAAACTCAAGGTGCATCATCATCCGCTGCCTCACCACCATCCCCACCTCAACTGACAGATGAGGAGCTTAAGTTCAACGGAAACATCCGATTTCTCAACACAAAAAACCGTTATCTCCACACCACGCATCGATTTTGATTTCTTGGAGGAGATCGGAATTCTCGACGAGTTCAACCGCCTCACCGCTCGGGTCGGAATTACAAGGAAATTCTTTGAGATCTCAGACTGACATTTGGTGTATGTAGAGCCCACGAGGGAGTTCTTGGCCTCCCTAACCTTGATACACAGGGTGAACAAAGGCCCAAAGATCCGATTCAGACTCAATGGAGAGTATCACGAGAGATCCTTGAGACAACTTGCTAAATGGTTTCATATCGCACAAGGAGGATCTGACCATCTCGGGTATGTTCCCGAAGACCAGGTCAACCACGAGGACCCGATCCATCCCTCTGTCCACCGAGCACATTTTTGGCCCACTCCTCACCGGTCAGCACCTCCCTGCCGTAAACCCGATCCGAGGATCACACGGATTATTCATCCGGTCTTACGATTTCTATGTCGTGCTTTGGGGGGTTCCGTTTTTGCACGTGGAGAGACCTCTCTTAGGCCGAGACATGATGAGCTCTTCCTCCTCCTTACTATGCTCCGCTCCGACGAGCAAATGCAGCGGCCCGATCTGATGCTGCACATGGTAAAATTCTGGTTAGATATTACCAATACCGGCTGAGAGGGAGGTATTATATCCATGGGTACCTACGTCACTCATATAGCCTTTTGCACGGGGATAAATTTTCGGGAGTCTGATTATGAGATATGTGCAAATGTCCCGGTGTTGAACAAACCAATGTTTAGTAGCTGGCAATGGATCACAACAAAGAAGAAATGGTCACAGCCTCCTGTTTACACATGGAAAGCTAATCAAGATACTTATCGAATGCCTATTCAATGCCCTCCGATTGATTTTACGGACCATCGGACATTGAGGCTACAGCATGTTCCAGCACAGCCAGCACATGAGGAGCAGGACGCTCCTATGGAGGATGCATTCCCTCAGGATTATGTGCCCGATCAGCACGTTCCACCCGCTGCCCCACATCAGCAGTTTCCACCATACTCACAGCAGCAGTGGGCGGAGGTATATGAGCGAGTTACACTCATGCATGAGACTATGGGTCGGTCTGAAGAGAGGCACAACGAGTACATCTCTCGATTTGATCAGCTCGAGGCCTGGCAAGTGGCTGATAGAGCCCGATTAGATGATATTTATTTGAGGCAGACGAATTTAGATGCACGACAAGTTGAGATGTACGACCGTCAGACTCGACATGGTGAGCGCATTGACGCTATGTATGAGCGTCAAACCAAGATGTACGATATTCTCAAAGCCATGAGGTCCACTCACATAGGTCCGGGACCCAGCAGAGGAGGTGGAGATGATGACGCGCCTCAGTGACATTACCATGACTAGCTTGGGGAGGCCGTCGCATATCTCGGTTATATTCTTTCGTTTTATTTTTCATGCACTAGGGGCAGTGCAAGGATTAACTTGGGGAGGGAGGAGAATATTAACCGAGATTCTTGTTTTAGTTGTAAAAAAAAAAAAATAGAAAAACAGAAAAAAAAATCGAAAAAAAAAGTATCTTATTTTTCAGTTCAATATTTTTGTTTTCTTTGCGATGCATTTAGTTAGTAGAAGTAGTTTTAGGATTAGTTTTGCTTGAGGACAAGCAAGTGTTTAAGCTTGGGGAGATTTGATGCATCGTATTTTTATCTATTTATTTTAGGATTTTTATCTTTATTTTAGTTAGAAATTTCAGATTAGTAGCAGATTAGTTAGTAGATGTTTAAATTTAAGTTAGTTAAGTTTTAGGGACCTAATTCGGAGAAGATGAACAAAAATAGGCGAAGAAGCGCACAGATTACACATAGTGCGGACCGCAATCTCGAGTGTGCGGTTCGCACTCAGATCAAAAACTGGAGCAGCTAAATCTGGGCTGAGCACAACCGCCGACACTCCAATTTTAGGGAAACCGACTCCCTGTTCCTTGGGGAGTACGGTTCGCACCTAAGGAAGCCAGATCGCAGGAAGGCCAAAATCAGACGGGACCTCTATTTTCTGGAGCAGTTTCAATTTAAGGTATCTAATTTTGTCCTTTGCTCCAGAAATTAGGGGTCGGTTCCAGAAGAAGGAAGGCTAAAACTGGGAGCATTCAAGCCTATATAATCATTATCCTTTGAAGAAGTTAGGTATTAAGTATCAAGAAAAGTCAAGTCAAGTTTGAGAGTAGAGTTTGTTGTGAGAATTAGTTATTGTAGTGTCTTTTAGTTTTGAGAGTTAGTTAGTAGAGAGTCCTTTACTTTTGAGAGTTTAGTTTAGAGAGTCGATAAGAAGAGGGAGATTACTCGGAGAAGAAGGATTCAAGCGCCTACGAGTCTCAAACGTCATCAAAATATTCGGTGCTTTCTTCTTTAAGTTATTTACCTTTTCTTTAATCATGTTGTCTTTTGTTATGTTTGAGTAGTTGTCTTAGTTCTTAGGGTCTAAGATGATGTTTGTCTGTTTGAATTAATTGAATATCATGTTTTAATTGTCTATGATTTGAAGTTATTTTCAATATTGCTTTGAGCTTGCTTATAATTGCATTTGAATTGCTTCTTGATTATTTGATAAGAACCTATAGATTAGGGCCCAATCTAGTTGGTTAGAATAACGTCAATTGAATTGAGAACTGATTCTTGTGCTAATTGGGTAGTTATCCAAAAGTAACCGAAAGGAGAAATTGTGGTTATAACGAGAGTTAAACCTTACCCTTGAACAAAAGTAAATTGAATTTAGGTTAGAAATAATCCTAAAGATTTCTAATTAATCTAAAAGTGTTAAAAGTGCCAACAAACGAGAGTTGAGGGACTTGTAACTGCTTAGGATTAGTTGGGGATCGGTAACTTTAGTCAACATATCTGATCTGAAATAAAATTGTTCTCTATTTGCTCCTTGCGGACCGTAGTGTGACAGACTGCGGATCGCACTTCCAAGTAACTGACAGGAAATCTATCTCTCGGGAAGTTGTCTGCGAACTGCAGTTAACCACTGCGGATCATTAATCTGTAACTGAAGGAGAGGCGAAATTGTATACCCTGCGGACCGTACCTAACAAGTACGGACCGCAGGCAGTTGATCCAAACAGCAAACTGATTCTGAAAACCCTGGGAACGCTTGTTTAGCATCTGTTTAAAGTCCTTTAATTACTGTTAATTACTTTATTGCACTTGAAACCAATCTTGAAACAACCCCCCTCCCCCCCATTATATAAAAACACCAAAAATATTCTAAATAGGATTAGGATAGAATTTAAAGAATACTTTAGTAGTAATTCCGTCCCTGTGGATTCGATCCCGACTTTATTGCAATAGATCGTACGCTTGCGATTAAGAGCATTATTTAGGGTAATTAAAAGCCTATATACTTTACAGAGGTCAAGCTTTTTGTTTATTTTAGATGATATCCTTATTTTAGATAACAATACAAACAAGCATAGGGAAATTTATATTTTAATCTTTTTGTTTATGATGTGTTTTCTTGCAAGTATTTCATAACTAGTTATGGTTTAGATATTGACTCTGGTTGTCACAGTTTCATATATATTTTGGTTGTGTTTGAGTTTTGATGTGTTTAATTAGTTCTGTTTAAGATATTTGTTGTAATAGATCTTATGGTTTCTGAAAAGCATTGAAAAATGGTGGATTGTTTTCCACTTTTATGAAAAAAAAAAAGATCATTTTGTTTATGAGAAAACAAAAGCTATAATTGTTTTCTTTCACAAATATGGGTGATTAGGTTCCATGGGACACAAATATTTTATTTTTAGACTTCATTTTAAAAAAAAAAATTATACCAATCAATTTTATGAACCATATAATAAAGGAGGGATCAAATAATCATATTTTTTATGACCGATCTATAACTATAAAATTAAATCTTAAATAACTACATTTTTAAGCTCTTAAATAACAAAACTAATTGATAGTATATGTTGGAATTAGGCTACGGTGCTATGCATAGCACACTTTGGCCATGCTATGCGGTCCGTGTTCCCACTTCCAGTGTCCAAATAGTCGATCCGAACCGCTCAACACAATCTTTGCATCAAAATATGCTAGTAAACCAAAAATTATTATTTTTAGAATTTCTTTGCTATTTTTAATGAGGAGAGAAAATCATTATTTTGTATGAACCAGATCCCTTGGATATAGTCATTTTCTCCCCATCATTAAAAATAGCAAACAAATTCTAAAAATTATAAAATTAGGTTTGCTAGTAGATTTTGATATAAAGATTAAGTTGAACGGTTCGGATTGACTATATGGACACCGGAAACGGAGATACGGACTGCATAGCACGGCCAAAGTGTGCTATGCATAGCACCGTAGCCGGACTTGTATATGTTGTATATATCATGTTTTTGTTTTATGTGTACACCAAAAATTATATCATTTTGATTTTATTTACATGTGCGTCGAGCATTTACAAAAATCAATTGTGCAAATTTATGATTTTTTTTATTCTCCTCTCTTTAGGACTATCAAAACAATGTTAAAAGTTTATCATTTTTTATGTATATGTTATAATAAAGGTAGAGAATAGTTCATTAAATTACGAAACACTATTATTGATATTTTAATAATTTCTTTTCGTGTTTTTTTTTCGATCGTGAAAATGAAATAGTTCTTGGTAATTTAAGTCTTTTGGCTACGAGGAAAAGAGTGAAGGAGCTTTCAATTTCAATAGTGCTATAAAACTCATATCCATCTATTAATTAACACGTTTTTAGCAGATTTTAAGATGCCATAAAATATGCTGTTTGCGTCTATAATTAGATGTTGACGCAATAACAAGAGTTCGCAATTATAGTTCTCCAACATGTACTTTAAGCATATTTTTTTTCATAATCGGAATTGAAAAATTTTACATATACATATAAATTTGCTATGACATGAAAATTTTTCTATTTTATAGATTATAAACCAATTTTCAGAATTTTCAAAATGGCATATGTTCATTTGGAAACATTCACTATTATATTTATTTTCAGTAGTATATCTCAGATGATATGATAATGAATATAATTAGTTTAATTAAATGTCTTACACATGAATTAGTTGTTAATTAATAAAAAGTACATAAATATTCAGCCCTATATGCCCTATGATTTAATCTGTGACAATAATTCCTGTTTATTGAAATTTAACTAATTATTTTTATTTTAGTGGGCTTGAATGTTATTCACATTTATGCTTCATATATATATATAGAGTAGTACCACTGCGCATATATATATATATATATATACATATTGACATAAAAGTTCTATTTCTCCAAGGAATAAATCTTAGTCGTTGATTGTGTTACTTAGATTGATCACCACCGTTGACGTACTTTAATGTCTCAACCCATTAAAACTTAAGACCCACATCAATTTTCTCAATTTAAGACCCATTACAAATTATCTTAAAAATTATTAAAAGAAATAACAATTTGAGTCCAAAGCAAAGCGTGGGCTCTTTACTAGTATTAATAAAAGTACATAAATTTTCAGCCCTATGCCCCTATGATATAATCTGTCACAATAATTCCTGCTAATTGAAATTTAACTATTTTATTTTTTATTTTAGTGGGCTTGAATGTTATTCACATTCATGCTTCATATATAGAGTAGTACCACTGCGCATATATTAGCAGAGAATATGCTCATCAATCAACATAGCAGGATTACCAATATCTTTCATCAACAAACAAAGAAAAGAAGACAACAATTAACAAACCACCACTCCTTTAGTCAATCCTGGAATAAAAAGAAGCCAATTGGGAATGCATATCAGAATAAAGAACAGGCACATATAAATTATCTAAGATTTGGATGATATTTTTTAATTGATACAGAGAGATATATATATATAAGTACATAAAATAACAAAGAGAACAAATTAAAGGAAGAATCTAGATTCTCCTTCAATGGAGGGAAAATGGTGGAATGTGGAATGAGGGCCACTACTTTGTGTCACAAGCCCTTTATTCCTTGGTTGAAACTTGGAACTAAACTAAGCCCCTAACTGGATCCAAATCCGCTGTTTTTCTTTTCAGCAAAGCAGACCCTGTTTTCCCGATCAAATGGTCAGGATCAGTTACCGTACTGATTTCAAAATACTTCGGTGTTTCTCAACCGTCGGATCAAAAACTTTTTAGAAAAGCAGCGGATTCTGATCCTAACTGATAATAGTAGGAAGCTTGCCCTGTGGCTTTTCCAAACCCCTCACTAAATCCATTAGCAAACATGGAATTCTGTTGTGACACCTAAACTTAGGTCATTTGTCAAATTGGAAGCCAAATACTTCCCCCTTAAGTTAGGAATCTTAGCTAGGAATGCAGGTTCTTCTCTTGGCAAATGATATGGGTACCCCTGCCTTATTCTCAACATTTCCAATCATCATAAGTTCTCTTAACACACACAAATGTTACTTATATTGGTAAATTTTCTTGAGTCATTTATCGTCAGTTAATTATATTTCTAAATGGAAAATTCTCCCTTTTTATGATGGGTTTTCATCACATCATGCATCCATAATTGCAGGATAATAATTTAATAATGATCAATGTTTATTTTGGAAGAAAGTAATTATGATCAAATTTAATAGAAACACAAACCTCAACCTTGAAGTAATTTGTTTCTGAGCTTAAACCATTTTGGGTCCATTTAATTTCCATCATCTAGACATTTCACGAGTTTCTAAGGCGTTCCTTACTTTCTTGTACAATTTTGTATGGTATATTACCAGTTCCAACTTCCAACCATCACAATATTTGATCGAGAAACATCCTGCGTCCATTGAAAAGCTTTCCGTACGTTCTAATACATCCCGAAAGTAATAGTTACCTTCCAAAATATAACCTATAAACACTATGGCGAGCTTTTTTATTGACACTAGATATTACTCTCAAAACGATATGGCAAACGCCCAAATTAGTTAGTGGTATACTCAATGCCCAAATTTATTACACAGTACATGCACTGCAACGGGACAATACAATAGTGCATTTCACAGTACATGCTTTAGTGGCATGCTCAGAAAGTTCTCTTCATCAATGCAGGTTTGTTCCGAGCAACTTGGAATTGATTCATATACATGGGAATTCATCTAAATGCCTTTCGGAATGACCCAACACGTCTTTACCAATTTAGAACTTTTAAGAGAATCAGGCTTAACTGACAAACAAACAAAGGATACATTGATGCAGCAGTTCATTTTTCTTTGATTTTGATCTTAAGCACTACTACTTCCCTGAAGGCCTGAAGAAGAAACTATGGATATAACATGGTATTTAAAATTAACAAAGTATTCAGGTTATGAAAGCACATAGCAGTTTAGCACATGGAGGAGCATAATTTAACATGGTGAAACTAAGAAATGAAATTTATATGGTACATGTATGATGGCAGAACTACCTGTCTACCACATATATATATATATATATCTATCTATCTATCTAAAGGACTGCATTATCAAAATTAATACAGGCTTTGAGGCTCCTTTACTAGGCCACGTTAAGGTTAGGATCTTGGAAGAACCAATTTTGGGCTTCAGGCCTGTTATACACCAAATATGTACAAATTTCATTTTAACCTTTTAGGTAGTTGAGGTAACAATAAAACCAATGAAGCAACAGATAATTAAAAAAGGGAATATGACCCGAGAGGCCCCTGAACTTTCACCTTGTGACAAGTTAGCTTCCGAACTTTTATTTTAGACAAATAGCTCCCCAAACTCTGATTTTGTGACAATTTGCCCCCTCAACCATTAATTAGCCATATAATAATTAATTTGAAATATGAAATGACCACAATACCCTCATGCATTTGTAAGATAATATTTAAAATTTTCATAGTTCATTAATTCATAATTTGTAAAGAGATAATAACTATTTAATTATATAAGTACCTAATTAAAAATTTATATTATACAATACATTGTCGTCTTTTATTTTATATGATTATTTTATTTTTATAATGATTTCATCTTTATTTTGATATATTTATATACAAAGTTAAAAGTGATAAATTTTTTATATATATTTATAATTTCAAATATTCAATTAGTTTTTTTCATAAATTTAAATTAAAAAAATTATTAATTTTAATTAGTTATGTAACTATATAATTTAATTATTTATATAATTATGTGTTGTAAACTTGTAACAATAAAAATAACGCATCCAATAAATATACAAGGGTACTTTAGTCATTTCATATTTCAAATGAATTATTATATGGCTAATTAATATTTGGAGAGTCAAATTGTTACAAATTCATAGTTTGGGGGTGCATTTGTCTAAAATAAAAGTTTGGAGGCCAACTTGTCACAAGGTGAAAGTTTGGGGGCCTCGAGGTCATTATCCCTTAAAAAAATGAAGTAACAATAAAGGACAGATTAAATGGTAGGTAGTGCAATATATATTCACTATTTCCAATAAGACAAAAGACAGATAAATTTAAAAAAAAAAACTTACAACCGGATGTAACTTGATATTCAGATAACAATAGAGAAGAATTATATATAAAAGAAATCTTATTGAGGGTTGAAGCATTGTTAAGCCTAAGGTAAATCTCTATCTGCAATAATATTGCTTTAAGAAAGAAATTTTTTTTTCTTTTAATCTATTTTACTAAGCAAATTTCTCTATCATATGAAAACCCTTAAATTATATCAAAACATGGGGTTTTTGAATAAGGAGATGAGCTTCGGGAAGAGAAGTAAGAAAAAGGCGATAACAGATCCGAATAGCATCTTAATCACATATTGCGTAATGTCCGTCTCACTGCTATCATTACTATTATTGTTCCTCGAATGAGCAACTGCAGAGGCCGTCGGAAGCGCTTCTACAACGAGGTCGGCTAAGTCAGAGATGAAAGAAGTGGTGCAGTTTAGAGCTGGTACTCGTCCCCAGTTCTCTATGCCAGATTCAAGGGCTAGCTCTTTGTACTCCATGTCTATCTCTTCTAGGGTCTCTATGTGCTCGCTCACGAAGCTGCAATCAATTATGAAAGTCCAAGATATCACAACAAATACAGTTTTGTTAAAGGCATTATTGTGAAAACTAACATAAAAAAAACAAGGATAAAACTAAAAAGAATGCGGACCTTATGGGGACAGCAAGGAGGCTTTTCACACCTTTTTGACCTAGCTCCACTATCATTTCATCAGTGTAAGGCTTCAGCCATTGAACTGGGCCCACTCGACTCTGTCAGTGTATAAAGATATCAGTGATTTCAAGCAAAAGTTCACATTTACCCTCCACATTAATTTTACATCATTTACAGGTTAACCTCCTGCTTGGAAATATGTGGGGACAAGCGCTACCCTATTCTGGCCTGGCCTGGCCTGGAAATGCCCAATATGAGGAAAAAAAAAAATTGACAAAAGATATTCACCTGGTAGGCAAGCACATGGGTATTTTTAACTCCTCTTGATTTTAGTTCATGCATAATAAGAGAGATGCAATCTTCCATTTGAGCTTTGTATGGATCTCCAGCCTTTTCTACATAGCTTACTGGCACACCATGTGCACTGAAGAATATTGTGACCTAAATTCAAGTGGTATGAGAGAGAATAGCTAAGAAAATGAAGTGGACAACCAAATTTCAATACTTTAGGTACAGCAATATTTTGATACTTGATGCACAATATTACAGTTCAAGAATGCAAAATATCAAAAATCCTTGACTTGATGGATCTTAATTGCAGAAATGGATAAATCAAGGCTAAATCAGATATTATTCAGGTAAATAATTGTTAAATTGAGGTAATAAATTTGAAATTTGTGACGGCATTTAGGCTGTACCAGAAACCTATTCATCATAATGACAAGCAAATAGATTAAACTGATGCATAACAGGTCACTAAATCACAGCCTAATCAACCATCTGAAAATGAACTAACATCTGATATAACACTTTCCTAATTGGACTGGTACATTAGGTCACAGATAATATGCATGAATACATACCTCATCGACATTTGAGAAGCTCAGCAACTCCTTTTGTATAAGGTCAGCCATAGATTTAATATAGCCATCTCGTTGATACCATGATTCAATAATAGAAATCGGCATCCCTTCAAAATATCCATCTTTCCTATAAATATATGATACACAAATTTCATAATGAATCTCACTATATGTCATTTTGCTAAATTCTTGGCAATACAAATAAGAAAAATATTTGGCATGTGTACCTCAGCACACAATATGGAGACTCAGAGGGAGATATGCAAGCAAGACATATTTTACAAATATTAAAACTAAATAATGAAAAGAATAGAGAATTACATGAAAATGTTATTGAGTACACTGATGCTTGACCCGCTTGTGGAAATGGAGAACTGGGGATAAAGTGGAAGGACAACAAGCTTTGAAATATGATCCTTTTTAATCTGCAAACATTTTAGAATATGTGACCATCTTTTTTATAAGTGCATCTAAATAAAAAGAAAATAAGAAGAGAAATAACACTCTACATTTTAGCATAATAAAGTTATAATAAATGGAAGAAATGAAGCCAGATTAGTTTGCCAAACCTGATCAATCGCTTCCTCAGTAAAAGGATGCCAGTATCGCATTCCAACATATATCTTTGCATGCAATTTCTTCTCTTCAAGGGCTTCTTTCAGAGCCTCAGCCTGTTTTAAACAAATGATCTGATTTACAAGAATTGTATAGCTGCCATTCCTCAAGGCGCTTAAATATAAGGCGGGGACTAAAAAAGCGTCTCCATCCTAAATATTTAAAGGTTATCTGTACGAATACAACATGATACAGATACTTTCAAACAATTTGCATCCCAACCCATCTGACTTCTTTATATAAATGCTACCAACCTATTATATACATGGTCATAAAGCAGAAGCAGCAGTACCAGACTATCTGACAAAAAGAGTGGTACACAGTACAAATTTTCTCGTCCACAGTAAAAAGATACTAAGGTCATATGATCTTTCCTGAGAATAATTTATGAACATCAAACCAATTAACCAACACATCGCTCCCATCACATATTTGAAAAGGTAGCATCAAACCATTTTACAACTGAATATTGTTAGTGATGGATGAACACATGAAAGGAGCTCTGTAGACATACCTGTTCATTTGTGATTCTGAGCAAAGGAGACCCACCACCAATAGAAGCATAAGCCTCTTTGCTCTTTGGAGCTCTCAGCACAGAGATTAGCTGTGCCAACGGTTTCTGAAGAAACTTGAATAGTCTCGGCAGCCTTATTATATCCTGCACATTATTATTGTATTAGTAGTCTGGAAGTTAGATAAATCAACACGGCAGCTATCAAAGTCCTTCTCCCCCTATCTCATATGTACTCCAGAGTTAGGGCCTGTTCGGCAGACACAAATTCTGTAGGTTTCTATAGGAATTAAGAGTCTATAGGAAATAATTTCTATTCACTGTTCGGCGGACTATACTATCAATTCCTAATAGGAATTTATTCACTGTTCGGCGGACCATACTATCAATTCCTAATAGGAATTTATTCCTCTAAAATGCTTGTTTTTAGAGGAAAATATTAATTAAGTTGGACTGGATTATTTTTTTCCTATCAATGATGAGCTCTTCATAGGTTTCCACCAAATGCAACCTATTTTACCCAATTCCAAAGAGGCCTCATTGAAACATAATTTCCCGGTTCAGGTAATTCAATTCCCAACTACCAGTAATTTCACCAAACAGCCGGATCGCCGTTCACAATTGAAACGTAAACAAAATGTGAGAAGCAATTAAGCAAATCATATACCGGATCGGCGAATAGGTTGTACAAGAAGGGCTGGACATCATTGAGGGTCTCGGGTCCACCGAGATTCAGCAGCAAAACCCCAACCCTCTCCTGGTTGGCAACAGAATGCACTCCATCAGGGCTGAATTTGTCAACTGCGCACGGGTCGGCAGACGAAAGAGCACCGGCAGCAACGTGACGCCCCCTCTGGTGCAGAACCAGTTTGCTGGAAGCGTCTGTCTTCACCGGGAAGGCAGAAACCCTTGTTCTTTGGCTCGGACTGATGAAATAAGAAGAATTGTAGATAAAAGTTTGTATTAACAGATCTGTTTGTTTCAAGATTACTGGCAAGGCAACCAATGTTTATTACATTAGTATGAATATTGATAAAAAAAAAAAAAAGGAAGTTACAGCTTTGCGATTTGACGGCCGGCAGAGAAGCCGGTGAGTTTAGTAGAGAGAAGCTTGGTTTGCATAGACTCCATGGGATCAGTTGAATCTCACCCGAGGATCAAGACCTACAAACGAGTCCAAATCAGCTATGTATTTCTAAAAACCGAACCACATTTCATTTCTACCTAACCTACTGGCATGCATCACCTTTACGATCGGAGCGGTGAGAGATTCGCGGGAGCTGGTGGACGTAAGGGAGGAGGGTTTTGGGGGAGAAACGGTTGAGTAGAAGGGAGAGAGATTACCTTACGGCGATTGGCGAGCAGCTGCAGAAGGGAAGGAAGGAAGAATTGTGATCCGACGGAGCTTGGTTATCCTCTGCTGCCCAGTATTGTACTGCGCAGCGAATCAACGACGCGGATTACAGGAGAATTTTCTTGAGATAATTGAATTGCACGAATCCTAAAGCAGATCCAATGGCTGGATTACTTCGCAGTAGTTTACTGCGCAGTAGAGGATATGAATTCTCCGAGGGAGAAGGAAAGAAGAGGAAAAGAAGGAAAGAGAAGAATTCAAATCTGCTGTTATCCAAAGTTGGATAACAGGACCCTGTTATCCAGAGTTAAGTCCGGGCCGTTGGATCAAAATCAACGGATAAATTTAATTATAAAGAAGCCCCGTATAATCTTCATTGGATCGATCGGGCCCGTTTATTTTTGATCTAACGGTTCATATTGGAAAATAGGGTCCTGTTATTCTCAATGAATAACAGCAGATTCGGACTCAAAAAAGAAGAGTCGATCAGTCAAAGTCGGTAGGAGGAAGAAGGAATGCGAATGAAATGATCGGATTCGTAGAGTGCTCATACTGCACTGTGCGGTTCACAACGTCAGCCACTTGATCTTCTCGAGATCCACACTGGAACGAATCTCGAGACGATCCAACGGCTGGTGTTGTGTACCGCACAATGCAGTACAGCAGGGGATGTGAATTCCGGATGAGTTTGTATTGAATTGTATTGTATCATTGCAGTTTTTCAGTTTTCAGGAGTCAAAACGGACTTGTAAGCACGTTTGGTTAATCACTTAATTGGTTGAAAATCTTGAAATTTAATAAGTGGCCACTGGGATGTCAACGTGTCTATTGCAAAATGCTGACATTTCTTCTGGGTTTGCGCATTTAATATTGCATTATATGTACAACAGTCAACAGCACAATGTTCTATGCCTTTTAAGCCACAAATGCTTTATGCTGCCACGCCCCCGTTTCATAGTTGTTGTTACTGTTGACAATACAAGTTTTAACATATCATTAATTAGTAATTACTAATAAGTTGTTTGTATGGGATATACATTATATAAGGAATAAATAATTTTTTTTAGAGCAAATATACTTGACCTCCAAAACCTATCAAATCACCTTCAAATTTCGATTTATATGGCTCAATAAATTCTTTATATCAAAACCTTACGAGATACAAAAATTTTCCATTTTTGAAAATTTTTAAGTATTTGTTTGAGATTTTTTTAAAATGACTATACATAATTAATAAAATAATCAAGTTTTATGTATCACTTTTAAAAAATCTTAAACAAATACTTAAAAATTTTCAAAAATGTTTGATATAAAGAATTTATTGAGCCATATAAATCAAAATTTAGATGTGATTTGATAGGTTTTTGGAGGTTAAGCTCACGGTATATTTGCTCTTTTTTTAATAATGATAACATGATAAAAGAGGGAGATTATGAATTCTCTATCTCTAGGTATTATTCATATTCGTGAAAAATTTTATTAATTAATAATTACGAAAATGAAACTTTATGCATTCAATTTCTACCAAAAGTGAAAATTTATTAATTAATAATTACCAAAAATGAAACTTTATGCATCAATTTCTACCAAAAGTGCAATCTCATTGTAGTACTGAATAATACTACCTCTGTCCCAAAATAGATGGATTTTTTGTAGTTCATTTGAACTACAAAAAATCTATCTAAAATGGGACAGAGGTAGTATCTCATAGCATCCAATTATTTTGAATGACAAATAAAATAATCAATAAAAATACAATATTATTATGTGTTAAAGTTCGTTTCGGAAAGTGCATTTATTGTATGACAAATTGTTACTATATTAAAACTTAACATGAATACATATTATGAATGACAATACATAAACACAATATCACATAATCCAAATGTTATCAATAGTGCATCACATTAATTAAGATTGAATATATGCATTAAAAGTCATCATCAATGCGTGAATTAGAGAACCGACCTTAAGTTTAGTGACTAAGGGTAACACTCTCCGTGTGGGAGGTCGCAAAATGTTTTACGAGACACCGAGATCCAGGAATGGTGGCAAGAAATCAGGACAAAGGGCCACGCCGACAAAAAGGACGGGTGGCCCAAATTGGAGAACCGAGATGACCTAATCTACATCCTGACTACCATGATTTGGGTCAGCTCCGGCCACCATGTGTAACGCCCTGAAACCCGGCCGAAACAGATGCCGCATAACCTCAGAAAAGTCTTCAGTTATGCAAGACTTCTTGGTGAATTATCCCTGCCATGCTTATATTATAATTAAATACATTAATTACTAAATGGTTGTTTTGGAAATTTGTTAAAGATCTGATTAATTAAAGCTGATACGCATACTGTTCTTATATTGTTTAGCTGATATCATATATCTTCAATTATTCTTTTTAGAACCATTGGAATCATAATAAGGGAAAACAATTTAATCTTTTTAATTATATTTTAACATAAGTTGGTAGCTAATAATTAATACTTATAACACAATTTCTGTAATGGAAGCTGACAAAAGTCAATGAACATAAAACTTTCATGTATTTAACAGCCACATTATATTACAAAGTTTACTTAACCATCCATACTTCTAAACAGCTACCATAACCCTCCTTCAGCTCAATATTTACAAGTACCATATATACAAGTTGGTGCCCAGACAATAGGCAGCCCCAAAAATATTATCAATCCCTAAATTACGTTATATGATCCTCAAAATTCACTAATTAGCTGCAGCGAGTTTAACCCCTAGTTATACCTTCCATGACGGTTTGATTTTAGTCCTACGACAGTCCAAAAGGTCTTGCACCTAGCTGAAAAAAAAAATGAAACAACTCTTCATGAGCTATTGCTCAGTAAGTACTTTGAGATCTCTATACTTATTCTAGATACAATATGCCATTTAATTGGTACTTTACTCACTAAAATTTTTACCATAAAAATGCAAGGAAAAATGCATATATTTTCAGCAGCTTACATATTATGCTGGCAAGACCATGACAATGCAAATAAATCAAATTATACTCAAAAGCCTCATCTACTAAGATCCCTTAATTTCCAACTAATGACACAATTAGCCTTTCCTAATATAAAAATGCATATCTGTTAGACATTTTGTTTTTTTTTTTTACTATTTGTCAAATTATAATTCCAGCATTAAAGACAAATTTTCATATTTGCCCTCCTATGAAATTCCAAGTCTGAAGATCTATGCCTTTGCAATACCTTGCGCAAGACACCCAAATATTCATTCCAACATAACAAACATCTCAGAATCACACATCCATTGCTCTCTCGGCGATGGACAAATTCACAGCGAGTGACTAGTCCCCATTTTAATCCTACTAGCAACCGCAGCTGCTAGTCCATCCACACAAGAATCTGCCACAACATGGCAATTTCCATCTCACAAATCATACTAGCAACCTCAGCTGCTAGTCCATCCACACAAAAATCTGCCACAAATAAATCATATTAGCAACCGCAGCTGCTAGTTCATCCACACAATTCCACAACTTTCATAGGAGGCTATATGATCACTTTCATGTCAGTAGCACCATTAAGCAACTTTCAATTAATTAATTTCTCATAATTTAAGCTGTTATGCTATTCTCTCAATTCAAATAGAAAGAAACCATTAACCTTTTTTTAATTAACATCCGATTTATAAAAAAAATATTTACAGCACTTTTGAAAATTCAGTAACCAAACATATCATTTATTTAAATCACACCAACTCCAATTCATAATAGCAACTCATGACAGTGAGGTTCTCACTCACAAAATATTTTAGCCAGAATTCATATGCATGCAACATACCCATCTGAATATCAAATCACCAAATCAAAGACATATCATGTCAAGCATAAGTGTAAGAAACTCAAAATACTTACTTAACGGCAAGCGACTAGATTCAACCGAATGCTCGACCCGTGCTTATTATTTATGCTGATCACCTACAATTTAGATATATTTAATATACTTAATAACTTCAATTGACATCGCTAATTAGTTTGAGTGGCTGCAGTGCACACATAGAAAATGAGATGGACAAAAGTGTCAAGGAATTAATTATTCAATTTCTTATCTTCTTATTAACCTTCAGCTTGTACAACACTAATGAACCCAATCTTTACTTCTTTAGTTGGCTTGCTAAAGAAGAAAGATTAACTCATTAATGGTGAGAAATTGTACACACAACCAATGGCCAAGTTGGTCATGTGTCTATTCCTGTACAAGCAAGGCATGAGAATTATATGCATACTCAAAGATCAAAGCTGGTAAGAACACTAAAATCAGCCATTTTAATTACAATTTCTGAAATTCTTCTTTCCAAAATTAGTTACTTAATTTTTGGGAATTCAGTTCCTTAGTTTCCTTCTTTAATAATTTGAGTATCCTCTTCTTTGACTAACACACGAAAGTTAGATTTTCTGTCAATCAACTTCAATTAGAGGTAAACTTAGAGGAAAACAACATTAATTAAAAGTATCCTTTCTTATTAGCTACAAAACCCATGAATTTAGGACCTTAATCCAATCAAAAACACTTACCAGGATGCAAGGAAGACGAGGGATTTGGGTTTCGACAATGGCAGCAACTGGCCGAGCGAAGTTGGGCTGCTGCCGCGTGTGCATCACTTGCTGAAAATGAGAGATCTGCTTTGAGTTTTATTTCAATGGATAGTACAGTTCGATTAATACATTCAATGGTATATGAGGTGCTGGAAAGAAGAAAATGTTAGGCGGTGATGGAATTTTCTAGACTGGACACAAAAATATTTGGAAAACATGCACTGCAGCCCCTGGTCTTTGGGAAAATCACATTTTAAGACATTTAGTATTTTAATTGTTGTACACGTGTCTGTTATGTTTTCTGGGTTATCACACCATGCAGCAGTCAATTTCGGTCAGTACCACTATGCCGGTTGCTTCCCCAACTGACCAACCATAGCTCGCACAGACATGCCGGACGAAGGCAAGCGGACTCTTATAAGGCTTTGCTCCAGAGAGGGTAGAGGGGGTGAGGGGAGGGCGGGGGAAGGGAAAGGAGAAAATAATTGAACCCTTCACCTTGCTCCTGAGTTTTACTGTAGAAGGTGAATGGAGGTGAGAGGAGGTGAGAGGAGGGTAGCCTCTCTATTATATTTGTTCAAAATCCTTCACCTCCAAATTTGGGGGTCAAAATTTTAACCTCCAATTTACTACCCTCCTTTACCATCCCTTCCCTTCTCCTTCCCCTCTAAACTCGGGAGCACAGCCTAAGAAGTTCCAGGACCGGCCCGAGCAAGCTCTAATGGAGTGCTTCCCATCTCAAATCCATGCCACTAAAGTGATAGCGACTCTCGACTTACTGTCATGTCACTCGGAGGATGGAGAGTACATGGGTTAGAAACAAGAGCCCGCGTGGAAAGCCGACCCTTCCATAAATGCTGCATTCGAGAAGTTTTGCGGGAGAATGAAGGAGATAGAGGGGATAATAGACAAGAGAAACCTGAACAAAGAATTGCGGAATCGGAACTGTGCGGGCGTCATCCCGTACAAATTGCTCAAGCCCTTCTCGAAACCCGGCGACACCGGCAGGGGAGTTCCCAACAGCATCTCTATTTGAATTAGGGAAAAAAAAAAGGAAAAAAAACAAGATCCTAAGAACAACAATGATATTGCTTGGGACAACAAAAATTTTTCCATTTATAATATTTTTTTTTTCAGATTTCCTTCCATATAATTCAGAAATTTTGTTGTCTTAAGTAATATGGTTACTGTCTTTTAGATCCGAAGAAAAGAAAAAGAAAAGCACTTGAAAAGGAGGGTGATCATAATTATGCATTCCAGCCACATATCAGTTTTACTTTTAATGAATGAGGCTCAGCATAATCCAACAATTATTAGTATACATATATAGCTTGTGTCCTGATTTCTGAATCTTTTGATACTCTTATCAGTTCGGGTTTTACGCCGAATTTGAAGTACCCATTTCGGGATTTACTCGTCTGATCCTCGATCTGTCTTCGCCTAAGCCGGTCCGGGCAGGATCGATAGTGTAGCAAGATTAGAACATACTGATTACAACTCAACTGTGCTTCCTGCAGGTTTCTTCTGGAAATTCGACCCGAATCGAGATCCAGCATGCTCAGTTCCTGTACAGCGAATGAACTGATCATTTGTATGTATTCCTCTGCGAAACTGCGCATAAATGTACTGGAAACGAATACATATATATATGATTAGCATTGGCAATCGACGCATTGATCGATGACATCGATCTCCAGCTTGCAAATGCAAATGCAACCTATCAAATGATAGAAAATGACAGGTATCAGTACTGTTGGTCTGTCATCTGTGAATATCACTGCAAGTGCAAAATAATCCAGTGCACAGCCATACAGCAGCATATACAAGTTCAGCTTATATGTTGAGCTCCAGAACCAAGTTCTCAGTTGTAATTTGAACATGCTTGTGAAAGTATATACCAGCTTGACAGGCAGAGCATCTTAGCAGCAAAAATGCCTCAAGCAGCACAACAGTCAATTCATTTAATCTCACAAATGTTGGCAAAAAAGTTTGTAGCTCATAATTCGCTCGAGTTCGATTTAACTCGATTCGCTCGTAATTCGCTCGATTTGGTCTGAGCTGGAGTTCGATTTAACCCGATTTGATTGTTTGTCAGCTCAAGTTCAATTTAGCTTGGTTAGATTTTTTCTTGATTCGATTCGGATTCGATTCGTAATAGCTCGATATATAGTAATTTGCACATTTTTTGAACTATTTTGTCAAAATTGTTTGTAATAATATACATATTTTATTATTTAATTTACAAAATATACTTATTTTAATGTTGAATTAATAAAATATAAAATTTTTAATCATAATTTAATATTTATTATAAAATTAGTAAAAATAGAGATAATTAATTTATATTATCAAATAAAAACAAAATAATATACTTATTTTAGCTCTAATTGTCTATGGTTATATGAAAAATAAATATAAAGTTGTAATAATTGAGCTCGTATAGGCTCGGAGCTCGATTTGAGTTCGAGCTAGTTCGATTCGACTTAGCTCGAGTTCGATTTAGCTCTAGCTCAATTCAATTTAAGTTCAGTTTAGATCAAATTCGATTCGATTCGTTTACAGGCCTATTTTCATTACTTTAAAATGTTCACGTAAAATTCAAATTATATGATGTAGGATAATATTGTTATCTTTATTTATCTATATAAATGGCACAAATTCAACTTACACTTTTTTTTTGAGCATACATGAAATTAAACTTGCGCTCTACGTGTGAAATTAACTTTTAAGTTGGTAGTTGGTACCAATGTTATAAGAACCGAACCGGACCGGGCAACTCACCCGGAAAAAACCGGACCCGGTGTCTCATCTGTTTCTATTTCGTCTCAAGATCGGACAAGCAAGAATCAGACAAAATTGTATTAAATCCGGTTATATATGTGGGTCTATATTAAAAACCAGAGTATAAAACTGGAGTACAATTATTTAAAAAATCAGTAGTTAAACCTATTATTTCCGAAAAGTGTACCAATCGATTCGGATCAGCTAAACCTATGTTCTAACTGAGACTAACAGCATTTCTTTCTAGTGCTATAAAATAAACTTCCCTTAAAGCGCAAATGAAAACCCTCACAACACTCTTTACCTGCAACTGCTCATACTTATGTACGTAGAGAGAAACTGGTGGAGTTGACCCGACGATTTAACCAGTAGAACCTCAACCCGAAGCTTTTCGGATCGGTGTCCGGTCCGTTTCTCGTCCACACCGTGAAATTGTTCCACACTTGGAAGTCTCGAACCCAGTTCAGTTTAACGAGTTATTATAAAAAGGATCCGAACCCGACCAGTCCACAACCATCTCGGCCCGGGCCCTGCGATTTCATATCCTCTGTAGCGCTGCAACGTGTAGCGCAGGATGTGAACCGTTAGATCATCTCGAGAGTCGTGCTGGATCAGATCTCGAGATGATCTAACGGCCCACGTGCTGCGCTACACGTTGCAGCGCTACAGAGGATATGGAATCGGGCCGTGCTGACTTCTTTCTTTCGAAGCCGTACTCAAAACTCAGAAGCGGCCAGCGACAACACAGAGCGAGCCGAACAGCGACGGAACGAGCGAGACGAGGAGATGGAGCTGCACTGGGTGAAGGCCGATCCCTCCTCCGACTTCGCCGGCAGTCCTCTCCCCATCCCCCGCAGGTAGTAGTAGCAATAGTAGTCGTTAATTCCATTCCATTCAATTGTTCCTGATCATCCAGTCCCTAATCAATCAATCAATCAATCGAGTCCAGCTTTTCCCCCCAATTCTAACACATCTCTGATCTGTTTGATCTGTTTCCTTCAATTGAACCATCCTAATTCATCAATTTAAACATATGGCAACTGGAAAAGCACATATAGCAAAGTTTAATTATGAATGAATGATGTCATGGACTGATTTGGGACTGACATTGTGGAATGCAGCGGGCACACGGCGGTCAAAGTGGGCAGGTCGAAGGTCGTCGTGTTCGGCGGCTTTGCTGATAAGAGGTTCATTACCGACATTGCCGTCTATGACATTGGTGCGCACGGGTTTGACTAGATAGATTGCTTTCTTATTTACCAGTATGTTTCATTCTGTATGATGCACCTACCTACGTGTGGCCGGGAAAATGTGTTGGTTCCTTATGAACACCTTTTCATACGATTGTACCCAAACTTTGTACGAGTGCTGTACCTGTCACTGGTGGATTTAGTAAAGGAAAATGGGGGGCAATGTCCCCCATATTTTGTTTGAATTTTATATAAAATTGCAGTATTTTTTGTATTATTTGTATGTATTTGATAGAAAGAATTGCATTTGAACCCCATAAAATTCTAAAATTGTTCTATTGGTGAACCTCGTTATTATAAATTTAATGATTTTGGTGTGTTTAGCTTATTGATATTACTGGTTGGCATAAATTTTGAACCCCATAAGAAAATTTTCTGGCTCTGCCACTGTACCTATATTGTACCAGTGTCCTCTGAAGCACTAACAGTATGGAGAGCGATGTTGTTTCAGATTTATATGTTTTTTGGTCTGTGTAGTTTAATCTTCTTTGTATTTCGTTTGTTCTCAGAGAATAAATTGTGGTACACACCAGAGTGTCGTGGCAGTGGTGGTTCAGAAGAGCAGGTGGGTCCCAGTGCCAGAGCATTCCATGTTGCAGTCTCTATTGACTGTAACATGTTTATTTTTGGTGGCCGATCTGGTACTAAAAGGTTGCTACTTCTTTTGGAAGTTGGATATTTTACATGACTCGAAATGAGGCACACAACAACTTCTGACCTATGTTTATATTTCTCAGGTTGGGTGACTTCTGGATGCTTGATACCGGTATGTATTTCACTGTCTCTCTTGCACTTCAACTAATAAATAGAATTAAATTATTGTTGTTGATCTTCTTGTTAATAATATATGAATATCCCATTTTCTATTTTTTTTTCTAGTATCTCAGAAATGATATGAAAGAAAATGAATAAATAAAGGACTTCTGTATAGGTTCATAGATCATTCCTATAGTAATCTCCATATCCCTGATATCTACTTGTTGCTTTTAATATTGTCTTTCAAAGAGATATGGCAATGGTCCGAACTTACAAGCTTTGGAGATTTACCGTCACCACGGGAATTTGCTGCTGCTTCAGCTATAGGAAACCGTAAAGTTGTAATGTAGGTTCCATTCTTTGGTTCTTTCCATTGGCTTTTCATCTTATTCAGCTTATCAGAAGTTCATTTGTAATATTTCATCTGATCTATATTCAGGTATGGAGGATGGGATGGTAAAAAGTGGCTCTCCGATGTATATATTATGGACACAAGTGAGTCTGTTTTTATAATATTATTATGGATTAATCTCCTGCTCCTATACAACCCGAGTATACCCCTATATCAAATTGTACTCTTTTCTGTTAATAAAGCAGAAAAATTGTAATCGAACTCCTCTTGTATTGCCTTCAAATATTATTAAAAAATAGTCCTCCTTTATGCCTCATGTACACAGAAATAAACAGTGAAAAGGGAGTAGTAGTGTTGTTATTCTTATTATTTAATTAGTGCGAAGACTAATGAATGTGTTTCATGTTTTAAGTGTATAAGTGATCTATGCTATATATAGCAGGAGTTATGCTGAAATGTCCTTTTATTTGACCTAGATATGTTGAAAGTTTGAAAATGAATATACTTTAACATTTTTTTTTCATTTCTTATCTTTTTTTTCTTGAAATAAATCAGTGTCACTCGAATGGACTGAGCTATCAATCACAGGGTCGGTCCCACCAGCGAGATGTGGCCACTCTGCTACAATGGTTGAGAAGAGATTGCTGGTGTTTGGCGGGAGAGGTAGATTTCCATTTGTTATTTTAATACTTTGGTACTCTTTCTTAGTAATTTCTGGTTACTAGTAATGCAATTATGGCATTCTTTATACTTCTTGTTGATATGATTAGTACATAAACAGAATTAAATTTGAAGCAAAATGGAGTTGTCTATAAAACTTGACTATCTTTAGTGTCCATCTTATGTGTATGACTCCTCAATGTTAGTATTGTCATATGCTTACACCTTTTATATGATTTATGTGCTTCTAGGTGGTGGTGGACCTATTATGGGTGATCTATGGGCTTTGAAGGGCCTTATTGAAGAAGGTATGTCATACGTTGAGGTGTTGAAACAAAATTATACTGCATTTCTTTTTTTTTTTTTTTTAATATGAGTTCATGCATGTTACTTACCTTGTTTTGACATTGAAGGGTGTGTGGGTTCGTATTGGCCAAGTTCATTGTTCTCACTACATTTGTATTCTTTATTTGTGCTTACCAGTTATAATTCTTTTGTTGAAATGGTTATTCAAAGCTCAGCCAATCCTAGAAGAATAGTGTGAATGACCTTTTTAGTTTAGTTTTGGTCTGTGAAGTGTAATGGCATTCAAAAAAAGTTTCTTACTAAACTTGAACTAAAATTTTGAAGAGAATGAGACACCGGGCTGGACTCAACTTAGACTTCCAGGCCAATCTCCAGCTGCCAGGTGTGGCCATACTGTTACTTCTGGAGGTCACTATGTAAGGGTTTTGGTTTTGTCTTTTCATATAAGAGGCAGTCCTTTGTTGATTTATATCTGTAAGTTAATTCTTACCAAATATCAGTAACAAAATTAATGTAAAACTTATAGCTAAACCATATGGAGAATAAAAGTTGCAGTTGAACACGGTATCTTAGATGTTTAAAAGAAATTGATTATTCTATGTATCCATCTGTTTATTTTCTAGCTATTACTTTTTGGTGGGCATGGAACTGGTGGCTGGCTAAGTAGATATGATGTATACTACAATGATTGTGTAGTTTTGGACAGAGGTGAGATAGAAACTGTTGTTTTATTTTTATTTTGGACAAGCAATGCACATATGCCAAAAGGAAAACCTTAAAATATTATATAAACCAATGGAAAATGAGTATTTTGACTATTTTCATATATTCCTGCTAAAACATCAGAATATCTTATACACCCCACATCTCTTTATTTCAAAAGATACCTCTCTCAGTTATGTGGAGAAGCAGTGAGATGGTTTAATTTTGTTCTATTTGAAGAAAATGGTACTAAAAAAATATGTATAAATATGTATGCGTGTGTATGTTTGGAAGGTAAAGTATTTTTGTTGCTATAACTGTACTTTCTTTGGGTTTGATTGAAGTGATGTAAGAAAACTAATATCTGTTGATGATTCAGTGTCTGTTCAGTGGAAACGAATGAATACAATCAATGAACCACCACCTCCACGTGCTTACCACTCTATGACTTCCATCGGTACACGGTACCTTTTATTTGGTGGATTTGATGGGAAAACCACCTTTGGTGATTTTTGGTGGCTAGTTCCAGGAGGTACTAGTTATTTATATTTGCATCTCGTGGTATATGATTTTATAGTCAACACCTATCCTTTAATTTCCTTTTGATAATTTAAGCGACATTTTATCATAGAAGCAAATTAATGTATCCCTTTTGTCTTTTCAGATGATCCTCTAGCAAAGAGATCCACAATAATTTCAAGTGTTCCTTCAGAAGTCAATGTGCATTCTGGTGGGTCACAAGATGCTGATGCAAAGGTATTGAGAATCATAACTTAAAACATGTTTGAAAATAGACCCTTAGGAACACTAGTATTTCAAACGAGGTTAGTTTCGTCGTTTGAAAGAATCAGCGGAGTGGTTACGCAAGTAAATACTTTAATGTTTGTAATTTACATGGAATTGGGATCTATAATCTATATGAGATATACTAGCTTGTAACTTTTAACTGACCTTCAATTGCATTTATTTATGATGAATTGAAGGAAAAGGAAGAGAAAAATGAAGAGTCCCTCATTTTGGAATTAGCTGATAAATTGGGCATTTCAATATCTCCAAAAACTGATGTCAATATTATTGATGAAATGGAGGATAAAGAACTAAGTGAATTATCGTCACGATTTACTGGAGAAAATTTACCAACAAGGGACCAAGCTGCCGGAATACAAGTAATTTATACTCCTTTTCTTAGATTACCATGTACATGTTTAACATAGTTGCCCTTGTATGATACTCGATTTTGTAATTAGGACATTTGGTACTTCTTAGGTACCTTAGGTATAATTGGTACTGCTCCTTTAGTCAATTTTTGTGCAAATATTGATAGTGGTGAAAGTGAATTAAGTATGTGAGTACATGTGTGTTGGGGAGGATATAAAGGGAGGGGGTTCATTGTACAAGTAGTAGTCAACCTTTATGAAGTCATTATAATGGTAAGAGGTCCTCCCTATTGACATGTATATTTTGACAATTCGAATTTTAGGCAGTAAGAGATCACTGGATGAAGTGTAGTCCCAGTTCCATACAACTCCAGGAGGTGGGCCCCATGTTGCGCGATTACAAGCGGCTCATTGTTCAAAGCCATCTGTAAGTTAATTTTTACGTGATTTTGTTGATTTGTTAATTTTAAGGTATAATATGATGGCTCTTAAGCTTTTGGAAATTATAGGATCCCAGATTTGTTGGAAAACTTAAAAAAAAAAAAATGATAACATTGATAACAATGGATCAATAAGTTAACCATAGTAAAATTATTAAGCAACTTTTCTTTAAATTAATTTGGCGTAGTGTCTTGTATTTCTACATGGTAGGGTCTTTTCCCTGCAAAGATGCAGGCCTTCGTTCGCAAATAATAGGAGAGATGATTTGACAATGTAAATAGTGTAGGAGTGTTTTCAGTTATTTTTTTTCACTTTCTCAATTATGCTAACGTAAACATGATTCCTATCTGAGCTGTATGTTTATGGTTGGTTGAAATGTGTTTCTTATTTCAGTAACATATTAATACAACTAGTAATGATCCCACGCGTTGCTTTAGGCTGAAATTGTTATTTCTTATAATAAATTTTTAAGATAATATGTAATGGGCCTTATATTGAGGAAATTGATATGGGCCTTAAATTTTAATGGGCTGAGACATTAACGTCAACGGGCATTAACGTAAATCAACTGTTTTGATCTATAAAAAAAAATGATCAACGGCTCAGGTTTCTTATTTGGGGAAGATAGCCATTTCATGTCATTTTTTCCAATATGCTTTTATATATAGTAAGGATTTATTTTCTGAATTATGGCTGCAAGAATGTGACTGATATGCAGTTCTGCACATTTCAGAGAAAAGGTGAACTTTGATGTACATTCCACTTTATCGGCGCTCTCTAGCCAAGAACAATACCGATTTTTCCACCTAAAAAGTGCTTCTCAGGTAACCCTCTCCCTCTCTCTCTTTGAAAGCTTGGCAGTGACAACCAAGAACTTACTAATTTAATCAAAACATCAAAGCATCAGCTCATCAACTAAGTATTCAAGTTAATGTTTTTTCCCTTTTACCTAATGTCAAATATTGTTTGGTTGGTTGGAAGTACACATGAATGCCCAAGCTAAATTCAGATTTTTTTTTTTTAATAAAAAAAGTTGGCTGATGTTAAGTTATCTGATATTATGTGTAAATTGCAAACAAATACCCAAACTGCAATAAAATGTACCACAACCGAGATAGAGTGAATGGGAATATTTTTGACAGTATATCATTTCAGCTACTCAGAGCGAGTATTTTGTCGTAGTTATTTCTTCTATTATCTTAAGTTTATTACTGTTTTCTGTCTTTATAGTTGCGTATGAATGACATCCCGAGTTTGCTTGAAGAATACAAGCAACTTATCTCAAGTTGACAACAGACAGTTCATCAGGAACAGTAATCTTAGAAAATAGCGATTTTCACCTTTATGCTCCTTCATTTTTGTGATTAGTATCTATTCTCTGTTGATATTGTATATTTTTAGATATTTAATTTTTAAATATTAATGCAGTAATTTTTATTTGAACTGATGTCAAATTGAGCATATAATTCTTCACTGCTAGGACTGAACCCACGTTTTACGATGTTAACTCGTTGATATAAAATCTGAAAGCAGATAATTCATTGAATGTCTATATGAACTAATTTTGAGCTTCGTCACACTGTATATTGAGAGCTGCATCGGCATTTACAATAAAAATTGTATGAAAAATTGAGAATGCATTAATCCAAACACAGTAAAAGATGATCGTTCAAGGCGTTGAGTAATATTTGGTAGAGAGAAGGGGTGTCTGAGTGGTAAAAATTATAAAAGGTAATAGAAACACTTTTTATATCCCATTCAAGCATTAGTGGCTGTTAAGAACTCAAGTTTACAAGGAGCTCAAATGATTTAAACGGAATAGTTATAAATTAATGCACCGTTCCTCTGATTCTTCTCCTTGAAGTGCAATAAGAAAATAGTAAAATTAATTTTCTTATATGGCATGGTTGAGGAGACAAAAATCCTACCCCTCTATCTAGATATGATTCTTCTTTTTTTACTTTTGACTGTTTACTACTTTTTGATCATCCTATATTTGGATTTTGGATCCGTTGGCTGAGTGATTTTTTTAAGATAAAACTTAATCCTGAAATATGTAAACTTTTTTTTATTATATTCTTATCCTTACTCATATTAATATTAAAAAAAATATTGGATTTTTTGACATGAAAGTTCTATCTTCCCCAAAAAAATAAATTTCAGCCACTTAGATTGATCACCACCATTGATGTACTTTAATGTCTCAACCCATTAACTTAAGGCTTATATCAATTTTCTCAATTTAAGGCTTATTATGTATTATCTTAAAAATTTATTGTAAGAAATAACAATTTCAGCCCAAACACAAGGTGTGAGCCCTTTACTAATATTTTATAATGCCTCTTGTACAATATCTGTGTATTTTTTTTTTTTTAATGTCACTTGTATATTTTTATGTATGTGACTTTTTATCATCCAATCAAGTCAATCAAGTAACCACTGAAAAATTCTTGTATTAAAAGAATATTGGATTTTTTGAGGTGAAAGTTTTTACTTGGTGAATAATTTTCGGTCGTTGATTGTTTACTTAGATTGATCACCATCATTGACGTACTTTAATGTCTCAACCCATTAACTTAAGACCCATACCAATTTTCTCAATTTAAGGCCCATTACATATTATCTTAAAAATTTATTGTAAGAAATAACAATTTCAGCCTAAAGCAAGGCGTAGGCTCTTTACTAGTATTTTATAATGCCTCTTGTATAGTTTTTTTTTTTCAGAAAAATAGGTTACTTGTACAATATCTGTGTTTTTTTTTTTAAAAAAAAATGTCACTTGTATATTTTATGTATATGACTTTCTATCATCCAATCAAGTCAATCAAGTAACCCACTGAAAAAAATAATAGTAAACAAATGGAAGGAAAAACGTAGAAGCATAATAAACTAATAATAATATCAGATAAAAAAAGGATGAGTCCATTTTTAAATCATGTATCTACTTTTCTTATTTATTAAAACTATTCATATAATGTATTTCTTATTCAAGGAAGGAAGAAGTAATCTATGTTAAACGATGCTTTATTAAAAGAGGAGGGATCCATTGACAATGCTTATCTTAACAATCTTGACAATAGGGATTTTGAAAATTTTGTAAAAATAGTTAAAAATTCTAAAAAATAGAAAAAAGTTTATAGAGATATTGTTTAACTTATAGATTGATTATGTTTCAAATTATATTCAATTTAAATGACGTTTGATAGCTCTTTAAAGCTCGTGAAATTTCAACCGTTAAAAAATGTATAAAATTTTGATAAACCATCAAATGATGTTCAAATTGGTTGAAATTTGAAACACTATTAATCTATAAGTTAAAGAACACATCCATAAAAGTTTTTTCATTTTTAAGATTTTTTATGAATTATTATATTTTTTTAAAATCTCCACTGTCAAAATTGTCATTATAAGCATTGTCAATGGATCCCTCCTCTTATTAAAATTGCTGACTAGGTAATCTAAATGAAATGGAAGTCTGACCAAGTTAGTTGTTGTTTGAGAATATTTTAAAATATAGAAAAAACCTCGCATTTAGTTGTGAGCATCCACAAACTAAAACTGAATAATTCTTTGATTTAGATAAGATGAACAAATGTTAATTTTTTTATACATACTTTAATAAACCCCTATTTGAAATTAAAAATGAGCATGTTGCTGCTCTCATGTAACCGATCTTGCCCTTTAAATAGGGTCCTAAAGTAAAGTGGATATATCATCCAAAGCTACATTAAATAGATACACATAAGGAGTTCCATACATATAAGATAGTGAAAAATCAGAGAATAAAATGGATACACTCAATTTTAAAAGTATTGCAGTGAAGCTCCATTTGAGTGAGAAGATGGAGGAGTTGCAACACAATATGGAAGATATGCTCCATTTAAATCATGACGATGAAAGTAGTCAAAAAAAGAAGCTCAAGGAAACATCGTATGAGGTTGTACAGAGAGGGGTTACAAAAACTACAAAGCAGAAAAACAGACAAGATAAGATGAAACAACGTCAAAAGATGGAGAAGAGTGAGAAAGAAAAAGGGAATGAAGGTAGTCAAGGAAAGAAACCCGATGAGAAAAAGAATGAAGGTAGTCAAACAAAGAAACCCGATGAGAAAAAGAATGAATGTAGTCGAGGAAAGAAACTTGAGGAAAAAAAGAATAAAGGTAGTCAAACAAAGAAACCCAATGAGAAAAAGAATGGAGGTAGTCAAGGAAAGAAACCCGAAGAAAAGAAGAATGAAGGTAGTCAAACAAAAAAAACCGATGAGAAAAAGAATGGAGGTAGTCAAGGAAAGAAACCCGAGGAAAAAAAGAATGAAGGTAGTCAAACAAAGAAAGCCGATGAGAAAAAGAATGGATGTAGTCAAGGAAAGAAACCCGAGGAGAAAAATAATGGAGGTAGTCAAGGAAAGAAACCCGAAGAAAAAAAGAATGAAGGTAGTCAAACAAAGAAACCCGATGAGAAAAAGAATGGAGGTAGTCAAGGAAAGAAACTCGAGGAAAACAAGAATAAAGGTAGTCAAACAAAAAAAACCGATGAGAAAAAGAATGGAGGTAGTCAAGAAAAGAAATCCGAGAAAAAAAAGAATGAAGGTTGTCAAACAAAAAAACTCGATGAGAAAAAGAATGGAGGTACTCAAGGAAAGAAAACCGAGGAAAAAAAGAATAAAGGTAGTCAAACAAAAAAACCCGATGAGAAAAAGAATCAAGGTAATCAAGGAAAGAAACCCGAAAAAATATTGCATGTTGATATCGAGATTGGGGCTAAAAAAAATATAGAGAAGGAAAATGAAATTGATAAGATGAAATTATGTTGGAAGTCCAAAGAAGATGGAAATAGAAATAACCAAAAAAAGAATCTCAAAAAAAAATCACATGAAGTTGCTAAGAAGGATGCTGAAAAAAATAGAAGGATCGGAAGCAAAAAAGATAGTAAAAAGTCCGCTAATTTATCAAGTCTACAAAAAAAGGTAGGAAAATTTGAGATAGAAGAAGTGAAAGCTAAAGAGGAATATAAATATGATGATGAGGAGGAAGAGGGGGAGGAGATTGACGAGGGAGGGGAGGATGTAGAGGATGATAATGACGAGGAAGAGGATGAGGAGGGGGGAGAGGATGTAGAGATTGATGATGACGAGGAGGAGGATGAGGGGGAGGGGGAGGAGGATGTAGAGGATGATGATGACGAGGAAGAGGAAGAGGATGAGGAGGGAGAGGAGGATGTAGAGGGTGATGATGACGAGGAGGAGGATGAGGATGAGGAAGAGGGGGGTGTAGAGGATGATGATGACGAGGATGAGGACGAGGAAGAGGAGGAGGGAAAGGATGTAGAGGATGATGATGACAAGGAAGAGGATGAGGAGGAGGAGGATGTAGAGGATGAGGAGGGAGATGAGGATGTAGAGGATGATGATGACGAGGACGAGGAGGAGGGGGAGGAGAATGCAGAGGATGATGATGACAATGAAGAGGATGAGGAGGAGGGAGAGGAGGATGTAGAGGGTGATGATGATGAGGAGGAGGATGAGGATGAGGAAGAGGGGGGTGTAGAGGATGATGATGACGATGAAGAGGGTGAGGAGGGGGAGGAGGATGATGATGACGAGGACGATGAGGAGGACGAGGAAGAGGAAGGGGATGATGACGAGATGGAGGAGGATGATGAAGAGGGTGAGGAGGGGGAGGAGGATGATGATGACGAGGACGATGAGGAGGACGAGGAAGGGGGAGGAGGATGATGACGAGATGGAGGAGGATGATGAAGAAGAAGACGATGAAGATGGAGAAGAGGGAGGCATAGGTGGATTACTTGTAGAGGCATGGAACGCTCTTCTTGAGAAGTAATTATGTTTGATCTACAACAAAAATGATTTCGTATATTGTATTTATCATCTTTTCGTGAGCGTGGCTTTAATTGTTTATACCTTTTGTTTCATGATTTACTGTTGATGTGAAAGTATCTGATGTACTTGATGTTAATTTGTAAGAAGTTGAAAGACTGATGATGATTGTCATGTAATTTGATTTTGTTAGTGATTTCTTTCTATTTGGTCTTTTTTAGGAAACTTTTTATTTGGTTCTAAATATTGTATCATTTTTTGGTTATGCAAACCAAAAAAGGTTTAATCTAGAAAGCGAGAATGCCAAACATATACTGTAAATCTATTCTCTCGTCGATCTTCAGAAAAAGAAAAGGGGAAAAAATCCAGCTTTAATATTGAAAACAAAATATGGGTAATATGATCTTACACATGAGCAAATATACCGTGATCTTAAGCTCACGGAGCCCTTCCGTGAGCGCACCTCCAAAAACATATCAAATCACCTTCGAATTTCGATTTATATGACCCAATAGATTCTTTATATCAAAATCTTACGGGATACAAAAATTTTCCGTTTTTGAAAATTTTGAAGTATTTATTTGAGATTTTTATAAAAGTGATGATTTTATTAATCTACACTCCATAAAGAGGGGTAGATTTCCAAGCATCTCAACCATGCCACATCATCACTCTTATTGACCATTGATTTTGTTTGAAGCTCTTCATCTACTTTGATCTAATGGCTAATATTTTTTTCTCTCCTCATTAAATAAGATGAATGTGAAATGTCTAAAACAAATTTTAATCCTTAAAATGATCCAACATTCATATATATTATTATTTATAGATTATTGCATTATTATTATTATTTAATTACATTAAAAACTAAAATTTTTGTTTAAATTTTTTTAATGTAAACATTTAAAATTTTATAAAATTCTTAGTTATTTATTTGATACTACTTTTCCGAGCGAAGCCCGAGTTACAGCTCTAGTATCCATAAAAGAAATTTCTCAAAAAAAAAAAAATAGTATCCATAAAAGGGCTAATCCTTAAGAGGATCTCATGAACAGCTTATCCAACGATCCACATTTTTCAGCCCGGCTCATCTCCTTGCATCTTGATTTCCTTAACTACCTTGGTGTCTGTGGACTCGGCTCATCACTAAAATTAGTTCCCGGCATTGTCCTTTTATGGATGGCATCATCGGTTTAAAGACATTTCCTTTGAACCATTTCTATATTAAAGGAGGTGAAAGATGTATATCACATGCACCCCTCATGGTAGGTGGCCCACATATTACCTTATCTAACGTTATAGGCTTATGTAGCCTCATTTTTTTTTTTTTGAGAATACCTGTCTCGCCCCTCCTATAATCTCTCTTCTACATATCTGTTAAGATTTTTTTTTTTTTTCTTTAGGAATAGTCTAATATTTTTTAATTCACTACTATGGCAGAAGAACAATTTGATAAGCTGAAAAATTGGAACGATTAGTTGAAATATATATTGTTCCATTTTGTTGATATTTTGATTTCCAAAATCTTTATTATTTATCTCAAAATATCGTGTTGATATTATGTATATACAATATGTTCTTGATATAAAATTTTATTATATTGATACTTTATGAAATATAAGAGCTATACTATTATATTACCATTAGCATTACGGACCAAAATGCTAACGCCTCAAAATTTATGTTATCGTGTTCGAAATCACAATTTATGGTGTTCAAAAAATTCTTTATAGGAAAATTTGGGGAGTACAAAAAATTTTCATTTTTAGAGTTTTGTAAGTGTTTGTTTTGAATTTTAGATAATAGCTCATAAATATTAATAAAATGTTGATGTTTGTAAATGCTATTTTAAAAAATGCAAAACAAATACTTAGAAAACTCTAACAATAAATTTTTTTTGTTTCCCCAATATTTTCATGTAACAATTTATTGAGCACCATATATAAATCGTGATTTCGAATATGATAACATAAATTTTGAGACGTTAGTATTTTGGTTTGAACTGAAATGCTAACGTTAGTATATGATAGTCTAACTCAAAATGAATATAAGTAATTAATTGTATTATTGTTTAAGTTTCGTTAGATATATAACAACGCATTTGGTTGTGTGGCGGAGCGCGCACAATAACTAGTTGTATAGCCATTTTTAAAAAATCTCAGATAAATACTTAAAAAATTTTAAAAATGGAAAATTTTTATATCCTGTAAGTTGTATTTACTGACTCATACAAATTCAAATTTGGAGATGATTTATTCAATTTTTAGAGAGGTACGCTCACGGAAGAGCTCTGTGAGCTTAAACTCACAGTATATTTGCTCCATACACATTATGACAATATGACACCGTGAGCCAGCCATTAAAAATAATATGGATTTCCTTAAAATAAAGTCCTAATTTTTTTTCTATATGCACCTTCAAATTATAATTCTTCAATTAACGGTTTAATATTGATACATTTCAGAATACAATGAGTATATATAAATCATCTAAATTTTGAGGTAAACAAGAAACTCGTTAAAGTTTTGAACCTGCCATCTCCAGTAATGCCTCACTTCTGTATACGTAACGTTATCTTTCTTCAAGATCAAACAAAAAGTTAAAGAGTTAATTCGACAGAAAAAAAAAAAAAAGAACTTGGAATCTTTTTCCTTCCTTCCCACAAATTCTTCAATATTAATATGTTAGATTCTTCATGTACAACTTATTAATATCTAACCAGTAGAAGCCATCTGTTGGATTGACAAATTCGTATATATATATACCAATATACTGTGGAAAATATGAATTAATTATTTGTATATATCTGTTATCGTTATCGTTATCTTTATAATTTGCATTCAGCCGTCGAGTAGATTAAGGTTATCAACTACTGCATACTATGTTTTCCTTTAAATACCATGCATGCTTATATATGTATTAAGCACTTCGTAATAAAAATAAATAATTTTATCTTTATCATTGACAATTAAAGATTTATAAACAAACAATATAAATGATAAATCACTATCGGAGTCGTTTGGATTTATGAACCCGCAGTTCGGACCCGTTTATTTCCGCCAGATCTATCGCTGTTTATTCCGTACTTAATTTGGGTCAGAATCAACTCACCTGCTGTTGCTATATATGCATGTTCTTTACTCTATTGGAAAGCTCATGATGTGCTCGATGAAATGCCTAAGTGACTGAAGATGGATGCAAATGAGTTAGCCAAGGTCAGACCCAATTGCGTGACGTCGTAGAAATGATTGTGAATGCTTGTGTTGTGTATAGATTGATCTGAGAATCGAGAGTTGTATGATCAGTACCTGAAGTACCTTGTTCGGTACGTGGTTCTCTGCCATATATGGGTCTTCCTTCCATAGTAGTTTCTTTCGATAAAATCCAGCGGTCGTGCCTGATTCAAGCATCCATGGTTTACAAAACTCAATTCCGAGATTGTGTCGTGCTACTGGTACAGCTTACTGGAAGTGTTGCTGCTGATGATAGTAAACGTACACTCAATTGCTCGGTTCATCGCTCGGTTTGATTTGGCCTTACTGGAGGTTAGAACTCATAGAATTCTACAGTTGGTAATTCTGAAATTGAGTGAACTTTGTATTACCATAAGGTTGCAGGCATAATGCAGATTTTCCTTTGCAGCTCAAAAGCCCTACTACAAATTTGCTCTAGTAGTTTTAAAACAAGAATTAATAATGTCGTGTTGTTGTTAGTGCCCTTCGCGGTCTGATCAGTTATTGAAAATAAGATATTTAATAAAATTTAAAAATATTAACAAAATCTTAAAAATAGAAAAAAGTTTGTATATACTTTTTTTAATTTATAGATTGATTATGCCCTTTAGCTTTCGAGGGAGGGATATTTATGCCTAAACCAAATGATGGAGAAACAAACCGGGAGGTACGTAAGGAAGGCATTTTGGACAACAGAGATGGAGAACCATCACTGTGGGAGTTTCTTTATATATTGCTCGTTCTTTTGCAATTTTTAACGCCAACCGAGTAAAACATAGATATCAAGGAACAACGAAAGCAAATAATGGTCGTACCTACAACATATGAATAGTAACTTGTTTGCGAATCATCAATGCTGTTCAATAGCATTTCATCACTAGTATGTTTATTTGATAAAAGTAGATGTTTATGTTTAACTAGGTATATATAAAGCAGTACTATATTTTGGTCACTTGCAGCCATTCTTGTTTAGGTTGAACCTCTCTTTTGACAATGCTGACCTACATGTTCAACATGAGATCAAAAATATTGATGTCACCAGCACTATAAAAGGTATTAGAATCGAGGACTTCTGGGTAGGAAGTGACAATCTGCAGTAATCTTTTGCAATAAACTTATTTACTGAATTTATATGATTACATGGTACCGAGGACCAGAGATTGCTTTACTAAAATATATAATAAAGAACAAGAATACAGCAACTCAAGTTGACACAAAAAGGCAAGTACGAAAACATATATGAAAGATTAAGAAGCTAATTCACCTATAACAATATTGATGCAATAGTTCTATTAAAAGAAAATCAAGAAATCTCACTGAGTTCCCATAATTTGATGGTACCATCATCACTTGCTGATGCCAGAAGTCTCGAGTCCTGCATGTTAATTTGTAGGTTTATAAGATGGCTACATAAAAGAGGAGGCGAATGCAAACTACAAGTTGTAATTGCAGTCACTTCCAAAAATATTATTGAATATATGTGACCCCAATGGACCATTGAAATTATCTTTTGGCGGTCTACCTGATTATAGCCACAAATTGTCAAATGATTACCCTCCTTTGACTTGAAAGTAGCCTTCAAGCCATCATTTGCAACTATTACAATTATGGTAAAAATTTTAAAAAGATATTGGAACTCAAACCTTGGGATTCCACCGAACAGAGTTAATATCCATCTCATGCGCTTTTTCCTTCTTCAAGAGCAGTCTATACGACGGTTCATCAACCTATATGTTTTAATGATTAACATATATTTTTCAAATTGCTTTTTTAATTGTATCTTTGTGGTTCAAAAGCATTATATCCAATATTGCTTAATGAAATTTTAACCCCTATGTAGCCAAATACATGTTATATATCTCTGGCCACAAAGTTCACAAGACGAGAAGTATTTTAGAAATAACATAACTAATTCTGCGCCTTTCGGTTATGACTATGGGTAAGAAAATGAATTACCGAATTGCCCTTTTCCTCCACAAAAAGGCAGAGAGCATCATCACCAGCTCCGCTTGCTATAACACTCTCACTGTAATAATAGAATCATGACTCTTAGTAAGAAAACTTCACGCATTTGGTGGCTGCGATTACACAAACTGAACATACTTCCCTCATAAGTACAACACCAACAGCAAAAATAACAAAGCCTTTGGTCACAAACAAGTTGGCGTAGGCTAGAAATGAAACCCAACCAGAGCCACAGAAAGCAAAATAAACAGAAATAATAAAAGAACTAAGTAAAACAACAATTTCCCTTGTCAGAACCATAAATATTAAAAAAAAAAAATTGTTAACTATCTCAATCTTAAATCAAAGACGTTTCCTTGAAGTTACTTGTAAAAAAATGGATACCTTGACCAGTCAGCAGAAAAGATAGTACGACCGTGGTATCCAGACAAGGTGCAGAGGTGCCTCCTGAAATACATGAACACCTAATTATTAGATCACATTTCTCAAGCAAAAAAAAAAAAAGAAAAAAAAGACTAATATATGTAAATAAATACAAAGAAAGTAAATTCTAGTATATACCAAGGTGCAAATCCTTCCATGTCTGAATGAGAAACGGCACTGCTGGTGTCCCATACTTTTAGAGTAAGGTCATCACTGGAATACATAACTGACGATTAGACTAGGGTTTTATTCCTCATTTATTGAGAGGTTGCGGAATAAAAACAAACTATACCTTGCTGTAACCATTCTATCTCCACTCGAGTTGAAAGAAACAGACCATACTGTCGAAGTATGCCCGCTGTGTATAAAGAATAGATGCACAAAATGTACTCAGAATCAACACCTTCACATAAGGCAACAAAGTAAAATATCAAGTACTCCAGTTTACGGAATTAAATTATAGAGTTTGCATGGCTTCTCGAATATTTCTATGTTTTGCAGGGTCCTTAAATAATCATGTTTCATGCTAAGAATGGGAATAATAGCAGGAAGAAATCTACAACTTTCTGTACCCGCTATTCTCATTTAAGGTTTGTACACAATGCCAATCATCACCATCTCCATCCTCTGCCCATACCTATAAGTTTCCGACAAAAGAGTATTTATGTGAGGAGACAAGAAGGATCCGCTGCGTTACTGGCAAAGACCAAAAAAAAGAAAAAAAAATTGTGCCTCCAGAAAAGTCTACAAAATTAAACAAGTTCCTCTATATAAGGTTCTGCAGAGCACAAACAAGACTTAAGAAAACTAATGCACTTCTTTCCTTCCCTATTATGATCTCCCGAAATAAGGAACAAAAAAAAAAAAAAAAGCAATAAAAAAGATATCAAGGGATATAGGACAGAAATATACTGAAATTGTTTAATCCTCTTCTATACATGATTGAAGGCTCTCTAGCAAAGAATAACCCCATATTAACATATACAAAGAAAGAATGACAAAAGTATACCTTGATGGAGTTGTCATAGCTAACAGAGACCAATAAATCAACCAAAGGATGCCACTGCACCATCTTAACATCTTGTGAGTGTCCTTGAAGCACAGTCAGACATTCATATTCATCTCCAGGTTGCACTTCCCAAATCCACACAGTCTTATCTCTGCTACATGTTGCCAGGTACGTCCCCGAGCAACTCCAAGAGACACTCTTCACCTCATTCTCATGTCCCTACACAATAGAAAATCAGAATTTTAGTCCTCCCGTTGATATTTGACAACATCAATATTGCCAAATTGACAAAGTACACTGTGCCATTGATATTTAACAACATTAATATTACCAACCTAACAAAGTATACTGCTGATTAAAATAGCTTGACCACTTAAACTACAAAAATGTGTAGAAATCAACTTATAAGAACAACTGATCTGACTCAAAGGGTGTGCTAGAACCATCAACCATGTATGAAAATTGGTAGTAGTACTAGTAACTAACTGTTAAGAATAAAAATACTCTGTCAATTACCTCCAAGGTAGCAACGCATTCAAAATCTCCGCCAACATACTTCCAGATTGCCGTTGTGGCGTCAAAGCTAGCCGTGGCCAAGAACTTACCGCACGGTGACCAGGCACAAGACCTGACCGTGCGATTGTGCGTGTCTTCCAGAATAGTCTAAAAAAATTGAAATCAACAACAATCAGAAGCTACATAAAAGAAATGTTCTTTCTGGACACCCAAACAAGCACACGCCGCATAACGAAAAAATAAATGGTGAATTGGTACAGTTCTAATTGTGCAACAATCATGTATGATTACAGCCACTTTGAACAATATGATCCATCATGAGAAACATCTTGCGTTCATTGAAACATTGTCCATATATCCATAGAGGTGTACATAATGTAACAGATATACATCCGAACTGTAACAGTTACATTCCAAAATGTAACCTATGGACGGTTTTTCTACGGACGCCAGGTATTACTCATTCATCGTATCATTCACTGGCAATTGTTGAATCAATTGAACAAGCAATGTTACTTTCGGAAACCACAGAATTACCCTTTTCGGCTTTACCTTGTTTACCTAATTAACCTACCTATAATTTCCCTAACATCTAATAACTGTACAGTAAAACTAAAACTAAAACCCTTCCCTTCAACTCAATCTACGAATCCGAGAGAGGTAAAAAGGCAAAAGCTAAAGTGTATACCGAGCACTCCCACTGGCGAGCGGGCCCCGCCTGCCAGATCCGGACGGTCTTGTCGCCGCTGCAGGAGGCGAGGACGGAGGACGCTCCGCCGCAGTTGTGCGGGGCCGGGTTCCAGGCCAGCGCCCAGACCCGATCCGCGTGGCCGGAGAGCGCCTGCACTTCCCGCAAGTCGAGATTCGAATCCGCCAACTCCATCTCTGCGTGTGAGAGAGGAGACGGAGAGGGCGGAAGGAAGGATGGATGGATGGAAGGAAGGATCGGAAAATGGAAGTGCGAAGCAAAGTCTAACTACGCCTCCGATTGATTGATCGAACACTTTTTTTTATGTTTGGTTTGGTTTTTTGTTAGGGTTTTATGGTTTGGCGGTGCCGCGAACGGTGTAGCCAGTTTTGGAGCGGGCCGGACGGACGGACCTGGTCAGAGCATCTTCTAAGAGACTCACTTAAAATGGATTTCAATATATCTATATTGAGTGTCATCCTAAATTTTTTGGAACAATTTTCATCTCAATCTGCAACAGATTTCCAAAATATGGATCCCAATACATTTAAACTGAACCAAATTATGGATCCCGATATATTTGAACGGTCTGGATTTGGCTCTAATTTTGAGAAATCATATTGGGAGTGCTAAAAACTGGGCAAAAATAGGGAGATTTGGCTCTAGTTTTAGGAGTGCTAAAAATAGGGATAGTTGTTTGGATATCTCTTGGAGATGGTTTTCTCTCCTTAATTCCCAATTTTGGTGTTAGGAGTGTTTTAGGACATCTATTGGAGATGCTCTCAGGAACTTAGGATTATTTAGGAACTTGGTCTTTGCTATGGTTATGCAGTTATGCTATGGTATGCTATGTATGGTAAATATTTTTACGTGCATACCCTTCGTTTGGTAAGCGTAGTAAGTTAAAGAAGAGTAAAACACTAAATCACCTTAAAGCAGTAGTGTTTGGTTGTAGTGAAGTAAATAGATGAAGTAAAGTGAGTAGAATGTGTAAAAGATGTGAAATGTTGGTGATTTAGTTTACTACACCTATATAACTACGTTAACTTAATACACCTTAAATCACTTGCGTTTGATGACTTAAAGCACCTTAAATCACCTTAAATCAATTTTACCACGTTGCCAAACGGGGGATAGAATGGAACAATGGACGTAAAAGATTTTAAGAATGGTGTTTTGGGACTTTTTTGGGTGTAAGCAAATTCATTGGCTTTTGTTTCTGTTGACGGATGGATGATCATAAAATTAAATCTTAGATAATTTTATTTTAAATTCTTAAATAACAAAACTAATTGATAAAAATGTGTTGTTTATATCATAAAAAAAGTATTATCACACAACAAATTATGTCATTTTATTTTTTTTATTAATCAACTGTTCAAAATTTATGATTTTTTTCTCTTGTCCTAAACCTGATGACTATTGAAATGATATATGTTAATACTTTATTATTTTAAATTTGTGTATATGCTATTGAGATAATCTAAAATACATCAAATGATTTAGATTTGTCAATTTATGTATAAATAATAAAATAACTACCATGCATACCAATGTCAATGAGAAAACTCTCTTATTTAAATGACATGAGAAAACGAGTGCCAACTATTCAAATTTAAAATCCGAAAGTATGAAAATAAACCCAGTCCAGAAGAACACAAAATAAATTAGTGGAGCTCAGAAATTATATTAGTCCAATGAATTATAATTAAAATGGCAGCATTCTAAATTTTGAAGTAATTACTTCCCGTGTCAGTTGTATTGTACCAAATGCTGAAACTTGTGCATATGTCCGAGGAAACTATCTTCTGGGTTATAGTCTTATAGAAAACTTTGATATGAAAATATTGGCTCAAGAAAAAAGAGTTTACTGATATCTACCCAGATGAAGGGTTACAGATTACATGGTTCACATCTGGTAAATCTCTTATGCAATTTCCTTAAAACCTCATGCACAATCACTTTGTTTGCTGCTTCAGTCAGGTGAAACCCATCAAACGATACATACTCCGAGGGATGGGCACAAACTCGCGATCCTGCATCGCCGCAGTTCACTGACCGCGAGAAATTGTACGGGCCATCGCCTCCACAACACGCAACTAGTGATGCCTGAAATCCTACATTATAATGATGTACCAGTTTAAATAACAAAGACTATATATTCTGGCATACTGGTACAGGCAAAAGGTAAGGAAATATTAACAACCGTATCTTGTTGGTGATTTGAAGATTTTAATGGATGCGCCATAGTAGTCGGCATAAAGGATTGTCGCGTGCGGGTACAGTTGTTGGAGCTTACGCAACTCATCTTGCAGCAATTTGTCATGGTAAGTTGAGAATTCGTTCAGCCATTTGATGCAGCCTGTCTTCTTGTCATAATCCTTTCTGTTTTGGCTTTGGAACATGGTGAGGTAGAATGGGGCACAACCAAATGGTACTGTACCAGGTACCACTAGCGTCTCGGCACCAAGCTCTATTAGATCCTACAAGATTTTTAAAAAAAAAATACATATTTTACGAGAGTAAAGATAGCGTGAGTTTAAACTCACGCAGCCATTCCGTGAGCGCACTCCAAAAACAGATACTTTCTGGCAGCTAATTGATAATGTATAGTCTAATTTTAGTTAGAATTAAGAAAGTATTGTATCATTCTTGCATCGATCCCGTGATAAAATATTTTGTAATGAAATCAAGAGAAGAAAGTGGAGGTGGTCAATTAAAATTCTTTGTACTACACAAATTCACAGAACATTGAACTTAAAAATAAAGATGAAGTAAGAGAACTAGAACCTTGGCGTCGGAGCTAATGGCATTTTGATAACCCCTGGTACAAATGTGTATATGTCTCTAAATGGCAAATTCACAGCTGATGGTACCAGATAATCATTTACTCCAATCTCGCCTACCAGGAAGAAGGACCTTCTGACGATATCTTTGCAATCTGTCCCAAAAGTATCACAATTAAATGCTTAGCACTGTCAGGACAATATTCTTACTCACAAAGAAATGATCTCAGAATTGGACTAGAGCATGTTCTAATTAAGGAGTTGTACCGGACAAGTCGAAGGTTAGTTTTACCACTACGAGTAAACCATATCATGAAATTAAATTAATATGAAAAAGAAATAAAATCAACCAATTATGAATGCATGAATGGCTTAACATTTGATGCATTGTGTGTATGACACAAGATAGGTTAATTTAAGCAAATATACCAGATTTGGGGCATATAGTCTTCAGTAGTTTCTTGAACCATTGGATCTGAAGTGCCAGAAAACCAACCCTGCTATCAACTGATATTCCCTTTTCCCTGAAGAAAGAATGGTTCATAGCTGTCGCGCCTCCGACAGCAAAATTGGCACCGAACTGAAAGTCCTCTGCTGTCTTCCCATCAAGGTATGGTATTGGTAATGGAAAACCAAGAGCTTCAGCTACATCATATTATATATGTTACTGATATGAAATTTGATTTCCAAAGCTATCTGAGTTTTAGTGACTGTTCGGCAGACACAAATTCTGTAGATTTCTATAGGAATTGAGAGTCTATAGAAAATAATTTCTATTTACTGTTCGGCACATTATCCTATCAATTCTTAATAGGAATTTATTCCTCTAAAATGGTTGTTTTTACAGAAAAATATTAATTAGGTTGGACTAGATTATTTTTTTTCCTATATGGGCTCTTTGTAGGATTTCAAATAATGTGAGATTCAGAACTAGTTTTAGTAACCCAAATTTGATACACCAAAGTCGGCAAAAACTCAGCCATCAGAGCAATAATATTAAGTTTGATTCAAATAGGAGAACTTTTATTACCAAAAAAGTCAGCAAGAACTCGGCCATCAGAGTATCGGCCAGTGGGGCGGTGAAAGTAGGTCTCGCCATAAGGAAAATGCGTACCAAGGAAGGAAGTGTCGTTACCAGCAATGTGCTTGAAGTTACCGGTGTCAGTGAGTGAGTCTCCAAAGAAGAACATCCTGGTGTAGCATCCAGCAGAGAACTTGGGGAGGCTTATGAGCAGAAGAAATATGAACACAGTGAGAATTGATGAGAGCTTGATCATGCCATTGCATAAGCATAACATTGTAGCTAAGCTAGCTGCTTCTCTTCCTTTTCTCCAGAATAGGGGCTTTAGAACAGTAAATTAAGTTGTATGTCATTAACTCAATATTGTTATTTATATTTTCATTTGAGATTGGTGATAGTTGACTTTGCATGTGGGTTTCTATAATTTTAAGTGCCTTGGATCGATCTCCTTCGGTAACTCATAGGAAATCGAGCTGATTGATTCATGCATATTTAGGAGTGCATCTATTTATCTGTCACAAATTGTGTAAGTTATTCAAATTAAAAATAGATAATCTTGTAATTAATTGACTTGAGATCTCCAAACAGTACTAGCTCTCTTCTTAAATCGTCTATCCGTCGAACTTCCATGTGGCGGGCCGGTGGTGATCAATGTTACAAACTTACAATATTGAATATATCCACTCATTCAGTGTACTTGTACATAAATAATAATGATGATGATGATGATATGAACTAAAATAATTATTAGCAATTTGGGGATTAAAAAAGAATAAAATCAATCATTTGTATGCATAAGAGACAACAGAGGAAGGTGGCATCTTAATCCCCACATGCAAAGTCCACCATGTCACCAATCTCAAACTTAATCAAGCTATGCATATATTCCGAAGTCAATTGCGTGTGCTTCCCTGGTACGAAAAGTTCCAATTTCAAATCAGTGAAAGAGGAGAAGAAGCATACTACAATGGTACGCAATGGCATCCAGCTCTCGTCAATTCTCGCTGTATTCATACTTCTTCTGCTCGTAAACCTCCCCAAGTTCTCTGTTGGATGCTATTCAAGGATGTTCTTCTTCGGAGACTCACTCACTGATACTGGTAACTTTAAGCACCTTGCTGGTAACGACACTTCCTTTCTCGGTACCCATTTTCCTTATGGGGAGACCTATTTTCACCGACCCACCGGACGCTACTCCGATGGCCGGGTTCTTTCCGACATTTTTGGTTAGAGTTCTTCTCTCTTAGAAAAATTAAACTCAGCTTGTCAGAATAAAATTTCCTACCATTCACATGTACAATTTGATGCTGCAGCTGAGGCTCTTGGTTTTCCATTACCCATCCCGTACCTCGATGGGAAGACAGCAGAGGACTTCCAGTTCGGTGCCAATTTTGCTGTAGGAGGCGCAACAGCTATAAACCATTCTTTCTTCAAGGAAATGGGAATACCAGTTGATAGCAGGGTTGGTTTTCTGGCACTTCAGATCCAATGGTTCAAACAATTACTGAAGATGATACGCACCGATCCTGGTATAATTTCTTAAACCTATCTTGTTGCATATGAATCAATCTGTGTATAATACATCGATCAAATGTTTTGTGCATTAATTATTGGTTGATTTCATTAATTTATCTGTATCTTTTTCAATTGAACATTTCCTGGCAACAGTTTAATTCGCTCGTAGCGAAGAAATTAACCGCATTACTGTAATTTAGTCGGGTAGGATTCCCTAAGACCCGCTGTACTCGGCCATAAAGTAATTCCTTTGTGGTTAAGCCCTGTTTTACTGATAGAGCCAAGTAATCATGATGTGTTGGACAGATTGCGACGATATCGTTGGAAGGTCCTTCTTCCTTGTAGGGGAGTTTGGAGTAAACGATTATCGCATGCCATCGGTCATGAATTTTCCATTTAGAGATATATATACATTCGTACCAGGAGTTATCAGTGCCATTAGCTCCGGCATTAAGGTATCGTTCTCTTATCTTAATTAGTTTGCAAGTTCAATTTATTTGAATTTATAGAGTACATAAATTGTAGCAAAACCGCTCTTTTAAAATATGTGATTTTCACTTTTGAAGGATTTGATAGAGCTCGGTGCCAGGACTCTACTGGTGCCCGGCATTACGCCATTCGGTTGCGTTCCATGCTACCTCACCATGTTTCAAAGCCAGAACAAGGAAGACTACGACGAAGAGACGGGTTGCATCAAGTGGCTGAACGAATTTTCAGATTACCATAACAAGCTGCTGCAAGCCGAGTTACGTATGCTGCAGAAACTATACCCGCACACAATGATCCTCTATGCCGACTACTACGGAGCCTCCATTGATATCGCTGAATCGCCGAAAAGATACGGTTGTTTAATTTTCTTACCCTTTGCCACTACATTATATCCAAAATCACAGTATTCATAATTGAACCCAGTACAAGACTAATTTTATGAATGTATGATGCAGGATTCGATACATCACTAGTTGCATGTTGCGGGGGCGATGGCCCGTACAATTTCTCGCAGTCAGTGAACTGCGGTGATGCCGGGTCAAGAGTCTGCGCCGATCCCTCAAAATACGTATCATTTGATGGATGGTTTCACCTGACTGAGGCTGCAAACAAAGTAGTTGTGCATGAGGTTTTAGAGAAATTGCATAAGAAATTTACTAGATGTGAATTGTTTAACCCTCCCTCTAGGTAGAAATGAAAACAGCTAGCTTTTGCCTTCAATGCTATGTACTCAACTATATAATTATGATAATGTGAGTTTACAAAAATCAATAAATTGTTACATTTATTTAGGGTATAATGATTTTATATTTTTAAACGCATTATTATTGATTCATTTGAAATCCTTAACTTGCTGAACTTAATGTTGTAGTACTTTTCCCTCCCACCTCAAGATAGAAGTGTATATATACAATGGGTTTATTTAGATAATTAGTACAAAAATAATTAAAAAGATGTAAATTTTGGTTTCAGCATTTGATTTCAAAATTTGCAAAATATCAGTAATGGTTTTATTTAGTCAATTATATACATAAAGTTGAATCCTGTAATTAGGTGTATGTGTTTGCCTTAACCTGGCTCGGTCCAATTTTCTTTTTTCTTTATTTTGGGGAAAAAGTAAAGCACCCATATAAGTGGGAGTCCGCATACCTTGCAATGGTCAGGGTAGAGCAGTGAGAAATGATCAGGGTAGAGCAGTGAGAAATGATCAGCTAATACTATAGTAATCATTATTTCGGACAGCATCAAGATTTTCGCCTAGCTTTTTAGGGGGGGATTTTGCCCCTTACGTACACATGTGCTACCCCAGGTGATGTAAGTTCTATAAGTGGCCCCCTTCCATTTGCTTACGGAACAAAACGATTCAGTACATGAATACAAAACATAGATAAAACCAACTTATATAGGGGTGTACCAAAAAACCTGCAACCCGGCTGACCCATCCGACCCACCCGACTCAATCCGTTTTTTACCGGGTTAGAGATATTACTAGATTGGGTTGGATTGTAATTTTGACTAACCCATTATGTCAGATTGGGTTAAATACTAAACCTAAACCTACTTAAAGACCTAAATGACTCGGGCCGAAATTAAAATTGACATTCTTCGCAAACATATTCGTCTTAAAATAAACATCCATATAGTTCATAAATTACAAATTTGAGATAAATATTATAAAATCAATATAATTGTTACAAATTTTGTATTTATATGAACATATAAACACTCATTCCATGGTCACTTAATGTTTCCGTTCGTCTTATCAGTAGAGGTGACAAAATCTGATTCAACCTGAAAAATCCGTCCGACCCTACTCGACACGAACTCGATCTGACCCGTGTTTCAGGGGAACTCAAACAAACCCGAACCCGACCCGACCCGTGTTCTAGGGAAATTTAAACTGACCCAAATCCGACCCGTGTTTCAAGGAAAGTCAAACAAACCCGAACCCCACTCGACCTAACCCAAACAACCCCAAACCTAAGATGACCTGGGAATAGAGGTACAAAATATGACCAGACCCGAAAACCCGCCTAACCCGAACCCACCCGAAAAAATGCCGGCAGACGTTAACCCAATACTCGACCCGACCTGAAAAAATGCCGCCAATAATCAACTCGATACCCGATCCGACCCAACCCGACAATCTGTCACCTCTACTTATCACACACCATACAAGGTAGGCAGACCTCAAAACCAGATTGTCACAACAGCACTTCCAATCACGGCCCAATAACCTTCAATTTGGGCCGGGACAGGCCGTCTAAATCTCGGCCCAATTTAACCCCTCTCTCTCTTGTTCAACCAATCAATCAACCAAGCGGAAGAAGAAAAGAACCAGAAGAAGAAATCAAGAAATCAAGAAATCAAGAAAGAAGAAGAACGAAATCCAGATCGGGAAAGGAAATGGGGGTGTGGGACTCGCTCTACCGCGTCGTGATGCGCCGCAACTCCGTCTACGTCACCTTCGTCATCGCCGGGGCCTTCGCCGGCGAACGGGTACTCCTTCCCCTTCCCCTCTCTTTACCTCTCAGTAGAGTTGTTCCAATTTAGATCTGTATGGTTTGGTACCGAATCAGAGAGAACAACGGCATGTTGAATGTTGGATGATTTGTGAGTTTTGTTGTGTTATGTTACAGGCAGTGGATTATGGAGTGCACAAAATTTGGGAGAACAACAACATTGGGGTATGTTTCCTCTTTTTCTTTTTTTCTTATCAATTTGCGTTACCGTTTTCAAGTTTAGACCCTTACCAGTAGCATAATTGACATAGATTGAATTAGTTTTGAGGGTTCTTATAATGTAATGTAATGTAAACAACAAAGATTGGAACAAGTTGCGAATTGTTGCAAATCGCCTTGAATTCATTCCTCATAATTGTTACGAAAATATGGTTTTGTGAATTACAATGGTCGAAATACTGGGTGTATCTAATTTACAAGATCATTAAGTTTATTTGGTTGTTGTATATGCCCTGTATACAACTATCTACTTGAGCTAGTTTGTTAAAAATTTTGGGAATAATTTAAGTTGTAGGTAACGGTATGTGCCATTACTGTACCAGACTACATGTATGGATTGATTTAGGGCCGTAGTGTTCTGTAAACATAAATTCTGGTGCATTTAGTTCCTATCAATATTGTCCCCAGTTATAGAGATGGTTGATTAAGATAAACAAGTTCAAAATTGGAAATGGATAGTTCATAGTATTAATCTGTACCCACAATTGTGCAGTTGGTTTGCTGATCAAAACTACCTGAAATGAAAGCAGATATACTCATCTGATCTAGTAAACACTTGAGTATCTCAGTGAAAGTCTTGCTTCTAAAATATTCCTGGAAATCTAGATTTTCCATACCATTATGAAATTACTAGATTTTTCTGGAAGGCCCTACTCCGGTGTACATAATACGCTGTAGAATTGAGTCTGTGAGATAGTGAGGTCAAAATTGCAGACTAGATATGCTTGAAACCTTGGTAATGTTGCAAAGTTCCTATATAAGTACATAACGGTAACCTGAAGAGCCCTTGAAGAGCCCTTGGATAGCTCTATTGTAGCTGTAAAAATACCAGAAAGTATCAAAGTATACCTTATTAATGGCTAAGAATTGGAAGGACAGTGACAACTTATCTTTAGGCATGTCAAATACCAGAGGAAATTAGCGGTGCAGAGTAAATGCATACAGTTGCTGATGTGTGTTTAGGTATCTGAGGTTGAGTATGAGTGCACGGAAAGAAGTGGGGTAGCTAGGGATGTGAAATTACAACACAAGACATTCCTTGTATCGCCTTGCAATGGTTTCTCACTTTTTAATCAGTTGTGTCTATACTGTAGCATTCGGGGGGTAGTTTTCAAGTTACAAGGATTTAACAATAATCACATGATGGTTCTATGGCAAGCTACCATGATTGAACTGACATCTTTTTCTATTTTCTTTTTGTTGTGAATTTTCAACAGAAACGGTATGAAGATATACCAGTGCTGGGGCAAAGGCAGGCTGAGATGTGATTCTATTTCTTTTGCATTTCCTTTGTATTGAATAATGTAGATTCTGAAATGGACAAATCATTTCCAAACCAGTCAAATCCTCAGTTCTATTTTTCTTTTTATGAGGTATGTCAATTCCTTCAGGTTTTTTAGCACAACTTGGTAAAGATGCGGTTCATAAATGATTTACATTGAAAACTATATATTATTTTTGTAATTCTCTTGTCCCATACTCATAAGTCATATGATTGGTTATGTGCTCACTTTTTATTTAGAGGTAGCCTCACATACTGCTAAAGAAAATTAACGAAGCAGCCTACGGGCGTTTGTTTAAACAAGAAAGAAAAAGAAAAGGCTAACAGTAGTCCTGATTCTTAACTACTGATTATACATTTATACTTTTGTTTATGAAAGCTTAGTTGTCCCACACTTCCACCCTGAAAAACTAAACAAAATCTTACCATACTTAATTGAAGGCATTCCTTCAATTCAGCGTGGTCTCGTCTTTCCCAGTAAGAACAAAAGAATAATATGTATACATGCATTATTACAACTTTAGGAGCATGTAATATCCCCCCTTAGAAGGTGAACATATTAACATGTTCAGGCAGTAAACATATAATATGTCTAATTGTTGTTATTATAAGTTTTGAGGACGCTTCATTGATTGATGCTGCCTAATTGCAAGAGTAGGTTTGTATTCGATTGTTTTCATATATGAAAACGGGCATATAAGCCTTTCTTTCAAAAATAAAAATTGCAACAGTAGGGTTCTTAGAACTGTTTTTCTTGATAATGGTTGTTGTTATACTTACAGGGATTTGTTATCCAACTATTGTTTGTGGGTAACATCATTTTAGCTGTTATTGGTTTCCCGTTTCTCTGTTTGAGAACATGGATTCTGTAATTGTGATGGCGAGTTTTATTTAATAGGTAATGATGGCAGCAGGTTCTGACCCGAGATTAATGGATAATCTGCTGCCATAATTGTGATGGCAGCATCCTGTCATAGTCAACCTAGACGGTTCAGATTAATGTGGACAACTGGGATTTTTAAATAATGGGGGCTGTTTTTTGTATCCCATTGTCATAGAAACTATGACAGCTGATAAAAAGTCCGTGGATTCGTATCCTTAACTCATTTATCTCATGAGATTATTCGTACGAAAATATTGGCACGCTAAAATGACGCTAAAATGAATAAATAAACGAAGAAATAAATAAGCAATGCTTGGTCATATTCCACGTGAGGATTGCAAGGGAGTAGGTAAGAAAATTTTGATATGCAAGTTCACTATACAAATTAGAAAAAAATTTGAAATGAGCCCCTCGAGATGTTTCTATATTAAATTATTAATTAAACAAATACAATTGTCGTTTGTTTGGAAATTTAGTGCTCCCACAGTTTTTGGTCTGAGAACAGAAAACAGTGGGAACCCCAGCCAGCCAATAGATTGAAAAAACCTAATTAACCCAATTGATTCCAGGAAGCTATTGTGCTTTATGTGGCGAGTTCTTAAAAGTATTAAATCCTTACTATATATATAGAAGCATATTGAAAAAAATAATATGAAAGAGCTATTTTTCCCAAATAAGAAACCTTAGCCGTTGATCATTTTCTTAGATTGATCAGAACCATTGATATACGTTAATGCCCGTTGACGTTCTCAGCCCATTAAAATTAAAGTCTCATATAAATTATCTCAATTTAAGATCCATTACATATTATCTTAAAAGTTTATTATAAAAAATAACAATTTCAGCCCAAAGCAAGGTGTAGACTTTTTAGTAGTAAAAGTAAAATAAACTTTGTACTTTGAGGAGTACTTTGCGCAGTGAATCAACGATGAGGATTATAGAAAGGCTTTTTGAAATTGAGTTGTATGAATCTCAAAGCAGATCCAACAGTTGAAACGTTGTTCAGTAACTTACTGCACAGTAGAGGATATGAATTGACTTTGAGCGACCCGCTACAACCGGAAATAATGATACAAGGGCACTACTTTTTCTTTCTTTGACAAATCAAAGCAACACTTTTATTTTATTAAATGATACAAGGGCACCAATGTAAAATTGCTTTATTCTTGTGCTAAAAACGTAAAATACCGTATCGAGAAAAAATTGCCAATCCCTACTCTTAATTCTTGTTTTAGAACTATCCCGATTTTTTAATTGGCAGCCACCATCATTTTTTTTTTTTAAAAAAAAAAAAGAACTATCCCGATTTTTTTATTTTTTCTCTAAGGATCTGTTCGTTTGCTCAGAAAACAGACTCCAGAAAATGCTTTTCGCTGAAAATAAAGTTTCCCTCCATTCGTTTACAGTTAATCTCAGAATCGGCAGAATAGCTCATTCCGAATTTGGGAGAAAACCACCACTTTCGTTTTCCACATTTTTTTGACGGAAAACGAAAAGGAAAACTTGGTCGCGCTCTTCTCCCACGCTCGCCCGGTGTAACCTCCGTTCCCACGCCACGAGCTCCCGCCAGTGCTTTGTCCTGCTATAAAATGAAATCCTCAATACTTCTTTGCTACGTGCTGCTTGGAGCAATCTGTGTATCAATCCTCATATGGCCATCTTAGTTTTTCTAGGAATGCATTGTCTTGGATGGTGTGCTACTAACATATTACACGAAATTATTCTAAGTTTGCAATTTCATACATTTTTTAGTAGCCTCATAATAACAATTTTCATACAAAGCTCAAACTTCCATCAAATGATAATATTCTAATAATTACATATAATAAGCAAGCATTAATGCTATAAAAAGAAGAAAATGTTCAAAGTCCTTACATTTTCTTTTTTTGTCAAATGAATACACATAAAAGAAAAGAATTTTCCTTTTCCTTTACATTTTCCTTTCCTTACATATAAACACATGGAAAAGAAACTTCACTTTTTTTTCCTTACAAATGAACGCAAGAAATTGAATTTACTTTTTTTTATTGAAACTACTTTCATGGAATACAACTTTCCTTTTCTTTTAATGACAAATGAACAGACCCTAAAGAAATTATCATACTTTTCAAAAGCATGCATTTAGAAGTTTTTTTTAGAACGGATGCGTTTATAAACACATACATTTAAAAGAAGAAAAATAAAATAAAGTTCCCGTATACCTATAATTTGAATGCATGTGTTTACAGATTATAGGTAAACAAGAAAAAAAAAATCAGGAAATGAACTATTTTTTATTATTATTATTATTATTATTATTATTATTATTATTATTATTATTATTATTATTATTATTATCATTATTATTATTATTATCATTATTATTACTAATGAAAAACCTATGCCTTGCTTTGGACCGAAATTGTTATTTCTTATAATAAACTTTTAATATAATATGTAATGGGCCTTAAATTGAGATAATTTATATGAGCCTTTAATTTTATTGGGTTGAGAAGGTCAACAGGCATTAACGTACATCAACGGTTCTGATCTATCAAAGAAAATGATCAACGGCTCAGATGTGAGGATAGCATTTTCATATCATTTTTTCCAATATGCTTTTATCATTACTAGTAAAAAGCCCACTCCTTGCTTGGGCTGAAATTATTATTTCTTATATTAAATTTTTAAGATAATATGTAATGGGCCTTAATTTGAGATAATTTATATGGGCCTTAATTTTAAGAGGAGGGATCCAATAACCATAGACACTAATGACCATGGTGACCATTTTTTATTTATACATAAATTGAAAAATCTAAACCATTAGATGTATTCTATATTATCTCAATAATATATACATAAAAAATGATAAAGTTTTAATATTGTTTTGATAGTCATCAAGAGAGGAGAAAAAATCATAAAACTTGAACCGTTGATTTTTGTTAATGCTTGATGCACATGTAAATAAAATCAAAATAATATATTTTTTTTGTATACACATAAAATATAATATATACAACATATTCTATCAATTAGTTTTGTTATTTAAGAATTTAAAATGTAGTTATTTAAGATTTAATTTCATGGTCACCAAAAACATGGTTATTTGATCCCTCCTCTAATTTTAATGGGCTGAGAACGTCAACGGGCATTAACGTGCATCAACGGTTCTGATCTATCGAAGAAAATGATCAACGGCTCAGATGTGAGGATAACCTTTCCATATCATTTTTTTCAATATGCTTTTATCATTACTAATAAAAAAGCTCACTCCTTGCTTTGGGCTGAAATTATTATTTCTTATATTAAATTTTTAAGATAATATGTAATGGGCCTTAAATTGAGATAATTTATATGAGCCTTTAATTTTATTGGGTTGAGAAGGTCAACAGGCATTAACGTACATCAACGGTTCTGATCTATCGAAAAAAATAATCAACAGCTCAGATGTAAGGATAGCCCTTTCATATCATTTTTTCCAATATGCTTTTATTATTAGTAAGGATTATTATTTTAGAACAACCGTAGGTAGAAAATTAACTATTTTTTTATAGAGAGGACCTGAAGAAGAGCTGTTGCTGTTTGTAATCTTCCTTTGTTTATTACTTTATTGTTATTTATATACACACAGAGGAGAGGAGCGCTGCGCCGCCACCTTTGTCCAAATTAACTTGAACCAACACACACACTTGGAAATCTCCGCTCCCCCTCTCCTTCTCCCTTTCTTCTCCAATCTCGCCTCAATCACCCCCAGTAGAAGGAGAAAACACAGGTGCTTTCCTCTCTTTAGATCTGATTTCCTCTCATCTTTCTACAAGTTTAGATCCTGTTTGTTTGTTCTACTTTTCTATTTATTTGTCTTGTTCAATAAGGGTTTGGCTTTTTTTTTTTTTTTGGGTGGGGGGTTAAATCTGGTCCTTTACTGCGGTTTGTGACCCAAAATTATTGGGTTTCTTTCAAATCGATTTATGTTTGCTTTCAAGTGAAATATTTTGCTCAAATTAGTTGTTATTTAGGTCCGATCTGGTTTGTTCTATGTAGCTATCAATTTTCTCTTTAATGGAATTAAAGATTACTGAAATTCTCATGAATTAGAGGAATTTATGGGGTTTCAGCAAAGTGGTTGTTGGGGTTTTCATAAATCCAGCCATAAACCCTCAAAATTGAGAGAAAAAGTGAAAAACCACTATTGGGCAAACTTCACAAGATTCAATTTGAATTGTACATCTATAATTGTTGGATTTATCATCTAATACTAGTACCGGAGCTTCGAGTGAAGGGTAATGGAACCGCTCGCGGCATGCGTACCTTTCTCATATCGCTCCACAAATTGAACTGCCAATTTTTCAGTGAAACAAAAATCCTAAATTTTTTGTTTTTTTGGTGGAAATTTCATGGCAAATATATGTTATTACTTTTTGGGACAATTTTTCTTCCTGTGAAATTTCAGATCTTTTATTGTTATAAGGGACTTTTGTATAATTTAAAGTTTTAAACTTTTTTATGGCTTCCAGTGAAACAAAGATCCTAAATTTTTTGTTTGTTGGTGGAAATTTCATGGCAAATATATATTAGTAGGTAGTGAAATTTCAGATCTTTTATTGTTAAAAGGGATTATTGTATGATTTTTAATTTTTATGGCTTTAATTTGCTGTGTCTAGGTTTAACAGGATGGCACTTGCTCTTGGTACAAGCATTACCTCTGTATCCTGCAACGGATTTTTCGCAAGCACCAAAAAACCCAATTCCGCTCCTTGCTTAATTTCCTTCACCGAAACAAACCCAAAACCGGCAACTCTCAGGATGACCAAATCGACTCTTTTGCCGCAAGCCACCTACAAGGTAAAGCTCGTTGACCCCGATGGCAAGGAGCAGGAATTTGAGGCGCCTGACGATGCATACATTCTGGACTCGGCTGAGGCGGCTGGCATCGAGCTTCCGTACTCGTGCCGTGCCGGTGCGTGCAGCACATGTGCAGGCCAGATTGTGTCGGGTCACGTCGACCAGTCGGACGGGTCTTTCCTTGATGAAGCACAGACCGAGAAGGGTTACCTGCTCACTTGTGTCTCGTATCCGAAGGAGGATTGTGTGATTCATACTCACAAAGAAAGCGATCTTTACTAGAATTCGGAGGGCAGGAAATGTTAGTGAGGAGAGGGTTTTGTTATTTCTTAGCATTGGACTTGAAATCAAGTGAAAATTGTGGATGTGTTATTGGAAAACCTTGCTGATGAATAAAATTGTTAGTTATGTTGGTAATTTGTTATGTGGTTCTTGTTAATGATTGTTTCTTACTAGAATCAAATGTTTGATAAGGTTGCAACTTTTCAATTTTAAGTGTGCCAAACTGCATGAAGTCTTTTATCTAGTTTTTTGTAGCTCAGACCTATAAAAAAAAAAGGAAAAGGAAAAAGAAAAAAGAAGGGTTTGAAACTCTGTGATTGATTTTAGGTGCTTTTCCTATCTTTGGGGCAACATAATTTGGCAGCTGCTGCCATCTATTTGGAAAAAAAAAAAGGTTTTAAAATATATAATCCTATATTTAGGTACAAGGTTATACTCCATAGTGGGAAAATTAATCATATTTTGATGACTGCTTGTAACATAATTTGTATGTTGTAATACTAATTAATCTTGTATAATCTTCTGGTCAAGTTTCTCGCGCAGTGATCTCATTTCTCAGTGGCACACTTTTTTAATTTATTACTGAGCTTGCTCTTTTTTGCAAGGTATACGTTATTACGGAGTAATACCTACCGTCTATACAATATCTGTCCGTAACGTCCATATGTTATAAAATTGGATGTATCTGTTATAAAATCGATTGTATCTGTTACATTTTTTATATGTCTATAGACATATGGACGGGTTTTCAATGGACGCAAGATGTTTCTCCATTATTATACAGAGATGAATGTTAGTCCGGAGTTGCCTCTAGTCAATTACCAGTTGTATTGGTCGATGACTTGATGGTCATGGGTTCAATGTATAATTAACAGAACATTACCTGCTAAATTGCCAGATTGGTACAATTAATGAATGATCATGACCGGCATCATGAATCATATAGCACAGGCTGTTTAAAAAAGAAAAAGGCACTAGCTTTGACCCTTTCAAATTTGTATGCAATAAGCGGAAAAATTTCGTAGATACCCAAACTTTTTATCTTAATTGCACCGCTGCCTAAAAAGTTAAGTTAATTTCATAGATACCCAAATCAAAGGGCACAAGTTGTACCTGCGCCCTTTAGACTCATATCAACCTTTCCACCCTTTATCCATTGGTTGTGTAACTTGACTGTTAGATAGCACATGAAGAAGTTATAGGGCGTAAATTGAATTCATGCGCTTAAATTTGGGCATTGGTGAAAATAACTTAACTGTTTAGACAATGAAAAGGTAAAATCGATAATTTAGGCATCCATAAAAATTTTCCCAATAAGCATTAGGTCGCGACACATTTAGTTTTGAAGTTGAGATCTTGTTTTATTTTAGTTTGCAAGCGTATACGTTAACATCAGAAAGTGGAGAACTTTCTAGGCAGTCCAACAAGCATCAAAAGTTGTCTCGTTTCTCTTTAGAACACCAACAAAGTTAAATGGATTCATCGTTTAGCACATGCTGCTAATTCTAGTTTTGTATCCCTCAAAAACCAGAATGCAAAAGCAAAGCCAGGGAAGATATAATCTTTTGAGTTTTGACTTGAGCGAGACTATAATACTATTAATAGTACGTGTTCATCTGTACTACAACGTTATATTATTTCTTCTAAAGTTTATATAGACGATTCAAACAGTCTAATATGATCTCCATATATTAATGTTGTTATTGACCAAATTTTATATTTTTTAGAATTTTTTAACTATTTTTTTAGATAGATAAAAAAACCATATTTTTGAATGGTCTATAATATTTAAATCAAGTCATTTTCTAATTATCTACAGAAATAGTAAGAAAATATCAAAAATTATAAAATTTAGTATACAATGACATTTATGTATGGAGATCACATTGAGCGGTTTTGATCGTCCATACAAACTTTAAAAGTGATAATATAAAGTTATAGTATCGACTAATTTGTATTATTAATAGTACCATAGATGCAAAAGTCCACCAAGGCATTTCTTGGAAAGTCCACCAAGGCATTTTGTACTATTCATTTTGCCTAATATTCTCACATAGTCACATGAAACAACAACGAATGGATATTCTACCTACACCATTAAAAAGTCCACCAAGGCATCACTCCAAGTCCAAGTAAATCGAAAGTCCTTTTTCTTTGTTATGTACTGTGGATCATTTAAACTAGGGCTGACAAAAAAAAATACGGAGCTCGTAGATCGCTCATGGGCTCATGGCTCACTCCCGATCGGATCGAATTAGGCTCGCTCATTGAGTTAATGAGCCGAGCTTGAGCTTAACATGACTCAGCTTGTTAAACTCGTTTAACTCAATAAATTATTATTAATTGCAATTCGTACTACTATTATCGTAAATTATTAATATCTTATACAACATATGATCTAACATATATAAAATTGTTATATAAAATGAGTTTAATTTATTGATTGCAATTCGTACTACTATTATCGTAAATTATTAATATCTTATACAACATATGATCTAACATATATAAAATTTTTATATAAAATGAGTACGAACACATTTTTGTTAATCATTTTGTTGATTTTTATATAAATTTTGATATAACATAATTTAAATTTTATTATTAAAAAATAAATGAGCTTAACAAGCCATCTCAGTCAGCTTGTTAATTAAACGAGTCGATCTTAGGCTTACGTTTTTGGCTCTTTAACTTAATGAACCGAGTTTAAGCTTAGCCTAGCTCGACTCACTTACACCCCTAATTTAAACTGCTTATGAAGAGCTTGCTTTTGAATTCGAAGAATCTATCTATCATCAGAATATTGTGTTGCGTAATTCTTGGAAGAAATTTTTTTTTTCATTATAGAAATTCATGGAAAAAATTGTTTGATGGCTTGGTAGATGATTATAATCTTGTACTACTGACTTATATTACTTGAAACCTTTCTACATTTCTACTACGGAGGCCCCACGAGTAACAACAATACACCATTAAATATTAGGCAAAATGAAACATAGCTTTACAAACAAACGAGCATAATGAGTAACATCTCAGAAAGATATATTCATCATGAAACCATACAACGGTGCCCTACCTCATAGCTGACTAAATAGACGGCAAATTGTTCCCAATCCAAATTTTACAAAAAAAATAAAAAGAAAAAGAAAAAAAAGGAAGGCCTCCAAAACTGCAGTTAAGAAAACGGCACAAAACTGAATACAAATTGTGGCACAACCCTAAAAAAGGTGATATAGAAAATACATCTGGATAAAAGTGTACACTCAACTGAAGAAAAGAAACAAAAAAAATATCCTATTTCTCATGAGCACAGCAGAGAACTACAGACTTTCTATTTAAAGGAAACAAACTGTAAAAATTATATTTAATTAAATTTGAAAGGAAATGAAAGAATAACAAAATCATAGTTGAACCCTGCCCAAAATCTAAAAATTGTGCAATTGTGTGAAAGAAGCATTTCATCATTTCAGATCGGGGGAAGAAACGGACTAGTCCATAGACTGCACAAATTTTGTTCATTTTTCATATCTCTTTAAAGAGTAAAATCTCTATTTTCTAAGAGCAAAACTTTTAAGAATATAACTCTTTTAAGTCTAGGCATATTAAAATTCCACAGCAGAACTTTTACCTGAGATCAACAACTCAGATGTTGATACACAAATCAAGGACCAAACCAACCATCCCAATTGAAAACTGAAGGTTAAATGGAGAACGTTTGAATTCATGAACAGAATCCTCCCAAGGCTTGCAAAAGGCAACCTCCCCAATTAACCATTGGAAGCTCTTGATTTCAGGGACAAAAGCATGAAACCAATTGGTAAAGTCTATATTTTTTAGGACATTATATGTTAACAGGGCAAAAAAAACCAGCCTCCTGCCAAAAATGACAAAAAACCAATCAATACCAAGTCCTAAAATTAATATGACAAGGAAAACAATGTTGGGATGGTCTAACATTACCAGCTGCACCTCCAATGATGAGTTATCAAACCGCTAACAGTTCATAAAAACGAGCATTACGAATCTACCACTTTAACAAATGAACCAATAAGCTCAGCCGCCTGGCCACTTCCTTAGAGAAAAGCAACTGCGTACCCATGCTGTACCCCCCAAGACGAGTAGTGAGATAATATCCACAGGGAACACACAACGGACCAAAATCACATCCAGTACACACATGATGCCGAGAGCCGGAAAGTAACAGAAACACCATATAAAGGATCACACTTAAAAGGAAACGCGCGCTGCGGCGATCAAACAAAAGAACATTTACAAGAGCAACATTTCCATTTCGCACCAAAATCCAGAGAACAAGTATCAAGAGAACCACACATACAAAGGGCCTTGGTGAACAAGCACCTTGGCTGCATACAGAACAAAAAGCAAACATTTAAGTACCAAATCACAAACTAGATTAACTAACATTGTTTGACACAGCAGAACTAAATACCAGTACCATCACAGCCATAAATAATCTTGTTTCATACCTTAATTGATTGATGAAAGGATTCATCATCTAACCAGTACCAAGCAAGGCACTTATCGGGGACGTCCATATGGGCCAGAGCGATCACGTCCACCACCACTATACCTGTCACCACCACCACCACCACGTGAACCACCACCATCCCTACTACGGCCAGAGTAGCGGTCTCCACCACCATTACGGTCCGGTCCATACCTGCCACCACCACCGCCTCCGTACCTAAATAACATATTTCCATGGAAACCGGTATTTATTAGAATTTAGTAAAACTGGCTCTGGATGACAGAAATACTAGACTGCAAACAAGCTCCTCCATTTCTTTCAATTTTTGTGGATATTGCACTATTTTTTTATAAAATTGGAATATGGCACCATACAAAGATTTCTTATTGTAAGAACATAGTGTACTATTTACAGAATTGGTCTCTACTCTTAACTTTGAGGTAATTAATTCTGTTCATTTACCGTCAATGTACCACATTCATGTACTTAATCAGTATCCATAAGTAAGAAACAATTTTTTCACTAAAACCACAAGTGAACAAATCTAATACAATGAAAATAAAAACTAACCTATCACCGCCATATCTGTCACCACCGTCACCAGATGGGCACTCCCTTGCAAAGTGTCCTGGTTTACCGCACTTGAAACAATCACCGCCGCCGCCGCCGCCACTTCTACCTCCACCCCCACGAGGCCCACCACGGTCACGGCGGTCCCCACGGTCATAGTCACGGTCCCTACCGCCACCACCGCCACCGCCGCCACCGCCTGGCTGGGCTCTGTCAACAGTAATGGCACGTCCATCTAAATCCATGCCATTCATTTTCTCTATTGCTTCCTCCATGGCATCCTTGTCATCGAAAGTCACAAAGCCAAAACCACGAGAACGGCCAGAATATTTGTCAAGTACCACCTACATAGAAAAAGATAATGCCTTCATTTCATTTTAAGGTGCAAAATAAATAAGTAATATTGTTAACATGTAGGATCCTTCATCAATACGTCAATTGCATATTTCTTTTTCTCTATGCAAAGTAGTTGAGTTCTGGTAAGGATTCTAGTAAACAAAATAATAGTAATTCTATTTCTATCTATAGGCAACAAGTACGAAACAATCCAACACAAAATCTAGACTAAAAACATAAATATATAGCCATTATTTGTTGTTTTGTTACACAATTAACACCGCGAAAGCTCTTGAAAGCAAGTTCACATCACCCGATTTGTATCAGATGCAAATTCATGCTACCCTAATTACAATAAAGAGCAATAACTACTACAGAAATTAGGTTAAAAGAGGGTGAAAACTGCAAACTCATAAAGTTATAGCAGATCATGCTACCTTGGCATCTGCAATCTTGCCGAACTTGCCAAACGCAGTCTCGAGGCTGCGATCGTCGGTAGTCCAGGAAAGATTGCCGATAAACACCCTGTACTCATCCGAATCCGACATTTTAGAACTCTCTGCAACACACAAAGTCAAAATATTACAAAATTAATATATCCAAGGTCAGATTTACTCTAACCCCGTATTCCTAAATCAAAATTTCAAATTAAAGTAATCTACTGTTCCGATCCTCCACTAAAACCCCCTTTAACCACAATCTATTGAGCTGGTCAGCACAGATCTTTACAAACAGGGACATGATTGTACAAGTTCAAACTGATTTAGATAGATCTAGCTGCAATCAACCTAAACAAAACTAGGAGAAGCAGATCTGTTCAAACAGCCGACACCAGTAAGTAAAGTAAACTACCCAATCGGAGAACCAGACCCGAGACTATGTACGAGTAGCATACCTTTAGGTTAGATCGGGGAACGGAGTGCGATTACAAGTACGAATGTTGGGAGTTAGGGGAGAGAAAGAGGAGAGGGGAGGAGATTGGATTGGTTGCTGCGACTGCGATGCGAGTGCGGCTTATGAAGGAGGAGGGGGAGTAATAAAAGAGGAAGGAAAAGGGAACCCTAGGCGCAGATATTTTGCCTGCAGTGCAGAATGAGAAGGGCCTTTTTGGGAAGGAAAATATCTATCAGCGTTCTGGAGACGGATTTCACATCCTCTGTAGCGCTGCAACATGTAGCGCAGGAGGTGGGCCGTTAGATCATCTCATGATCTGTGCATGCACGTATCTCAAGATGATCTAACGGCCCATGTCCTGCGCTACATGTTGCAGCGCTACAGAGGATGAGCACCCATGGAGACTGGCGATCAAATCAGCTACAATCCAATTTGGATCGGAGGGTCTTTCATTCCCCATTGAACGGTTCAGATTATTCCCTAAAACCGCTCTAAAATCATCAGTCGTCAGATTGCGATTGGAGGGTCCTCCAATCCAATTTGGATCGTAGCCGATACGGACTCGTGGGAGCGGGGCGGCGAATGCGAATGAATGAAGATGGATCATGGTCATGGATGTGTGGACTGAGTCACTGACAGACCGACCCACCCCAGCCGCAGTCTTTCTTTCAAACGTGGTTTACCAAGAAGAAGTGAAGACCAGAATATTCGAATTCGAAAGGGGTTTGAAATTTGAGGACGGATCCAATGACAAGATAAAGATTTTGATAATGATTCTTTAAAATTTGTAATAATTTATATAAAATTTTAAAAATAAAAAAGGTTTTATGGATGCATGTTTTAACTTATATATTAATAGTATTTCAATTTTCAATCAATTTGAACATCGTTTGATATTTTATTAAAATTTTATGTATTTTTAATGTTGTAGTTTAACGAGTCTTTCAAAATCTATCAAACGTCATTTAAATTGATGTATTTTTTTCTACTTTTTAAAAATTTTTAACTATTTTTTACAAATTTTTATAAGCATTGTCAAATCACGAGAATAATCATGTTGAGGCATAAAACCACAAAGAATCATGTCGAGGCATAAACCACAAAGAATCATGCTTGATTGTAGGATAAGTCGGAATAAACAAAGAACACTTCTATTATTATGAGGTGGGGATATTATTCGTCTTTGCCTCTTTCAAATAAGGAGGGATCATTGACTATGGTTATTTTGATAATCTTTTTTTGAGGAAAAGTTATTTTAATAATTTTGATAATGATATTTTTAAAAAATTTATAAAATTCTATAAATAAATCTTTTTTTTGGAACCAAGTGAACAAAAATCTACCATCTCCTATTTCATTTAAAGAGTACAATTACATCCTTCTCCACTTCCTTCAATTTTACAAGTAAATCTTAAAAATAAAAAAAAAGTTTACGGAAGTATTACTTAAATTATAGATTAACTATGTTTCTTATTATATTCAATTTAAAGGACATTTGATATCTGTTTAAAGACTCATTCAATTTACTGTATTTTGCCATTTATGGTGTGAGCCGTTTGATCGTAGCTGGTATGAATCTCAAGACAATCCAAAGACTCACGTCATGAACTACATTTTGAAGTACGGCAGGGATATGAAAGCCCAATTTTGATGGACATACACCCAAGGCCCCAAATTTAAAAATAGCTCACCTCTATACATCGTGCCATCTTTGCTGATATGATTGAACCGTAAGGTCCAATACTGGTAACTTGGTACTGGTTCGTATATCTATATCTTAACTATATTAAAAAGCACGTAACTATTACACTCTCTATTTTTTTTCTTTCTTCTTCAAATTTTTTTAATACCCATTCTACCCCTTAATCAACGGTACAGATCAAAATATATTGATTTCAAATTTGTTGATGTTCTCTAATTAAACAACTTCATCTCCATTTTGGTTTTTACAAAAATGGAAATATATCAATCTTGGTATGGAAGACACCAATGTTGATTAGAATTTACATTAATGAGGAATTAACGCTTTATATTTTAACATTCAATGAGTTGATTTAATGTAAAGATGTAATTTAAATGGTAAATAATTAGTCAAAAACCGAAAGCACATTATATGTATTACACGGTATGAGATTAGAATTTTAAACGCCCGCACAACGAGCAGGTTTCTTGCTAGTGATATAACAATGTTCTGTAATGTACAATTTTACTAAATCTTAACATCAAAAAAAAAAAAAAATGTTCTGTAATGTAATGTACAATTTTTATTTTTTATTTTTTTTTGCTCCTAAAAAAAAATAAAAAAATAACATCAAACTAATAAACACAAATTAAGAAACGGAATCAAATTTCTCGACACACAGAGTACTCTTCGCATGGGTTCCATCTGCTGCCATAAAAAACTATGGCAGTATTGTGCCATAGTTAAAATAGGCCGTTGAATCAATCTAAACGGTCCAAATTTTAGAAATAGGGGGTGCTATTTTATTTGTGGGTCCCATGTGTATAGACACGAAAGAATCTATAGCACGAGCGTGCCATAGAAAACTATGGCAGCTGATGTGAATTCCTCTTCGCATGACTTCTCTGTCTGCTCTCTATTGATCTCGCCGGTCGCGCACCGTCCCTCTTAGTTTTACAGTCTATCTGCTCTTTAGCCACTGCCAAATTAACGAGATCAATTTTGCGCAAGAATAACCCTGATCAGTGAATGAAGGTTCAATGAATAAAAGAAATCATTACAAATTAACAAGTTTGTCTACTTTCCAAATCTTTCAAGGAATTAAGGAAAAGGTATTACACAGTCTAATGGCAATCCACCGGCTGAAAATTGCCATAATGTTTGGTGCTATTCTGAGACGTGATCAACGGCAAGTTCAGTTTGCATGCATAAGACAGGCAGGTGCAAATGGCGATCAAGGAGATCGACTTGGAATATTCTATTTCCGTGAAGCCAAATTGTCAAGTCGAAATATCCTGTCTCGTTCGATCTCCTAAAATCATCGGTGGTACTGCGCATGCACATTCAATAGAGGATACTGTTGATTTGTTTGTTCTAGTTGTGACCGGCATTGTGTGCTACCAAAATGCTGCTGCTGCATAAAATTGGATCCAATCACCAACACAGAAAACATAAACTCAAAATTTAAATCATGAGGAATGCATTTGGAATTGCAATCGAAATTAAAAATGGAGAGAGTAACAAGTAACAGCTAACAACTACAAGTGAGAGCCATTGACACCTTGATCGAGTACGCTGCAACGGAGCCGTCGCTGGAGGCAGTGACGGCGGTGTTGGGGAGAGCGGCCTCTTCTTGCTCCAGGAGGTTGTGGCCTCTTTTGGCGTTCGCTGTGGGTGTTCAGCCATTAGATCAAGATCCAAGGGCGACAGTACTTCTCGTTTCTGTTCAACCCCCAAAGGTCCCTGCTTCGCAAGGGGCACGTAGTGACAAACCGAGGAATTTGGGGCTGATCTCCAATGACCGCCACCTGATCGGAGATCAGACAACACTGTCGGCCTCAGTAATGATTGGTATAAGGTTACACAGGCTCATACCATGTTTGATTCATTTGGAACGCTGTCAAACACATGTTGGATTGGGGGAAGAACATACTTGCCGTTAGTTTCACCAAACAACACTAATTCAGTTTATTAGGCACATAGATGGTTATACAATATATACACCACAACGAACTGTTGCTTGCCCTGTGGTGTCCCTCATTTATTCCAAAACTTATTTGTTCATGGTTATTTGGCTAACCATTTTATGATTGTGATTTCTCCCTCATCATTTCAGGTTTTGTGTTAATTTTAAATCGACAAGATCAATATTCCTTTTTTTAATTACTAGTAAAGAGCCCACGCGTTATTTTGAGCTGAAATTGTTATTTGACTTATTTCTTATAATAAATTTTTACGATAATATGTAATTGGCCTTATATTGAGGAAATTGATACGAGCTTTAAATTTTAATGGGCTGAGACATTAACGTCAACGGGCATTAACGTAAATCAACAGTTTTGATCTATCCAAGAAAATAATCAACAGCTCAGGTTTCTTATTTGGGGAAGATAGCCATTTCATGTCATTTTTTCCAATATGCTTTTATATATAGTAAGGATTATTATTATTATTATTTTTTTTGCTAGAGAAATTTGACTCAATGCCCACCAGGATTATTATTATTATTATTTTTTTATTTTTTTTTCTAAACTAAGCTAACTTTACTTGATTCTCCATAATGAGATGAATTTCTAAGACAAATGCACAATTAATGGTCCAGCAAAGAAGACAACATCAATGAATCCAAGGACAATTTGATTAATGCAGTGAAAGTGTTAGTTCATTTAGCAAATTTTACAAACCAGCCCCTCACTTTCTTTGCTGAGATAATTAGTTCACCATCAGTCAAAAACGTTGTCAGATTTTATTATTTATTTATTTTTTGAGGAAATTGTCAAATGATTCAATATCACATCAACAAAAATTAAGGAAAAGTATCTTAGGCTTAGCCGAACAACTAACTAATAGAATACTTTGGTTACCACTTACCATAATAGACTTTAGCTTTGAAAAGTTCAGTAACATTCAACAGTCAAAATTTTTTGTTTTGCATTAATTAATGCTATTGGAAAAAGTAATGACAGGCATAAAAATTCAATGGCCCGTAACGAAATTTGGAGTCTTCATTGTTGTTAACTTGTTACTTGTGACCACATCTCTATTATAGTATAAATTAAGTTGGGACCTACCTTTTCCACTGTAGCTACAGTGTTAAAACAGTAATCCCTAGTCCAGTAGCGGAGCTTGGGATGAATTTAAGGGGGGCCGGTCCAACAATAACAGCAGAGTGCACGACTAAAAAATGAGGGTACAGCGACGCGAATGACGCAATGGGTGGTCAGAGTGTAGAGCTGAGCCGCTGAAACTAGAGGCGTAACATTGAAGGCGAGGCAGAGTCGTCCTCCAACGTACTGCACAATGCAGTTCATGACGCCTGCCATTGGATCGTTTGAGATTCGCGCTGGCACGAATCTCGAGACTATCCAATGGCTGGTGTCATGAACTGCATTGTGCAGTACGTTAAGGGATCTGAATTGGGCGAGGTGACGGCGTGAAATTAAATAAAACTCGAAATTCCTCAAAAAAAAAAATAAAACTCGAAAGAGTACGAAGAGATGATGATATAAAATGCAGTCAAACTTAAAAAAAAAAAATTAACAGTAAAAAAGTGGACATTCAATTGAACCTAAGCTGTATTGATGCAGTGATCGAGTCGATGCATGTAGACAAAGCATTGAGACTAAGAAAAATTCAACTAGACTCGATTAATAAGAAAATACAGAGAGTTAAGTTGATGTGCGGTTGGACTAATATTTGGGGGGGGGGGGGGGGGGGGGGGGGGGGGGGGGGGCAAATTCAAATCCAAATATCATTTAGCCTAAAAAATACACTCTCTAAATAATTTTTGGAACCTAAGGGGGGGCCATAGCCCGGGCTACCCTATGGGAAGCTCCGTCCCTGCCCTAGTCCCTACAGTACTTCATCACAGTGCAAAGTTGCGGTAATTTATTTGTTGTCTTAATTTAATCTCTAAACCCTAAACTCTAAACCCTAAACCGTTAATTTTAGTTGTAGTTGTAGCTGTAGCTGTGACTGTAATTGCTCGTAAGCTGGTGTGTGTTTCTTGTAATATTGTAGGTTCTTTTGCTTTTTGGCTCAGGGCCTTACTCTGTATATATATCTGTACATTTGCTAATTTTAATCAATTAAAAAATGTGGTAGCTTCTACCACACTTTCAAAAAAAAAAAAAAAAAAAAAAAGAGAGAGGGGGAGAATATTCCCCGCAAAAATTCTCAAAATACTCCCCGTAAAATACTCAAAATACTCCCGCAAATTACTTAAAAATACTCCTCGCAAAATACTCAAAATACTCATGCAAAAATACTCAAAATAATCCCGCAAAAATACTCAAAATACTCCCGCAAAATACTATAAAGTCCCCGCAAAAATACTCAAAATACCCCCTACAAAATTCTCAAAATAATGCCACAAAATACTCAAATAGTCAAAAATACTCTAAATTCCCTCTCAAAAATACTAAAAACACTAAAAAATACTCCCCACAAAATACTCTCCCTCCCTCTCTCTTCCCTCTCTTTCTCTTGAAAAAGTGGCAGCAGCTGCCATTCTCTTCCCTCTCTGTTTTTTTTTTTTTTTGAAAATCATGGCAGCAGCTGCCATTTGCATTGAAATAAAAATGAAATATTTACAAGGTTTTGCCTCCAGAGGCATCTCACATTTTGGTACCGTACACACTAACATCCGGACATCTAATCAACAGCCCCCCTACCACAATATACATAATCCAGTGTGATAGCCAGACATCCTAACAACGCATGCATTCTTAAAATAAAAAACAAGCTAAGCATATTTGTATTGTAATTTCGCGTCATATATAATTCTATCAGCCAACACTAAAATAGGGGTCTTTACTCCTTGAAATGTTCTTCTATTACGCTCCAGCCATATATGCCATGCTGTGACAATGAATATGACTTGCCGCCATTTGAGGTGGTTGGCATCACGACTCCAAGACACCTTGCATATCGCTGACACTGACGAAACCAAAGACACAATCCGCATCGATACCTTGTGCGAAACCGCTCCCCAAAGTTGTACCGCCCAAGGACATAGGAAAAACAGGGGTAAAGCTGATTCCCCCGAACAATTCTCGCACATGACGCACCCCATACTGACATGAAAGTTCTGTCTACGCATTACGTCTTGAGTGAGCAATCTGTCCTGCAATAGCAAAAAGATGAAAATTCGCAAGGAAGGTTTGACCTTCGCTTGCCAAATGTTAGTGTGGGGCCACCTCATCTTTCCTACTGTAATGAGCATGTTATACACTGATCGTACTGAGAATTGATCGTCCCGTGTCCAGTACCAAACCGGCTTATCCATCACATTGGAGTGTTGTGGCCCTTCACCATCCATGATGCACTGCTGGTGACTGGTCAGAGGCGCCGGGAGGATAGACGCACGTATAGGCCAAGCATCTCGAAGTGATATGTATGGCAATCTATGTTTGCACTCACATCCCACCAGTTGCATGAGTGCCGTGCCGTCCCAATTGTCTGACCAGAACAGGATGCGCTGTCCATTTCCAATCTCCCATTTGATTGAAAGTTGGCGCACGGGCTCCAGAGCTAGGATAGCCGTCCAAAAGAAAGACCCTGATTTTCTGAGTATCAGTGGCCCATTGCGATACCATGCCTTGGAATAAATGAGAGTGGAGAAACTCGCCCATAAGCCTCCTTCCTCAGCATGCAATTTCCAAAGCCATTTCATGAGGAGTGCCATGTTGTGAATTTTAAGGTTCTTGACGCCCATTCCTCCTACATTCTTAGGGAGACAGACCGTATCCCAGTTTAGCAGCGACACCCCTTGCTCATTCCTGTCCATATTCATCCACAAGAAACTTCTGCGTATTTTGTCTATTCTCTTTAAAACCCAGACCGGGAGATTGAAACACGCCATGAAGTACACCGGGATGGATGAGAGCACTGAGTTGACTAGAACGTGTCGGCCTCCTCTGCTTAGTGGCTTTCCTTTCCACCCCGCTAGTCTCTTCTCCAACTTCTCAATGAATGGCATATAGCAGGCCCTTGTCGGTCGGGAGATCGTTATTAGAGGCAGTCCCAAGTATGTAATTACGAAGGCCGTCTGCTGGCACTGTAGAATGCAGCATGCCTGTTCCGCTTGCTCCGTTGTAAGATTGAGAGGCACCAACGTACTTTTTGAGTAATTGATACGTAGCCCTGAGGCTTCTGAGAATGCACATAACAAGAGTTTGAGTACGTCTAGCGTACTTCCCTCTCTTTCTCCCTTTCTCTCCAGCTACTAGTAAAGAGCTCATGTGTTGTTTTGAGCTGAAGTTGTTATTTCTTATAATAAATTTTTATGATAATATGTAATTGGCCTTATATTGAGGAAATTGATACGAACTTTAAATTTTAATGGGCCGAGACATTAACGTTAACGGGTATTAACGTAAATCAACAGTTTTGATCTATCTAAGAAAATGATCAACAGCTCAGATTTCTTATTTGAGGAAGATAGTCCTTTCATGTCATTTTTTTCAATATGCTTTTATATATAGTTAGGATTATTATTATTATTATTATTATTTTGCTAGAGAAATTTGACTCAATGCCCACCAGGTTTCTAAAAAACTCTTTTTTTTTTTCCCCCCCTAAACTAAGCTAACTTTACTTGATTCTCCATAATGAGATGAATTTCCAAGACAAATGCACAATTAATGGTCCAGCAAAGAAGACAGCATCAATGAATCCGAGGACAATTTGATTAATGCAGTGAAAGTGTTAGTTCACTTAGCAAATTTTACAAACCAGCCCCTCACTTTCTTTGCTGAGATAATTAGTTCACCATCAGTCAAAAACGTTGTCAGATTTTATTATTTATTATTTTATTTTTGAGGAAATTGTCAAATGATTCAATATCACATCAACAAAAATTAAGGAAAAGTATCTTAGGCTTAGCCGAACAACTAACTAATAGAATACTTTGGTTACCACTTACCATAATAGACTTTAGCTTTGAAAAGTTCAGTAACATTCAACAGTCAAAAAATTTTGTTTTGCATTAATTAATGCTATTGGAAAAAGTAATGACAGGCATAAAAATTCAATGGCCTGGAACGAAATTTGGAGTCTTCATTGTTGTTAACTTGTTATTTGTGACCACATCTCTATTATAGTATAAATTAAGTTGGGACCTACCTTTCCACTGTAGCAACAGTAGGTGTAAATGAGCTGAGCCGAGTTAGGCTAAGCTCAAGCTTGGCTCGTTTAATTAACGAGCCAAAAACACGAGCTCGAGCTCGGCTCGTTTAATTAACGAGCTGACCGAGCTGGCTCATTAAACTCGTTTATTTTTTAATAATAAAATTTTAAGTATGTTATATCAAAATTTATATAAAAATTAATATAAAAGGACTAATAAATATATGTTCATACACATTTTACATAACAATTTCATATATATTTGACCATATGTTGTATAATATATTAATAATTTACGATAAGAGCAGTACAAATTACAATTAGTAATAGTTTATCGAGCCAAAAGAGTTTAACGAGCCGAGCCATGCCAAGCTGAAGCTCGGCTCATTAGCTTAACGAGCGAGCCAATATCGAGTCGAGCCCGAGCCACTAACGAGCGAGCCACGAGCCACGAGTTTTTTTGGCCACTCCTAAGCTACAGTGTTAAAAACAGTAATCCCTAAGTAATGCACTTTATGAAGGAAAGCTTGGAGCTTGGAGCTTTGCAAGATGGAACTGAAGGAAAGCTTTGCCTAAGTAATGCACTTTATGAAGAACCCCGAATCCCAGTATATATAAAAGCACGTCTTCCTTTCCGTATTGGCCAATTGTTTCAAGTTAGGTGGCCATAAAGATTGTCGATCAGCTTGTGCCCCCTCAAAGAATCAAGGAAATATTAGTTAGCTAAGAAATAAACAAAAGTGTCTTGGCCAAAAAAAAAAAAAAAATTCAAGGAAATAAATAAAGAATGATTTGCTGCAAGGGCATTTTTGTCTCTACCAAATTTAATCAAGAATGAACCATCAAGTTTTAAAGGGATAATCATAATCTAGTTCTTAGCTTTAATCTAAATGACAAATAAGAAACAAAGATGAGAGTTGAGGGACAAAAAGAAGAAGTAGAGGGTTAAATAAAAAATTAAAAGAGAGTTGAGGGGTAAACAAAAAATTAAGCCAATTATGGATTATCCATTTAACTTGATAGTTCATTCTTGATTAAATTTGGTAGGGAAAAAAATGCCCTCGCAGTAAATCATTCTTTAATTATTTCTTTAAATCTTTGAATTTTTTATTTTTTTGGGGCCAAGACACTTTTGTTTATTTCTTAGCTAGATAATATTTCCTTGATTCTTTGGAAGGGCACACGCTGATCAACAATCTTTATGGACACCTAATTTGAAACAATTAGCCAATACGGAAAGGAAGATGTGCTTTCATATATACTGGGATTTGGGGTTCTTCATAAAGTGCATTACTTAGGTAAGGCTTTCCTTCAGTTCCATCTTGCAAAGCTCCAAGCTGCTTGCTGATGCACGCATGGCCTCATGACTATCTCCCTCCCAGAAGGAGAAAAAGAAAGCATATATTACTTTATATTTAATGAAAATGACATTACAATCACAAAAAGTACTAAAATAATAAATCGTCAAACAAGAAACAGTTCCAATATGATTAAAGAGAGACATGCCATTGGAGTTGGAGACTAATTGACTGGAGAAGTGTTTTATGTTTATAGAATTGGTTTTAATTCAATGCAAAGAACAAAGAGATCTATTCAATTGCAATTCGAGATGAAGAGGGTATTTCTGTCCATGTAAAATTTTTTACATATTAAATAATCAGTATTTGGGAGGATAGATATTATTTACTTTCTAGATTTAATCCAAAAGTCAAATAAGAAACAAAGATAAAAGTTGAGGGGTAAATAAAAAAAAATTAAAAGAGAGCTGGGGGGGTGTACAAAAAATTAAGCCTTATTTATTTCGTTTTTAGGCCTTTTTGAGTCACAAATTCTTCAACATGCTAGGGAATTTTTGCCCATTTCCTATAGTTTCATACTATTTTATATGCTACTAAAAGGAAAATTATAAACAAATTCAGAAAACTTTTAATAAAATTAATGTAATTCAATAGTTTAACAAAGGATTCCATAGTATTGAAAAAAAAATGATTATGAGATTGACTACAACACCTAAAATCATTTGTTTGCAAAATTATATTGTATTAATTACATCTTTTATCAAAAAATTATTGTATTACACTTAATTAAGAATTTATTTAGTTTCGAAATAGGGAGTAAACATTTTAACAATATATTAGAACTTTTAAATGAAATTACAAATATAAAAAGTCGGTACAAAATAAGACCCTAAAATTTATCTAACTCAAATCGGATAACTTGAAAAAGCTTTTAAAAGCATACTAATAGATTCAAGAACATACCAAAATAAAATGAAAAAAAAAAGAAATTATTGGTATCCCCCTTATCCACACCCCTTATTTGCACTCCACCATTATTTTTCCTTTCTATCTCTTTTCTTCATCATTCCTCTATTGATTTGTTTTCCACCATCACACCACCTCCACTCCCTCCGACCTCATTTCTACCCCACAACTATTATTTCTTTCTTCCTCTTTCTTTCGTCCTTCCACTATTAATTTCTATCCCACCACTACACTAACACCATCCACACCTCTACCCCGCCTCTACCCCCTCCAACCGCATCTCCGCCATCTCAGTCGCACCTCTATCCCCATCTCCGATCGCACATCCATTGTCCCGCCTCTTCGAAACATATTTAGTTATTTGTATAAACGATGTTAGTTGTTAGTATAAATAATCTTGTGTGTTAGTATAACCACTTTTACTGTTATTATATAAAAAATATAAAATTATACGGTTAAGGAGGTTTTTTAAGGTATATAGTTATCAAGTCCTAAAACAAAAGGAGAAGGGATTAAATAACTACAAATTTCGGTCTTCTTAATAACCACAAAATTATGTATACATAAATTGATAAAAGTAAACCGTTAGATTTATTGTAAATTATAACATAGACACAAAAAATGATGAAAATATAACTTCATTTAGATAGTCATCAAGAGAGTAATAAAAATCATAAATTTCAGCCGTTGATTTTTGTTATTGCTTGATGTATATGTAAACAATACCAAAATGATACAATTTTTTGTATACACATAAAAGATGGTATATACAAAACATTCTATCAATTAGTTTTTTATTTTATTTAAGAGTTTAAAATGTAATTATTCAAAATTTAGTTTTGTGGTTATTGAGGGGCACCAAAACTTGTGGTCATTTGATCCCTCCTCATTAGGGAAAACGCTCAAGTTAAAGAAGTAGAATTCTCAAGGCATAGGAAATGTACTAAAAAAATAAAATTAATTATTTTCACTTGCAGCTCCTGTCCAAAATAATATACGAATCTATAGCCAATTACGTCTTTTTTTTTTCTTTTTGAAATTCTTTGTAACGGCTGCAAAGTTTGCCCATGCAAAGTTTGTGAGTAGCTACCGAACTCTCGACTTTTAGGTAAATAACATAGGACTTTTCTTATAATTAACTGAGCTATCACCCGTCTCCTCTATAGCCAAGCAAGTCAATAGCATAATTGGACAGGCGCTCCAAATGAAAATTAAATAGTTAATTCTATTTTTTTAGTACGTACATTTTCTACGCCATGATTTTTCAACAATTATTTCAACAATATTTGGTCGACTTCCCATAGTATTTTGAAACAGACATGTCCACATTTTGTAACGATTAACTATCCAAAATTTCTGAAGTCAGACTAGTGCTGCACATTGCTACCAGTATATATAGACCTATGTGACACACCATCAACAAACACAATTAATTAAGTGTACTAATTAAGTCCCACATATACAAATGGAGCAATCAAGACTTGTATACCAAAGCGTAGCCTTCATTTCTTCCTATGCTACAAGGTGTGCAGCTGAACTAGAAATCTCCAACCACATAAAAGCATATGGATCTCCCATGCCGTTACATGAACTCGCTCGTTCCATTTCTGTCCCGCCAGAGAAAGAATCGATGCTCGATCAGCTTATGCAACTTCTTGTTCATCAAGGAGTCTATGCAAAATCCGAAGGTGGTTACATGCTCACACCAATCTCTGAGCTCATGCTGACAGAAGGCCCCAACATGGGTCTCTATGTGCGCCTCCATACATCACTCTCAGATCATTGTTCCTTCATGAGCAAATGGTTCAAGGATACTGGTACAGGCACTGTATTTCAGATGGCACATGATGGGAAGCAGGGCCGAGACATTTTCAAGGAAAACCCAGAGATTGGTAACGATTTCTTGAAGAACAACACTCTTTAAACCTTTACTTTGTACAAGCAAGCGATACTGGCTACTGCTATGCTACCCTCGCACGCGCGCACAGACACACACACACACACACACACATACTCAAGGACATATTATATCATAATTGATCACATACACTGCGTTTTATCAAAGAAAACCCTGTTTGTTCTTGTTGGCAATTCTTGTTTCACGCTGCCTAGACTGCGTAACTTGTGTAATTGCATCATAAAATCGGTAACAGATGACAATTCATTAAAATAATAACCAAACTTTCAAACAAATATATGACAACCTACTAATTATTTGCTTAGTTGTACTGGAGAGCCACCCTAATCCATAAACTTTCTCAAGTTACTCGCAATACCTAATCTGGTACAATTAATGCAGAGCTAATTTTATTGCTATTATAATTGATGCATGTAGTTTGGTAAATTGAAATACACATGTACTGTGAGTCTGCATCTGTCCTAATTAATTCTCAAAAAAAGCAAGACCTTGCTATTCTAATTGGTATAACAACATATATAAACTTGATCATACACTGTATGTAGTAAATTTCATCTGTTACGAACTTACAGTTATGTTTTAGGAATTATAGGTTAATTTCTTGACAAAGTATACATACAACACCTAATTAATCTAGATTTTATACACTTGAATTAAACTAGGTAACCTATTCAATGAGGCAATGGCGAGTCGAAGTAAGGAGATGGCAAAAGACTTAGTCGCAAGTTACCCAGAAATATTCAATGGCGTGAATCACCTGTTGGACGTGGGAGGTGGCACCGGCACTACTATGAAAATTATAGCTGACGCATTTCCAGAGTTGAAATGCACAGTGTTTGACCTTCCTCATGTCGTTGAGAAGGCTCTGAAAAGCGATTCCTTCCATGTGGTTGGTGGAGATATGTTTAACAAGATACCGCCAGCTGATGCAATTTTACTCAAGGTTTCGTCCATCTTAAAATTCATAAGAAAAAGTAACAATTATATATATATTATCTTCTATTAAAATTAGTTTACACATAAAAATAAAAATAAAAGTCGTGCTGTTTGATATAAGTCTTACTGTAATCTAGCAGCTTATGCAATCCAGAAAATTTACTTTACACCTGAAATACTGACAAGGTGATTCAGGTGAACCTGTACCATTACTAATACACTATTGTCTGGCAAAAATGTATCAGAATGTTCTCCACAACTGGCTTGACAAAGATTGTGCTCGAATACTGAAGAATTGTAAAGAAGCAATTAAATTCACAAAAAATGGTGGCAAAGTTATTGTTATCGATATAATTCTGGATGAAGAGATGGATGATGCAAAGGCAACTGAAACAAATCTTTTGTATAGTCTTCTCATGAGTACTGTTGGCTCCAAGGAACGCACCAAGAAAGAATGGCATGATCTTGTACTAAGTGCTGGATACTCTAGTTACAAAATATATCCTGCTAGGATGTGTCTTTACTCTGTTATTGAGCTTTATCCCTGAACACCTGATTTGGAAAATATATGGCAATTTCCATCATGTTAGGAACAAAGGGAATGAAAAAATTTGATAGTTTTATATTGCAACTGTTTTCTGTGATTTTTAAATAAAATAAATCGAACAATTGTTCCTGAGGATCCTGTGTTTTTCCTATTAATTTCAAGTGATACCCAGTATCTATAGGATATGTATCCATAACATTAGCATCCATAGACCATAAGTTACAAACTTTTGATGTACTTGTTACAAGAAACTTATAGTGTCCATACCTTGTTCGAAAAGCTGCCTTCTCAACATTTTCAAGTCGTATCCGCAACTGATGATAACCAGATCTCAGATTGATCTTAGAGTACACTGAAGATCCTTGCAAATGATTTTATTGATCCTCACTGAAAGCATGAGCCGCATGCTGCCATCTTTCTTTCTAATAAACAGCACTGTGCTCCTCGATGTATACAAAAAATTCGCTCTCAGTGAATTTGTTTTTCCCACCGGCACAATGGTGAGTGGGAGGGAAACGGGTGGTAGCTCATGGATCGATGTCCAATTTTAATGGACACACAATTAAGGCCCCAAATTGAAAAATAGTTCACCTCTGTCGTGCCATCTTTGCTGGTACGATCGAACTGTATGGTACAAAACTGGTAATTAATTAAGAGGCCCAAAATATTTGTGCTATAAGCCTATAACTACGCATATGCTATGATGTTATTACTTATTACTCTTTCTCACATTTGCACGTTGTAAACCACATTTGATTGCTATGCTATAAAAATTAATGTTCTGTAATGTACAATTTTACTAAATTTAAACATAATATTTTGGGTAAATTTTCTGGTAGGTCACTGAAGTTTACCTTAAATCCATAATTGGTAACTTTTATTTATCCCTTTTTTGTCACTGAACTTTGATGTTTATCCAAATTTGGTCACTCCGTTAGTTTTTCCATTCAACTTAACGGAATAGTTAATATGACATTAATTTTATGGTTTAGACATATATCTTTTTCATGTAAAATATATACAATACGTGGGAATGTAAGACAAAATTTAAAAATTTCATTTATTTTTATATTTTTCTGAAATTATTAAAATTATTTTGTTTTCATATAAAGTATACAATTTGTAATATGTCTAATGTGAAAGCATTTTATTAATTGTCATAGAAGAAAATAAAAAATAATCTGTTTTTTTTTAATATTCTTATATTTTCTTTAGTTTTACGTGAAAAAAAATACATGTCTAAACTATAAAATTGATGTCATATTAACTATTCCATTAAGTTGGATAGAAAAACTAACGGAGTGACCAAATTTGGATAAACATCAAAATTCAGTAACAAAAAATGGATAAATAGAAGTTCAGTGACTAATTATGGATTTGAGTTAAACTTCAATGACCTACTAGAAAATTTACCCTAATATTTTACAGTACTCTATCTGCTCTTTAGCCAGTCCCAAATTATGAGGTCAATTTTGCGCAACAATCACCCTTCTTTATATTCGTCAGTGCCATTTTAGGTTGTGAGTTCATTCTTCTCCTTGTTAACACCAATGCTAAACAAATGACTTAATCAATTGGTACTCCAAACACATGATTGATTACATGAATGAAGGTTCAATGAATAAAAAAAAAATCATTACAAATTAACAAGTTATTTTTGTTTACTTGCCAAATCTTTCAAGGAAAGAAAATGCAATTACACAGTCGTCTAATGGCACTTCACCGGCTGAAAACTGCCCATATGTTTCGTGTTATTCTGAGACGTGATCAATGGCAAGTTCAGTTTACATGCATAAGACAGGTGCACATGACGATCTCCTTGATCGACTTGGAATATTCTATTTCCGTGGAGCCAAATTGTCAATTCAAAAAATCCAGTCTCGTTCGATCTCCCAAAATTATCGACGCCACTAATTCCGAGATTCACAGTAGAATTGCCGCTTCTTGAGAAGTCAAAGAGCCGCGTCCTTCTCGGTTTTATCATGAAGTCCCTAATTCTTAGCCAGTCGAATTGCTTGGTGTTGTAGTAGCAATCGACTTCCATGCCGTGGTAGTCGGTCCTGTCGTCCCATATGGAGTTGTGGATGCTCATGGTGAAGGTGAGATTATACGAGAGAGACGTTGCGGAGTTCGCCGCAAGCTCGAAGCGGGTCAGAGTAACATTTATAATAGCGACCTTTTGCGGTGGAATTGCTAAATTAATTATGATGGAAACTATAATGAAAGCAAATATAAGGAAAATGAAAGAACCAACACAAATGGCAATTGTTTTAGCATCCATTCCTTCCATTTGATAGTGTAATACATTGCCTGTTTAGGATGAATTGGGGAGGGTTAATATATATACTAGTATGTTGCCCGTGCATCGCTACGGGAATTTCAAATCATATTTACCTAATTTTATTAATTTATAAAAATATGAAATCAGACATCTCTAAGATCACGTTACATATTACAATATGCAACAATATAAGGGTTTATATGGTGTTGCATAGGGCAGATATTTTTATCCGAAATCTCTACCATGCATATTGTATGTTTATTTATTCAAATTCTAATAAAGTAAAATAAGATAGTGTAAAAGGAAAGAATACAAGTGAACTGGGCTGTTTAAAATTAATTGCTTTTGTGCCATTCACATTTCTTTCAGTATACTGTATCTGCCATTCTGCCTATTATATTAGTTCAAGTTTGTACAAAATCAAATCTATTAATTGATTACCTTACAATATTAAAACACATCATACCGATTTAAATGGCAAGAAAACAATCAATGACAAAATTTCCGCACAATTCATTAATTAAATGTCAGTTACAACCGTCACAGCGACAAAGCCAAAAATGGAAGATTGTGCACCTATTCCTGCGATAGTCTGTGTAACAAACGCATAATAAACTAAATGTACACTTCAGTACCTTTATCTACAGGCAGGGCGTTGCAAAAAATCTTGCTCTATATCTAATGGTTGAAATTCAATCCGAAAGTTAATCAAGCAATCGTGACCGTCGACGGATCTGGACACCCAAGACGCTTAATAAGGAGTAAAGATATAGTTACTCTTTCGCTTGCATATGGAAAATCATGGAAAGACACCAACAAGTTTTATAGTTTTTTGTTTTGAGAAACATCTTGCCACCATTGAAAAGTTATCCATACGTCATAGACGTACAAATAATGTAACAGATACATCAGAAAATCATTGTAATGGATACATTTCGAAATATAACATATGAACGCTATAGACAGTTTTTCTATGGATGCTAGGTATTACTCTTTTTTATTTTTTCTTTTTGGGATGTGACGTTGTGCTGGACGGAATTGTAATATACATGGACTCAATCTATATATAACTATATTTTATATGTATATTATTCAGAATCTATTTTTCTGAGAACTTTACTGAAGTGACTATTTCAATAAAAGGTTTTCTTATAAACAAGCAAATTGCAAAGGAGTTGAAAGGCACAATGTCGGTGGTCAGACCAACGAGTGCAACCTTGGTACCATCTTCGATGGTCCGCTTGGCTGCACCATCTATGGCGAGCACGATGGGCACGGACATGTTGACCACCGAACCGTCGTGGAGTGGGAGCGGATGCGCATTGAAATGAAGTGTTTGAGGAACTCGGCTTCCCTCATGAAGCCTCAGAGCAGGCTGGCCCAGCCATTGCTGAGCACGTGGACGGTGGACCCACTCCATATCCAGCGGCGCCAGCTGTACGCTCGGCAACGTCCCTGCCTCTCTCCGCTTCAGCTCACTCATAGGTCTCACTGGCACCACCAGATCGACCAGGCTGCATGCCTCCGTTTGAGACTCCAGTCCGGGTCAATCAGTCCCATCCTCACTGCCATTCTTAGCTTCAATTTCAGCTGGGAACTGAAAGCTCTTCCTTTCATCCCTCTTAAGTTAATTAGGTAATTTGGTTCATGCACACAACCGCTGTAAAATCCATTTTCGTTGCAATTTCTCCCTTCTCGTCCTACTTACTATTCTCTCCATTTTTTCGTCTTATCTGTGTACATGCCTGAACTAGGTAGGGAAACTACTTCCTCCATCTCCAACGCCCCTTGAACTCACAATATGCTAAGTGTCAAATCGAGTTATTTTAATCAATTGGATTTATCGCACAAATTAATTTGGCACTTGTAAACTCAGGAGCGGATTTTAAATTTGCTTTAATTGACATAAGAATATAAGATCAATTTTATGCAATTTGGGATAAGTTGAAATCATGAGACCAATCGTATGGTTTGATCATACAGTAAATATGTAGTCTTCTAAAAAGAGTAAACTGGATTGCAGAGTAGGTTATAGCCGATGGTTGTTCTTCAAATCATCACATGCATCCAGATTGTAAGATGGGGGAGCAAAATTAACGGACCATAAAAAGAGGAAGAGAGTGAGCAGCGCTTACAAAATATAGACGGAATATTTAACTGTAGTAGACGGAAGGAGTGATTTGAACCAAATCAGAGAGTTGAGGGGCAATTTGAACAAAAAAATAGTTTGGGGGGGCAATTTGAACCAAACTAAATAGTTTAGAGACTAAAATTAGACTTTCCTCTTTCATTTATTGTACCCAACATCGGTCCTAATCCTGACTTTTCAAAGTCAGACCTTAAAAAATGAAATATAAAGAAATAGTAATTTGCTCATTCTTATCTCAAAAAGAAAGAAAAAATGCTCGTTCCATTACTAAAAAAAAAAAAAAAAAAAAAAAAAAAACTAGTCAGAATATTATTGTCCCATTTCTTAATCAATATATGGGAGGGAAAAAAAGAAAACGTCATTCAATTCAGCCAAAAATTCTGTGATATTAAACACGTGCTTTTGATATGTAAAAAATGGATGCATTCCTCAGACCATGGTCTGCTCTGCTTTTGATCTCACTGTTGGCCATGCTATTGCTTCTCATCTGTGCTTACCAGTTACCACTATAACATTTTTCAGTCTATCTGCTCTTAATTTAGCCACTAGCAAAACAAAACCAATTTCAGCAAGAATCACCCTGATCAGAAACTCTTCTTATACTGTCATTTTGCGTTGTACCACTTTGTAGCTAGCTATAACATATTACTAAATTCCGAGCACATTAATCACATGAATGAAGGTCCAACAAATAAAAGAAATCATTACAAACAAGGAAGTTTATGTACATGTTAAACCTTCCAAATAGAAATATATCAACAACTACTTCATTGATCAAGGAAAAAGAAGGCATTAGATACACAATCTAACGGCATTTAACCGGCTGAAAGTTGCCAATATGTTTGTTATTATTCGGAGATGTGATCAGTTTCAAGTTCAGTTTGCATTGATAGGACAGGTGCCCACCACGACGTTCTGCTTCCTTGTTATGGTATACTCGAGTTCCCTTAGGCCAAATTGCCAAGTCGAAAAATCCTGTCACATTGGATCGCCTAAAATCGTCGATGCCAGTGTTTCTGAGATTATTTACAGTAGAATTGCCACTTCTGGAGAAGTTAAAGAGGCGTGTTCCTGACGGTTTTACCGTGAAGAATCCAAGTGCCAGCCTGTCAAATTGCTCGGTTTTGTAGTACAATTCGACTTCCATGTCGCTGTAGTATGCTTTGCTATACCAAACGTAGTTGTGGATGCTCATGGTGAAGGTGAGGTTATAGGAGAGAGACGCTGCTGAGCTCGCAGCGACCTCGAAGCGGGTCAGATTAGCATTTATAATAGCGACTTTTTGCGGTTGAATGATTAGAGCAGTTACGACGACACTTATAATGAAAGCAACTACAAGGGAAACAAAAATACTAAGCCATAAGCAAATTTTCTTGCTCTGGTCCATGCGTTTTGATAGTGTATTATTATGTATGGAAGATGAACAGATCAAAGGGGACACATAGTTTTCTATGTTTGTATGCTTTTATAAGAACTGGTGCGGATTATGAAGATCGTCGAAAGAATTAAGAAACCAAGAAGTTTCATTCATTTTTTTTTTTTTCCATAATTGTAATATTAAAAGTATATATAATACAGTTGTAATATGTTTGACACAAGCTGTGTTATATGTATATTATTCAGAATCATACCGGCTATTTTTCTTAGAACTTTACTAAAGTGACTATTATAATAAAAAAATATTTCTTATACAAATGCAAATTGCAAAGGAAAAAAGGAAGAATTATATATATATTTTTTAGCTAGCCAACATTGGTTGACCTAGCTACAACTACAGAGCCGCTCAACATTTGAAAGTCAAACCTTTTAAAATTAAATATGATTTGTAATTTTTATAGGATTCTCACATCTGAATTGATCACACATCAATTATGTAAATAAAAAGAAATGATGTCGCCAAATCTAGACAAACAGATAACATAAAAGTCTGTTCTCCTTTTCTGACCAGTCAACCTGATCAGGAACTCTTCTAATGCCATCTAATCTGGCATCATACTGTCTCAGAGTTTCAGTCATACAAGGCAATGTTTCAAGTCAATTGGGGTTTATATTGCCTTAATTAATTTTTAGTATTTTTTTTCTGTCCAATCATAGTTTAATTAGCTCATAAAAAAATATATAAGATAACCCAATATCAACATGTAAGAATTTCAACGCATCTTATGTCATAAATTCATGATGTAACCCTGTCAGAACTGTAAATGCTCCAATGATTCTCATTATGTAAGAAAACCAGGGCGTGCTTTTCCGATCGGATAGTTGGGATCGGTTGTCGCACGGATCTTAGAGTATTTCGGTATTTAGTGTACCGATCTCACAGTATTTTGGTGTTTCTCAACTGTCGGATCAAGAAAAGCAGGGCCTGCTTTTCTTTTTTAGAAAAGCAGTTGATCCCGATCCTTCAAATATGTACTAATTCGTCCCTAATTCGATAATGACAAAGACTATTTAACATGCATAAACAGAGGTGAAAAAAAATACTGGAATTTAGTATTGGCTCAAGTCAATTGGCCGGCTTTTATGTTCATAAACTAAAGGGTCATAGAATGTTACTTATCATATTTAGTTTTGAAGAAAAGTATATATCTTTCCCTTGAATATTAGTCTGTGCCAACCTATTTTTATATTGTTTTTTTTTTTGAGATAAAAGATGAGGTTCAAGCCACTCAAATTTAAAAATCTGTAAAAGACTTTCCAACCGGGTTTTGAACCCGCGACCTCCCACTCAGAGGGTGTTCCTATTTTAGATTGTTAGTTCGTTTTGTCTCCTTTGTTAACACAAGTGTTAAACAATTGCATTGACTTAGCATTCCAAACACAATATGATTACATGAATATATTGAAGGTGCAGCACATAAATTACAAAACAAGCAAGTTTATAATTTACTTGCCAAATCTTTCAAGGAAAGAGAAGGCATGCATTGCACAGTGATCTAATGGCACTTCACCGGCCGAAAATTGCCGACATGTTTGGTGCTATTCTGAGATGTGATCAGTTGCAAGTTCAGATTGCACTGATACGACAGGTGCACGTGACGGTCTCCTTCGTCGCCCTGGAATATTCAAGTCCCCTTGAGCCAAATCGTCAGATCGAAAAATCCTGTCTCGTTCGATCTCCTAAAAGCATCGATGCCACTGCTTCCAAGATTTACAATCGAACTGCCGCTTCTAAAGAAGTTAATAACGCGTGTCCTTCTTGGTTTCAGCCCAAAGTTTCCGACTTTTAGCCAGTCGAATTGCTCGGTGTTGTAGTAGCAATCGACTTCCATTTCGTGGTAGTCGGCCTTGTCATGCCAAACGGAGTTGTGGATGGTCATGGTGAAGGTCAGGTTATACGAGAGAGACGTTGTCAAGTTTGCATCGAGCTCGAAGCGGGTCAGATTGGCATTTATAATAGCAACCTTTTGTGGTGGAATGACAAAACCAGTTATGATGGCACTTATGATGAAAGCAAATACAAGGAAAAAGAAGAACAAAAAACATATGCAAAATATCTTACTTCCCATGCTATTTGAGAGTGTGTATATTTTCTGTTTAAGGTGAAGAAGAGGGGTTATAATTAAGTTTTTATGTTTGTATGCAATTTATAATGACTCTTGAGCAAGCATTATGAAGATTTGGGAAATAAATGAATAACAAATTTCATGGTTATTTCCTTTGTTTTTTTTATATGTGCCGTGACAGATCGATATACAATGTAATTCCATATCTGCCAAATTTATATTGTAATATGTTTAATATGTTTGACGCAAGCTATATTATTTATTTATAGTCAATCCATATCTGCCAAATATATTTTTTAATATGTTTAATATGTTTGACGCAAGCTATATTAATTATTTATATTATTCAGAATCGATCACGCTAGCTATTTTTCTCAGAACTTTACTGAAGTGACAATTTCAATCAAATATATATATTTTGCATAATTAATTAGTGAGAGACAATGTCCAATCGACCCAAAATCCTGGTTCTCGAAATCCTCGAGTCCTCGAGACCACGAAGCGACACACACTATATACTGGCCATAATTGAGAAAGGCGTTCTTTTGCGCTCATCTCAAATCTGAGAATGGAGATCGAAGTGGCAGAGTAACATTGCGAGAAATGTCATATGAGAGGCAAGGAGTTGGGGCTACAGTAAAATCCCATGAGTTAGTATACTAATTACCATTGGACAGACTGTAGCTCTACAGTAAAATCCCATGAGGATTAGTAGTATTAATATCATGGATGACGTAGCAAACGCAAATAATTGTAGATTTGTCAATACAGCGGAAAGTATTTCACTATATAAAATTGTACAAGGTAAGCCTTTTTATTGTCAGCACAATCTCTTAATTAGACAAACAATATATACATCTCAACATGTATCAGATAATATACTTAACAATTAATGAGTACAACAATAATCGTAATAAACTTATTTGCTTCTATTTATAATTAGCAGAAGTGATCCTATAATTCCACTTGGAAAATTACAGGGGGCACACTGGACTTTTGTATATAATGCTTTAATTATAGGAAATATTTATACGTATTATATATCTGAGTAAAACTATCGTGAGCCATTCCATAAGCGCACCTCCAAAAACATATCAAATAATTTTCAATTTTCGATTTATATGGCTCAATAAATTCTTTATATCAAGATTTTATGTGATATAAAAATTTTCCATTTTTTTGAAACATTTTAAATAAACGTGTTTTTGAGATTATTCAGAAGTGACATTGATTATTTTATTAACATTGTATGGTTCTTCTTAAAAATTCTCAAACAAATACTATAAAATTGAAAAATGCAAAATTTTTGTATTACATAAAATCTTAATATAATAATTTATCAAGCCATATAAATTGAAAACCAGAGATTATTTAATACGTTGATGTGCGCTCACGGAATGGCTCTTTGAGTTTAAGCTCACGGTAGTTTTGCTCCTATATACTGATAATAAGAAACAAGCTTCATCGTGGCCATGGGCACACGCAATGATAATATGGACCGCATGGCCTACCAGTGGGCGACTGATCACCCCTCTGATCTGTACGGGCCGAAGGACGGTTCGTATCTAGAGCTATGTAACTTACGTCCGCCAAAATCCTCCAGTGTATGTCGGAGTTCACCGCAAGTTCTCCCATCATCAACTCGAGTCTTGGACTACCGCAGTCGGTTGCATTGCTAAATGCATTATTGTGATCTTGGGCTTCTGAACTAGCATGATCAGAAGCATGTATGAAGAGAATGATAAGAAGAAAGAAGAAGAGAGGGCTTTTGATCACTCTCATGGTTAATTACTCAGTTGAGACTTGAGATCGATGAGCGGTTTTAATTGGATTGTGCAATTGAATTGTAGTTGCTCAGATCAAAGGTACCAATTGTGTTAATATATACGCACTAAAATCAGTTGAGATCCAAATCGGATCTCAGGACCCTGAGATCCTGATCCGACGGCTATAATTATTTACAAAAATCCTCCTAAAAACCACATCCGTCGGATCCGGATCTCAGGGTCCTGAGATCCGATTTGGATCGCAGCAGATACGGACTCTAATATATATCATGCACGCAAGGCACATCGTGTGGATGATCATGGTGGAAAAGGGCACTGCCAAAGTTCACACAATATGGTATGGAATATATTCCTTGTCTCCGTCCTGCAAACTTAGGTGCGCATTGATTAATTAAACACTGTTAAGGAATAAATAGAGAAATCCCTTTATGGCTCAAGAAAGAAATATTGCAGTTTTTTTTTTTTTTTGAACAAAGCCCGTAGGCAAACCCCCCAATTATCCCCTATCCAGCCCCTACTGAGACTTGATCCCGGGTCTCCACTGTGGGAGCCCATGTTACTACTACAAAGCCGTAGCCTCGGTGACAATATTGCATGTTTGAATAGCTAGAAAAAATATACTGTCTTAATTACCTTATTATAATATCACAACTTTATGATTTGAAGGATATATATATATATATAGAGTCTAGCTACGGTGAGTTGCAACTCACGGGCTGCTCCGTGAGTCAGGGTCCAAAAACATATCAAATCACCTCCAAATTTCGATTTATATGGCTCAATAAATTCTTCATATCAAAATCTTATAGCACGCAAAAATTTTTCATTTTTGGAGATTTTTAAGTATTTGTTTGAGGTTTTTTAAAATGATACATAAAACATTAATTATTTTATTAATATTGTATAGTCATTTAAAGGTTGGCTTTATGTGACAGTATTTAACGTTCCGATATGTTAATTGCAAATATATGCAGTTACTTATGTTTGCATAATATATAACTGTCATGATGTAACTCAGAATTGAAATATAAAAGAGCCCAAAGAAAGAAATAAATGCGACTAAAGAGTTACAAACCTTTCTAATAACTGTTGAACTTGAGAAATCCAACTCAGAAGGCACAAATTAAATTCCCAGTCACATTTGTTAGGCAAAGGGGGTGGCACTGGCTTCGGCTCAAAATGGCTTCCATTTTGTCCCTGTATCCAAAACGTGTCATTTATTCTGTTGATGTGCTACAACATAGCATTAAAAAAAATATATATGAAAGCTAGAACGTCTCAAGGTTAACCACCCAACCACCCCACAATCACTGAAAAACAGGACCCATGTAAGCATGCATAGGATACAGTGGCCATCAGAAAATTCTATTCGCATCAGATTGTTTACCAATTTGATCTGGCAGCACTATCGAATATATATTAAGAAGCTACAATATCATATACTTTCAAGTTTCGAATGGAACTATAACTTTGTTTTCTGATCATTTAACATTCAGATTCATTTGAAAACCCAATAGTCTCAGTGAGTATTCCAAAAGAAGAAACTAAAAGAACCAAAACCCAACTTGGATCAACCTATACGGCTATACCAACTACAAGTTGGTGATCACAACCAGCACGTACGATAAATGAACATGACAAGTACTGCTTCCTAAAAACAGGAACATAACCAGTGCTGACATTAGGAGCCCAAAAAGGGTGCTAAAAACATCCATAATATATTTATTGCAACCAAATTATACGTTTATATTTGTTGAGGTGATTGAACGTATATATAATTTGGTTGCAACAAAAATATATCATGTATGTTTTATAGAAGTCAAGATTTAAGAGTTGCAATAAATATATCTTCTACTCGATCTCACGTTTTCTATCTGGAGGCGTAAGAGAGGAGAGGGAAGCCGTGAGGTGGAGCGAGATCGCACGGGCAGTTGGGCAGCCTTGTTTTGAAAACCAGTTTGGATTTGAGTGCGGAGCGAAGAGTCAGATTGGGGCGATTTGAAAGATAAACAAGGCCATCTCAGATGTTTATTTGTGACAAACTTCAAATTGGACGGCGATTAATTCATTTGGAGGGGCCAATTCTTCCATGTATATTAAAATAGAGAGATATATTACGTACCCCATGTATTCTTCACAGAAATCAGATGTGGTAAATTAAGGCCTACGGCCAGCTAGTTCTACTTTATGCGCTCTCTTATGTAATTCGTGATATATAGTTGTGATTGTATTCCAAAATTTTGTGCATTTTTTATATAATACCAACTGTGCAACAAAGTTCGAAAAAAAAACATTTTTTTTTTCAAAACCAAATTTTGAAAAATGACTCCTTTTATATACAAATTTTTGTACATTTTCTATACAACCTTCAAAAATTCAAAAAAAAAAAAAAGTTATAGGAAATTTTAAAAATTGAACCAATTTGGTTTCAATATGTAGATTATACTGAGCACATGGATTGGACATTCGAATTACGGTTGAGAAGATATATATGATATTGAAGTGCAATAGCCTCACTCAAAGCATAATATATAACATTACCACAAAAATGTAATCAGCTTGTTTCTTCATGATCGCATCCAAAAATATGCACTTTGACCTAGGAAAACACCTACAGATTTAATCCAAATCATTAGCGTATGTATCCGATTACATGCATTATCTTGTGTTTTCCAGTTATTGCTTTGTTTTTGGTTGTTTCAGGTCAAATGGAGCGAGAAGAGAAGATATTGGAACATTTGGAGCAGTATCAGACCTGAAGGCCAGCTTACGATCCGTAAGGCCTACCTTTACGGTCCGTAAGGGTTGCAGCTGAGAGCAAGAGCAAATATGGCAAGAACTCTAATTGATTGCTATATAATCTCGATTTGGAGCAGTGTTTTTGGCAAGCTTTACACAAATCACAGTCGCCTAAGAGAGGTTTTTGGAGAGCTTTGTGGGAGAAGCCGAGCCAAGGATGGGAGCCAATCGGGACTTGACGAGAACGATCCGGCGAGCCGACGAGCGAGTACACGCGCGTGCGACATCAAGACCGATCTACTCACTGTTCTTTCTCTTTTACTTAATCATTGAGAGAGTTTTGTGTTGTTGTTGTTGTTGTTGCATGATGACTTGTCTTGTTTGTTATACTTGCTTGATTGTTGTTGTTGCAGCCATGTCTAGCTAGATTCTTAGTTTTTAAGATTAGGACAATGTTATAACTTACTTTTTGGTTTTTATGAAGTTTCTTGGTTATCCTTTATTTTAGTTCTTTGTGTATGAATTGAAAACTGCATTCTATGCTTGGGTTGGGTGCTCGAACAGGTAACCAGTAGGTATCGGCCGGTACACTAGGTTTTAAGCCTTAGTACGCATGTGACTGGGCCTAGTTTGTATTCAGAGTGGGTTAGAGATTCGAGAGGGCAACCAGACAAAACGCGAGAGCTGAGTCTTACGCTACCCTAGAGGGAGGTACACTTTGGGGCACTGGTACCGGGACTTATGTTGGGTTTACAAGCGAGAGTTGCGATCTATACCTTTGGTGATTAGAACTGTGTTAGGGATTAGGCTAACAAGTGAGAGCTGTGGTTTGGTACCTGATATTGTTTTAAACCAGAACTAAACGTGTTAATATCAAGAACTCATAAAATACCAATTTACTTGTGTTGCGCACCGGCCGCATGCAAGAGTGACGGCCTGTACACTTCTATCTGACAGACGCGAGAGCGCAGTTCAGTGGTCGTGTGAATTGTACGTGACAAGTACAGTTAGCGTGGCCCAAGGCCAAGTGACAACTAGTTCGAAGTCCTAGAAACGCTTTTTATCCTACTGTTTTAGTCTTTTTATTGTCTTGGTTATTAATTTAGGAAAATATAAAATCAACCCCCAATTTGCGAACAAACCCGTAGTTTTAGTATTAAACAAAGTCTAGTCCGGTTTTGCCAACTGTCCCTGTGGATTCGACCCCGCACTATGCTACAACTTAGTCGTACGCTTGTGACTGATTTGCTGCTTAGTAGGGATATTAAAAGTAGTGCACTTTCGAGTGAACACTTCACAAGTACTAGAGGTGGCAGATTGTCGGGTCGGGTTGGGTCGGGGCAATTTGACCGAATGAAAATGTTGGGTTGGGTTGGGTATCGGGTTGACGGTTGCCTACATTTTTTCGGGTCGGGTCGGGTATCAGGTTGACGTCTGCCAACAATTTTTTGGGTCGGGTCGGGTCGGGCGGGTTTTTCGGGTTTTTGTCAGATTTTGCACATTTATTCTTGGATCATCTCAGGTTTCGGGTCAGGTTCGGGTCAGCTTGAGTTTCCCTGAAACAAGGGTCGGATCGGGTAGGATCGGGTCGGGTTCGGGTCGGGCGAGTTTTTCGGGTCGGGTCAGATTTTGCCACCTCTAACAAGTACAGAGATCACCAAAAAGTGGTTTTATATTGCACCTTACATGATCACATCTATCTACGCTTTAATGCTTGGTTACTGCCTCGCATGGGTTCAAGAGATCGTCAAGATGGTAGTCTTCTTCAATATATCCAATATATTATATATATAGCTTTCCCTTCCATTAATTTTAATTGAAGAAATATGCAATTCAAGCTCACGAATGTAAATATTTCACCTCTGCACTATGCATGAACGTAAATATCTGCAAGCTTAATTACGAATGTGAAATCTGAGTCGATACTGTTACTATTTTATTAGTGGAAATCTAACTGTCAAAAAATTTTAACTATATATTTTGATATATAAAAAAACAACATTTTTGAATGGTCTATAATATTTACATCAAGTAATTTTCTAATTATCTAAAAAATAGTAAAAAAGCACCAAAAATTATAAAATTTGGTCTACAATAACAATTATATATAGAGATCACATTGAGCGGTTTGGATCGATCAATTGGACTATAAAAATAATAATATGGAGCCGTAGTACGGAACACTTTGTATTATTAATAATACCGTAACCTCACTCTATTATTTAATAATTAATTCAAATTCATTAACCACTACAAGATATATAATACATGAGCAGACCAGCATCTATATTCATGTGTTTAATGCCTTTTCCATTAAACAAATGAAATGGTCTGTGAGCATTTTCCATTAATTATAAATGTAATAGGCTTCAGGATTATATCCCAAACACGAAGCATCCTCCAATAAGATCAGCGGGCCGTTTCATTTCATCACTCACGAGTCAATAAACGGTTTGTTTCAGCAGAATTAATGTGCGCATCCTTTTATCGTTTTTTAGAACGGTCCACATATACAGATACCAAAAAAGATACCAAAATAGATACCAGTTATAACGTAAAATATATCAAAATTGAAACACCAACAAATTATTTTGAAACAATTAACATATTAACTTGAAACATTGTAGTATAAGTTGAATAACACAAATCATAAATTAAATCATCTGCTTGAATCACTACTAAATCACATAAATATTACCTTAAAGTTGTTGAGAAAATGTATGTGAGCAAGATGAAGTAAAATAGCAACAAAAGAGAAATTATATTATTGCGTTTCATTTTAATCTCATTAAGTTTCAGATTACCTTTATAGATATTTCATTTTGATCGCAACATATTGCAGATTAACGTTAAATTAACTTTGCGGTATCCCCATAGCATTTTCCTTTTAGAAACAATAGCAGGACGCGGAAAGCAGATAATTAGACTGCTGTAACGACTCGGCCGTTAGTTTCCAAAATAAGAGATCGGAAGGCTGGGGACGTATACGGGGTACAGAACAGTGGGTACCAAAAGATTTCCTCATTTTATTAACCAAAGTTTTAAGAACTTTAGATCTAGAAATACATCGTTATCATATTCATGGGCCAGATGATATTTATAATACCAAATGAGTTGGTGCATTTAATTGCCCATAATAATGTGTGAATAAATGTCCTGTTCTGTAACTTGTATGGCCATCAATAATTCTCAAGTGAATTGTGTAACTTATATCAGTATATTCTGTGAGACCTATAATTTTTATTGTTTATTCTCTTATATATAGATATGTCAAGTATGTTTTATAACAATAATACAACATATGTTATGTTGTTAGGAGCTAGATATTTGCAAATTAAAAATAGTTATTTGGTTGTTTTTACAAAAAAATAAATTATTTGACATGAGTCACGAGCCGACTGGAGTTAGCTCGAGCTCATTCAAGTAGAGTTCAAGTTGAGATCATTTCAACTTGAAACTGACTTGCAAAGCTTGTTTGCGCATATAATCTAACAAATTAACTATATATCTCACCATATACCAGATAATTTACTTAATTAGGACATTACTTCCATGCTCACACCCAGATAAGTTTATCGGTTACAGAATGGGTAATATTCATTTATAATTAATCGTCAGATTGAAAAGAATTTTTTTTTTTTTTTGTGGGAGTATTGAAGTAAAATTCTTGTAACAATTACAGGACACACTGCACTTCTGTATACAATTACAAACCCTTTAATGAAAATTTGGGGCTTGACCCCATCATTTTATACAAATCATGCATGAAAAACAAAAAAAAGCATACGCTCACGCTTAATATATATATCACTGCGTTCGCATCTGCTGAGATCCTGAGCGATCTCAGGACCTGCAATTCTCCAATCTGCTCCGTCTGATAGAATCAATGTTCCAGATTATTTTATTTGACTTCTAAGTTCTTTGACTGCCCATTTCTCTGCCCCCAAAGCGTTGCTTCTACTGACCGATTTCTTCATTTCAAGAGAGAAAAGCTACCGGGTATTATTATTTCTTCTCATGAAATCATTCTATTCCTCTCTATCCTTGTTAGAGGTGGTAAAACCCGTCTGACCCGAGTTTCAGGGAAAGTCAAACTGACCTGAATTTGACCCGTGTTTCAGGAAAAATCAGACTGACTTGAACCCAACCCGACACGTATTTTAGGGAAAGTCAGACTAACCCAAAACCGACCCAACCCGACCCGTATTTCAGGGAAAGTCAGACTTATCCGAACCCGACCCGTGTTTTAAGGAAAATCAGACTGACCCGAAACCGACCCGACCCATGTTTCAGGGAAAAGTCACCCGAACCCGACTCGACCCGACCCGTGTTTCAGGAAAAGTCTAATCCGAACGTCACTCCACCCGACCCGAACAATCCGAAACCCGAGATAACTCAGGAATAGAGGTGCAAAATCTGACCAGACCTAAAAAAACCCGCCCGACCCGGAAAAATGCCGGCAGACGTCAACCCGATACCGACCCGACAAAAAAAAAAAATGCCGGCAGCCGTAAACTTGATACCCGACCCGAACCCAAACCCAAACCCAAAACCAACCCCACCCGACCCGACAATCTACCACCTCTGATCCTTGTCTCGTTCAATATTCACTCCTCTTATCTCTTATTTTTTCTTGATTTAAGACATTTGCAGATGGTGATTTGGACATCAAAAGTTACTGCCAAAAGATTATTTATTCATGTTAATTTCTGAAAATCCGGGGTATAAAAGAAAATTCTTCAATGCTTTGTCCAAGTAAAATCCGAGATTTCTGTTTGACAATTTTTTTATGCAACTAAATAACTAGATGGCAATCAATTGAGCTCGTATCGTTAGATTGATGATTGGATTATACGGTACTTATGATCTTGTATATTCAATCAAATTGGAAGTGGGTGATCGGGCTTCAGGACAAGCAATAATGGGGACAAGTGAAATAACGAATTTGCTCCCTCCTAAATTTGTCACATAGTCCATCTCATTTTTTGATTAAAAAAATAGGTAAGACATCGGACCTCCTAACAGCAAAATTCGGGTAGAAGATTTCGTACGTAAATAGAGTTGGGCAGTGGAAATGTCATGCGAAATAATCTAGAGCGTTGTTGATATCGAATGGAGCAGATTAGAGAATTGCAGGGTCCTGAGATCGCTCAGGATCTCAGCAGATGCGGACGCATATATCACTAGTAGTTACAAGAGTGCAGTGAAGCCATCAGCCATGGGGTACAATATATTGATAATAGTGAAACAAGCTTTCATGCTGGGCACTTATATATTGAACCACATGGACGACCAGTATACGGCTGACCGCTCTGCGATGTACCCGCGCGCAGCACGGTTTGGATCTAAAGAATTGTACTGTATTTCCACCCAAAATCCTCCGGTGTATGTCGGAGTTCATCTGAAGCTCTTCCTTCAACTCGAGCCCTCGAGTACTATCGTAGTTGGATGCGTTGCTCAATGCATTATATTCATAGCCCTAGCCTCCAGCTTGATAGTGGGATTCTGAAGTAACAACATCAGAAGGATATATGACCATGAAGAGAATGAGAAAGGGAGGAAGAGAGGGGTTTTGTTTCTCATTGTACTGCTCTCTAGCAGTCTAGCTAAAAATTCAATGGACTCATGAATCGGCAGGTTGCTTTAAATAGGCCCAGGAACTGTAAAAATGGGAACTATACAGTAGGTAGTGTCCACCATTTTCACTTATCCACCGGTCCATCGTATTTTCAATGAACAAATATCATTTTTAGTAAACATTTATATCAATCTACCGCTACCAACCATACACGCAAGGCACATCATGTAGATCAGTGTGGAAAATTAAGAGCAAGTAATGCTAAAGTTTATTTACTTTTCTGTCTTACCTATAAATTAAGAGTAAAACCTTTCATAGGTTGCATTTCGGAATATATCTGTTACATTTATTTATATGTAATCATTAAACGGGCTTTTCAATGGACACAAGATGTTTCTCTTAAATTAATTTAGCATTGCTCACATATTCCGTTGAGATATGAACTATAACTAATTAATTATATAAATTAGGTCGAGTCCGTCATATTTCGCTTAATAGTCATGAGCAATGCAATTGCAAAAAAGTTTGTACAATTTATTCAAATAATTATGTCATTATATGAAAATTATTTTTCGATCTGACAATTATAAATGAATATGACTAGTACATATATAAAGATGATTCAGTGACGACGAATATTTAAGACCCTTAGTAATTGACATTGTGTCCGTCAATGATCTTGTCGTCACTGATGTGGGATAAAAAGGTAACTAATAACTGTCATTGAATTATAACATCAATAACGAGATTTGGTAATAATCGTCATTCAATTATAACATCAATAACGTTATTTAGTAATAACCGCACTAAATTGTAAGATCAGCGTCGACGAATGATAAACAAAACCTCTAACCGTCACAAAATATTGATTTAAGAGAAACATCTTGCGTCCATTGAAAAGCCATCGTACATCTATAAACATACGAAGAATGTAACAAATACATATACATCCCAAAATAGGATATTGTCATAAAGAAAATTTGACATCTCTTTCAATATGTCCATAATGATTTTCATTGTACGGGAAGAAAATGAGACAAAAAAAACTTTATTTAATACCAATATGCGTTGGCCAATACTACCCCTGAGACATTTATAGGGAATGGAAGTTATTAAAAGAAGATCGAAAAACAACAAATCTCAACTGTAAATCTCAATCATACATTCATATTGAACAGGGGCGGAGCCAGAGTTATGACATGGTGGGTACTTAGTAGTACAAAACTATATATATATCCATCAATTATAGGGGGGCCAAATGTCAATTACTGACCAAAATTACACAGAAAAATGACATATATTCCTTTAAGTTGCAAAATCATGGGGGGTCTTAGCACCCCCAATGTCCCCCCTCCCCCGCTCTCCGCCCCTGATATTGAGTGATTGAGATTTAGTGACATCAGATGCCACTAAACCTAGTGGCATCGGATGCCTTCTCAATAGTAATTAATCTTTTGTTGTCGACTCAAAGTTAAATGATATATTTCATGTGTATTTTTTAGAAAAACTTTCATAGGTATTTAATAAGATATATAATTTAGATCGATTTTCCTTTTTTTTTTATCTTAAACTAATTAACTGTGTGTCACAGCCTCATCTAATAAAACATGCAATTCACGTAATTAATTAATTAACAGTCTTATCTACATCCAAAATGACGAACCATGCATATTATTATACATGCAACCACATACGGAATTGTACTATTGTGTCCCAAAATTTTCACAATGCCACAAAATCTACTCTATTATCGGTGTCCTCTTTTGGACAAAATTATATCACATGCATGCGAAGTTAGCTGTCTTCATGTGCTTATCTTTTTCCTAAATAATTGTGATAATCAAGTTCAACGGTGTCGACAACTCTGAGATATCATGTGCTTATCTTTTTCCTATGGAACATATATATATAGAGCGAAGGACGATGATAGCACGCCTCACGACTTGCCCCCAGACCCAACGATGCGCTGGCAGCATAATGTGAATGGTTGGGAGGCCATTTTTGTAAAAATTTGTGGGGTGGAGGTATATTTTTGTAAGATTGTCAGGATCATTTTTCTGAAAAGAGGGATGTTTCTGTAAAATTTTCTGAAAAGAGGAATGTTCTTGTAAATTTTTCCCATGTAAAGGATGTTTCTGTAAAACTTTTTGAAAAGAGGGATGTTATTGTAAATTTTTTCCAAGTGCATTGGAGTGTTTAGGGGGCATTGTTGGTGGCAACTTATATTTTTCCATAGCGCGAAATAGGCAAATCTTCCAAAAATAAGTCACGAGCTATATAGTGAATTATCCTCTGCGTTGCGCAGTATTGTACTGCGCAGCTAATCAATGATGTGGATTATAGGGGAGTTTTTTGAGATTGAGTTGTATGAATCTTAAAGCGAATCCAACGGTCCAAGTACTGCACAGTAGGGGAGTTTTCTAATTATTCCTTAACAGTATTTAATTTAAGAGAAACTTCTTGTGTCCATCCGATTGATATCCATCATAGACACAAAGTGTCACATGGTGGATCTCACTTGTTACACTCTGTGTCTATGATGGACATCCATCCAATAAATGGTAGGTGTTACTCGAAAGTCAAGGAATTTGTCGATTATATTTCAATTTGGAAAACTTAGAATGCGACAATCAAATGCCTCTTCTTTATGATATGTTCTAAATACTATTTTTTTTTATTGCGTAGGCGAACAGCCTATCGCGATTTTTCATTATAGAGAAAATTATATTTACAAGGTTGTGCTGGCCAAGGTTTTTAGCCAAACAGAAAAAGAAAAAGAAAGCTAAAAAGCCAAAGAAAAGGAAAAAGAAAAAAGAAAAAGAAAAAGAAAAGGAAATCAACTATATCACTATCTATGTACATGAACTGTGAAACTGGGTTAGTTAATGTGTTGATGCAGTCCCGTTGTGCTGCCCTTGGTGAGTGCCTTCCTCCATAGCGTGATGTCCGTGTGAATATTTATAAGCAGACACTCTGTCGGTCGAGAGACGCCCTGGAAGATCCTTCCGTTTCGTTCCTTCCATATATGCCAACACATCCCTGCGATAATATCCTGAATTCGGTGGCCATTTCGCTCGGTGGTGTTAAAGAAAGCCGGCATGTCAGATACCGATCTAGGTGCGGCTAAACCATTAGGTAGGATATCATTCCATAGTCTTCTTGTTGTAAGGGCAGTGCAAGATTAGATGGTCCGCTGTTTCTAAGGTCATTTGTTGGCATAAGTGACATGCAGTTCCGCATGGCCAGTTTCTTTTGATTAGGTTGTCATGGGTTAACAGTTTATTTTTGATGAGAAGCCATGTGAAATATGCAACTTTTGGTGGTATGGGTAGTTTCCAAGGGACCGATGGGTGTGGTATTGTAACCCCCGGGCTCGTCAGGAACGTGTATGCAGTGTGAGATGAGTATTGTCTAGATGATGATTTGGTCCATAGTATTGTTTGAGATACCGGGGGCGTGCCTGTACACGCCCTGAAAATAGGAAGTAGTATGATGAGGTCTCGAATGAAATATGGTGTTGCTCTGTTTGTCATGACGATGTCCTCCCAGCTAGATATGTCAAGTTGATCTCTGACCTTTGTAGGCCATGGGGATGCTAGATCATTATGGAAAATCCATAGCCATCTGAGGAGCAATGCTACGTTTTGAGCCCGAAGGTCCATTATTCCGGCTCCCCCATTTACTTTGGACGTGCACATCATGTTCCAATCTACCAGGTAGTGTCCGCCTGAGAAGGAGTAGTGGCCTCGCCATAAGAATCGTCGTGCAATCTTAGTGATCCGATCTATTACATTTTGTGGGAGGAGGAAGACTTGCATTTAGTAGATAGGGATAGCATTTGATATGGAGTTTACTATGACGGCGCGGCCCGGCATTGAGAGTTGCTTGCCTTGCCAACCTTGTAATCTAGTTTCAATGCTCCTGATCATTGGATCGAACAATTGTGTGGTGGGTTTCTTGTGCGTGAGGGGTAGACCAAGGTATGTTATTGGCAAGGTGAGAGGGCCACAGCCAAGTAACGTTGCAACTGTTGCTATGTGCTCGGTCGGTATCGCTATCGGTACAAAGCCACTCTTTGTGAGATTGATTTGTAGTCCCGTCATGTTGGCGAAGGTTTGCAGCAGTTGGGAGATTCATGTGAGATTTTGCAGATGTGCGGGAGTGAAAATTAGGACGTTGTCGGCAAATTGTAATAGCTCAGTCTTTGCTCCTGGTAGCTGGACGAGGTCTTACTCTTCTTGGAGTAGCATGTGTTGTAGAGTCTCCGTTGCCAGAATAAATAGCATCGGTGACAGCGAGTCACCTTGGCGGAGACCCCTTTGATGATAGAAGGGTTGGCTTTGCTAACCATTGATCTTCACCAATGATGTGGATGATATGAGTATGTTATGTATCCATGATATCCATCTGTGTGGGAAACCTCTTTTACAGAGTAGATGTAAGAGATAATCCCAAGAGACCGTGTCAAAAGCCTTCTTAAAGTCGATCTTGAAGAGCACCGAGGGGATGTTGTGAGTATGGAGAAAAGAGAGAGACTGGCGTGCAAGAATGAAAGTTTGTGTGACGCACCGTCCATTTATGAAAGCTGTTTGGTTGGGAGACACTAGAGAATTGAGATGATGTCGTAATCGTTCGGCTAGGATCTTAGTGATGAGCTTTGGTATGGCCGATAAGACACTAATTGGTCTAAAATCTTCTAGTCTTATCAACCCCCTCTTTTTTTGGTATAAGAGTGATATTTGCTTTATTAAAACGCCATAAATCTACTCGGTTATGGTAAAAATCCTGCATGATGGAAAATAAATCATCCTTGAGAAGGTCCCAGTTAGCCTGAAAAAATTCGGAGGGGAAGCCGTCAGGGCCACTAGATTTTCCTTTAGCAAGGGTGAATACTGAGTGCTTGATTTCTTCCATGGAGAATGGGTTTACTAGGTCAATTAGAGGTGCGGTTGAGGGGGGAACATCCAGTATGGGAGCGGTTGTTTGCACCCTGACTTCCAATAAATTTTTATAGTAATCATGGAAAGCATCCAAGATTTGATCTGGTTGTGTTATCGAGATTGAGGTTTGAGGGTGCTGTATTTGTGGGATGTAATTTGTTTGCCTTCGTTTGGAAGCTATAGTGTGAAAGTAGGCAGAGTTGTTATCTCCTAACCGGATCCAACGTAAGGATGTTCGTTGTTGCCATTTTGCCTCTGCTATCTGTGTTAACTCTCGTATGTGAATGTGAAGGTCAATCCTTGGTTGTATCTCAATGCTGTTAAGGTTTCTATGCTCCTCTACCCTATCTAGTAACTGTACAACATATTTACAGCGTGCTAATGAAGTATCTCGATTCTTAAAGGTTTTGTTTGCTCATGCTCGTAATGCCGGTCTCAATAGCTTTAGTTTTGTAAGGATGCGTTTGGACGGGTTCACAAACTTGGCTTTGTTTGAGGCGACTCGGATACGACCGGAGACAATCCGATTTATACCCGAGTTACACGGCCAAGTTAGTTTTCACACGATTTTTTGCTATTGGGTGTTAATTCATCCAAATTAGTGGTTGAGATCGACACAATCAAAGGCTACATACTCAATTTCATGAATAGAAGAGAGTAATTCATATCAAATCGTTCTAATTTGATGAATCAAGGCAATTTGGGGAGAAATAAAATGTGAATGGGGACTGGGTTGGGAGAGGGAGACTCGTGTCCTGGGTGGGAGAGAGACATTGGTAGGCTTGTCCTTTGAATATTTAACGTGGACATGGTGTATGGACCCTTCTCTGTTTGAAAATCAAAATAATACATGGCTTATGATGCTCCAGGATCGTTACAAATTAGACATTAGTCATCATATTTTTTTTTTTATTTTATATTATATCAATAATTGACAAATTATAAATCTGTAGCATACATTATATCAAAATTATGATGTTTGTGGTTTACTCGAGTATTTTTTTTTATTACTATTATGTATTCTGATAAAAAACCTAGTTTATTGTTACCCTAAACCCTAAATAGAGGTAGTATCAAATCCCCCTTTACACCATATTTGGTTAGGGAATAAAATTAAAGAGGTATAACTCACTATGTCAAGTTATAACACCATAAAATATTTTTGTTTGGTTGAGCAAGTAGAGGAATAAGAAGAACATACATTATTTTATTATTATATTAACTAGACTATTGTTTTCGTTATTATTTTATTAATAATAATATTGGTATTATAATTAATGATATTATTAGTATTTAATATTAATAACATTATTTTATTGTTATGATAATTATATATAATATTATTAATTTTATTGCTATTACCAATGTTATCAGAACCGGACCGGGGATCAACCTGGAAAAGCTTTGGGTCACTGGTTTATTTGTTCAACCGTCGGGTCAACTGGTTCAACCGCTGAGTTTTTTATGTATATATATGTACAATACATATAGTCATATAATATGATAAGTAAATATTTTCTAAAAAAAATTTAAAAAACAAATATATTATAAATAATTATATTTTTATATAGCATTACAAAATGGACATACTAACTAGAATTAAAATAAATAAAAATATATGAAAGAAATAGCACGATGGCTAGAGATGCGGAAATTAAAATTTTTCTAATCAAAGCATGTGCAGTTCAATCAGATCTTGCCAAACGAACGACTTATCGCTGATCTACACAATAACATGCATAGAGAGGCAGTAGTTATTATACCTTTGACGCGTGATTGGTTGCTCTCGGCTGTCCCGTCGCGCGCGTCACCCTTGTCCACCAAAGGGTCGGCCACCACCGTCCGTCTAGGCGAGAAGACGTTGCCGGTGGGTCCTTCGATCTTTTCCTCGCACGAATCTCAACCCTAAACCCTAGGTTTGATAGAGGAGATTTCTCAACACATGAGAGAGAGAGGAAGAAAGGTGGCTGGAAAAACTTACATTTTCGTGCATGAAACCTTCCCTTTTATACTTGTCAAGAGTGATTAAGGAAACCCTAATCACATACCCTAATCTGCCTTTCTGTCAGGTTGCGTTATAACGCACCCAATATTGCGTTATAACGCAACACCTGACAGAACCAGATTTCTGTCACAGATTGCTGACAGAACCAAATGACAAGTATTCTCTCATATGTTCGAGACATAAGATCAAAACATCATAGCCATGATGATATTCAGGTTATCATGATGCCCAATCAAGCTCAAGTCAGGCCGCGCCTGATTTGACTTATTGCCATCACTCGTTACACGTTCGCCGACGTGACACGAACCTGAACAGGACTAATGGTCGAGAGCCTTTGTAGGTGTGACCTTATAGGGATCTGGATCATGTTGGGTTGCATTAATAGTGATTCTCATCTACCTGTTCAATGCTGATCATCATCAGTGTCAAGCCATCCACGTGACGATCCCCAAATGATACAGACAGTACGCACGTCCACGTAGTATCTTGATCCTGAGTAAGAGTACCTTACTTGTGTTGATTCTATGTCATATGAATATCCAAGATAAAGTCTGAGGCAGGATTGTGTCATCCCCACAAATATATATCATTTACTTGACGTCCATATAGATTAAACACATGACTAAGATTAATCATTGCGCGCGTGTGTAATCCATAATGTCAAGGGGCCCAGTGGATATCATAACTCATCTATGATGAGAGACATTCCAGTATCTTGATCATCCATGATCCAAGCTACCAATTCTACACACCGAACTGGAATCCCTTATGCCACCTGTTACGGTTGGGATAGGAAACTAGTCACAGTGTGCAGTCATGATATTTGATCATGACAACCTCAACCGTGAATCCAACACTGACAAGAATATGAATGACATAACACATTCCTTTTGTCATATTCTTGTCGCGGTCAGTCCAATGCCATGTCACAGAGAATGTGCACATGCATCCATATGATCTAGTTGATAGCCGCGCTATCAATGGGACGTGATACAAACCCATCTGCTAGACTCATATGCTGATCCTATCCGACCAACTAGAGTACCATGCTAGTTATCATAGATCAGGGCAGTTTTAGAATTGACGTCATACCCATCATGGCATATCACTTGCTCTTGTCGTAAACGACACAAGCCATAACGTAACATCAATTCAAGGAAACTAATGAATAAAACATCCAAATAAGAATAACCATGAACAAGCGAATACCATATATATATATAAATATAAATATGTATGTTTCTCTAGTACATAAACACTAACAATCTCCCACTTGGACTAGAGACATCATATCCTCTACGTCCAGTGAAGTGTACCCTAAAACAAAAGTAAAGTACAACCACTACATCATCAGACCCAGCCTACGCGGCGTCGAATGCCCATGGCCGATCTATGAAGATTCGTCTTATCCAAAGACAGTGGCTTTGTTAGCGGGTCAGCTGTGTTGCTGTCCGTATCCACCCTGCTAATTCTCACATCACCTCGATTCACAAAGTCGCGAATCAGGTGATACTTGCGGTCGACATGCTTGCTTTTCTGGTGCGATCTCGGCTCCTTGGCTTGAGCGATAGCTCCGTTGTTGTCACAATAGAGCTCAATCGCCTCAAGTGAACTCGGAACAACCTCAAGTTCTTGCAAGAACTTGCGCAACCAAACCCCTTCCTTGGCGGCTTCGGCTGCGGCTACGTACTCGGATTCGGTGGTAGAGTCTGTCACGTACTCTTGCTTTGAGCTCCTCCAGCTCACAGCGCCACCGTTCAACGTGTACACGTATCCTGATTGCGATCGCAAATCATCTTGGTCGGTCTGGAAACTAGCATCCGTGTAGCCCCTGGCTACTAGCTCAGTTTGACCACCATAGATTAGGAGCATCTCCGAAGTATTCCTCAAATACTTCAGTATGTTTTTGACAGCTGTCCAATGCTTGAAACCGGGGTTCGACTGATATCTGCATGTCATGCTCAAAGCACATGCAACATCAGGGCGAGTACAAGTCATGGCATACATGATCGATCCGATCGCTGACGCGTACGGAATCCGACTCATCCTCTCAAGCTCATCAGTCCCTGAAGGACATTGACTCTTGCTTAATTTAATGCCATGAGACATAGGCAGAAATCCCTTCTTGGAATCTTCCATGCCAAATCTCTTCAAGACTTTGTCTATGTAGGTACTTTGACTTAATCCGATAAGTCGCTCAGATCTATTTCTATAGATTCTGATTCCCAACACATAGACTGCCTCACCCAAGTCCTTCATCGAGAAAATCTTCATCAATGAAGACTTGACCCCGTTCAACATTGGCACATCATTGCCTATGAGCAATATGTCATCAACATATAGGACTAGGAATACGACCGAGCTCCCACTAACCTTCTTGTATACACAAGGTTCCTCTTCGCATTTCTTGAAATCAAATTTCTTGATTTCACGATCGAATCGTAAGTTCCAACTCCGAGATGCTTGCTTAAGTCCATAAATGGATCTCTTAAGCTTGCACACCTTCTTAGCATTTGATGAATCCTCAAAACCCGACGGTTGCACCATGTACAACTCTTCTTCTAAATCGCCGTTTAGAAAAGCAGTTTTGACATCCATCTGCCATATTTCATAGTCATGAAATGCGGCAATGGCTAAAAGGATCCGAATTGACTTGAACATGGCGACAGGTGAGAAGGTCTCATCGAAATCGATCCCTTGGATCTGTCGATATCCCTTCGCCACTAATCTGGCCTTGTACGTAGTCAAATTTTCGTCTTTGTCACTCTTCCTCTTGAAAACCCATTTGTTCTCAATTGGCCTAAAGCCTGGAGGAAGGTCAACCAGGTCCCAAACCTGATTGTCGTACATAGACTGAATTTCGGCTTTCATGGCTTCCAGCCACGAGTCGGAATCTGGTCTGCTCATCGCATCATCGAAGCTCACAGGATCATCAGTATCCAAACTGGTGATCTCATGCAGACCCAACCATCTTTCAGGTTGACGAACCACACGTTGTGACCTTCTAGGAATAACCCCCGAAGGCGGTTGTGATGCTTCTTCAGGTTGTGACTCAGGCACATCCTGCAAAGGCACTTCCTCATCTACTCGAGCTTGCACTTCCTCAACCGGAGTCGAGGGTGTGTTCACTTGAGTCTCGGCAGGAATGTCTTCGGCCCCTTCCATCCGCGATGGATCAGGGCTTAAGAAGCTCCCACTAACCCCTGCAACCCTGGGTGGGAAACTCGAGTTTCCATTTTGCAACTCCACTTGAATTTCTTCAAGTTGGACGCTGCTCCCACTACTCTTTCTTGTGAGAAATTCTTTCTCCAAGAACACACCATGGCGAGCAACAATCACCTTGTTCTCACCTTGGTGGAAGAAGTAGTAGCCCATAGTTTCTTTAGGGTATCCTACAAAGAAATACTTGTCCGATCTAGGATCGAGCTTTCCTGAGGTTTTATCCTTCCTCACGAATGCCTCGCATCCCCAGATCTTAAGGAAAGACAAGGGAGGCACTCTCCCAAACCATAACTCGTATGGTGTCTTCTCCACAGACTTAGACAGAATACGGTTTAGCATGAACGCGGCTGTCTCCAGCGCATATCCCCAGAACGACGCTGGGAGAGTTGCAGCACTCATCATTGATCGGACCATGTCCATCAATGTCCTGTTCCTCCTCTCGGAAACACCATTCCATTGAGGAGTCCCCGGCGGGGTCAATTGTGAGACAATCCCACAATCTCTCAGGTAAGAGGTGAACTCAAGACTTAGATACTCACCACCGCGATCCGATGATCGCAAGACCTTGATCTTCTTGTTGAGTTGATTCTCTACTCTGTTCTTAAGCTCTTTGAACTTGTCAAAGGTTTCAGACTTATGTCTCATCAAGAAGACATAACCGTATCGACTGAAATCATCAGTGAACGTGACAAAGTACGAGTATCCACCTCGGGCATTAATGCTTAAGGGCCCACACACATCGCTGTGCACTAGTCCCAACAAGTCATTTGTTCTTTCACCTTTCTTCTTGAAAGGCGCCTTAGTCATCTTGCCAAGCAAGCAAGAGTCGCAGGTGTCCAGTGAGTCCATCTCAAACTGGCCAAGAAGCCCCGCTTCTTTCAACCTTTTAATGCGACTCTCATTTATATGACCTAGGCGGCAATGCCACATGAAAGCCTCGCTTTCATTTGAGATCCTTGGTCTCTTGGTTTGTATACTAAGAATAGGCGTATCCAAGTCGAGCAAATACAGACCATCTGTTTTAACACCAGAACCATAATGTAAACCATTCAATGAAAAATCCATAAGACCATTCATAATAGTAAACTTAAATCTATCTGAATCCATACGCGATACAGAGATTATGTTCTTAGTGATACAAGGGCAAAAATAAACATCTGACAAATGTAAGATAAGGCCCGTAGGCAAAGATAAATCTACGTCGCCAACATCGGTCGCCGATATAATCGCACCATTGCCGACACGTAGCTGTATGTCCCCTTTGCTCAACCGTCTTCTATTTCTTAGTGCCCGCACATTACCAATAATATGAGCACCCGAACCTGAATCCAAAATCCAGTTCTTGGAAATAGTAGCGAGATGTGTCTCAAAGACATAGATACCTGGTCCTTGGATCGGGTTCTTAGTCTTGAGCTGGGGGCAGTCCCTCCTCCAATGACCCTTGCCATGACACTCATAGCACTCGGCGTCAGCTGGGATTACCTTTGCGGCCTTAGGCTGGTCCACGACCACGCCCTTGCCCTTGTTGCTCTTCTTGGGCCTTGGCCTGCGCTGGCCCTTGCCCTTCTTAACTTTCTTCCCCTGCTCAGACACGGTGAGGACATTGGAAGGCCCAGCCTTCTTGAAGTCCACCTCCGCCGATCTGAGGAGACCATGGAGTTCGCACAACGTCTTCTCCATCCCACTCATGTGATAGTGAGTCACAAAGCTGCTGAAGGTGTGTGGGAGAGAATTGAGCACGATATTCACGGTGTGATCCCTAGGGAGAGGCGCACCGAGCCTTTCCAGCTGCTCAGCGTAGCTCATCATCTTAAGCATGTGAGCCGATACAGAACTCCCCACAGACATTCGGCAGTTGACAAAAGAAGTCAACACGTTGTAACGCTCGACTCGCAACTGCTCAGCGAACAAGTCCGCGAGCTGTTGCATAATCTTGTGCGTAGGCATGTCCTCGAACCGCCTTTGCAGCTCAGGATCCATGATCGCGATCAAGAGAGTCCCAACGTCCAACTCGTCTGCCAGGTGCGTCTGCACCGAGACGTAAGCCGGATTCTTAGCCATGACGGCCGGGTTAGTATCCGTGGCCGCCTTCTCCACTATGAACTCTGGAGGCATTTCCTCGCCCTCCGGTAGAGGAGTAGTCAAGACGTACTCCTTCCTCTCTCTCTTCAGAACATTCCTGAGGTTCCGGAGCCAATCAGAGTAGTTGGCACCGTCGGAACGGAGAGGATTGCGGTCCAAGACTGGACGCAGGGAGTTCGTGTTAGCCATGTCTACAAAAATTACCACAAGAGAAAATCGCAGTTAAGTTCATGAAATTCATTTTGTTTTTAAGAAAACAACTTCCACTATAGTTTGTAAAGTTCGTCCAATTACCATAGTAGGTCTAAGATCCATATTTTCAGTTAAGTTGTCCAGCGGCGGCTAGGTATTACAATTTAACCTATTTTAGGTAGACCACGCCGGGTCAATCGTGCCGCGCACGACTCTTGGCGCATCAAGGTCCGCGACCTCGACGCTATCCCCAAAGCCAGCGTCGGCATGGCCTTTGCCAAGTCGTAACCTCTCCTTATTTGGTTCGGCACGCACGGCGTACCCCACGACCCGTCACTCCCTCAATTCGACTTCCTACTTAATTCGGTCAAGTCTCCAAGAGCTCGTTTAGGGAGGTGGATAAGGAAGGCAACGGGAAATTGCACTTGGGTTGGTTGGACTAATGCAGGTCAAATTGCGAGTTGGTGGGGCATGATAAAACCGAATACCATACTTATTTATTCTACGACTCAACCATAGCAATAAATTCACAACAATCTCAAACAACTGACAAGCATTTAGGGCATACAAGCCCCGCGAGATATATGGCCCCGCTCCAAGCTCCATCTGCCGAGATCGCGTGAGTTCTAAGCTTGGTACCTGTTTTTCCATTCCCATATCCTAACTAGAAATAAAAACTATTCCTTAAAGCGATATGAAATGAAAACATATATTAATGCTACCCAATTAACCCTTGGGGCACGCATGCCTCAAATTAATTAATTAACACATTAATATACCACGGGGAACCGAGGCCGCATTACAAACATTCACAAACAATCAATACATCACACAAGGCATTGATCTTTGGCCATATATCCCGCACCTGCAAACATTCTCATACACACATACAAGACATTTTGCAAGTAGAGTAATCAGATCTAATCAGTTTATAAACAAGTAATAATCATTAAGCAATAACTAATTAAATTCAGCCTCTGTCACAGGTTGCGTTATAACGCAACATATGTTGTGTTATAACGGATCTCGCCGGATCAGTCTGCAAAACCGACAGTTGCGTTATAACGCAACAGAGAGTTGCGTTATAACGGAACCTCTCTGTTTTCAGACCCTGCCCCTTACCGTTTCGATCCGCGATCAAAACCGTCACTTTGTACGATCCAAACACGTCACAAAACATGTCAATCAAGTACTGTGACATCCTCAAATTTATTAAAAAATTAATCTAAGGCCTTAAGGGCACAATTCAATCAATTATCTACTCTAACAATTATTCACGTGTTTATCAAATCGATTAATCTCAATTACAAGGCATAATATCGCCTCAAAGCAACAAATCAGTTCAAGTTTGGCCAACCTGGCTCTGATACCATTGAAAGAAATAGCACGATGGCTAGAGATGCGGAAATTAAAATTTTTCTAACCAAAGCATGTGCAGTTCAATCAGATCTTGCCAAACGAACGACTTATCGCTGATCTACACAATAACATGCATAGAGAGGCAGTAGTTATTATACCTTTGACGCGTGATTGGTTGCTCTCGGCTGTCCCGTCACGCGCGTCACTCTTGTCCACCAAAGGGTCGGCCACCACCGTCCGTCTAGGCGAGAAGACGTTGCCGGCGGGTCCTTCGATCTTTTCCTCGCACGAATCTCAACCCTAAACCCTAGGTTTGATAGAGGAGATTTCTCAACACATGAGAGAGAGAGAGGAAGAAAGGTGGCTGGAAAAACTTACATTTTCGTGCATGAAACCTTCCCTTTTATACTTGTCAAGAGTGATTAAGGAAACCCTAATCACATACCCTAATCTGCCTTTCTGTCAGGTTGCGTTATAACGCACCCAATATTGCGTTATAACGCAACACCTGACAGAACCAGATTTCTGTCACAGATTGCTGACAGAACCAAATGACAAGTATTCTCTCATATGTTCGAGACATAAGATCAAAACATCATAGCCATGATGATATTCAGGTTATCATGATGCCCAATCAAGCTCAAGTCAGGCCGCGCCTGATTTGACTTATTGCCATCACTCGTTACACGTTCGCCGACGTGACACGAACCTGAACAGGACTAATGGTCGAGAGCCTTTGTAGGTGTGACCTTATAGGGATCTGGATCATGTTGGGTTGCATTAATAGTGATTCTCATCTACCTGTTCAATGCTGATCATCATCAGTGTCAAGCCATCCACGTGACGATCCCCAAATGATACAGACAGTACGCACGTCCACGTAGTATCTTGATCCTGAGTAAGAGTACCTTACTTGTGTTGATTCTATGTCATATGAATATCCAAGATAAAGTCTGAGGCAGGATTGTGTCATCCCCACAAATATATATCATTTACTTGACGTCCATATAGATTAAACACATGACTAAGATTAATCATTGCGCGCGTGTGTAATCCATAATGTCAAGGGGCCCAGTGGATATCATAACTCATCTATGATGAGAGACATTCCAGTATCTTGATCATCCATGATCCAAGCTACCAATTCTACACACCGAACTGGAATCCCTTATGCCACCTGTTACGGTTGGGATAGGAAACTAGTCACAGTGTGCAGTCATGATATTTGATCATGACAACCTCAACCGTGAATCCAACACTGACAAGAATATGAATGACATAACACATTCCTTTTGTCATATTCTTGTCGCGGTCAGTCCAATGCCATGTCACAGAGAATGTGCACATGCATCCATATGATCTAGTTGATAGCCGCGCTATCAATGGGACGTGATACAAACCCATCTGCTAGACTCATATGCTGATCCTATCCGACCAACTAGAGTACCATGCTAGTTATCATAGATCAGGGCAGTTTTAGAATTGACGTCATACCCATCATGGCATATCACTTGCTCTTGTCGTAAACGACACAAGCCATAACGTAACATCAATTCAAGGAAACTAATGAATAAAACATCCAAATAAGAATAACCATGAACAAGCGAATACCATATATATATATAAAATATAAATATGTATGTTTCTCTAGTACATAAACACTAACAATATATAACATACTATGTGAGTATGGGACCCACTCTCTCCTCATTGGGTACGTATATTAAACGAAGCAACAGTCAAAAGTTGCATATAACCAGATTTTCAACCAAACCCAGACCGCGGTTTTGAGAAAAGAATCGGGCAAAAAACCGTTTATCACCGGTTTACTTGCATGTACGGTCCTTTATCTGAACCAAACCATAAAGGGTCCAGTTCCAGTTTTTTTATGGTCGAACCAGCCGGTCCGGTCCGGTTTTAATAACAGTGGCTATTACTATTTTAACAATACTATAATCATCATCATCATCATCATTATTATTATTGTCATCATCATCATCATTATTAATTTATTACTATAACTATGATCATAAAAAATATTTATTGATATTATTAATTTATTATTATAATTAAAACATGATATTTTCAATGTTAATATTGTTATTAGTGTCATTATCATTATTATTTTATTGTTATGTTAATTATATATTATTATTTATTTTGAAATTATATTATTGTTATATTGATATTACTTTTATTTTTTTTAATTTAATTTTATATTATTGTTATATTGATATTACTTAGATTACTGACTATTCTTAGTTGTTATTTCATATTTGAATGTGTAAATAACTTTTTAAAAATATTGGGTTAATAGTTATTTCTACTATATAGCTAGTTACTATCCCAAATCTTTGGGCTAGTGGTTATTCTCACCAATCCAATGTTTCATCTAAGCACACTTTTTTTTTTTTTTAATTTATATGTATTGATTATTTTGAAGTTCAAAAAATGAATTTTTTTATTCAGATGATAAAGTTGATTATTTTTAATACTATTTTGTACCAATATTAGTAGTTTACTATAAATAATAATAATAATAATAATAATAATAATAATAATAATAACAATAATAACAATAATAATAATAATAACAATAACAATAACAATAACAATAACAATAACAATAACAATAACAATAACAATAATAATAATAATAATAATAAATTAATAATAATAATAACAATAATAATAATAACAATAATAACAATAATAATACAAAATCTATTTCGGTAGGTAACAATTTTCTTAAATATTAAGTTCACATCATTTCAAAGTTGCTTACCGCAGATTATTATTTTATTATGTTGGAAACGGACAAGGTGGAGCACATTCATGCATGTTGACAAGGCCAACTGTGGACAAAGTCCCAAAGCAAACGACCTTGAGTTGTGTTCGATGTGGAGCAAAATTTCATTTTCGTTGCTAGTTTTGTAACATTCCATCAAGGTTCTATTTGGCTATTTCAACCTCATAATCCCACGCAGCTTAGGCAGACTGGCAGAGGATAAGCAAATCTGTTTGAATCAAAAACTTGTTAAGTGCACCGCAAAACTCCAATCTCTCAAGACATTATAATTGTTGAAGTCGGAGTAAAATCTATTATCTCAAGATCCTCGTAGCAATGGCAAAAGATCTCAAATAAAGAAAGACGAACAATTTCTTTTTTAGAACAAGAGCAACGAAACAATGGACGAAACAACAAAACAAAGAACTATCAGCAAGAAGAAGTAGAAAGAGAGATGGCGAGGAAGAGACGGTGGTAAATATTTAGGAGGTCACTGAACTTTGCTCTACATTCATAATTGGTCACTAAACTTTCATTATTCATTTTGGGTCATTAAACTTTGATGTTTGACTAAATATGACCACTCTTTTAGTTTTTCCATCTAACTTAACGAAATAGTTATTTTTTATGTAAAACTTAAAAGTGTAAGAATATAAAGATACAAATTAATTTTTGGTTTAATATTCTTTATGACAATTTTTTTTTTCACATTTTATAAATGTCACAATTTATATATTTATATGAAAAATGAATATTATGAATAATTTTTGAAAAAAGTAACTTTTGTAAAAGAAAATTAACTTCTATCTTACAATTAGAGGATACTGCAACCAGTTATTCACTGATTGCTAAGTCTTTGGCTTTATTTGTGTTACGGGCAGTTGGGAGGATTGGAGCTCCTGCGCAATTGGAGGATACTTCTTGACTGCCTGATTCCTTCACTGCTTTTCGATGTTATTTTGTAGGGTTGTGTGCGTCACAAATCCAGTTAGATGTTTGTTGTAAGTAGACTGTGATATCTTTCCTTTCAAGCTGTGATGTTTTTGTAGAAGTGTAGATAGAAGGAGAGGTGGTATTGATGTTTTCTTTCTTTCCTTTGGTATTGTGAACTTGGTAATCCTGGTTTTATCTTTGCAATGGAATCGGTAGCTCAAAAGCTACTACTTTTCAAAAAAAAAAAATTCTATCTTACATTCTCACATATTGCATACTTTATATAAAATAAAATAAATGTTTACAACCAAAATTGAAGTCATATTACTTATTGTGTTAAGTTGGATGAGAAAACTAATGGAGTGACCAAATTTGGACAAATATTAAAGTTCAGTGGTTAAAAAGGGATAATAGAAGTTCAATGACTAATTATGGATTTGAGGTAAAGTTTAGTGACTTCTTACCCTTAATTCAAACTTCAAGTAGATGTAAAAAGGAAGCACAGAAAGGAACATTGCAATTTGCATGACTATCCTCCTGTTCTTACTTGATAGCAGTCTCTTTCTTCTCAATAATTCAAATCGATCGGGTACATGGAATTTAGGCGCTACTTAGCATGACTTGACTTGGAGCAATTGAGAAGCCAGCTAATTGCAAAAATGGAATTAACAATAATACTGGAAAGCAACAGATTCACTCATAACTATTTCGATCTTTCTGCATTGACTGCTTCCACAAGTCATGCATGTCAATCTCAGTAGTCAGTAATCTGTTCCCTCAAAAATCAAACTTTAGAATTTTCTTTGTCGTCGTTGTCAATGGCCCTGCATTACGTTAAATCTCTCAACCTACAGTCAAAGCTCATTTATTCTTTTCTTCACATTGATTTACACTCTAATCATGCAATAAGTTGGGATGTTGTGTTCGTTCAGCCGAGTTAAAAACAACTACCAAATTGTAATACTTCAGCAAAGACTAACATGGCAGTTCGGCTTCTTCTTTTCTACATTTTCCTTGCACAGTTCATAGTTTTACCTTTAATTGTCCACGCCTACCTGAAGCCGGAGTGCCAAACAACCTGCGGGGGTGTCGATATACCATATCCATTTGGCATAGGCCATGGTTGTGCCTTATCAAAAGATTTCGAGCTTAACTGCTCGAAAACCAATCATAGTAGTAGCTACAAGCCTTTTGTTTACAACATAGAAATACTCAACATCTCAGTCCATTCGGGCCAGGCTCGGATGAAGAACCATATTTCTTGGCAATGCTTCAATAAAACAAGCAAAAACATTACTGACGATATTTGGTATTTTAATCTTATCGAAACTCCGTTTAGGTTCTCAAACACCCAAAACAAGTTAACAACAATTGGAGCAGACACCCTGGCTTATTTCTACCTTTGGGACCTTAAAGGAATCAGATATCAAGTAGGGTGTGTATCTGTATGCTTAAGTTTAGAGGGCCTAGTCAATGGTTCTTGCTCTGGCATTGGTTGTTGCCAGACTGTTATTCCTTCAGGAATGAACATTTATTCTGTCAGATTCGACAAAAACTTCAACAATTCTCGTGTCACAGAGTTCAGCCATTGCAGCTATGCAGTGCTTATGGATGCAAATCATTTCAGGTTTAGTACCTCGTATATCACAACATTGGACTTTTGGTATCAGAACGATGGCCAAGTTCCAATTGTCATGGACTGGGCCATCGGCAACTTTACCTGCAAGGAGGCACGGCGCAACAAGACCAGCTATGCATGCACTAGTGACAACAGTACCTGCGTTGATTCTATCAATGGCCCAGGCTATCTCTGCAACTGTACCAAGGGTTACTATGGAAATCCCTACCTTCCTAGTGGTTGCAAAGGTTAAGTATCAATCTTGCTCACCTATATAGTATAAATGCATACATGATCATTAAATTGTTCATTAATCTCATCACAGTGCATATCATGTTTCTTGTAAAACTAATGCAACAACTATAGAGTTACAGTTATATCCTAGATGCCATATCGATCAGTAGCTGAATCGTCAAATTTAAATTGTGTCAATCTGCTAGTATTTTTTTGGGCATGGATTTTGTGAGGACTTTATGCTGCATATAGATCAGCTATGTATCTTTTCATTACTTAGCCACAGCTCTGTATCTTTTAATTAAGATGTCACCAAATTTTTAAAATAAAACTTGGACATTAATAACTGGTATAATATTGGATTTGGATTTAGTCAACTTTGAACCAAACGACCAGTACGGCTAATCTTATTTCTTAAACCTGAGCAGATGAAATTCAATGACAACCACTAAATTAAACGTGACAACATTTGTTCATAGTTCCCAGCTAATTTAATGAATAAATAGTTTGTTAATATTTATTAATTATTTATTTATTTGTTTATCTTTTTAGATATAAATGAGTGTCTGGACAACTCAACATGTTCACCTCCAGCAACATGTGTGAACACACCCGGATCATACAAATGTTTATGCCCCCCAGGAACACATAACAATAACGGCACTGGAGAATGTTACAAAAATGGAAAATCTTCACTGTGGGTAAAGCTGGTTGTAGGTAATGCATAAAAATCTATACATTCATCATGACTTCTAATTTTGTAGTATATAATGTTATTACAGTACTGTACAATAAACTTTAATAAGTGTCATACTTACAATAATTTTATTATATTATGTAGGCATTACTGTTGGTCTCATGTTTGCCGTAATTTTTAGCTGTTCAGTGTATTTCATGCACGAAAGAAAAAAAGTTGCGGCAATTAAGGAGAAATGCTTTCAACAGTATGGAGGCCAGTTGTTGTATCAAGAGATGAAGTCCAAGCAGGGGTTTGCTTTTACAATATTCAAGGAAGAAGAACTGAAGGAGGTTACCAACAATTTTGATGCAAAATTTGTGCTTGGAGAAGGAGGCAATGGTGCAGTATACAAAGGAACTCTTAGTAATAATGAAGATGTGGCAATCAAAAGATGCAAGACAATTGATGAGAGGCAAAAAAAAGAATTTGGTAAAGAGATACTAATCCTCTCTCAAATCAACCACAAAAATATTGTCAGGATCCTTGGGTGTTGTCTTGAGGTAGAAATTCCAATTCTGGTTTATGAGTTTGTTCCCAATGGAACACTATTTGACCTCATCCATTCAAAACACACAACACGCATCTCATTAAGCACTCGCCTCAAAATTGTTCAAGAGGCTGCAGAAGCACTTGCTTATTTGCACTTGTGGGCATCCCCTCCTATTGTACACCGTGATGTAAAATCTTCTAACATACTTTTGGGTGAGAATTTTACGGCCAAGGTGTCAGATTTTGGAGCTTCGGTCTTGGCACCAGCAGATAAAGATCAATTCTTGACACTCGTGCAAGGGACACGAGGTTACTTAGATCCAGAATACATGCAAACTGGGCAATTGACAGTCAAAAGCGATGTGTACAGCTTCGGCGTTGTTCTCCTTGAGCTTCTAACTCGTAAAAAGGCATTCTATTTAGATGGAACTGAAGAACGATGTCTCTCATCAGCCTTTCTATCTGCTATAAAGGAGAAAAAACTTGAGGAAATTTTGGATGACCAAATCCTGGTTGAGGAAAACATGAATCTTATTAATGGGGTTGCTGAGCTAGCAAAAGAATGCCTTAATATGGATGGAGAAAAGAGACCTGAAATGAGGGAAATTGCTGAAGGTCTTGATAGGTTGAGAAAAACCATGACACATCCTTGGGTGCAGGACAACCACGAGGAGATACGGTGTCTCATGGGTGAACCCTCAAACAGTAAGTTGGAAATGACATCATACTGTCTGGAAGAAAAATCAATGCTGACAATGGAGTATGGACGGTGATTACGCATATGAACTATCTTTGCTTGTGTTCATATATGGATAGTGCAATATATTTTCCTTATTATTGCTGTTTAATTTGCTTGTTTTAACTTTTCGTTGATATCATGCGTGGACAGTTCTTGTTTATAACGAAGTATGTTTGGATGTAATGTCTAGCTTTCCTAAATTGATGTGAGAGATTTAGATCTTGGTAGAGATTTTGTTCTTGTTTAGATCTTGGTTGGAGTTCAAAATTATATATGGTGAAAGATCTTTGTTTAATCTTGATGATCTTAATTTCTTTTTATTTATTAACAATTATATATATATTTCCAGTGTCTTGGGTAGTTTAGTAATTAGTACTCAGAATTGCTTGTTATTAGTGCTGATATTTTTTACACCTAGCCTTTTCAAATAAGGCTGCTATTAAAGATAGTGAATTGGGGATGAGTTTTTTTTTTTTTTTTTTTCGGAATGAACAGTACGCGTCTCACTTGGGCCGTCTGATCATGATCTGATGGCTCTCATTCGGCTTGCTGATGTATGCTGGCGTAGGTAAATTTTTTTTACTTTCTTTCCCTTTCCCTTCCCAGTCTCTACCGTTTCCCTTTCCAAATATGGTTGCTACGAAGCAGCAACAACAAAGCATCTAGTTGTATATTGAGGAGGGATCCGATGACCACTCCATTTGGTAATCCACATCGTACATGATATCATGACTGTCAATCAAGTTACCGATCAACGCACGAGATCAATCCACTTATTTCTCCATCTCTCTCACGTGACCCATCGTTCTCTTTTGGTTTAGAAAGGAAACAAAAGAGAGAAACACAGTAGACTGAGAAGAGAAGAGGAGAAGCAGTAGAGGTGGCAAATCGGGCGGGCGGGTCGGGTTCGGGTTCGGGTTCGGGTCAGGTGGGTCGGGTCAGTTTGACCTTCTAGAATATCTTGGGTCGGGTTAGGTCGGGTGATGGGCAGATCGGGTCGGGTCAATTTTAATATCAACTTTTTTTGGATCGTATATTGATTTGAGTTGGATTGGATGCTATTTGATCTCGGGTCGGGTCGGTTTAGGGTCAGGTTGGGTTGGGTCAGGTCAGTTTGACTTTTTGGAAAATGTCGGGTCGGGTCGGTTCAAGTCGGGTCGGGTCGGGCGGGTTTCTCGGGTCGGGTCGGGTTCTGCCATCTCTAAGGAGCAGCTCCTGCGCTCGACCGGCGATCCAACTCATGCGCGTCGCCTCTTCCTCAGAAGTTCACGGTGGTCGATGAACCTCCTTCTCATCTCTCCCTAACCCCCACAAGTAATTTTCTCACCTCCGATGTAACCCTAGATTGCTACATCGTCCCCACTCGACGCTACTATCCATGGCTTCACCTCCTCGAAGTCCGACCATCGCGCAATGTGTTGGCCGGCAACCTCCGCTCCAACGTGGTGACTCACAATCTCCTCTCGAATGTGGTGACTCCACGAATTCTGTTGATTCTAATAATGGTTTGTCAATGACTCAGCTCCAATTGTAGGTTATATTCCTAATAATAAGTAAATTATGATACTTGCAAATTCAATAAATATGTCAGATTGTTTCTAAATAGGAGATTGATTCATATGGTTGGCACAGGACATAATTTGGTGTTGGTTATACTTTATGATTTACTAAATTTCATTTACATTCGGCACTTATATTTTATTTTGGAATAAGTACAACAGAAAATAACCCAAAATAAAAGCCCTTTTTTGTGCTCATCGACCAGGTACAAAGTAACGAAAAGCGTTGTCCAAAATTACTTTCTGTCACACGGCACTGTCACTTCCTCTGTGTTGCTCCCCCCGCGCCCCCATTACACACCACAAAGGCACAAACCCACCAGACAACCACGCGCAGGAATCCTCAAGTCAGGCATGTAATTTTGAGAATTTACAAGACATACAACTCAATTGGAACAACATTTCAGTATATTGTATTGTACCAAATACTGGAAACTGGAAGAAAAAAAAGAAAGAATTGGTATTGCAAAAATCAAATAACAGAAAGAGAACATAAAAGAGAACTGGTATGAGATACTGGTAAAGGAAAGATAAGTATAATAACAGTAAAGGAAAATGGTAGAGAGGAGACAAATGATTTTCATTCAACAACTTCATATCATATTACAAGAATAGATGGTATACATAGCCACTGATCCCACCTAACATTATCCATTTAATTATAAATTTTGATTATAATTATATCCTTAATCTTTGTACTAGTGACACATCCTTTATTTAACTATAATTGTATCCTGTTCCTTACAATTACTCTTGAACTCTTCTACTTCCTCAGTTTTATTGCGCTTTTACTCCAATTTGTGTTCTGATTGTCAATTTCTTTTCATAATTCATTTCAGAATATGAATAGAAGAGACCAAAGGTGCTGACATTGCAATAGCTTGAAGAGTAAATCTGGTGTTCAGATTGGAATTGATCTAGCTAACAAGAAGAAAAAAGAGTGTCGTACTTGCCAAGAAACAGGTCATAATAGTAGTACATGTCAAAAGGTCTAGATGAGATTGGTGATGGGACTAACTTTTGTTATTTAGATTATAGTGTTTTGAGTCAATATACTTGTAATATGGATGGATGTGGAAGAATATATACTGGTCTTTTTTTGTGTTTTGCAGAGAGAGATTCCATGATTATTCAAAATAGTTGATGATACTTCTCTCATTTTTATATCAACAGTAAATGTTCTATTTAATTTGCTGATACTTAATTCTCTAATTTTTATATCAACAGTATATGTTCTATTTACTGATAATTTACTGATACCAAGTCTCTCCATATTAATGAAAACTGGCACAATCAAATTGAGATGTCTTAAAACGACTAATATAAGCACCTTCCATGTATGATGCAAAATTCCACACCATTAAAAGTTTATTAATACACTTCTGACCAGAAATATCTAATAACATTGGATTGAGCAAAGAACCGGCCTTTGGTCTAGTGGCTAAAGGCAACGCTCTCCGTGTGGGAGGTCGTGGGTTCAAAACCCGGATGGGGGGTCTTTTATAGACATTTAAATTTGAGTGACTTGACCCTCATCTTTATCTCAAAAAAACATTGGACTGAGCAGAAGAAACATTGGACTGATTTTAGAATTAATTGTTCAAAATTCAAAAAAAGAAAGAAATAAAAATTGTAGTGAGATTCAACAGGATTCTAAACACCGT